>CM024606.1:39488458-40088458 GCA_014182555.1 Eucalyptus erythrocorys
AAAACATATGACAAGAATTGAATGGGACTTTGTACGGGATTGCATGTTGCATATGGGGTTTTGTGTAAAGTGGGCGACACTTATAATGCGTTGTATTTCAACGGTGTCATTTAGTGTGAAGATAAATGGTGAACTTAGCACTTATACTTAACCAATACTTTTGCTATACTTGAACAAGTAGTTAATTTAAACAAATTAGGGGTGTATTTTAGTGTAAACTTCCCCTACCACCGAAAAAAATATGGCCATAGAATTGAGAGTCCCCGTGTTTGAAAAACAGGGGAAATACTTGGGCATCCCCACGAATGGGGTCAATCTAAGAAAGAATTGTTTGCATGGATACTAGCCAGGGTAAATACAAAGTTAGAAGGGTGGAAATAGAAACTACTTACCAAGGCAGGAATGGAGGTATTGATTAAAAGTGTAGTTCAGTTCATACCTATGTATGCAATGTCCATATTCAAGCTACCAGTGTCTATCTACAGAGCAATAGAAAAACGAATTGCATCATTTTGGTGGCAGAAAGGAGATTCTAAGCGAGGGATTCATTGGAAAAACTAGGAAGTGATGAAAACCCGAAAGGATGAAGGAGGGTTGGGGTTTAAAGATTTGATTACCTTCAATTGTGCCATGCTTGGCAAGCAAGTCTCAGACTATCTAATTCTCCTTCACCCTGTGGAGTAGAGTGTTGAAACGGGTCTATTTCCCAACAGGTGATCTCGGGACAGCATGCAAAGGCCAACGACCATCATGGGGTTGGCGGAATTTGTTGCTTGGCGGAGACACAATCAAAGAAAATATCAAATGGTCGATCGGGGATGGTCAATCTATTCAATTCGGGAAAATAAGTGGTTAATGCAAGGGGTAATCGGAGGACAAACAAGCCAAACGAACCTATTATGGTGTTCGAACTAATAAATGCAGATTCTAGAGAGTGGAATCAACAAAAATTCAACAGCTTTATAATGAAAATATTGCTAATGAAATTTTAGCAATCCCACCGAGCCACAACCGGATTCTCTAGTCCTGGACAAGTAATAGTACATGGCAATATTCTCGTAAAAAGTGGCTACAGAGCATCGGTAACCGTAAGCCAAAACCACAATAGGGCTTCCTGTTCATTCTAGCCACCACGTACCTTATGGACCAAGATCCGGAGCCTTGCCGTGCCACCAAAAATTAGAACTTTCCTCGGGCTCTCTATCAAAACACCCTTCCCACGAGAGAAAACCCATACAAACGAAAGATAATTCATGACCCATTATGCCGCTCTATCATAGGAAGGTAGAAACCACAGAACACATTTTCTTCTTCTGTAAATGGACAAAAGACATTTGGGAAGACCCACGATTCAGAGGCCTCAGTCCTATAAGCAAAATCAGAAGAACGGACCAGTGGCTAATGGAAGCTTTTAGAGCGAACAGAGCTTACTTGTACGAGAATACACCGGCCTGGTTCTCCGGAATATATGGAAGGCTAGAAATGGCTGGATCTTTCGAGCAAAATCCCGAAACCCGTAGATCTTGAGTTTAGCACAAGATCACACCTCAACTTCAACGAGAGGGCACGAACTAGAAACGATCATACCCAAATCGAAGCATACCGTTAGATGGAAACCAGGAACGACAGGATCCGAAGTGAATGTCGACGCCTCTTGGATTCTAGGTGAGTTTCTCTGCTCCGTTGTTGGAATCGTACACGATTCGTCTAGGCAAGTTGTCGAGGCTTCGCCCGCACTTCTAGGGTTTCTTCATCGTAAGAGCGGAAGCCAAAGCGATTTTACACGGGATCTTTTATATCAAGAAGCTTCGGTTGAGGCACGTGGGAAGCATCCGAAGTCAACCACTTCAATGGGTATGCGACGACTGTTCACTTGCCGTAGATCGTATTGGGCGGGCCGAACCTTAGTGGAAATTGTGCAACGTTGCGACATGAATTAGCCCAATGCAACAATGTTAATGTGATCCATTGCCCCGAGAAGAGAATAGAGCAGTGGATGGGACAGCACGAACCCACCGAACGAACAAGCTTCCTCTAAATTGGTGGAACACTCCTCCTTTACCTTTATGGAATATTTTATGTTCGGATATTAATCCGTCTTTGTCTTGTAAGACTCTTTTTAAGCAAGAATAGAACGTACTATCTATTTCGACAAAAAAAAAAACAATCAAAGAAACAATAAATCTGGAGTTTCTGAAGATTTGGGCGAAGAAACAATAATGCATCTATCGCCCGAAGTGCCGTCGGCGAGAAATCCTCGCGGGATGCAAGATTTTGGTGAACTTCGTTCAAACGGGTCTTCGGGCCTTTTTAGAATTTTGGTCCGGGCCGGTCCGATGAGTCGGCCCACGATGCCAAAGTCCAACTTAGCCTACCCCACTGAAATGATTTTTCAGTTTTTGGTCGAATGACTGAAATGATTTATAACATTAATAAAATATGCCTAATAGGTACGAAACTTTAAAAATTAGCGTTCTAATACTAATCATATAAGTCGAACGTTTAATCTTATTTGGTCGCAAGGAAAAACTATTTCACTAGGCACTGGCAAAGCACAGACACATAAAAATAAAATGAAATACCACATGATTAGCAAACGATCGAACTATTCCTTTTCTTTTTAAAATAAAAAGAATTGAAGTTATGAGAATAACGAATTAATAAATTAAAATCTATGAATTGATATCATTGACATCATCCCCCTCTCTCTCTGCATACAAGAATATATTTTAATTATTTTGTACTAATTTATTATTTCGATAACATCACTGCTACTACTAAATTGACAAATTTTCACATATCCGTTTCAAAACGAATATGATTATTTTTCAAATGGTTTCCAGTAGCCCCAACACATCTGGCGCGATGAAAACCAAAATTATCTATTCAGAGTCTCCGATTCATATTTCGTCTACCAATCCTTCCGGATTCACATACTTTGAGGAGAGAATTTCTTTCCTTAACTATCTTGTAATGTCATGAAACCGCACGTGGCGGGTCTTGATCTGTGTGGTAAGAGCAGATCATGCAATCACACATCGAAAGTTTGAATTCCGACGTGGCACGAAGGCCACCTTTTCCGCGCGCTCGTTTATCTCCATCGCCGCCGCCGCCGCCGCCGCCGCCGTCGAGCCCATGCAGTTTCGGTTCTCGATAACCAGACGCGAACCCCTCCTTCCCATTTGCGAACGGGCAAGAGAAGGCAGCGGAGAAAATGGGTGCCGCCCAATCTGCGGACGAGAAATCCCTCCACGAGTTCATCGTCAAGGTGGGCGTGTCACTGCACGAATCGTTCGCGAATCTCTCGTTCTCGCGCTCGAAAATTTACAAAGAATAGCGACGTTTTGATGTTAATGTTAATGCTGACGCTGATGCTGATGCTGATGATGATGATGATGCAGGACAGCAAGGGCAATGAGGTGAATCTCAGTGCTTACGAAGGGAAGGTTCTTCTCGTCGTTAACGTTGCTTCCAAATGGTCTCTCTTACCCCTCTCTCTTCTCATCAATTTTCTTCCTTTTTTTTTTTTTTTGTTTTGATGCATTCGCTCTCAAACTAACAAGATTGTTCTCTGGGTGTTTCTGGGTTTGAAACAGTGGGTTCACCGAACAGAACTACACGCAGCTCACTGAACTTCACAGTAGGTACAAGGATAAAGGTCGGTTCTTTCGCCATTTTCTGTTCGGTTGCATCTTTTTGCATTCATGGATGTCGTATTTGTTATAATGGGTGCGTTTCTGTGGTGATTATCATGGGAATTCCTACATTTTTCGACCATGCAATGGTAGTAAGTATGGCGATGGGTGATTAGCACTATCAGTTGAGCTTGTAAGTGGGGAAAGAAAACCATAGAAAAAGGACTGTATGTTTATGCCCAGAAAAATAGGAATACTGTAAAATCAACTAGTGTTGGGGTACTCAAACATCTTCATGAGAAGCTAAATAGCCTGGTGCTGTAAATGTTGGCCAAGTGATGCATAACTTCTCTTTATACTGCTTTTGTCCCAGGAATACTGTCCAACAAGATCACAGGGATGAATCGAGTTGAACTGAATTTTGTCTTCTACATTTAATAACCTACTGCATTTTCCAATTTCTTTTTGTAACTGATCCAATGCTTGATGATGCACTACTCTGCCTTAGCATCTTTGCTGGGGTGGCGGTAACTTCTAGGTGGTTGGCCATGCATGCAAGTAAGAATCAGATAACTTGGGATGATTGAGTCAACCCAAATAATTGCAGATGCCAATTTTGAGCTTCATTTCCTTCTGGAAATCCCTATTTATTGTCAATCTGCAGAGCACTTGTTCTTCGTCTGATGTTGCAATAATCTCTTTTGCTTTGTTCATCGTCTGTTTGGAAATTCGTGAACATTTGTAATAATTTATCCCTCATGCTGTGCATTGCCATTGAAAGTTCTTTCCACTGGAAATTTTTAAATAGAGAGTAGTCATTTTCTATGTTGATTATTCCAAAGATCATAACATGCACTGCACCTTTCCTTCTTAGCCCCTCCCAAGATGAGTTTAATGAGTTTGAAATTGAAGGGAATGGCTGCTCCTGGGTTTTTCTCAGGATTCGAAATCTTGGCATTTCCATGCAACCAATTTCTCAGTCAGGAGCCAGACACTAGCCAGAAGGTGGAAGAATTTGTTTGTGACAGATACAAAGTTGAATTTCCAATTTTCCAGAAGGTATGCTTTTTAGCTGCTCTCTCGCAACTGTTTAGCTTTACAGATTGATCATTTGAATTATTATTTCCTCAAATAGGTCCATTTCGTTGTATGTTCCCCTCATCTTGTATGTTTCTGCCAGGCAGTTAAATAGGTTTCCAAGATCCCTTCTTTTCGGCTCTAATAGGTTGCCGTGGCCTATGACTGAACTGATGCTTTTGTCTCTGAATAATTACTTCTTTTTGTTGCTTCTCCGCAGGGTGCAAACTCTACGAAATCATGACTTATCTATTGTGCTCTTTGATGTTTATAAACGGTTAGTAAGTGGGTCGAAATGTTTGTAGTCATAGGACTTGTGGCCATTTTAGTTGGAATTCTGGATACCATTGTGCCCTGCTCATTTCTTTATCCCATTTGGGTGTTTTTGGTTGTATAACATCATCAAGACTCGTGGGAATATGTTTCATTGAAACAACCCCCCCCCAAACCAAGAAATTAGAAAATGGTCGCTCCAAACCTGTGAAGCATACCTGCTTCGAAGTTCGCACTTGGTTCATGTTACTGAGGTTGTATGAGACGGTTTGGTAGCCTTTTAATATTTGCTGGATAGTTCTCTCCTCTGAGTTCCCTGAATTATATAAACATGAGCTATGCAGTAGCATTATTAATTTGCCTGGAAGTGTACATGCTCTGATCTCGTTCGTTTGTCACATCGTATCAAGACTGGTTAAAATGTTGAACAAGCTTTATCTAATAGGTCTGGCCATTTTCCAAGTTGATTCAACCGTCATTTTAGTAGTCAAGAGTTTTGTCATTACATTTTGCAATCAGCTGTGAAAAATGTTTCAAGAAGTAATTACAGAAGGATTCTTTTTCTTGGACTCTTTAAGGAAAATCTCTCCGTAGAAGGTTAAGAGGTTTTATACCTTGACTGGAGGTTATACCTTGACTGGAGGTTTGGATCACGAGGTACGTAGGAAATTGAATTGTTAAGAGTTCTTAAACCTCTACTGGAGGTTATGATAACGAGAATCATAGAAGATTCGATTGTTCTATAACTTTGAATTTCTTTTGACTTACTGAAAATCGTCAAGCCTTACCAATGTACTGAGACAATCAGTACATATGGAGGGAGGAAATAAGGATCAAACCCAAGACATAATTCTTGATATGAGTTGGTCACTGCTGGCTGGAAAATTTGTTCCGCATCTTGTATCTGTAATTTTTAGCCAGAATTAACATCGAAATGGCAGAAAGAAAAGGTGAAAGACAAACTGCCAGAGAGGATAAGGAACAATTAGATTAACCAAAAAATAGAAGGTTTCTGGCTAGAAAGTATTGAGGAGAAGTTTCAATACTGTTGTCCTTTCTGTAACTCATCCAAAACCGTCTGGCTTCACAACTAAATTTAGAGGATTACCCAAATGCATTACCCAAACTTGAAGTAAACATATCCAAAATTGAGTAAACACATTATCAACACATTCTTCTTCGAAAAGATCTGTTGTGTAAGCTCCACAGCTTGTACATTGATTTACACAGCTTATCTTCATTTGTTTCCATATCCACATTTTATTCCATCTGGTGGTATGGCCAAGTCGACTGAGGATTCAGATGACATTTTAGAAAGTCTCTAGGAGAAATACCGTGAAATGTTTTGCTTGGGCTGCAAGTTTACAATGATACAATTTTCCTTGTTGGTGAAGTTATTTACAAAGAAGTCTGTAACCTGATTTCCATCAGGATAGTCCATCTGTTTTCTTTGCTTATTCGGCAATTATTTTTTAGTTGAGATTACTACCCAAACACATCATCAGTCTTCTGTCACTACCAGTAAAACTCAGACAATCTTTTGGAAAATTATTAGAGAAGAATAATTCAAAAACATTTCATAGGTTTGCAATTCTTAGATTCTTTTCAGGGTATGTTCTGTAGAAGAAGATGATAACTTGATCTCTCAGATAAATTCAGCCAGTACTTGACTTCTCACATGAAGAGCGTGGTTTGTCAGTATGTTTGGCAATGTAGTTGTGATGAGAAAAATGCTTCACACGTTTGGCTTCTCATATTATTAAAGGCTGTACAACTCACGGTGGTATAAGATTCACAATCTGCCTCTTAAGGATTGTGGCCGCTGGGCCTACCCTTATCTTGGGACAAGTCACATCTGATCACATTATGAGTGTTTGTCGGGAGATTTTTCTAGTTGTTGATAGTAAACTCAAAATTACCCATTTTTAAGAACTATATCAACTTAGAGAGATATTTACTACTTTATGATTTCTTGGACACTTTTTCTTGTACTCCACATTACACAGCTCATGATAGATGTAATAGCTCTGTGGGTTTATATACCATAAATATTGGTTATCTCATTCAACTTGTTTGCTCATTTCGTATGACCAGTCGATTTATTTGAAGTTTTCAGTAGGTGCCTGTGGTTGTAGGTTTGCGTCAATGGGCAAGAAACAGCGCCCCTCTACAAATACCTCAAAGCACGTAAAACTGGATTTTGGGTTCAAGAATAAAATGGAACTTCACCAAGTTTTTAGTAGACAAGGAAGGGCGAGTCATCAGCCGCTACGGAACAATCACACCTCCACTAGCCATCGAGGTAGCCGACAGTCTGTTCTGGCCCTCAAGTGCTCACTTCTCTGAACCACCCATTTCCCTTAGCTTTGCAAGATACTTTTCCTAGTTGTTCATTGACATTCATGGATATTTTCTATGCAGGAAGACATCCAGAAAGCATTGGGAGTGGCATGATTGTCACTCTGTGGCCTATTGATGTTATATAAGTTGGCTTACTTGTCATGACTAGGAGACAGAATAAAGTATATGAAAGTAACAGAGGTTTCTGTTGCTGTGACTGATTATCTTTTTACCAAGTGCTTATTTTCTAAGTTGATTCTCACAATGCTTTATTCTGTTAACATTACCTGGTCGGGTTGACTGGGAATTTTTGGTTAAACACATTTTAGATGTGTAAAGAAGACCCTGTTGCTAGACATTTTTCTTCGAGATTCCATAGATCCGGATTCTGAATATGGTTGAAGCAGATCAAGATATTTTATAGCTCATTCTGGTTGAAATGCGCATTGTGGCTTGCAGTTCAATATGCTAGGCACACAAAAGTCAGGACGTTCATAATGATAAATTCCTTCAACGCGTTGAGCTCCTGTACTGTTTTAGATTTTGCTAGGAGTGGGACATTGTGTTTGCAAATGGTTGGTATAATGGGGGACAGTATTTGTGCTGTGATGGTCCCATTCTTTAAAGAACTTTAGAAAATTTAGTCATCGTAACATCATGAGTAAGCCGAGTCAATACGTGCAGTTTCATGCACATACATGTGCTGGACAGCATCCTGCTAGGATTTTAGCCCCTGCAAGTAATTACTGAATTGAATATCGTTTGGATCTTGTCCTTCTCAAGTTCACAGGGACATGGCTTCTGAGCTTGATCCTGCAATAGGGGCTCGACCAACCCATGAGTTGGGACTTGGAACCTTGCTTAATTGTATTGCTATGCGGCACCAGCAGTGAAGTTCAGCCTGATCTTTCCTATGCAGTTGACAAATGCTTGAATTCGCTCATACATGCATGCGAAAGCTCCATGTTCATTCATTTCTAGATTTATCAGCTCTCAGGGTTTATCGCCTCATTTTTCAGGTGTGACAGAAATAACAAAGCATGTCTTGTGAAGTAGAATAAATGAAACTAGCGATGAAGCTCCGCTAAAGCGGATGTGCAGATCTGGTTAGTTCTAATTACAGTGATTTTGCTTGTTCTTTTTTCATCTTTTGCATACTCATGAGGCATGAAATTTTGGATGCTTCTGAAACTCCAGCCAGAAGGAGCAATGACATAGGCAAGATTAATAAAGATTTAGGGGCTCTTTTCCGATTTGGTTAAGCTTTTGCTTCAGTAAAACTTGACTCAGGAATCATATTAAACTGGAAGAACCTGATTCTGCCAAGATTTGCGTTCTCTTGACCATTCAAGCTGATGTCAACAGATACAGCAAGGCCACGAACATACGGTGCAAATAGAACAAAGGTCGGGTGGTATGTCGGATCAATTTTGCAGACCAATCTAATACGACCTCTCTAATCCGGTTAAAGGCATGCCATCATGCTAAATAGGAAATTGACAAAGAGGTGATCCTTCATGACCTCGACCGAAGGGATTGCACCGAGTAAGAATTGAATTTGAAATCTCAAGATGGATTTAATTGTACACTATATCCACTTTGCATGTTGAACTAATTTTTCGAAAGAAAAGCACTTCGCTTTTGAAAGATTTGAGCACACAGGTATCAAACATCTTGGCAAAAATGAAATGATTGGGTTTTAAAGGAAGAAAGATGCATGAAGTTGATTACTTACATATGATTTTGTCAAAGATTTCTAGTCATGCACTTATCCTCAGTTTTTGCAATTTAAGAATCTCTTACAAGGATATTGGGGGAAGAGGTAAAATATCTCATCAAGAAAAAATAAAAATAAAAATGTATATATATGTAATATATCGAGATTTTGATTTGATGATTTTGTGAAGATATATGAGGAAATATCCCCTAAATATGTCATGATATTTGTTAAAATAAATTTAAAAAGAAAAATAGAAAAATAAAGAAAAGGGATAGTTGTTCAAAATCCTCTTGACAGCCCTTGCATAAAAGCCCCTAATTTTGACAACCTACAATTTACTCTCCTAAACTTTGGCATTGGTGCATAATGGCCCTTGAATTTTGAAAAAATTACATATTATTCCCTTTTGAACTTAGATTTTTGTGTGCAAATGCTAGTTTTCGTCAGTAACGTTAAAGTGTTAAACTCTCTAACACCTTTTTAATGCTATTCAAATAGAAATGAAGACATGATTTGAAATTTAGACTTGTTATACGGGTGGGTCGGGTTGGGTCTAGGTCAAGTTATAAATGGTCCGACCCAAATCAACCCATTTAATCTGTTTATGAATCATTTATTATAGTACAATTTTTGACCCGTACCCCACACGACACATATTTGATTCATACTCGACCCATTTAACTAAACTTAAGAAAACTTATTTCTTATGATTTTTTAAAAATGGTATTACTAAAATAACTTTATGCAATATAAATTTAATGGACAATTTTATTATTTTTTTAAAAATATTTTTAATTATTTTTAATTTTTAAAAAATTGATTGTTTTTCATTTTCATTTTTTATTTTTTAAGAATATAATTTCTCTTTTCCTTTTTCTTCTTCTTCGGTCTGTTCGTTGCCGCCACAACAATGGCGACAGCGGCCACAAGTGAGCCTCCAACTCACCAGCTCGCTAGATCGACGAGGCTCGAGCCTCGCGGACGCTTGTGAGACTCGAGCCTCCCGGATCGGAGAGCCGGAGCCTCGCCAACGTCTCGTGAGGCCTCCTCCTCGCCTAATCGCTAGCTTGAGGCTCGCGATGTTGGTGAGCTCGAGCCTCTCTTGGTCGGTCACCAACCATTGTCGTACTAGCCCTGGCTAAGGAAGAATAAAGGGAAAAGAAAAAGAAAATGAAAAAAGAAAATTCAAATATAAAAAATAAATATAATTTCAATTTTTATTAAAAAATATTTTTATAAAGTTAAAGAGGGAAGAGAGAGATTGTAAAGCTTAGGTTGAAAATAAATTCTAAGTCCAACCCATTTATCTTAAATCTTCAATTTTTAAACCCATTTGACTCATTTCTTTAAAAAATAAGTTACCCATATATGACTCATTTGTGATTCAAATGGGTCATATATGGGTTTAAGATCCATTTTGCCACCTCTAATGAAATTACAAAAAAAAAATATATATATATATATATATATTTACATATATACATATACATACATACATACATACATACATATATACACACACACACACACACACACACACACATATATGTACAGCTTACAAATTTATCCAAAACTATTTTTTTGACCACCAAAAACCTAAACTAGTATACCTTTGATAAATTTACCCCAAACCGATACACTTGTGATAAATTTACCCTTTGTTAGTTTTTATTAAATTTTATTGTCAAATTATTAAGTTAAATGACACGACAATTAATTGATATACCAATTTGGGATTTTACTTTTCGTTTGTCACAGTTTACAATTTTTGTGATTTTTTTGTATTAATCAATTTAACGAGGTATATTTGTCACAAATTTACTAGTTTTGAGTTTTTTGCGGTCAAATATATTAGTTTGAGTAAATTTGTCATAAATGTACCGGTTTAGGGTTTTTTTATGATTAGTCGGGGTAAATTTGTCACAAGTGTACGGTTGGGATTTTTCACGGTCAAAAAATTAATTTGGGGTAAATTTGTCACGGGTATATCGGTTTGGAGTTTTAAGGTATTAACCCTATATATAAATACCGTAAAGGTTATTTTGGCCTGAGTTTGTGTAATACTTAATGATTATGCAGACGTAAAAAAATTAGGAGATGCAACAAAAATCAAAGTGTCGGGTAATAAGTAACGTTTCAAAGCATAAGGCTATAGCATACGATGCCAAAATTTATGAGAGTAATTTATAATCATTCACCATTCGAAAGCAGTGGCACTTGTATAATACCAAAGTTTATGAAAATAATTTGTAGTTTTCGAAGTTCAAAAGCTAAAAGATCTCGAATGATCACCCTAGAAAATCAGACCGGTGCCGGCAGCCACTGTGCATTGAAATCGACGATCAATCTCTCTCATTCTCTCTCTCTTTCTCAAGGTCCACACGTGCACGAGGATCATGAGACAGATATAAAGGAGAAGTTTTAATGAGATGGGGCATTATGTCTTGTTCTCTCTCTTCTGGTTCACTACTCTCATCAGAAGAGAACAACATTCCCACCCGACAACATGGATTTTTCTCGACATTTCTTCCCCTTCTTTCCTTCTTGTGTTTTTCTCCCTTTCCTTTTCTCAAGAATTTCGTCGCATTGAGTGACCAAGACCTACAACATTCTCAACTCTTCTCACAAGCATACAAAGCCAACGGTCAGCAGCATCATTGAAATCCTTTTTGGAACAGTACTCAAGCCACAGACGCCCATAGAATAAATAATTCCGACACTAGAAGATAATGTTTCTTTTTTCTAACCTACTTTGCTGACTTCATTACATCAATATTCACAATTTATCATTTCAAACTAGATCGACGTTCCTTCTTAAACTGATCTCAAAATAGAACCACACGAATCCAATATTCCGGTATGGCGACCGTCTATGGATAAATGATAGGTGCTTCGAGCTCACGTGTCGTGTCGCGTGAGCCGTCCATCCTGAAAAGCTTTCTTTCAAAGCAAGCGATTCCAAGTGATGAGAAAATGAATGAGACTGGCCGATTCCCACCTATGATTTTTCATTTTCTTGGCCCCCTCAACTTGTGATTGAGATGCGAGCCGAGGAACTTTCCCTCTTGCCGATCTTCACCGTAGCAGATGGGCCAGGCTGAGCACATGGGCTTTGGGCCCACATGGTGAAAACTCATTCCCTGACCCAGTTGTCCCCAAAGGTAGGCCACTTTGGTGGACCATATGTTGGGTTAAAGTTGTTGAGGGTTAGGGTTTCCGATTTCGATGTTGAGGCGCATGGTGCAATATTTGAGTGATGTGTGCCATATCAGCGTTACACAACCCGTCATGATGATATCGATCGATCCGATGTCTACTCGATTGTACGTCGAATGGATGGGACTAACTATGTGCGCCTCGAAAATGACGACCCTTGATTAGTTTGCCCGACGACCTTTTGCAATGCACCTATTAAGAATTAATGAAGGATGAGGAGAGAAATGGAAGGGCCCCCGACAGTTTTGAGTTAGGAGAGTAATGGAAGTGGCCCTTGACAAATTTGAGTTGACCTAAATATTGTATCGTGTATTTTCGTGGTATGGATTATATAATGTTGGATTTTGTAATTAGATGGTGCTATTCTAATCCATACCTTATGAGATAATTGGGTTTACCAAATGCTTGAGGATTTTCTTTAGTATACTTGAAAAAGAGAAGAGGATGTTGAAAGAGTAGGATTTACGAATGACTATTAGAATGGGTGAGTTCATAATGTAAAATCTTTGATCCAATTACGAATCTAGGTGAGACCTTTCGATTAGATGTATCGGTAATCTTTTGAATAGCAAGCGAATCTATAAAAAATAAGCGAAAACATGTCGTACAATGGTTATTGAGATCCAAGCGACCTCATCCGGTTCAAAGTTTTCTTGTTAAAATTGAGACGTGTGAATTTTCATCTCCTTAATATGATATTGTATTTTGTAATTTCATATTAATCATTTGATAATTGCGAGTTTTGAAACTAAATTAATCCAATCTTACCCAAGTCGGTGCTCAAGCATTGACCCGGGAGCAAAAAGTCGTGCCACTACTAGGCACGAGCCTAATGTGTGGCACGACCCCGTGTAGGGCCAAGCAAACACGGTCCCGCAACTCCTCGTCAAAAACATTTTTAAGCATGTAAGCTATTTGAGTTGCCGACGATTACCATCAAATCGAAAATCTCATACTGAAAGTAGGATTTGGAGGATAAGCACAGGAAATATGAATTGTGTTTCTTAGGAAATAAAATCGAAGATTTGGTTTAGTTAATTTGTTAGAGATATTTAGACGATATTGTCCCTAGTTTTTCATATCCATTTTAATATGCATATTGAATTAGATTTCCTTATATTGTCATTCTTATGCTCCTTTTCAATATAGACATCAAAGAAATTTCTCTATTCTTATCTTCCACATTATTCTTATCTTAATGATTATTATTTTCATGAATTTTCTTTGTTCGGATTCTATCATCTAAAGCGATAAAATTGTTATGGATATAATTTCATCACATAATAGGAAGTGTCGAAATGCCACAATTACTTTCAGATGACCAGTTCCCATCATGAAGCGTGTGACCAAGTTGTATTTTATTATTTTAGAGTGCCATGTTGGTACGTAAGGGGGACTGCACGCGACCAAGCTTTGGCATGAATATTTGACTAAGCAAAAACATATTGCATCATGTCTACCTTTTGAGTCTCTTTTGGGTTTCAATCAGACAGTTTTTCGAGCTTGTTCTTATGGTAAGTTCGGCTTTACATTTCCAACCGAGGTCGACAAGAATCACAATCCTCAAACCTCATGGAAAGCAGCAGAGGGGCAATTGCAGAAAGCTAGAAACACAACAACAAGGCCGTACATGAGCCATGACAACAAGCCCATGCATGATCAGCACGGCAAGAAAACCACGATACTGGATAGCGAGCGATGGTGTTGTAAGCTCGTGATTACGATGATCAAAGACGACAACGAACTAGAGGCGCACATGATGAGAGAGATGACAGAGCAACTTGGCTTTACACGAGACGGCGATCAGGGAGGGAGGGAGAGAGAGAGAGAGAGAGAGAGAGGAACTCAAGCGAGGAAGGCGGGATTGGAGTAGATTTTATTTGAATGTAGCAGCTCTCTAATTAACAACTCTACCTTTTGCATCGGGAGGCCGATTATTAAAGTTTGAGGCTTTGGGATTTTGATTGGTCTTGCAGCCACCCGCTTCACATAATTGCTGTTCTGTTTTCGTTTCCGGTCTCTTTGATGCCTGTGGTGAGCTGGTCAGTACATTATGCAGAGGCGACTCCAACTTGGCTTGTTGACATCGCAATTAAAAAGAAATTGAATTATTTTCTAATTGCAAATTCAACTAGTAGAGCAGGAACGGCAAGGATTTTGAATGGAATCCAACGGCTCTAGTCACTAATTAGTCAAATCGCTTGACATTTTCAATTACTCTAATCGCATTCGATTCATATTCATGAAATGATAAGATGAAACTTATTGTTCTGCATAGGCTACTGGTAGATTGATACAGTAATGATAAAAAAAAAGAAAAAAAGAAAAAAAGTCACAAGTTTAGCCCAACATGTTTAGTTGAGAGGCTTTTGGCATGTGGAAGAGGCAGTGCATGGAGAAGTTGCCAATTGCCATTGGATGGCTCTTTTGATGGAACTCAGGCTCTGAATCTTCTCGGCGAAACTTCATCGGATGCTTTTGTTCGATTAGTGACTGTATGCGCGGTCAATAGTCGACTAAAAAAGGAGTGCGAAAGGTGTTGATGGGGGTATTTAACCATTCGAAGTGACTTGCGAAAGCGGACGTTCGAGACATGGGATACGGCCCAAAGTTGTCGGAATCGAATGCTCGTCGAGCAAGTTCATAAGTAAATGAAGCGGCTCTTCCTCAGGCTTTTTTTCTAGCTCTATAATTTGAGGTGTCGACGTGTCGTAAATGATATGAGGTATCTATGCAAGGGATTTTATGAACTCGACCATCAATATATTGTCGGTTTCTTATGCTTCTTTTGATATAGACATCAAAGAAAGTTCTATTCTTATCTTCCACATTATTCTTATCTTAATGATTATTATTTTCATGAATTTTCTTTGTTCCTCTTCATCATGAAGCGATAAAATTGTTATGGATATAATTTCATCACATAATAGGAAGTGTCGAAATGCCATTCAATTACTTTCAGATGACCAGTTCACCATCATGAAGCGTGTACCAAGTTGTATTTTATTATTTTAGAATGCCATGTTGGTACGTAAGGGGACTGCACGCGACCAAGCTTTGGCATGAATATTTGACTAAGCAAAAACATATTGCATCATGTCTACCTTTTGAGTCTCGATTTTTGTTTCAATCAGACAGTTTTTCGAGCTTGTTCTTTGGTAAGTTATGGACATAACCGAGGTCGAAAGAATCACAATCCTCAAACCTCATGGAAAGCAGCAGAGGGGCAATTAGAAAGCTAGAAACACAAACAACAAGGCCGTACATGAGCCATGACAACTTTTTGATCATGATCAGCACGGCAAGAAAACCACGATACTGGATAGCGAGCGATGGTGACCAACCGAGAGGTTATACTACAAAAGATTTAATCATGAGCAAGGCAATTTACCTCGGATAATTTAGGCTTCCCAGATAAAGGAAATTTTCTCAGCGATGACTGAACTTCGTCATGCGTGGGGGACGATTATTTTCGCACCTTGGCAGAGAGGATCAGGCGACCGTGTGAAATGGCAATCAACAGAAGGTTGTTTGCTTTCAAAATAAGAACACCTCTCGCACAGTAATGTTGGCTCATCCTTAGACCAAAGGCAATTCCGTTTTGTTTGGACATATTTATCAGGTCGAGCCTAGCCTATAACCCCCAACTCGTGCTTCTTGGAGTTCCTTTGTGAGGGAACAGTACAGTGTGGATAAGCACCGCTATGCTTAAACCAAGCCCTCATCATCGGTTGAAATGGGAGGTGATTGGATGATATAAGAGATGACAACAGTCTCTTATTTGCACCCTATTTTCATCTAAAGGTAAAAGAAAATTAATAGTTTGGAAGAACAAAACAAGTTACTTTTTCCTTTTGAAGAACCACACGTTACATGCAAGAGTAAACTTGAATTGTGCGGATCGAGTAGCATGAGTGGCCATGCAACCTTCCAGTGTGTGTGATTTTTTTTTTTTTTTTTTTTTTTTTTTTGCTTTGTGATTGCGTATTCGAACGCTGGTAATATAATTAAAGTCGTTGATTGTGAGATGAAAGGTGCGATTCCGCTAATAACCCCACATGGGTATCATAACCAGTATTGATTGTTTTTCATGCACCGCATGCCATAATTTGCACAGTATACTGTTTCTTTTAATGAATTATCATGATTTTGGCCTAGAGAGTGCAAACGTGACAGCAAAATTTATTTAAGTGACGAAGAAAATGCTGATGTTAGCGCCATATCAAAAGCTTAGTCAACAACAGGTTCGGCGACAACATGTCACCACATGGCTAACGCTGTGTTGACGCCATGTCAAATGGTGGTGTGACAATTCAAGGGACATAACCGCCATGTAAGCGTGATGTGAATGAATCACATGTTGACATATGGTAGAAAGAGCTACGCCTATAGTCGATTGGCTTGGGTGTATAAAGCCATGCGTATGGTGCAGCTCAGTTGCATTTTCAAGTGAATAATATAAACACATGAATATAAATGGGCAAAGTTAAGCTAATGAGATTGTGATTTTTTTAATAATTATACAATACAAACAAGTTTAAAATAGAATAACTCATAATCGCTATGAAAATATTAACGATTATGTATCATATATTATTTAAGAAAAGTTCTTGAAATTGTTTTCCCTTGCGGGGTACAGTTCCTTATCTCGAGAGGATGTGCCTCCACTCCACCCCACATCTGGCGATCGAAGACCAATGCTGATAATTGTACTCCATGAGAACATAATTGTGCTATCTTGAAACATTTTGTAAAAAGCATTCAAGATTTCTAATATAATTTTTCTTTTTCATGTTTATCAGATGTGCAAGGGAATCGCAATCTGTACTAATTATGATGATCAACTTTTGTCTTAATCCTCCTCCTTCTTTTGCGATGTAAATAAGGCACTAAACATGTTAGAATTATTTTGAGATTATCGAAATCATTCTCTCCACCAATTGTCGCACTAATAGAGAAAGGGATGGCAATTCATAACCAGGATAAACTTGAACAAGCCATAGACACTCGAGAAAAATCTTACACTACACGTGACAAAGTTAATTCAAAGATGACACAAATTGACACATTGTCATTGCTGAAATAAATTGCAATCAGCGCAAAATGACCCAAATAGTTAGTATTAGATTGATGATATGAATTGTCAATCATTCTAACTATGATCCCAGTTAAAATTTGATGTCAAACCAATAAGTAAAAGTAAAACTTTTCTTAGTCTTGGATTTTGAGCGGAATAAGGACGTAAAGATCCCTTTCCACAAAGGTGTGATTTGGGTTCGAACTCACTATAAGAACGTGGAAATGATGTGTATGGAGTGTCCAGTGGTTGGTGGCATCAACATATCATAATCCTCTCGCAAAAGGACTTCGTTGACATTGAATAGTTATTGCCAATGGTTGCCCAAGCGTGTCTTTTGGGCATTTAGATTGGAAAAAAGGCGGGTAGAAATAATGGTACACGAATTATAGCATTAGAATACCATCTTAAGCTAAGTCATACTTTGAACAGATTTTGTGGGTCGAACGTGTGCCGGAAACAAACATTTCAAGGTCCTCCACAGCTTCTATAAAAGGTCCTTTATGTAAGGCCATTTAAGATATAACTCAAGCCGCTCAACCAATATATATCACTTCAATCATTCTTTCTTGCCCTCCCTTTGAGACTTGGTACCCAATTTATGCCCATAAAATGGCACATTCGCATCTCGTTTGTGCACAACTCCTTTGTTCTTGTCTTCTTTTGGCTGCACTCCTCATGTCGTGCTTCATTAGCATCGTTTCTGCTATTAACGATACAGACAGGCTTGCGTTGCTTGCATTCAAGACCGAAATAATTAACGATCCTTTCAAATCGCTTAACTCATGGAATGATAGCACCAACTTCTACCGATGGTATGGGGTTATATGCGGTCGTCGACACCACGAGAGTTGCTATCTTTGGACCTCCATTCCCAAGGACTCTTGGGACCCATCTCCTCTCACATAGGGAACCTCAGCTTCTTGAGACTATTGCTGCACCAAAACAATAGTTTCAGCCTTGAAATCCCTCCACAAATTGGCCGGTTACATAAGCTTCAATTATTGAATTTGTCCAATAATTCACCGACAAGCGAGATTCCTAGGAATATATCAAGCTGCACAAATCTTCTACTTTTTTTTCCTCAATTACAACCAGTTGGTAGGAAGAATTCCACTGGAGCTAGACTCCTTGTCAAATCTTGAAAGGATCAGCTTTGCTAGAAACCAATCGATTGGCTGCATCCCTTCATTCATAGGTAACTTATCATCTCTAGAGAGGATTTATTGTTCTGAGAACGGTTTAAGTGGGATTATTCCTCAATCTCTAGGTCGACTAACCAAACTACAAGTGCTCTCCTTGGGACTCAATGGGCTTTCAGGTACCATTCCACCTTCCGTCTTCACTTGTCTTCGCTGATTGATTTTAGCGTAATTGTAAACCAGATCCATGGCAATCTTCCTCAAGATATAGGATTCACTCTTCCAAATCTTCAAATTTTTAGCTTTGTTGATAACCACTTCACTGGATCAATTCCCTCGCCAATAGCCAATTCCACAAATCTAAGATTTCTCCAACTTTCTAGGAATGAGCTCTTTGGAAAAGTCCCCTCATTGGCAAATCTCCGTAGCCTTGGGGTTTTTACCATATCCTACAATTATCTTGGGAGTGAAAGGTCGATGCAAATGATTTGAGCTTCCTTTGCTCACTAACGAATGCCGCTAACTTTGGGGTTATGTTTGCGGGAAAAAATAGATTGGGTGGGACCCTTCCTGTATGTATCGGTAATCTTTCCGCTACTTTGACAACTATGTTACTTGACTTGAATTTGATTTCGGGTGAGATCCCAAGAGAGATTAATAAACTTGTGAACTTGCAGCAATTAGCATTAGGTCATAACCTTCTTTGGTCCGATCACGTCGATTTAGGAAATCTTTTGAATCTTCTACTATTACACTTGGGAGGCAACAATATATCGGCATAATCCCATCCTCTTTGCAAAATTTGCAAAGGTTTTACCTTCTTAATCTTGGCAAAAATAACTTGAAAGGGCTTATTCCTTCATACCTAGTCAAATATCAGAGCTTGACAATCCTAGATCTTGCTAGAAACTATGTTAGTGGTCCGATTATATTCCCCGTGGTAGAGAAACTCCTCTATTTGGATTTGTCTCGAAACCATCTAAGTGGAGTCCTTTCGATGAAAATTGGAAACTTGAAACATTTGGACACATTAGATGTATCGGGAAATATTCTAGACAGTGAAATCCCTAATAGTCTAAGCAATTGTGATGGACTAACAATATTAAAAATGCGAGATAACCTTTTCCATGGGTCCATTCCTCAACCAATTAGTTCATTAAGAAGAATTGAGGAATTAGATCTTTCTAACAATAGTTTCTCTGGGGAAATTCCAAAGTTCTTGGAGGCATTTCAGTATTTGAAAGAGCTGAATTTATCTTACAATCATTTGGAAGGCCCGCTACCAACTCAAGTTGTTTTTAGGAATGTGAATATGACTTTGTTACTTTGGAAATGAAAAGCTTTGTGGAGGAATGCCTGAATTTGAGCTCTCTAAGTGCATCTCTCGAAACTTCAAAAACAAAGGAGAAGTCCACAAGTCAAAACTCGTCATCACCATATTTTTTGGCCTTCTCGGAATAACTCTCGTTGTTGCTTTCTTATAGCTATGTCGATCGAAGATGAAAAGAAACGCGCCAATTTCAAGCTCCTTAGATGATTCTATGTTGAATCTATCTTATGGAGCTCTTCTAAAAGCAAATGATGATTTTTCTTCAACTAATTTGATTGGGGTCGGAAGTTTCAGATCCGTTTACAAGGGGTCCAAGAGAACGGAATTGTCATTGCAGTGAAGGTGCTTAATTTAACATGGCATTGTGCTCTCAAGAGTTTCAAAGCTAAGTGCGGGGCTTTAAGGTGTATAAGACACCAAAATCTTCTGAATGTCTTGACGGCATGCTCAAGCATTGATTATAAGGGTGATGAGTTTAAGGCTTTGGTTTATGAGTTTATGGTCAATGGCAGCCTAGATGAGTGGCTGCACCCAAATCCAATGCCAAATGATGCGGATGGGCACTCCAAGAAATTGAGTCTCCACCAAAGGATAAACATTTCCATTGATGTTGCTTCGGCATTGGATTATCTCCATAATCAATGTGAAAGCCCAATGATTCATTGTGATCTAAAGCCAAGTAATGTCCTTCTAGATGCTGACATGGTTGGACATATTGGTGACTTTGGGTTGGCGAAGATTGTCCTCCAATCCATGTCCAACACTAGAGAAAATATGAGTTCTGCTGGTTTAAGAGGAACCGTTGGTTGTGCCACTCCTGGTAAACATCTCTCCCCCGGAAGAAAACTTAGACCCTGTCATTATCAACTTGTCTTTGTAGAGACTGGTGTTTTTTTGTTTTGTGAATTCAAATTCTTGCTTTTGACATTTCTTATGCAACAATATGTGTAAACTACAGAATATGCTAGCGAAAGTCAGATATCAAGAGAAGGTGATGTCTATAGTTACGGCATCCTCTTATTAGAGATGTTCACAGGATTAAGTCCCACTAGCGACATGTTCAGAGATAATTTGAATCTTCATAATTATGTTGCGGAGGCTTTGCCCCAACGAGCTATGGAGATTATCAATCCCGTGCTGCTTCACCAAGGAGAGAGCCACAACAGTTTTGAAGATTCGCTTCACGAAAGAAGCAGCATATTTCAGGAATGTTTGGAAACAGTATATTGTATTGGACTCACTTTTTGCGGCTTCTTTACATGGATAGATGAGACAAGAATAGAATAGATGACATCGAAATTAGCTCATTCTTCATTTCTTATAATGTCTCCCTAGTGCTATTTGCGAATGAAAAAGGAAAGGACGAATGTCTGACTTTCCTAATTTCCATGTGAATCTAAGAGAGTATCATCCCAGCCATTCCTACTTTAAGCCATCAATTCACCCTTTTAACATTTTCTTTTTTGTCAGAATGACATTTCATGACAAATTAATGGGATAAAAAGTGAGATTGATATGCAATTACGGATTTTTTTGGGTTGCCACCTGTAAATATGGATTCAGGTACACGAAATGGGACAAGTGCCCCTCTGATCTGCACAAGGCTCTGCTCTCTAAATGGCTCGATTGCTATTAGGGTATCATCATGCTTTGTTGATTGAATCTGGTTTGTAGGTCTACTAGAAAGATAGCGAAGAGTTTCATTGCAACTTATTAAGGTCTATCAGCACCGATTAAAGACTAAGTTGGAATGGGTTTTATATACGTGTGGCGTCCCTCTAATTAACACTTCTGATATTTGAGGTGAATTTTCAAACATTGTGTTTGAGGAAAAAACTTGTTTTCATCCTGACCGCAAGCGACCGTTTGCATCAGAGGTTGATTATTAAAGCTTGAAGCTTTGGGATTTGATTGGTTTTGTTGCCAACCGCTTATATATTATTGCTGTTTTGTCCGTCCTTCGAACTCCATGAGCTTATCCATTATCCAGTGGTGACCGAAACGTCACTTGTTGACATCACAATTGAAAGGATTCGAATTAATTTTTCTACTTGCGAGGTCAACTAGTACAGCCGGCAAGGCAAGAATTTGAATGAAATCCTAAGAGCATCTAGAAGCCATATACTAGCTTCGCAAACATAATCACACGATGGCAAGCTCTGATTGTGCCAGGACCCCAGATGTAATAGATGCTAAGCCAATCTCAGTAAAGTAGAATGAAAAGTAGCACCCTCTGGCATGCTGCTTCGACCAATCGAAAACCAAAATCCCGATCTACGGGGACCTATCAATAGAACAGTTTCTCATAATGGTGCGGGAAACTACAGCCAAAATAAAGCAGATGAGCTCGAGACTCATTACATTGTTTACAGCATCTACCTTTCGATTTCAACTGACAGTTTCTCAAGCTTGGCTCCTTGATGACGATTCATGGGATATTGCACATTAGCGAATATTAATAACTATGATCACGGTAAAAGCAGTAGTCAAGGACATGTTATGATCGGCCCCTATTTGAAAACAGAAGTTCATAAATAATTATCGGGACTTCATATGTTTGGGGACGAACGCAATTCGTGCAACGGTGAGCAAGTCATGCTCTAGACATCTTTTATTTCTGACGATACTTGTGAAAATTTTGTTTGTGTTCCTGAGAAGTACGAAATGTATTCAATCTTCAACAATGCGATAGACATGACTTGACAAAAAGAATACTTAAATAAGCGCCACTCTTCCCATCCTCTACAGTGAACAGAAATTGGCCTATCAGAGCCAGCAAAAGTTACTGGTATGTGAAAATGAAAAAAAGAAAAAGAAAAAAGAAGCATATTAACAAGGGATCACTATGACTCAAAAAACCACAATGAGAGGGAAGGACCATTCCTATCCAACAATTTCTGACAAATGAACAGCACCATTTTCTTCACTGCCACAGTTATCCTCGAAACTTCCTATTTTAAACCAATCAGCAACTTCACTTCCTGTTAGTTGTTCCAACCCGTGGCTTTACTTTGACCTCTGATTCCTGTAATCCAATCAAGATGCATTACGTAGCCATTTATAAGTAATCCCCCATGCAGGCATTTCTAAGTACAACTAAAAGAGTAGTCAGTGGAAAGGAAGATAAAAACACCTATGGTACGTGCAAGAAGATATAGGCCTATGCTATAGCAGGAATGTGATTTTCTGCCCCCTTGCTCCGGTCGTAAAAGACCTGTAAGCAAGTTGAACCACAAATGTCAAAGCTAGTCAGATCCCTAATTGTCCTTGATACAATCATAGTCCTCTTGCATAGATAAGAAAAACCAAAAGGAGAGCACTGCCAGGCCATGCTTGCAAATCACACCATAACATATTCAAAAATATGTAGTTGGGGTCACTGTACAAATTTTAAATTAAACGGTGTACATTTGACTTAAGATAGAGGGAGAGGCTACTATGAGCAGAAGGCTGAGCCACATAGGTAGATGCTATAACTAAAGAACAACTTTAATGTTTTCTAGCAAAATCTAACCTGAACAGCCTGTAGAAGCACAGAAATGTCTTTATGATCAACTTATTCAATATTTCAAAAGAGAGAATAATATTTCAAGAGGGAGAAGATTTGATTCATATAAAACGCCGTGCCTTCTTCTCTTCTAGCTTGTTTGGCCCAAAGGGTGGGAGCCTCCTCTGTGCTTCCTCAGTCGAGAATCCATCTCTTGAGCATTTCAGTTGTTCGAAAACTTTGTCGACTGGTATGCACTCCTGGGAAGAATAAGATAAACAGTATTTATTCAGATTTAAATCCTTTAACCAACACTCTTTTGTACCTGTAATACTTTTGCAACGAAAAAGATGTCACTAGGCAGACATGGTAAGGAGCTAATTCGGTTATTAAGGTTGGTAATGAAGTGTGTTTTTCTGCTGTGGAAAATGGAGATCTAAGACAATCCAATTCAAATATCTGACAGAAACATGACACACACATAAACCAATGGTGAAAAAAACAAAGAACTGAAACAATAGACCCGAGCACAATCACATATATGAACGAGGCAAAGACGATGCTATCCAATGTAAGCATTACTCCGGAAGCGGTCGATGAAGTTCAGCGAATAAAACATATGGTCATGACTTTCACTTGCTGCAATATACACGTGGAGAAGCCAAAGAACCGACAGAGACTTATCGTGAGATCACGCAAAAGAGGACTCATCGCCAAATCACACGACACAAAACCGCAGTAGCAGCAAAACACAGATCCAAAAACTTAAATCAAAACGCTAAGCTGTACCTGCAGAGAAGGAATGCTTAATCCACAGAACGATAAATTCAAATCCAAAGCACATACAGGCATAAATCCGAAACGGAATCATCCGGGACACTCGGAAGCAAAGAGGCGATTGCTAACAAAGCAGGAATGGGAAGAGGCAACAACGAAGGACCGGCAAAAAAGAAGAAGTGAACTGAGATGTTCACGGGATTAAGTCCCACTAGCGACATGTTTAGAAATAATTTGAATCTTCATAATTATGTTGCCGAGACTCTACCCCAACGAGCTATGGAGATTACTGATCCCGTGTTGCTTTACGAAGGAGAGAGCAACAGTAGTTCTCAAGATTCACTTCACAAAAGCAGCAGCATATTTCATGAATGTTTGGAAACAGTATATCGTATTGGACTGGCTTGCTTTGTGGAGGAGCCTAGTAGACGCATGAACATCAACAAAGTTGCAACCCAGCTGCACTCGCTGAGGAAGAAACTTTTTGTAGCTTCTTTACCTGGATTGATGAGACACGAATAGATAACATCAAAATTACCATGTTCTTCATTTCCTATAATGAATCTCTCTAGTGCTATTTGCGAATGAAAAAGGAAAGGACGAATGTCTGACTTTCCTAATTTCCTCTTGAATTAAGAGAGTACCTTCTCAGTCATTCCCACTTTAAGCCATCGATTCACAGTTTTCAACATTTCTTTTTTGGTCAGAATGACATTTCATGACAAGTTAATGTGATAAAAAGCCGAGTTCATGAGCCAAATTGACCTGTAATTACGGATTTTTTTGGGTTGCCACCTGTAATTACGGATTCAATGTACATGAATGGGACAGGTGCCCCTCTTATCTGCTGCACAAGGCTCTGCTCTCTCTATGGCTCCATTGCTATTAGGGTGTCATCATGCTTTGTCGATTGAATCTGGTCTGTAGTTTCTACCAGAAAAATAGCCAAAAGTTTCATTGCAACTTGGAAAGGTCTATCCACACCGCTTAAAAACTAAGTTGCAATGGATTTTATATAAATGTGGCGTCCCTCTAACTAACAATTCTGATATTTGAGGTGAATTTTCAAACATCATGTTTGAGCAAAATACTTGTTTTTGTCCTTTCGTCCTGAGGGCAAGCGGCGGTTTGCATCAGAGGTTGATTATTAAAGCTTGAAGCTTTCGGATTTGATTGGTCTTCTTGCCAACCGCTTATATTTTATTGTTGTTTTGTCCGTCCTCCGAAGTCCAGGAGCTAGTATCATCCAGAGGTGACCGAAACATCACTTGCTGTCGTCACAATTGAAAGGATTCAAATTCATTTTTCTACTTGCGAGGTCAACTAGTACAGCCAGCAAGGCAAGATTTTTAATGGCAAAAGAACACCCGAAGTACCAAAACTTAGCACGAGGGACATTTAAGTATCAAAAATTAGGAAAATAACACTAAGTACAACTTTTTTTGAAAAAAAATGGACACTTGATTATCACATTCAGCGAACCCCGCTAGAAATCCTATGTGATAATTTTTTATTAATTTTTCTCCCTTACGTGGCTCGCCGAAAGACTAATTCAGCAAATAAACAAAAAAATGATGTCGTTTTGGCACAATTCGAATTTTAATATAAAAATTAATTAAACTAAATTTAAAATCAAATTTATTAAGAAAAAAGGGAAGGGCGGATGAAGATGAATAGCAGGCAGCGGCTGAGGGCTTAGCCCTCGCCTCCGCCGCCACCCCGCTGTCGCCAGGAAGGCAAGGGGAGGGTCGGCTGGGGTCGCCGAGCCTTGGCTAGCAAGCAGTGGCCCTTGGCCTGGTCGGGTGAGGGTTGGGGACCCTCGCCCAGATCTGGGCGAGGGCTCACATGCCCTCGCCATCGGTCATCTGGATTGCCAACCCCCAGCCAAGGCTCGATGATCCCGACTGAACCTTCCCTTGCCTTCCCACTGGCGGCGACGGCGACCATGGCTGAGCCCTCAACTATCACCTGCTATTCATCTTCCTCCTCCTTTAAAAAAAAAAAATGGTTTTAAATCTAATTTAATTAACTTTTATATTAATTATTTACCACATTAGCAGTAAAATGACATCGTTTTAGCTTTGCCTAGCCACATCAACATGCAAATGTTATTGAAATTTTTTTTCCCTTACATCTGGCTATTGGAAACCGATGCTAATAATTATACTCCATAAGAACATAATTGTACTATCTTCAAACATTTCGTAAAAAGCCTTTAAGATTTCTATTATAATTTTTCCTTTTCATGTTCATCACATGTGCAAGGGAATCACAATCCATTCTAATTATGATGATCAACTTTTGTCTTAATCCTCCTCTTCCTTTCGCAATGTAAATAAGGCACTAAACATGTTAGCACTATTTTGAAATTATTGAAATCATTCTCTCCACAAATTGTCACACTAATAGAACAAGGGATGACAATTCATAACCAGGATAAACTTGAACAAGCCTTAGACATATTGAGAAAAATCCTACGCTACACGCGATGAAGTTAATTCAAAGATGACACAAATTGACACATTGCCATTGGTATTTAATAAAAATAAATTGCAATTAATGGAAAATGACCCAAATAGTCAATATTGGATTGATGGTATGAATTGTCAATCATTTTGACTATAATCCCAATTAGATTTGATGTCAATCCAATAAGAAAAGGTGAAACATTTTTCAGTCTTGGATTTTGAACGGAATAAGGACGCAAAGATCTCTTTCTGTGGAAGTGTGATTTGGGTTCAAACTCATTGTAAGAACGTGGATAATGATGTGTATGGAGTGTCCAATGGTTAGTGGCATCAACATATCATAATCCTCCCACAAAAAGGTTTTGTTGACATTGAACGGTTATTGTCAATGGTTGCCTAAGCATGTCTTTTGGGCATTCATATTGGAAAAAAGGAGGGTGGATATATTGGTGGGGATTAACCTTTGACCCGCCCGATGGGCTGATGTGGCTCCTCGCTTTCTCTCTCCTCTCTCTCCTGCGTGTGTCCAGAGAGAGATTTTTATTCCTCAAGTTTGAAATAGAAAGGAAGATCTTGTTTTTGGTTCGATTATTAATGGAGTTGCCAACAATTACCATCAATTTAGATCTCGTACTGAAGATAGGATTTGGAGGATAAGTCCAAGAAATACGAATAGTATTTCTTAGGAAATAGAATCGAATATTTGGTTTAATTAATTTGTTAGAGATAGTTAGATGACATTGTCCCTGATTTTTCATATCCATTTTAATATGCATGATTTGATTTCTTTATATTGTCATTCATGTACTCCCTTCTATATAGACATTGGAGAAATTTCTTTGTTCTTATCTTAACAATTATTATTTTCATGAATTTTCTTTGCTCGGATTCTATCATTTGATGCGATGAACTTGTTATGGATATAATTCATCACATAATAGAAAGTGTTGAAATGGCATGTTGCTATGCTTAAAATTACTAGTATGAAAATGACAAAAGAAAAAAAAAAAAAACATATCAACAATGAATTCCTATGACTCAAAAAACAACAATGAGAGAAAAGGACTATTCCTATCCTACAATTTCTGACAAATGAATAGCACCATTTTCTTCGTTGCCACAGTTTTCCTTAAAACTTCCTATTTTAAACTAATCAGCAAGTTCACTTCCTAACGGTTATATATCATATATTTTTTAAGAAAAAGTTATTGAAAATTTTTCCCCTTACAGGGCACAGTTCCTTATCTCGGAAGGATGTGCCCCCATGCCACCCCTCATATGGTGGTCAGAAACCGATGCTGATAATTGTACTCCATAAAATTGTGCTATCTTGAAACATTTCGTAAAAAGAGTTCAGGATTTTTAATATAATTTTTCCTTTTCATGTTTATCACATGTGCAAGGGAATTACAATCCATTTTAATTATGATGATCAACTTTTGTCTTAATCCTCCTCCTCCTTTCACAATGTAAATAAGGCACTAAACATATTAGAATTATTTTGAGATAATCGAAATCATTCTCTCCACAAATTGTCACAATAATAGAACAAGGTGTGGTAATTCATAACCACGATAAACTTGAACAAGCCATAGACCTATCGAGAAAAATCCTACATTACACGTGACAAAGTTAATTTAAAGATGACACAAATTGACACACTATAATTGGTATTTAATTGAAATAAATTGCAATCAATGCAAAATGACCCAAATAGTTGGTATTAGATTGATGATATGAATTGTCAATTATTCTGACTATATTCCCAACTAGATTTGATGTCAATTCAAAAAGAAAAATTAAAACTTTTTCTAGTCTTGGATTTTGAGCGAACTAAGGACGTAAAGATCCCTTTCCACAGAAATTTGATTTGGGTTCAAACTCATCGTAAGAACGTGGAAAATGTTGTGTATAGAGTGTCCAATGGTTAGTGGCATCAGCATATCATAATCCTCTCGCAGAAAAGTTCTATTGACATGGAACGGCTATTGCCAATGGTTGCCCAAGCATGTCTTTCGGGCATTCGAATTGGAAAAAAAGAGGGCGGAAATAATGGTACCTGAATTATTGCATTAGAAGACCATCCTAAACTACGTCATACTTCGAACAGATTTTCTAGGTTGAACGCTTGCTGGAAACAACTCTTTTAGGGTCTCACATAGCTTCTATAAAAGGTCTTCTCTGTGAGGTTGTTTAATATATAACTCAAGCTGCTCAACGAATACATATCACTTCAATCATTCTTTCTTGCCTCCCTTTGAGACTTTGTACCCAATTTATCCACATAAAATGGCACATTTGCGTCTAATTTGTGCACAACTCCTTTGTTCTTGTCTTCTTTTGGCTGCTCTCCTCATGTCGTGCTTCATCATTATCGTTTTTGCTATTAACGATACAGACAAGCTTACATTGCTTGCATTCAAGGCCGAAATAACTAGGGATCCCTTCGGATCGCTTAACTCATGGAACGATAGCACTGACTTCTACCGATAGTATGGGGTTATATGCGGTCGTCGACACCATAGAGTCACTATATTGGACCTCCATTCCCAAGGACTCTCAGGACCCATCTCCTCTCACATAGGGAACCTCAGCTTCTTGAGACAATTGCTGCTTCAAAACAATAGCTTCAGCCTTGAAATCCCTCCACAAATTGGCCAGTTGCGTCGACTCCAATTATTGGATTTATCCAATAATTCACTAACGGGCGAGATTCCTAGGAATATATCAGGCTGCACGAATCTTCTAGTCTTTCGCCTTCGGTTCAACCGGTTGACTGGAGGAATTCCAATAGAGCTAGCTCCTTGTCAAATCTTCAAATGATTAGCTTTTATACAAACCAATTAACTAGCGGCATCCCTTCATTCATAGGCAACTTATCATCTCTGGAGTGGATTTCTTTTGCTGACAACGGTTTGAGTGGGATTATTCCCCAATCTCTAGGTCAACTAACCAAACTAGAAGTGCTCATCTTGGGAGTCAATGGGCTTTCAGGTACCATTCCACCTTCTATCTTCAACTTGTCTTCACTGATTGTATTTGATGTAATCTTGAACCATATCCACGGCGCTCTTCCTGAAGATATAGAATTCACTCTTCCAAATCTTCAAAGTTTTAGCATTGTCGATAACCACTTCACTAGATCAATTCCCTCGTCGATATCCAATTCCACAAATCTAAGAGTGCTCCAACTTTCTAGCAATGAACTCTTTGGGAAAGTCCCTTCATTGGAAAATCTCTGTAACCTTTGGGCTTTTGCCATATTCCACAATTATCTCGGGAGTGGAAGGTCCGATGCAAATGATTTGAGCTTCCTTTGCTCACTAACAAATGCTGCTAACTTAAGGAATGTGTTGGCACATAACAATAGATTGGATAGAACCCTTCCTGTATGTATCAGCAATCTTTCTACTGCTTTTACAATTATGTCACTAGCCCTAAATCCGATTTCGAGTGAGATCCCGAGAGAGATTAATAAACTTGTGAACTTGCGGATACTAGTATTATATCACAACCTTCTTTGGAGTTCGATCCCATTTAATTTAGGAAACCTTTCGAATCTTCAAGAATTGAACTTGGATGGCAACAATCTATCTAGCATAATCCCATCCTCTTTGCAAAATTTGCAATGGTTGAGCGTTTTCAGTCTTGCCGAAAATAACTTGAAAGGGCCGATTCCTTCATACCTAGTCAAATATTGAAGCTTGACAATCCTAGATCTTTCCAGCAACTATTTTAGTGGTCCGGTTATATTCCCCATGGCAGGGACCCTCCTCTATTTGAATTTGTCTCGAAACCATCTAAGTGCAGTCCTTCCGATGAAAATTGGCAACTTGAAACATTTGGACGCATTAGATGTCTCGGGAAATATTTTGGCTGGTGAAATCCCCAGTAGTCTAAGCAATTGTGATGGACTGAGAATACTAAGAATGCGAGATAACCTTTTCCATGAGTCCATTCCTCAACCACTTAGCTCATTAAAGAGCATTGAGGAATTAGATCTCTCCAACAACGGCTTCTCTAGTGAAATTCCAAAATTCCTGGAAGCATTTCAATTTTTGGAAGAGCTGAATTTATCTTACAATCATTTGGAAGGCCCGCAACCAACTCAAGGTGTCTTTAGTAATGTGAGCTCGACTTTTGTTGCTGGAAATGAAAAGCTCTGTGGGGGAATGCCTAAGTTTGAGCTCCCTAAGTGCGTCTCTCGAAACTCCAAAAACAAAGGAGGAGTCCACAAGTTGAAACTCATCGTCATCATCCTTTTTGGTCTTCTCGGAATAACTCTTGTTGTCACTTTCCTATACCTATGTTGTTTGAAGATGAAGAGAAACAAGCCAATTTCAAGCTCATTAGATGATTCTATGTTGAATCTATCTTATGGAGCTCTTATAAAAGCAACTTATGGTTTTTCTTTAACTAATTTGATTGGGGTTGGAAGTTTTGGATCCGTCTACAAGGGGTTGCTCCTAGAGAATGGAATTGTCATTGCAGTGAAGGTGCTTAATTTAACACAGCATGGCACTCTCAAGAGCTTCAAAGTTGAGTGCGAAGCTTTAAAGCGTATTAAACACCGAAATCTTCTGAAAGTCTTGATAGTATGCTCAAGCATTGATTATAAGGGTGATGAGTTTAAGGCTTTAGTTTACGAGTTCATGGTCAATGGCAACCTAGATGAGTGGCTGCACCCAAATCTTGCTCCAAATGATGCGGATGGGCATTCCAAGAAATTGAGTCTCCTCCAAAGAATAAACATTTCCATTGATGTTGCTTCAGCATTAGATTATCTCCATAATCATTGTGAAAGCCCAATTATTCATTGTGATCTAAAGCCAAGTAATGTCCTTCTAGATGCCGACATGGTTGGACTATCACGCCCCGAACCCCGAGCGCGCGCACATCCCACTGTGGTCGATCAGCTATGCGACGTTCCCTGGCACTCGTCGTCGACCCATTCATTTTAAATGCACATGCGGGAGCGAATTACTAATCCCCTGACCTCAACAAACATGGGATAGAAAAGCAGGACAACAATTTTCAAGCAAATACACTTTTATAAACACTTCAAGCTTATACAGAAGGTCTATGTTATAAAGAACTGCTGAGCCACCTATGCTCCTGACCCTTCTGCTTCAAGCTCCAGGCTTTTCACACTAGGGACCTGAAAATGGTTATTCAACAACCAGTGAGATATAAATCTCAGCGAGTTCTTCCCCTAAGCCCCCGATTAGAACACCAACTCAACTCGGGGTATCTATCCAGAACTACCCCACCACAAGCAACAACCAACAGTCGATTCGCATACAACCTTATCTGGTATGCCATACCCTGCACGATATCACTCAGCATGATACACACAAAGCACATGGCCATTAGATGATACATTTCATCAATCACATACGAGTCGCATCACACACGATCTCACCTGGCCATTGCCACACCCTGCATGTTATCAATTCATGCGTGCATGCCATAAACAATGTGCTTAACTCATGCATAATCGAAATCAACGATGCAATGATTCTCATGCGTTCTTGCACATTAGTGCACCACCTATCACACATCAACCGATCACACGAGTCTCAATTATAAGGTAAAATCGATGTGACACGTCCCATTCCATGCCACACAATTTTACCCCATAATAAGGCCCAACCATCTCAACACTCCAACTCAAAAACAGACTCAAGGCTCTAGAGGTGACCCCCACGAATTCTCATCATCATGTGGTACTTAGTCCTTGATCACATATAGCAATAGTACAAGGCTCTAGAGGTGACTCACACGAGTTTTAATATCGTGTAGTACTTAGCCCTTGACCACAAATAGCAATAGTACAAGACTCTAGAGGTGACTCACACGAAGCCTCGCTATCATGTAGTACTTAGTTCTTGACTATGCAGAACAGTAATACAAGGCTCTAGAGGTAATTCCCATGCGACTCAAATCGCCATATAACACTTAGCCCTTGATTACAATAAGCAATAGTATAAGGCTCTAGAGGTAACTCACACGAAGTCTCTTCTTCGTGTAGTACTTAATCCTTTACCTGCTGACAACCAATCGGGTTTCTCAACACAACCTATTCGCATCTCGCCACGCACAATACTTGCATATACAAATTTCAAATCATATTCTGCTCAAGGCGGTCCATTTCCAATGTCCCTCGAACAATCCATTTTCCCCTCTTTGTGGAAAACATACAATTCATACGGATGTTTATGCAATAACAAATCCAATCACTTCATAGAATCAACACACATGAAATTAGACACTTTTCATTCTCGTGTGAACAGTGTTTTGTGAACAGTAACTCGTGAACAGTGTTTCGTGAACAGTACCTAGTGAACAGTAAATCGTGAATAGTGTCGCATGAACAGTAAATTTCCAGAATTTAATAAACTATAAATTAAATTCAGAAATCATTAAAAGCATTAATTAAAGCAACCATCAATTAATTAAAGTCAAGCATACTTAATTAACCACATAAAGCACATTAAGCAATTAAAGCAAGATTAAGCTAGACTAATCTAATCCATCCATCTAACCACCTATCTTAGGGCTAATACAACTTAATTAAATCATCTAAACTAGAATTAAATCTAATTAAACCAACCCTAAGCAAGTTTAGGCTCTAATCAAAGGATTAGGAGCTAAACTCACTCGTTAAGCGGGCCGGAGACACCGACGCGGCGGCGACGACGGAGGCGACGCTCCCAGACCTCTACCATGACTATCCAAGGCGGTCCCAAGCTCAACACAGCAACCACAGCTCAAACTCCTACTGAAACCTCTGAAAAACAGCCCTGCCGGAGGAGAAACTGACTTGAACGGCTTGGCCAGAGCTCCGGCGAAGGGGATGGCCGGCAACCGGCGCACCTGGGGGTCAAGGGGGAGTGGCTGGTAGCTGGGCTAGGTGAAAGAATGGTCGGAATGGGAGAAAACGGGCCGAAATCGCGAACCAGGCGGAGCTGGGCGGAATCGGGTGGTCCAGCGGCTGGTGGCTTGTCGCCGGATTTCGGGATGGATGACAGCTCCGTTCGAGGTGCTACCAGGCTCGTTGGAACGGTATCGAAGTATTCTTTACGGTGGTATGTGGAGCGTAGCCTAATTCTGACGGGAAGACCACTTTTAACTCGAATCTTTGACGAAAGGTCAGCTGGAGCAGAACTGTTCCAGGCGGTCGGACTGCCGCTGGCTTCTGGCCGGAATTCGGGACGACCGGAGAATCGTTTCGGTGAACGGCCAAGTCTCCCTGCATGATCTGGATCTCCTAAATACAATGGTGGGTGGCACGAAGGCCGATTCATCCGGGAAGCTAACAATAAACTCGAATCTTTGGAGGGATGTCTGCTGGAACAGAAACTGGAAAAGAGGGAGAACGAGGGAGAGAGAGCTCGACGGTTTTTGGGGCTGAAGGAGGGAGAGAGAGAGTGATGTGAGGGCTGGAGTCACATCTGTTTAAGGCCATTGAATGCTTGCTTCAATTCCCCATGCATGATCTCATCTTCTCTCTCTTCCTTTGCCCTTATCCACTTGCTTTTAGGGGCAATTTGGTCATTTCACCTTGCACAAATTACACATATGACCTTGGGCTGAAATTGGTGGGTGGGCCTAAGTATTGGGCTTGGCCATGAATAGTAATGGGTTTGGAAATTGGTTGGGCTTGATTGGGCCCAAAGTTGGACCATGGGCTTTGAAAGATGAATAGTGTTTTAGGCCCAATGGGCTCATTTGCTTAACTTAGGCCCATTTTGGTGGCTGTCCCAACTTAGGCCTAAGGCCCACACTGGCTTGGCCCGGCCCATTTCCCCGCGGGCTTACTTTCTCGGTCCGAAAATCCCTTTTCCAATTTCTCGGCTTCACTGGCTCTATCTACTGTCACTAAAGCTTCATCTAAAGTCTGTCCCGGACATTCCCAATAATTCGAAGTCCAATTCTTAGTTCTCATGCTATGTCAATTTCGCCCTAATGCCATTTTGGTCACAACTCAGACTGACGGATGGCTTTGAGGATTCATGCGTGACCGACTCGTGCCAAACCACGTTCAAGATATCTCGACGCATGGACATCCTTGATTACATGAAATTACGGAGGATAGATTCTTATTTCAAAGTACACGATTACTGAGGATCGACCTAGGGTCGTTCGCGGGCTCGATAACGGTAAACGGAATCACCCGTCGTTCCATTATGTTCTCGTCCACGAATCAACTTTTAGTCGTCCTTAGAATCGGCCGCCTAACTACGGGATCTTCCTCACGCAAGTCTCACGGTCAAGTCGTTTTCCCTGTGTCGAGTCCTTTAGTCATACGAGTTCTGTCCTCATTAGCCTTTCCTCTCAAGGTCAGTATCTCAAGAGTGATCAATTCCGAGTGAGATCGACCAACAATGCATTGACGAAATTCACATCCATTCATTCCTTAGAGGACTCGAATTTCAGGATGTCACATGGACATATTTGTGACTTTGGGTTGGCGAAGATTGTCCTCCAATCCATGTCTGACACTAGAGCAAATATGAGTTTTGCTAGCTTAAGAGGAACTATTGGTTATGCCGCTCCCGGTAAACATCTCTCCCTCGAAAGAAAGCTTAGACCTTGTCATTATCAACTTGTCCTTGTAGAGACAAATATTTTTTTTTTTTTTTTTTTTTTTTCGGGGAATTCAAATTCTCGTTTTTGACATTTCTTATGCCACGATATGTGTAAACTGCAGAATATGGTAGCACAAGTCAGGTATCGAGAGAAGGTGATGTTTACAGTTACGACGTCCTCTTATTAGAGATGTTTACCAGCTTAAGTCCCACTAGCGACATGTTCAGAGATAATTTGAATCTTCATAATTATGTTGTGTAGGCTTTGACCCAACGAGTTGTGGAGATTATCGATCCCGTGCTGCTTAACGAAGGAGAGCCACAGCTATTCCCAAGATTTGCTACATGAAAGAAGCAACATATTTCAAGAATGTTTGGAAACTATATATCATATTGGATTCGCTTGCTCTGTGGAGGAGCCTAGAAGACGCATGAGCATCGACAAAGTTGCGACTCAGCTACACTCGATTAGGAAGAAACTTTTTGCAGCTTCTTTACTTAGATAGATGAGGCATGAATAGATGATATCGAAATTATCATGTTCTTCATTTCCAATAATGAATCTCTCTAGTGCTCTCTGCAAATGAAAAAGGAAAGGATGAATGTTTGATTTTCCTCATTTTCTTGTGAATCTAAGAGAGTACCATCTCAATCATTCCTACTTTAAGCCGTCAATTCATACTTTTTAATATTTTTTTTGTCAAAATGACATTCCATGACAAATTAATAGGATAAAAAGCAAATTTATGAGACAACTTGACCTGCAATTACGGATTTTTTGAGTCGCCACTTGTAATTACGGATTCAATATACATGAAATGGGACGAGTCCCTCTGATCTGTACAAGGCTCTGCTCTCTGTGGCTCCATTGCTATTAGGATGTCATCATGCTTTGTTGATCGAATCTGGTTTGTAGTTCTACCAGAAAAACGAAAAGTTTCATTGCAACGTGGGAGGGTCCGTCCACACTACGTAAAAACTAAGTTGCAATGGGTTTTATATAAATGTGGCGTCCCTCTAATTAACACTTCTGATATTTAAGGTGAATTTTCAAGCATCGCGTTTGAGGAGAAAACTTGTTTTCGTCCTGACCGCAAGCGACGGTTTGCATCAGAGGTTGATTATTAAAGCTTGAAGCTTTGGGATTTGATTGGTCTTCTTGCCAACCACTTATATATTATAGCTAATTTGTCCGTCCTCCGAAGTCCAGGAGCTAGTCCACTATCCAGAGGTGATCGAAGCATCACTTTCACAATTGAAAGTATTTGAATTAATTTTTCTATTTGGGAGGTCAACTAGTACAGCCGGCAAGGCAAGAATTTGAATGAAATCCTAAGAGCATCTAAAAGCCATATGCCAGCTCCGCAAACATAATCACGCGATGGCAAGCTCTGATTGTGCCTGGACCCTAGATGTAATAGATGCTAAGCCAATCTCAGTAAAGTAGAATGAAAATTAGCACCCTCTGGCATGCTGCTTCGAACCAATGGAAACCCAAAATCCCGATCTACGGGGACCTATCAATATAACAATTTCTCATAATGGTGCGGGGAAACTAAAGCCAAAATAAAGCAGATGAGCTCAAGACTAATTGCATTGTTTACAGCATCTACCTATCGAGTTCAACTGACAGTTTCTCAAGCTCGGCTCCTTGATGACGATTCATGGGATATTGCACATTAGCAAATATTATTAACTATGATCACGGTAAAAGCAGTAGTCAAGGACATGTTATGATCGGCCCCTAGCTGAAAACAGAAGTTCAGGGATAATTATCGATACTTCATATGTTCAGGGACAGAGACAAATGCAGTTCATGCAATGGCGAGCAACTGATGCTCTAGACATCTTTTATTTCTGATGATACTGGTGAAAATTTTGTTTGTGTTCCTGAGAAGTACGAAATGTATTTAATCTCCAAACATCAATGTGATAGACATGACTCAACAAAAACAGTACTGAAATAAGCGCCACTCTTCCCATCCACCATAGTTAATAGAACTTGGCCTCTCAGAGACCGCAAAAGTTACTGGTATATGAAAATGACCAAAAAAAGGGAAAAAAAAATATCAACAATGGATTACCATGACTCAAAAAACCACAATGAGAGGGAAGGACCATTCATATTCTACAATTTCTGGCAAATGAATAGCACCATTTTCTTCTCTGCCACTGTTTTCCTCAAAACTTCCTATATTCTAAACCAATCAGCAACTTCACTTCCTGTTAGTTGTTCCAACCCGTGGCTTCGCTTTGACCTCCGATTCCTGTAATCCAATCAAAATGCATATGTAGCCATTTATAAGTAATCCCCCCATTCAGGCACTTCTAACTGTAAGAAAAAGAGCAGTCAGTGGAAATGAGGATAAAAATACCTGTGGTAAGTGCAAGAAGATATAGGTCTTTGCTGTAGCAGGATTGTGATTTTCTGCCCCCTTGCTCCAGTCATAACAGACCTGTAAGCAAGTTGAACCACAAATTTCAGTGCTAGTCAGATCCCTAATTTTCCTTGATACAATCATAGTCCTCTTGTGTACAGAAGAAAAACCAAAAGGAGAGCACAGCCTGGCCATGCGTGCAAATCACATCATAACATATTCAAAATATGTAATTGGGGTCACTGTACAAATTTTAAATCAAACAGTAAACATTTGACTTGAGATAGAGGGAGAGGCTACTATGAGCAGAAGGCTAATGGAGCCACATAGGTAGATGCTATAACTAAAGAACAACTTTAATGTTTTCTAGCAAAATCTAACAGCAAGCAAAGAAATGTCTTTTTGATCAAATTATTCAATATTGCATAGACCTTTTTTAGGGTAAAGCAATAATATCACAAAGACTTGCTTCCTGCATATTCCTCTCAATTTATAAGAGAAGATTTGGCTATTGAGAAAGTCCAATCAGAGGCAACCAAAAAAAATAACCAGAAACACCATGAGCCTGAGCCTGAGCCTGAGCCTGAGCCTGTTCTAAAAGCAAAGTGGGCATGCAATGAGAAACTGAAAGAGGCGGTGGTGGCTAAACAAGTCGTGTATGAAATGAAGTGAATCTACACTAGACTAGTGAAGTGAATCAACCAAGAAATAACTAGAAACACCATGAGTCTGAGCCCCTTCTTAAAGCAAAGTTGGTATGCAATAAGAAACTGAAAGAGGGGGTGATGGCTAAACGAGTCATGCATGAAGTGAAGTGAATCTACACTAGACTAGTGAAGTGAATCTACCCTAGTTTTAGTCTATATCAATATGTCGTGAGACGGAGTTGGCAAATACCAAGTATAGAACGATGACATTTCTCTCAGCACAGTCAAACATTGGATGTATTTACACAAATGCACATAAGAACATCTCTTGATATGTTCATACGAGGAAGTGGCATGATTTCCTCCTCCACTAAGCATCTCTCTACTGAAGATAGAATTCATTACAGAAACAAGATGGACTAGGAATCTATCTATAGAATGTGAAAAGAGACTCACCGAATATGCATATATTGTGCCGTCATTATTGAAGGTGCTACAAGGTATTGGTTGGCTGCATCTTGACATTGCCTGAGAATAGCAACAAAGTAGTTCAGAAACAATTACCAGTCTATTCATCAAGTACTTTTTCTATGCTTTTGAAAATTACTTAATTGGATACCTTCACCCTTGAAGTAAGAGACCTTCAGAGGGAAATCATGAAGAGATTTGCAAAAAGATAAATCAAGTATTTAGATGAATTAAGACAACTCAACTATATTTCATTTATACAAACATGGTCATATCTAACGTAAGCAAAGTCTCGCTAAGGCCTAAAAGGAAAGAAAATGAAGATGATCTGCTCAACACATTATGGCTGGCCCAAGAGACAGGTGGAAAGCCCTATGACCACTCAAAAAGTACTCCCGGTTTATGAAGGTTCTGAAAACCTTATACTATAATATCCTAAACCATGATAACCTTGGACCTTACCGTCATTTTCCCAGCCAATGGTCCTCACGATGTACTCAGGACCAAAAAAAAAATTAAAAAAAAAAAAAGAGATACAGCAATGCTCGCCAAACTCAACCACAGAGAGAGAGAGAGAGAGAGAGACCTTAAGTCTCTGCTTACTATCCTTGTCCCAAAAGTTAAAAGTACCATCAGATCCAGCAGTGGCAAAGGTATGATGCACCTGAAGTGAGAAAGTAAAACTCTGGATGAATGTTGACTGTCTGGATGAGGTTGCCAATATGGATTACTGAAGATTGACTCACTGGATGGAAATTCAAGGAGTTGACAGAATAAATGTCGTTGTTATCTCTATGACACTTAAATGTGAAGTTTTTACTGATCTGGGAATCATCCAGGTGATGAACACCAACCCTCCCCTCGATGGACCCAACCTACAGTTAACAGAATTTTACCATTAACATAGGAGCTCAAACTTAAAGGACTGCAATAAGAATATAGTACAAGGTAAAGAATATAAAAATGTCATTGAGTGATAAAGACCAATGTAGTTAATCATGGGAAAAGGATGACAAACATGATTTAATCTGAATTGTATCACAATATAGGGTTTAGAAGCAATTGACCATTGTTTCATTCTCATCACGTCAACTTAATTCAACCGTGTTGTACATATTCTCATCACTATAAGTCATATTGTATTGAGCAAATGAATAGCAGAAAATGGTACACATTATACACGTGATAACTAGCGGCAACTGAGTACTTACCAGGAAACCTTGTTGGTCAGGGAAAGCTGCAACACATCTTGTCTGGTACTTTAGGGGTGAAGAAAATCTCTTGAACTCAGCCTGTTATCATTTCCAACAGTAAATCTTAGATAACTTGAAACTCATTCCAGTAGTACTGGAAAATTGAGGTAGAATTATCAACTGTGAGCAAAGAATGAAAGACAACTTCTTTCTGTTTCTATATCTTCTTGAAGGAAAAAAAAAAAAAATGTTTTATTACTGCCATTAGCAAGTTCAGACCATTAAAGAAATTAGAGAAAAGTTGTGTGCAAAAACAGGTAAATAGACCGTTATCATGAAATATAATCCTGGGTAGAAAAAGATAACTGCCATCTTACATGCCAAGTAAAATTGCATTGTAATGTGCTAAGTGATGTAAACGTACTTCAATCGAGAGCCTATGAATAGATTAAATTAATTAGGTGCTTTAGTCTCCTTGAGAAATAGGTCTAGTGAGTCGAGGAAAACTTTGCCTACTATCCATTATCTTGAGTCTAAGGTCAATGTGAGCAATAACCATGTCCAAGACCTGTATCAGCATACAAGTACAATGGATGTGCAAAGTATCCTATTCCTGTTCCTTCTTAGTCGACGTGTAAAGTGGTTGCCAAGGTTACATGATGTCTGGCCACACAATTAGCAGAAGATAATGCAAACAAGCATCCAATGTCTCTCATGCACATCAAAATCGCATACCATAAAAAGAGGACCGTTATTGTCCCGAATGTAGCTTAAAACACATATAAGTGGCCACTTATGGAGGATAACAATTGCAATGTCAAGTGATATTCCATGGGAACAAACATGTTAAATGAAATGAAAACATTCAATTAGATTGAAAATTTAGAAGGTTATACCTGAGGATTCTGCAGATTAAAGACAATAAGATTCCTATCTGCAGTGCCAACAACCATCAGGGGATATCTCACTGTCATTGCATAGCAGCGCTCTGGGAGCTGTTGAGTATGTACTGGATTTGACTGCCTCGTGTCCCAGTACCTTAATCATGTCGAAATGATATATAGAAAATATCATCAGTACTTGAAACAAGTTGCATCAAGAAATTTCTCCAAAAAATAACATCAGGCTGCAGATATCATGGATCAACGGGGAAGAAACATTGCGAGTCCTATCCTCGTGATACATTGTTAAAATAATTAGGTGCACACATCTTCATGCAAATAATGTAAGGTCATTATCCTCCAAAATCGATGCAACAGAGACAGAAGAGCATGACCAATGTGGGTCTCAACATAATTATAACAGCAGAAAATTAAAAGATCAGAGCAACTATATAATGCAGCATCGGCTTAGTCATGAGATAGTGCTGCTCCATCCATGCACTACAATTCTACGCTAGAATTACAAACATTGGAATTATGAGAAAATTTTGATTGCAACACCATCACTGATACCCGTACCACCTAATGTACATCAGTTAAATTGACGGTTAAATGGAGCAGATTGTGATAAAATACTCCTATGCCATGCGTACAAATGACAAGAAAAATAACTCGTACTTCAGGGTCTTGTCCCAGCTTCCTGTAACTAAGACATTCATCTCTGGGATCCAAGCAATCTCCTTAATGGGTGCGTCATGCATGGCGACTGTCACTGGCTGACCTCCAGACATTAAAGACCACATTTTTGCTTGTTTATCACAGCCGCCAGAAAAGACAGTCGTTCCATCATCTTTCCAAGCTGAACAAAGTACCTTTTAAAAGAAATGGAGATATTTTCCAGAGAGCATATATGAAAACACATTAGATCATGGAAACCAAAACTAAGACAAAATCCTTCTAATACAAAACCAAGGTTAGACAATCACCGGTTGGTCATGTGATATCGACGCCTTGGGCACGCTAGTTACAGAAGCCCCATTCTTCGTAAGTTCCCAGCACCGTACCTACAAAGATTTTCGAGATGGCGACAGGAAAAACAAATGGGCGTCAACAAAAAGCTAAAACGCAGCAATCGATCTTTGCCTGCAAGCTTTCAGCAAAGTACAAACCGAGCTGTCCAAACCTGATTATCCCATGAAGTAGCAACTAAGTGGTTGGCCCTCGGGCTAAAACTCAGGCTCGAAACGGAATCGCTGGGAGGTTGAATCACCTGACATCGTCACATTCGAAAGAGCTTAGCCAAAGACGTCAAGCTAACCTCTACAACCAACCGTCCCATCAGAACTAACAGAAAAAATCCACAAAACAACAATCAAATCGCCAAACTGATCACACACACGGACAACGCATAATTCACCGAACGTAAATCTACTAATCGCGGCTTCCTAAGGAAGGCGTCTCCCTGATGGAAATCCGAAAACACCGCGAGCAATCGGAGCTAAACCGAACTTATTCAAGCATCCAAAGGAGTCGCCGGGAAAAAACCAACGGCGAGCACGCACGACAGCACGCCAGTCCTCTAGCTTGAAACCGATCGATCATCGCCGTCGGGTTTGACGCCCATCTAACTCCGAACGACGCAGAAGCAAGAAAACACTCACACCGCCGTAGCAGCGAAGAGCAGGTACCTCGGAAGACTTGTTAGGGTTGTGGTTCCCGGCCGGAGCTGCTCCGAAAGCGGCCATTGCAGCGGCGGAGCGAGGAGGAGGAGGAGGAGGGCGGGGGCCGTCGCGGCTTCGAGGCGGAGAACTTCACTCTCAGAAGAGGGAAAAAAAAGAAAGAATTTTCAAGTGCGGGTTTTAGAGAGCCTGCGTTTTATTTATAGGTGCTTGCGTTTTTTGGTTTTGGCCTCTTTTTTTTTTTTTTTTTTTGGCGTAGCGTTGTTGTGACGACGACGCTCGTTCGCCCGCGTCCAAGTGAAGCTTTTTGATCGAGATTTTCAAATTTATGGTCATCCTTATTATCTAACTTCATATATACTCCGACAATCCAGTTTTCTGAAAAATTCATCATGAAAATATTATTTTCATAACATAAGGCACACTCTTTTAACAATTTTTTTCCTTTTTCCGATAAATTATGTGACGCTTAAATTCACGGCGTTATTTTTTAACAGGAAAATAAATTATTTTAATTTCATTATTGTTGATTGCTTCATTTTAAAAATTGGAAGTTTTTGTTAGATACACTTAATGATTTTTGTAGATGTGGAATAAAATATTCGCTTCAATCTTTCCATTCAACCTTTGTGAAATGTATCGATTGATATAATAGTCTATAAATTAATGTGTAATTATCCAATGTGTTGACTTGATAGTATTTAAATTATTGATGTTGAATATTGATCTAACATAGAGATGAATAAGTGGAAATAGATCCTATATCAATATACAGTGTGTCCATTAAAATCTTAGCAAAGCTAATTCTTTATTCATAAATTTTAAAATAAAATTTATATATGTGTGGATAAATGGTTGGGACAATTGAAAATAGGAGGTTCAGTTAAATGGTTATGAAAGTCTCAGGGCCATACGTTTTTAGAAATTAGAAGCATTTTAAAAATATAATGTGCAACAATCATCTCTTCTTTGAAAATCTTTAGGAAATTATAATCAAGTTAATTTAGTTTTGTGGGTAAAATTCTGAAAAAATAAGCGACAATATGTCATACTATGGTTATTGAGATCCAAAGTGACTTCATCCAGTTGAAAGTTTTCTTGTTAAAATCGAGAGACATGTGAAGTTTTATCTCCCTAATATGATATTGTATTTTGTAACTTCATATTAATCATTTGATAATTGTGAGTTTGAGTCCTAGAATTCATAATCAATATGTATTCTAAGAAAAGTCGAGTTTGGGCACAAACTTTAAATATGCCCGAACTAAACTTTTCCAATAATCCATATTTAAATGCACTTAATCTAATAGAAAGTTCTGAAACTAGACTAGACTAGACTAGTCTAGTCCTATCCAAGCCAGTGCTTGAGCATTGACCCAGGACTCAGGAGCAAAGGGATTGTGCCACTGCTGGTGCGAGCCTGTGTAGGGCCAGGCAAACACGGTCCGCCGGCCGGCCACTCCTGATCAAAAACATTTTTAAGCACGTAAGTTGAGTCCTGAAATCAAAATTGAGATCAAGATTTGATCTCCTCTATTCAAACAATCCTAGCGAGTAGGCAGGAAAGGCTTTCATTTGTGGATCTGGCCCAAAATTTTCCGGCCCACCACAAGAGCCCAGCTTCGAGCATTACCCCAACCCAACCCCCGCGGCCGCTCAACCGGACGACTCCGCCACCGACCGCCGCCGCCGCCACCACCCAGCGGACACCTCGAGCTCGCTTCCCTCCGATCGCCGCCGGTCTCGCTGTCCGCCTCGCTCCCCGACGACCTGGTAGGTTTCAATCTCGTTCGTTGTGTCCGCGCAGTTGGCGTGCGACTTGGAAGTGAAGTAGTTGCTGTTCGTGTCTGATAACCTCCGAGCGTTTTCCGCTTTCGAGATTGATCGGGGACTGACGTGGCGTGGATGTGATATGGCGGTCTTTGATGTTGATTGGGAGTAGTAGTGGGATTTTTAGCCTCCGAAGTTGCAGTAAACATAGCTAGGAAATTGGCCGCACTGCAGTGTGCTGAAAGGTTGTACCTTTTCGGCTGTTGATTCATCCAACAGGCGGGGAAAGATTCTCGACGCTGTCTTTTAGCACTCTGATGGTTTGAAGTTATTTAGAATGCGAATCGCGGTCTTGACCATTGAAATGCTGGATGCATTCGCGTCATTCTGTCGATTCAAGTGTAGCAAGAAATGTAGCTTTCAATTTAGCATGTTGGTTGGGAGATAGTTATTGAATCTGCTGAGAACAAAATTTGCCGCCTCTTTAGTTTTTGCTGGATTGTTTCATTTAGTTCTTACCAAATGGTATGTCTGGTGTGTGGCTTATTTGAAGAAAGCGAAATTAGAGTACCTTTGGATTTTGCAGAATGTAGTTCGAAGCGAGAGGGGGTAGCTAGTGATGTTTTGTGCCCAAAAAGCTTGGGTTCACCTCACCAGGATATACAGACTTCAACGAGCGAGATCATACAGCAGCTCCGGCGGCAAGAATGGCGATACATCCAGCACCTTCATCACCAATTCTAGCAATGGTGAGAATGCTGAATCGAGCATCGACACTTACAAAAAGGCGTACAGGCAGCTGGAGAAGTTGGATTTCATGACTGCTGCTAGGATCCTGTTCACTAATCCCCCGAAGAAAAAGAACTTTGGGTAGGTTAGGTGTAGATGTTGCTCCTCATGATTATGGAATTTGCATTTCTTGCTTTTGTAGCTCCACCAGACACTATGATGCTCTTTCTTGAAATGTTAAACCCTGGTTGTGTTCTTGTCATAATTATGGTAGCCAACATGTAATATGACTCATATGTGAGATGAAACTGGGAATGCAATCTCCGATTCTTCATAATGCTTAATCATACTCGGTCCGCTCTCAAATTCTTCGAATTTTTTATTTTTCTCACTTAATGTCGAACTTTCTTCTTATATAGTTCTTTGTTGCATGATCAGGATTGATTTCCATCTGGTACAGCTTTTCTTTGCCTGCATGCCTTCACTGGGTATTTCAAAGTCTACCAACTATCGAATTTCAGATTTACAATGTTGCCTGTTGGTTTGGTGCTCCTGTCTTAAAGTGGATGGTTTGTGTGACAGCTGTTTACTTGGTGGCTCAATATGCGCGATATGAAATGAGAAGAATGGAAGCTGTAAGCCACGCTCTTTTACATACTTAGCCAGTGAACACTGATACTTGACATCGCAATTCTTGTCACTCAATAACTTATTACGTGCATGGGGACTTTAGTCTGCTTCTTTCTGTTTGATTTGTTAAAAAAAAAAAAGGGATAGTTTGTGTCTTGTTGGAGGGTTGCATGTGTGATGATGACTAATTAAAGGGTTGAATCTGTTCTTTCATATGCTCAATTCAAATTGCCAGCAACCTTACCTTTGCCATGTGTATGATTTTATCATTTTGTTGTTTTTGTCACTATCTCAGGAACTGGAGCAGAAGAAGCTGGAAGAAGAAAAGAAATTGAAAGAGATGGAAGATGAAACTCCAGAAGAAGTAGAAGTGGATTCAGTAAAGGAGCTTTCTGAGGTAAAAGTGAGACTCAACAAGCTGGAAGAGGCTGTGAAGGAAATAGCTGTTGAAGCAAAGAAACAATCAGGTGGCAGCTCTCGTGCAAAGCAGGAGGATGCAATGAAGAAAGAAATTCAATCATCGGCCAAGCCCAGCACTGCAGAGCCAGAACCTGGAAAACCTGTGGTTAAAAGCAATGATGGTAAAGAAGAGGGAGGTGGTTCAGCTTTAGTTCCTGTTTCTTCCCAAAAGGATCAGATCAATTAAGACCCAAAATGGACGAGATTTCCATGGTGCTTAGTTTGAATGACGTTTTGGCCAAGACAGATTTATTTTTTCTGGAAAGAGATGCACAAATTATGCTCTGGCATAACAGAAATCCATGTCCAAAAGTTGCTTAACAAAGGTACAGACAGGGGAACTGCATGCCTGAGAGAATTTTCTTGTTGATCTGATTGATTGTTTAGTCTAGCATCCTATACTTAGGGTATCATGAGTTGTTCGTGTGCCATGGGCTAAATTTGTTAATTTTTGTCCATCATCTTTCCTTGTATTTATTTAATTAGTCTTTGAATTAGGTTGAATTGGCAAAAGGCTATCATTTTGTGATCTGGGCCGTCTTGTTTTCTTTGTAAATCAGGATGCCATTGAAGGGAACCTCGTATTTTTTGGTCATGATATATGGCATATGAAGAGCAGGTGGTGATTAATGGAGGAATGATGTTGAGCAGAGGCAATGTGAATGAAGGAACAAGTGAAGCGACCTCCTCTGTGAACGGATCCTGATTCCTTGTAATTCTATTTGTGCTTGATATCGAGTGATTAGTTCCCTAATGTTACACTCTACGATATGCACATTTACTAGGTTCTGAAGAATCATACTCCTTTTGAATGAGGTATAAGTCAAATCACTCGTTACCTTTGCAAATTATAATGACTTCCTGGTGCTTCATAGTTGCGGTAAACATGCCAACCCCTCTCAAGACAAAAAAGGCTGCTATTAAAACCTGCCGTATGTTTCTTTAAATGGAATTACTATCAATTAAAGTAAGCGCGGATGGATATGTGCTTTTAGCCCTGCAAAATGATCAGTCTGATCCATTTATCAGTTTGATTCTTCATGCATGCTCTGAAATGTGGAGAATTCAGAGCAGAAATAAGGAGACGCAGGAGGGAAAACCGTGCGTGCGGTCCGGTCTCGCATAATCTAAGATCTCTGCATTTGATTATCTGTGTAAGAACATATAATGTAATGACATGGCCAAGCAATCTGTTTGATGGACATAGAAAAGATGATGTGTAATTATTAGTCTCTCTCGAGTAATTTAAGCAGTCATGCCCAACCTGTAGAAACTAACAAATGCGTTACACGTATTAGGATGAGATTAAAAAAGTGAGGACCATTTTCTGCATTAAAGCTTTCCACCTAATCTTAGCCAATGGTGAGTCCATTTTGAACACAGACATCTTCCTAATTTGGGATACTTTTTTGGGGTTTCTTGCTTTAAAAACAAATAATTCATTTCCCATTTTTGACACAAAAAAGGACTGTCCACCTAAGAGGCCAACTTTGGTGAGCGTTCATGACTTGTAACTTTCCATTATGACTTGCATCTAACTCAATCATAGTCCTCACTATTGTCGGATTACTGGGGTAATTAACTGTCGTAATGATGCGGACTGTTTCTGTCACATTAGCTCTTGATTGTGGAAAATCCAAGCTGCATTATGACTAATGAAAAGATGCAACCAGTGCACATCGGGGTCTGTTGTGGGCCTCCTGCTTTGATGGCCACAGTCAAGAAATCTTATTAGGTGAGAAATCGAATGAATATGCAGATTTTACCCAAAGTTTGTGTATGGAAAATGATGTGATAGCAGAGCTTGTGTGGGCCATTCTGCGCCATCTCACATGGCCATACCAAACAAAAATGGTCTGTAATCAACTGTAAGTAGGTATCTGTAATGCTGTTCAGACAAATCACAGCCATCCAACTCTACTATGTTCTTTCTTGACAAGCATTGCGCATTTAGTGTTTTGTGACAACAAGAGATGACAAGAACATGCTTTCAGATGACACCCCTGCCAGTGTGGACCATCATGTCCGCATAAAACTAATAATGCATTTGGAAAAAAGCTACCGTTCTTAATTAAATAAAAACTCCGTCGGATGTCATGTTTTGGGAGACTCAGTCTGATCTTTGTCCTTCACTCTACTTTTAAACTTCCAACTGGTATCCTCCATTAATTTAATAGCGGCCAAATTCAAATATTAATAGGTAACTTCACATTAAATTTACAAAAGCCCTTTGCACTGGTTGTCAAAACCAGTTTTTACAGCTAGCCGCATCCCACGGAAATCTCTTCTTCCGGTGTTCTTTTCACTCCTACCATCTACTGTTAAGAAAACTTAACTCTGGACAAAGAAACTCAGATTTCCAGATTATAGGAGACAGTATAAGCGTCCTAGAAATTAGTCCATCCCACGGTGATTCATGTCTATACTCAGAAAAGCATGTACAAATGATAATCCTGAAACAAAATAAACCAACTTTGCCTGAAGAAGTAAGATAATGTCATTACTTTTGCTTGGACAGGGCGCAAAAAGGGGGGGAAAAGGAAGAGAAAAACAGCTTAGAGTTTCAGGGACAAGTCAATTTTCTGCACTTCATCTTGTTTGGTACCCAAATGGTTTACACTGCCCCACCAGAATCCTCCCGTCCCTTCGGCGGCAGAAGGAACCTTCCTGACTCCGTCAAATCTGCCGATCCCGGAATTTGATGATGATCCTGTGGTGGTTATTCCCACACGAAAAGAATCCTGTACCACAAGTCTTCCAACTGCAGGCTGCTGATTCAGCGGTTGCCGACTCCACCCGTCGTGTCCATAAGCATGAGGCGGCTTGTGGATCATAGAATGCACTTGAATGCCGAGAGATCTGTTATAAGAGCCATGCAGAGGCAGGGAGGCCATGCTGGAATACGCAAAGCCGCCGATCCGGTGACGCTTTGCTAGTGTCCGCTCTCGCTTGTGCGCATTCTGGTGGCCTCCGAGTGCTTGAGAGCTGTAAAATTTCCTCTGACAATAGTTGCATGAAAACACTCTTGGCTCGTTTTCACTACCTGGAAGGGTGTCTTCAGAGTTTCGAGGTGAATCAGGGTTGAAACCTCGGATGAGATCCAGTTCTGGATTCGAACCGCGACAGGAATCTTCCCTAGATAGGCTGAGATTCAGGGTAAGAGCGGAATTCTTGCTTTCTCTCTGTTTCTGATGATCTTTCTCTAGCTTTTGCATCCCCTCCATGGTTTAAGATATGAGGTTTTCACAGGAGAGGGGACTTCAGATGATAAGCTGAGGTTGGGTTTTCTGAGTGACCTGCTCTCACTTTGGAGGGTACATGCGGAGGAAATTAGCAAAAGCGGCTTACTAGTCCGGTGCCATGGAGATAACCTTTTGCTGCAGAGAAATATATTCAAATTCAAAAGCCTATTGATGGGCCAGTAATAAAAGCTCTGAGCTATGTATGGAAGGAACTGCTCCTGTGTTGCAGTTACAAGGTCTTAATATAGAAGGACAAGGATATGAGGACCAGGACGTTTTTGGAAAGAGAGAGAGAGAGAGAGAGAGAGAGAGAGAGATGTTACAAACTCTTGATTGAAACTCATGAGCGATATCGTGCACCTATATCCATGTACGCACTATAAACGTGTACTTTTATTCTTCTCGTCGCCTCAAACTCCTGTCTTCTGGCCATTCTTGTGTTTGTGCTTCACGCTCCTACTTTGTGAATGTCCGTGGCTGTGTCGTCACATATTAAATCCAAGACCGAATAAATCCGCCCTTTTGGTTTTTGGACTTATGCGAGTCTTGGAATGGACTTATCTTAAAAAAGATGTGGCTTTGTAAATTTTGGCACCCAAATGAAGGATATGCAATATCTTCACAGAAAAAGTCATGTCCTTATCTTGTGTAGGAGTTCAGTCGTTGTGGGAGCAATCGCTTGTCCATACTTTGCACTGTAGATTTCTAGTGCACCCTTGAAGTTAGTGGGTGCCTACGCAAATATGGTTCAAAACAGGTGCCGTTGTTCATGGAATAATTACCATATATGAGTTGTGGACCATAATAGTGTCATCATTTTATGAGTCTCAGGAGTCAGCACGGTTGTGCAGATAGGCGACCTCTTGGTTCAACTAATTAATTCTAAAAAGTTTTGCTTTTCAGTCTTCTGATTAGGTCTTTTTGATGATTGTTTCTTCACAATGCAGATTATAGACCCCGAGAGCAGAACAATGATATCCTTGTTATCGCACCGGATGGTTTTCGAAAAGGTCGAAGTATATTGACAATAAAAGCTTGCATCAGCTGCTTGCGAGGTGCCATCCGAGAAATCGCCCGAAGGGGCTCTCGTCCTAAACGGCCTTAGCTAAACTGATTTCCTTTAGCCTTAATCTTTTGTTAAACTGCCATTTCATCATTTCATGGGAAACTTCTATTTCAAGTTCGGCTAAAGCAGGAAAAAAAAATTGGAAATTTCGCAACGTCCTTCCTCTCTCCAAACTGTGGCACCAGAAAGTCCGTCGATCTGTTTCGCACATAGAAGTGACATATATTCGCAATGATCAGTGCACATTGTTAGGTAAGCTCCCACACTAAGAAGGTAAAGGCTCCATATATGTCCTTTTCCAGGCCTAGGAGTCTGCTGAAACTTTTAGTCAATATCTAATCCTCTGTGACCTAGCAGAATCGATGGTTAAATACAAACCTCTGCCTTTGTTTTTCATCTTTATAAGTTTCCTTGGGAATCAATTCACGGATATCGGATGGCAAATTGAGGGTTGGAAACACGGGTTGTACAGGTAACTCCTTTTCGGTATGCGTCCTCTCTGCGGGTGTAATGAGATGGTGACAGAAAGCGGTCACTTGTGTCTGTGTTGGATTATAAGTCGGTAGGCCAGAGCTTTGCAAGAAGACAAATACCGGTAGATGGAGTGGGAATGTTAGAATTCACATAGAAGATGTTAGCCATCAATGTGATTCTCAGTACTACCATGGTAACTAGCTAGTGTTTAAGGGTTCTTCACATGAACCATCTCAATTGAGCATCTTTACCGATGATTAGTGATACGAATATCAATCATCTACAGATAGATCATGTCTATGCAGATCTTAATACTCAAGAACATGGGAAACAGGCAGAGTGACTAGGATGCAATAACCAGAATCCAATAAGACGGCTGTCGAAACATTCTTAGACTAAGGTTACTCTATGGGCTCTCATACGTCTAACTCGACCTAATTACATGGCGGCTTGAGAATGATTTTTCCCCCTCTCACCATGGGTAGTTTGCATCCGGTAAATCGGAGCAAAGACACTTAAGATTACACAAAAAGTTTGAGCATCATCCCCATTGAATTTCATGGATTTGCAAAGTGCGGAACCACTTTCAAAATTGTGAAGGGCCTTACGCTTGTAATTGTAGTTTGTCTTGCAATTACTGGGTACCTCCCATAGTAATATACGCTTTCCAGCAAATTTCGCAAATTATGACCTAAAAGCCGGGTGGAGAAATAGGTATAATTCGTCAAGAGTGAATAGGTGTAAAGCTTGGCCTACTTTGTGTGATTTTTCCAGACCAAAATGACCTGATTTTGACAAACACCTAAATATGACCCCTAAGACCCTAATATCACTTCAACTTGGGGGCATCCTTCTCGAAGTAAACCAGTTCTCCATTGGCCTTCGCGCCTTGAATCTTGATTGAAAGGAAAACTAGAAGTACAAATCCCCTTCTTTTAAACTTTTGTCTCTATCGTCAACACTAAGAGTCAACTTGGATGGGTGGTCCCCAATCAGAAACTTCATGTGCACAAATGAGAAGTCCAATTCAATCCACATGCAAACAGAAGATTCGTTTGTCCTCTCGCAGTGGCGAAAGATTTACTTCACAAACAAGTGGCAGACAGGTGGATGGAGGAGTTGATGGAAAAGGGCCCTTGACATGCTCCCGGATTGCCGTCCTACGCATGTTAATCCTCATGAATCATTATCACTCGTGCTGATTTTCCTGAAATCAAGCCCGGGATCAAACAAGAGCCAAGACAAATTGTTTGATCAATCAGGACAGCGTGAATGATGGGCACGCATAACAGTCTAACTGGTTGTAAAAGCACTTGTTTTCGAACCGTTTGATCTTCTCCTGTACATATATGCTAAACATAATTTCTTTGTTAGGCTTTATTAAGCATGCCTTTTCTAACCAATTGGACCGAGCATCTGTCTAGATTTCTGTGTCCGTTCATTTTCTACACTTCAAGTTCGTCAAACGTTTTTAAAGCTGCAGTAAATTCAACCTGATCCAACCCAAGCGGCGACAACTTCTCTTCTCCTTGGCACTTGAAAGAAACGGAACCCCATCTCTTTAACACACACCCTCACGCTTTTAAGGTTCTGCAAAGGTACGGAGACTGAGATTTTACAATTTCCGTAACCAGAATCCTACAACTAAGATTCTGTTTAGACTACTGAAATTGCAGTTCTATAATGACCCTCGGAGAATGTCAGTCCCTCTATCTTGATTCGATTCCCCGGACCATATAGAACAGACGTACAGCAGAAGCATAACAGAATGTCCCAAGATGGAGACATTTGAATTAGGCATTCCTCTGACAATGTCCTCAAATTATTGTACTCCCTAGCCAATCATATTGAACATATCATTTTTGCAACGTAATGAGGAGAGAATCGGTGGACGTAAATGTCCCCAAGCAAGTAGGATTGTCCCTTTCAGATTTTAACATCAGGCACTAACCTAATGTACATGGTACTCTTTCTCTAAAGGGTGGGCTCGCATTATGGTATCGCCGCATCCCCCTCCCTTGCCTCTTCCTTGCAAGTTGAGTGGACCTTGGCCAACTTTTTTGTCTTGGAGAGGTGGTCCTAAGAGTCGGTCACTTTCTGGCTTGGTCATCCAAGACGGGTGTAGTTGTAATGGTATCTTCTTAGCTTCTTCGCTTTCAAATTTTTGGCCTCACTTGACAGCTGACTTGGAGAACAATTCTACTTCACTCATTTTAGGGGTGAAATATTAAACGAAAGTTTTTCTTTCCACGTGGGCATCACAAGTATTCAAATGAAATAATCTTAACAAGATCGAGCGTGACATCAATGAGAGTAAGTTTGAACGCGCATTGTCAATTGATTTACCCAGTGAGAACAATCAATTTCAAAGTCATAAATGTCAACGAAATCCTCATAACTGGGAAAAAATCACGGCAGTGACAACATCATCCCTCCCACCAATTCATCCTCAAAATACCAAATTCAAAATCCAGATCAAACTCAGAGCATTAAAGAAAAACACACGCAATGTGCCACACAGCTTATAGAGCGTATCATCTTGAATATCCCTCAAAACAAACATTGGATTTAATATGTGGACTTGCAACAAAAAAAGATTCCCCAGGCAAAGGCAGATAAATGACTAAATAGAATGTGCTGTAGGTTGACCCAGTTGCTGGTCGATGTTGGGATTGCCTCAAAACCATTATGGCGTTACTTCAAGCAATGGGTAATGGAGACTGAGTTCGAAAGCTCTACAAAGATAATGGTGGACCCAAAGCCTTGAAGTGCATCTGGTATTATCTCTATAAACAGTGAAATGCAGATACAGCATCCATTTGAAGGATAGAGAAATGGTATAAAAAGACAGATGAGGCATTCTAAAGAACAACTAATTACAAAACATAGAGAGATTGGCCCATACTGACAACCCACTAGTAATGCTAAAAGTGACATCGTTACTTGCTCAGCCAATATATGAAAATAAGGAATGTGCAAACAGAAGCAACAAGAGAGAGTATGATGGTATCCATTGACTTTTTCCTCTTTATTGCTGAGAGAATTTGATTAACCTGCGGCAACATATCAGAGAAAAGTACATTGGTTTACATGACACATGTAGAAATATTACATATAAGCTAAGAAAACACAGAACCATCCGTCCTTCATATTTGATCTATTATTTACATAGATTTTGCTTCCCATCATGTTTACCTCTTAATATCGCTCTCCTTCACGTCTTGTTTTGGTCAAAAGATAATACCAAGAAAAAACTTATTAAAAGGCACTTGTAACTTTTCACATTATGCAATCACCATGAAGTTTTGTGGCTTCATATGCAACCAAGTCCCCAAACATATTATCCCTAATACATATACTGATGTCAAAATATTCAAATATTAAACTCCGCCTTCATCTAATAGCTTAAACTTTTAGAGTAATCGGTTATGGCCTATTAAACCTTACAGTATCAGCATAGGATGGTCCTGAGCTCAGATCTTTTCAGATATCTTATTTGCCTCCTCATTATATATTTTCACCCTTTAGTCTGAAGATAAAGTCCAGCTTACGTGTCAGAGAAAGTATTAGAGTGTTTGAATATAAACCACGCGTTCATCTAACAATTTAAATTTTTAAAACATTTGGTTGTGTTCCATAAAATTTTATAAATGAAATGATCACTTACCGATGGAAGGCGGCTGCTGACATTGCTAAGTTTTGAATTGATGCCCCCAAAAGTGGAACGTTGCAAAACAAGGGTACCAAGTGTTGCTTGAGCTTGTGATATGACATTATCCATCTGCAGCAGAGGAACATGTTCAATAAGGTGGTCCAACGAATAACCAAGGCTTTTCGTTTTGCCAAGATATTCACACATACAAAGTACCTAAGTTTAAACCTACATTAGTGGATTAGAAATTGATGTTCCCATACCACACTGAACTGATCACCTAGATTGTTCAGCCAGTGGCTTGCAAAGGTACAGGTTCGTGCATCCATTGATACAGTAAAAGAAGCATTGATCACAAAAGAACATCTGGACAACCATCAAGTTATTTGACATAAAAGAAGCCCAGGTGTTGAAAGAGCAGATGAAACTAAAAATTGAAACAATAGAAACTGGGATGGTGCATATTCAGATTCTACCCTAGCAAAAGCAAAATATATAGAGAGCCATGATGCAAGCTGATACCTAATGGTGAAGGTGCCAGCAGAATATTTCAAGAGATTTCCCTAATAACCACAGGTTATGACTAAAAACAAAATAGCAAACAGTGAAATGCCCACAAAATTAAGAGTTGCTGATAACACACACTGGATGTATATAGTAGCCATGCCAAGCTGTTCTTGTTGTAAGTTCATACCAAAATTGTCAACACGCTATAAGATGAAACAAAACTACATGTGACACCTCATCAACAACAAGCAATAACCCTGCTACCGGCACATTGCGTCATAATTTATCTTCAATTTCAATAGCAACAAGCAAATTGTTACGCCATTATTTTAGAAGCCAATATTGCATACCTGTCCTGTACTTCTGCCAATGGATGCATGCTCCTTAAGGAGGGCTTGCTCTGGAGAACCGTGGCCATCTTCCAAGTCCAGCCTTGTCCTATCAAACTCCCTAAAATCCTCAAGGAGTGAAGCATGCTCTTGTTTAGCTCTTAGGCTGGATCGAAGTCGATAGAACTCCTGCATTCATGTAAATTAAGGTAATTTGGCCACTTCTTAAGGCATAGAACTGGAAGTTTATGGGTTTCCTCGAAACCCAAATGAATCACGAGAATTTACCCCAAAAGAAAGTTAGTCATGGGAAGATAAAGTCCCTCGTCCATACCAGAAAATTTGATATATAACATTCCACATCCCCAACAAATAGGAAATTCCCATGTAAAATAAATTCCCTGGTTCTTACAGAGAGCAACCAATATTGAGAGAGAGAGAAAGAGAGAGAAGAGAGAGAGAGAGAGAGAGAGAGAGAGAGAGAGTATAAAAAGGAAAGTAAAAGAGGCTACTTTTATTTTCTGATCAGTGGAAGATACAGGATCAAGAAAGGAGGTACTTTAGTTTAACTGGTAGACTTGAGAATGGCATAGTCATGCCCTTTTAAGAAAAGATAAAGTCATGTCTTGTAATCTTCATGAACTTGAGCATCTCATCTCTAAGTACAATTGACTTTTTTTTATCTCTTCTTAATATCCAAATAAACTAGAATGCCAATAGAAATACAAAGGACAAGTCCGTTAAAATGACCTCCTAAAGTTATCCCACTAGAATATCAAACTCTGTTCAGAACAGTGGGACATACAGGATCAAGAAAGGAGGTACTTTAGTTTAACTGGTAGACTTGAGAATGGCATGGTCATGCCCTTATAAGAAAAGATAAAGTCATGTCTTGTAATCTTCATGAACTTGAGCATCTCATCTCTAAGGGTGCATTTGGTTCAACTTTCCCAGGGGGCTTTCAGTCTCCAAAGCCCCTAGGGGAAAATGCTGGCCTTGAAAAAGCTGAAAGCCCAATGTTGATAGGAACTAGCTTTGGGCTTTCAGCATTTGACCAAATGCTGAACTACTTTTTTTTTTCCCCAAAACTACTATCATAAATTTTTTTAGTTTTTTGGTTTTACCTCTCATTGTTCCAAAACTACCCTTACCTTCACTAGAGTCAACAAAGAGTTTAATTTTTTTAATGAAAAAAATGAAATCCAAAAGCCCTGTATAAAAAAAGATTTGCTAAACACTCTTTACACCAAAATAGCTTTGTGAAGAATTTTTTACCAAACGCAATTTGTATTTCCCCAAAGCCCTTTATGCCAAAGATAATTGCATTTCCCCAAGGCCCATTTTCAAAGTTGAACCAAACGCAGCCTAAGAACAAGTGACTTTTTCTCTCTCTTCTTAATATCCAAATACACTCGAATGCCAATAGAAATACAGAGGACAAGTCCGTTAAAATGACTTACTAAAATTATCCCACTAGAATATCAAACTCTGTTCAGAACGACATATTACACAGCCATCTGACCAAAACAAGAATATTTCAGTTACAGGTGCTAGGTACCTAGCAATAAAAAATTTCCCCCTACAGCCAAGAATCAAAGAAAAGGTAAAGAGCAAAATGCAGTACAAATTTTTATTATACTAGCAATGCTCACACAAAGGATAATATGAAAGTCAGGAGGGAAGTATTAAGATTCGCAGGTGGGCATGTTGAAAAAAATCAAGTAGACAAGAATGGAGTTGAGACCATTGCTACAGTCAAGGTGTGATAGAAGAAACATTCTATGTTAAAACGAAACATGGTAAATCAGCAACTCATGGTAATCTGCAGGGTCTTCTAACTTGGCAAGTTTGGTGAATGTGCAAGGGAAAAGAAGAAGGAAAGACCTAAGAAGGCAGAAACATGAAGAAAATAACATAGAATATTTTGATCATATTGACAAGACACAAAGTGAAATTTGACACCACTCAATGACCGAAGGCTATGTTGTTACTTTTTCTCAAACGGAATAGAGTTCTGAATGCTGAGGTAGCTCCAGAATTTGTGCACAACAGGAACGATAATGATTTTATCTGCCATCCAGTATGTAACCAATTGAAGTTAGTGTGATTTATGATTATGTCTAGTCACCTTCATGGAGTACATTTGAATCAAGAAAGGAGTGGGCAGTCCATCTGCTTATTTTGATGGTTTGCACTTATAAAAGATTTGCCAATAAATCAATAATTTCCTACAGAAGATTCAACTATTTTTGAAAATGCGTGCATTTTTCACTAAAGTTCTTGCTCATGGCCTATTTGTATGATGCACAACAATCAGTGAAATATGATAGGATATGATAACTTCTAGTCCCTGAATTGATCATTCTACTAGGATGAGCTTGTAATATAAGAGCAATCAAGAAAAATTCTTGCACAGCCCTATTCTATCTTCTCCAGTCTGATATTCTGATGTGCAACCAAAAAAACAGCTGAGACTCAAAGATCTCAAGTTGACTCTAACTTAACCAACACTGAAGTATCATTCGGTGCTTAGGCCAAATCAAATCTCAAAACCACAACCCTATGAACCAATGTCAAACTGCCAAAAATACCTGCGTAAGATCTTGTAGAATTTCTTGATGCCGTGTCAATGTATGAGAAACCATCTCAGATCCTCCAGATGATACCCAAGCTTGCATTTGTATATTTACTTGTTCTAGCTGTTTCAGTAGTCGATCTATCCCAGTTTCAACATCTGTCTCCGTAGCATCAGCTTTAGAAGAAGCCTTTGCAGAAACAATCCTCCTATATGAATTCATCTGCTCATCCAACTGAGCTTCGAGCTTTCTTGCCTGCACTCAAAAGGTCAAGAGAAATTAGAAGCGAAAGATACATGCAGCAGGGACATTGACAGGAATCACGATGAGACAGGAAAAATAAGATCCATGAATTGTCATAGAGTCATTCTGACAACTCTAATGATTCTAAGGAAATTATAAATGGGGTAGGATGCTTGAGGAAAATAGTGGCTTCGCCTAGCAGGGAATATTTAGACCATTTTCCACTTCAGCAACAAAAGGTCATGCTCCCCTCGTTAGCATTTGCGGTAACCATCATTAAAATTCACAAACAACTGCAAAACATCAGGATTGGGCATCCAAACACTCCTAAAATCTCTGCGGCCTCGCGCACATATCCAACATTGCCATAAGTACTTGGCTTAGAAAATATAATAACTGAGCAAACAACTCTGCACTCAAGGCATCTCTTGTAACACATGATCGAGGATTTCAAGACAAATAGCGCCACTAATTCCGAATTGAGCGACCGAATCCATCTTTATCGACTTCACATGTAAAGGATCTGGACCGTTCAATACTCAAGGGGCAAAACTCTCCAGAGTCGTCACGCGAGATCCTCGCCAGATCGGACAATCGACCTTAATCAACTGACACCAACAAAATCAACTCCATCGCGCACCCTAGACTCCTCGTGGATCAGACGCCGGACATGACAAACCGACATTGAAGTCAAACGAAATCCTAAAATCAAGCCAAAAACGAAGGCCCGACCGAGGCGATCTCCAGCAAGTCAACAAAGAATTCATTCATACAATCACAAGAACAAAAGGAACATCAGCTCGTCAAATCAATTCCGGCGAGGACGACAATAGGGGAAGGAGAAGAAGAACTAAGGACCTGCTTGCGGAGGGCGTCCCATGAGCTCGGCACCTCCATGAATCGAGCAGCCGAGCTGTCGACTTATCGCCAAATCGAATCGGAGAAAGGGGCGACGACCGCGACGGGGGGATTCCGCCGGTGCCGGATCGGATTCCGGGAACTCTGCTCTCCGGTTCTCGGCGGCGGCGATCGGAGGTTGGCGTCGCGGATTTCGATTCGGGCTTCGTGGGTTTTCGTCGAGAGAGACGGGGACAGACCGCCCGATCCCCCAACGGCAATTTGGCCCGGTTCGCTTCTTCCGCAATTCATTGATTTTTTTTTCTCGGGTTTTCTGATTTTTTTTTTTTTTTTTTTTTTTTGGTTTTTTCTGATTGCGGGAAGTTATTCTTCATTTCCTTGCAAAATTGCCGCCACTCGCGGGAAGTTATTCTTTATCCCCCGACCGGTCGCAAGTCTTTTCTTATCTCCACCAACTATTTCGCATAAATGAAAAAAATTATGGGCCTACACGTTGCGTCGAATGTGCAATAAAATCCTGAAATTTCAGATGATATAATCAAGTATTGTCATTAATTAAGTTCATATCGAGTGATGGCGGGAAGATTAATATGATGTATTTTTTAAAGACATTTAATTCATCGCTTTCAAATATGATTTGCAACTTTTTATGTGGATAACGTATATTATCACTTGTCAAAGAATATCATGAAGTACTGACAAAAAAAAAAAGAATATCAAGAGGAATATTTCATATGCCCATCATTGAATAAATAATTCATATATTCTTTTACGTATCAATGATTTGAAATGTAAATATATAAGTTATCTTTTATAATGTCAACAGACTTAATGAGGATTTATTTTCTAAAAGAATAAAGTTTTATCCTAAGTAATTTTTTCACCGATTAAAAATAAATTTGCTTTAAATGTGGTTAGTCTTAGTTTTCCACATAATCCTATTACTTTCTCTTCATCAGAAAAGTAAATTTTTATGTTGTTAATGATTAAAAAAAATTCCCATATATTTCGTTTCTCCGCACCGAATGTATATATTTTTTTTATAATTCTATTTTTTGTAATTTCTTAAAGAAGAGCAACCTAAACCCTAATCTTCTCCTCCTCTCCCGCGAGCTCTAGCATTCAGTCGTTCCTCCTCGCCTCCCTCGCGTTGTGCTCGCAGTCCTTGCTCGCATCCGCTGATCAGTAGGCATCTTCTTCTCGATCTTGCTTCGATTGTTCGCTGCAATGGTTATTGTTTCTCTGGCTCATCGGCGCGTTCTGGGCTTTGCGCAGGGTTCTTGCTTCGGGGGTTTTTCTGATTTTGGGCAATTCGATGGCGGAGGAGGAGGCGGCGGCGCAGCCGTTGACGTACGTGCAGGAGGCGATACTGAAGAAGAGGAAGAGCACCGAGGAGTTGGCGCTCCGGCGGAGGGCCCAGCTCCAGCTGCGCCAGAAGAGGTCGAAGAACTCCAAATCGAGCGACTTCAAAATGCCCGAGCAGTTCATCAAAGATTTCAGGGAGAAGGTAAGCTGTCGCCTTTTTCCAACTTTCTAGTTTAGTTTGGATGTCGTCGTGGGGGTTCGTGTCGTCCTAATGTAGGTTGTGCGGGTACTTGTGGGTTAACTGGGAATTGGGAAACGGGAAACTGTAGTTAGGTTCCTGAATCTCGATCGTCGTGGAAGGAAGGTCGTGTGATTCGATTGCTCACTCGTGCTTTGCTATTGCATGGTGGCCATTTTAGTTTGTCCTCTCCGCGTATATCCGTTTGGGGTCGATTTAATTGGTGCTTCAGAGACATTCGTGTATGATGGGGGCTGCTTCGGCAGTACTGTTATCGAGAGACTCGACTTTTACTCTATGTAGAGTCAGCTTTAGAGTGTCAGTAGCACAATGATTTTGGAGGTTGATGTCTGTTGTGACGCCCACGTGGTACAGCCTAACCAGTGGGATGAGAACTTTGCTGAAAGCTTCCCCAATAAGCTCTAGAGGTATTCAGCTATTATGTGGACTTTGCTATGCTTTCAGCTTAGTTGGACTTTTTTTTCCTCTCATGTCACGGCCAGAGTCTTTGCCCCTTTCCATTTGTTCTCTCTTTTTCGTTTGTTGACCATGCTTACTATTGAATTAACTGGTGCTACAACTACATTTCTGCGGGAGCATCCAGTGGTTTCACAACATAGATCGTGATTGGTTTCTTGATGATGTCCTTGCAGTCTTTTGTTGACTTTTGAATGTCGAAAATGAAAAAACAGGACACATAATCATTTACCGTGCTTTTTCGTGTAGGAACTTGATCTCATCCGAATGAAACATAGGGTTAAGAGACGGGCACCGCCAGTAGCACCATCGAACGCGAAGCTGCTCTTCATTATCCGCATTCAAGGGTGGGATTCTTGCCTGGTGGAGGTTATTTCTTTTGGGTGGTTTGTTGTCCTCACAATCTGAACTCTACCTTCTCCTCCTCCCAGGAAAAATGACATGCATCCAAAAACTAAAAAGATCTTAAACAATCTGAGACTAAGAAGAGTCCTAAGTGGTATCTTTGTGAAGGCAACTGAAGGAATCCTGGCGATGCTGCAAAAGGTGGAGCCATATGTCACATATGGGTAAGCAACTTAAATTCTGCTTCACATCCTTCTATGATTCTGTAGTAGTAATTGTCATGTTGCTGACAGCTATAAGAGCTGGTGACATTTTTTGGGTTTGCTCCTCGACTTGTGGTTCAACTGCAGAAAACCCTCTTTAGTCAAACAGACTGAAAGTTTTTAGACGGGATAGAAATACTGTCCTCTCAAGCCCTGCCTGTTTGGGACCCATAGATCACAAGCTGCTGATTATTAGTGGAGCTGGCCTAAGATGCATAGTAACACCTCTTAGCTTTAAGAGCATTTGATAAGTCATATGTACTTCTAATTATTCAAAAACATAGGCCTTGACTAATTCCACATCTCCTTTGACAGTTCTTAATAAAAAAAAAAAAAAAAAAATTATTGGTCATCAATAGTGATCCGTCCTTGGAGTAAAGTTTACGAGCTGACATTAGTTAAATGTTTGCATCACGATTAGCATTTGAATGCCATCTTCTACATATGCTCTGTGATTATTTTGACCCCTGTTAATGCCTTTATGATTATCCTAACCTAACTTAGTCTTTTGCACCTGAGCATTTTATGGAGGATCTTTTTTATCTTTTTGAAGGTATCCTAATCTTACAAATGTGAGGGAGCTTATTATCAAGAAGGGATTTGCAAACATTGAAAAGCAGAGGGTTCCTTTAACGGACAATAACATTATTGAGCAGGTACTTCATCATGAAACCTAGTAGATGAAATTTGTTCATTAAGCATCTGCTGTCTTCCCTTAGTTTTGTTGGGACTATTCCCGGCCCTTTGTATCATCACGTGTCGTCTTGCGTTTCGTGTGTTTGAAGAACCTTCTTTGCCTTTTATTATTTTATTTTTTGGGAGCAGGAATTGGGCAAGTATGGCATCTTATGCACAGAGGATATAGTCCATGAGATCGCTAATGTGGGTCCACATTTTAAGGAGGTAACTAGCTTCCTGTGGCCTTTTATGCTCAGCAAGCCAGAAGGAGGCCTAAGAAGAACTAAAAGAATGTACAAGGATGGGGGAGAAACTGGCAATCGAGAGGATCACATCAATGAACTAATCAGGAAACTGAACTAGCGTAGGCTGATCTTTGCTTTGTGAAGACAGACATGGACTAGTACCACAGTTTTGTTGGCTCTTATCTAAATTTTGAAATTAATGGTAGTGGTCTTACTTTCTTCTGTCTGTAGTGATAAAAACTCAAAGTGGAATGCTGAGTAGGTGGTGGTTGCATTCCGTTTGTGATTTCAGAATATTTCAGCAGCTAGCTATCTTAATATTCTTTCTTATTAATCGGAACCAAGAAATATATCCTCAAACAATCATGATGCGGAACGTACTCTATGCAATTATATGAGGATTTGGCCATGTCTTCAATTATGACAAATTGGTGTCTCAACTTTATAAATTTTGCTATTTAGATATTGCCGCTCTATAAGTAATCATGTTCAAATTTTTTTAAAACCTCAAATTAGTATATCTGTGATGAATTTATTATAAATTGGTAAATTTAACCTCTAAGCTTTTAGTATAAGGAAGAGGAGAAAGAGATGAATCTATATTTATACACCATCCTGGTATAAAAGCTTACTTCTGAGGTTTGTCTCTAAAGTAAACGAGGGTTCGGCTTGGCTTCTGACTTTTAAGTTCAAAGGGTGACAATCGAATTTGTGTGTCCTTGCTAGTTTCTCATGAATGAATTCAAAGGAAAGGAAAGGAAAGGAAAGGAAAAGGCATTCTCATATTCCTCGTGAGCTTAGCAATTACATATAATATAGATGCCTCTCGTCGCCATTTCATTCCACTCATTTAAGTCCCGAATTTTTAGCTGGAAGTACGACGCGAACGACGATGGTCGATCGCGACGACCCATGGCTGGCGCGCGACAAGCTGTACCACGTCCTCTTCTGCCTCTCCCTCACCCTCCTCTTCTCTCGCCTCGCCTCCCTCGCCCCCCGCCCCTCCCTCCTCCGCCGCCGCTCCCTCCTCGCCGGATCCGTCGCCTCCCTCCTCGCCGGCGCCGCCAAGGAGGCCGCCGACCACCTCGGCGTCTTCCCCTCCGACGGCGCCTCCGCCAAGGACGCCCTCGCCGACGTCCTCGGCGTCCTCATCGCCGCCTCCGCCCTCTCCCTCTGCCGCCGCAGGTCCTCGACCCGACCCGCGCCGGAAACGGGTCAGCACGGTGTTGCGTCCATGGTTTGACTCGTTTGAGCGGGTAGCTGGGTTCGATTGCTTCGTTTTGGGAGGGAATTTGCGGCCTTCTTTTAATGTCGATCTGAATGCTACGTCGGAGAAGGATATTTCTGAAGCTCTGAAATGCTGGATCTTTCGGCGAGGCATTCGAAGAAAGCTTGAATTTTGAGGTGGGTGCTACTCGGGATACCAACTCTTTCTGCTTAGCTTCCTCCAGTCTTTGCGGCATTGAGTACGTTGTGTTGCTTAGAATTTTGGGACAAAGCTTCGATTTTTTTCATTTTGGTCCTCTTAAGACAGCATAGTGTAGTCTATGCTTCAGCTAATTACAGGAGATGTTGGCTTGTTAGTTATTTTCAGATGGAGACATGATTTAAATCGATTTAAGTTCCAGTGATAATCGCAAAAGCTGATGTTAAAGCTGATGTCACTCTCTGAAGTAAGATGAAAATCAAGTAAATGCATTCTGAGGTTTAGATTTAGCTCTTTTGCTGAATGACGTGGCAATACATATGTCATTGCTTGATGCTTGGTTTTCTTTCCGCTGACGAGTAAGTTAGCTTTGCGTTTGTGACAATCGATGTCAGGGGACTATTGCCAACTACTAGCTTAATTGTGTGATCTATTGTAACAGATGAAGTTTGCTTGATTCATTTATATTTTCTTTCCAATACATGACTTCCATAAGCAAGGCAGTCGAGTACAGATGAGTACTTTATACATTTCCTAATTTAAAAAATGGTTGTAATCTTCCTCTATGCATCTAAAGTTTACTTGTAGTTTCATAGTAATGTACTGTTGTTGAGACCCTAATAGTTATATTGAGAATCATGTAGAGTTCCCAAGAAAGCTGCACGAGATTCTACATGGATTGTGCATGGTAATCAGTTTTACAAGCCTCATAAGCATAGTTTAAGATCATGCAAAGATTGTGAAGTTCACCTGCGATGTTGTTGCAATCCATAATTATCGATCAATTACCGCCAATCTACTCTCTGGAAGCACAAGATTTGCCTGTTTCATGACTGTGTTATGGTTGACTAATATAATTCTATTACATATATGCTCCTCGATCCCAAATACATAGATCAAGAAGCCAAATGTCCAAATGTATGCATAATTTTTCTTCGCTGTAGCTACGGACCAATATTCTGGTTTGAAGCAAAAAAGGAATAAAGCAAGATAGAAATGCAGAGGACAATATAGCTAGCTTCATCTATATACATTGCCGGTGCATAATAGATATTGTTGATCTATGTCATACAAGTTTTATTGGAGTTTCTGTTAAATGTGGCAATATGGTGTTATGTTTGCCTCTCGCCTCCTGAATCTACATAAAAGTCTTAAGGCTTTCCCTGGTTGTTTCCTCCATCATCTGGCAACTTAACAGCAGTGTATATTCCAGCTCCACAAAGCGCGCCGAGAATGGGGGCAGTGAGGTAAATCCAGATGGCTCTGAAGTTTCCTGCTGCTATGGCCGGTCCCAATGTCCTTACTGGATTCATTGAAGCTCCTGTGGTTGGCCTGTGCAATGAAACAAAAGGAGATGCCCCTGTGACTCATATTGACTTCTACGTCCCATAGTTTTCAACTCAACTATATTCTCTTGTCCTTTCTCTGGTTTGTTAAGTCTATCCCTTTTAGTGGTTTTATGAATCTGAATGAGCATGAGCTAAGGACGAAAAGTAAGTTCTATCATGTTTATTCATCAATACCCAAAGGGAGGTTTTTATTCTCATTGCTATCAATATGCTTTCATGCTGCCTTTTTTTTCTTTTCCCTGAAGCTCCTTTGGCTTGATAAGAGTAATTTTGTCTTGAAACATACAGACAGCAGTATTTACACATCAACGTTGCCTGTTGCCAGAAATACACAGAGATGCTGCATTCTTAAGGTATTACATACCCAGCATGCAGGAAAGACCTTTTGTGTTGGTCACACATCTCGGGTGTTAATATTTTCGGAGGTCTAATAAATTTCCATACGAGAGAAGCATGGACAATACCTAATTTTGCCTGTTCGGATTGATTTTTCTCCTTTTTTTTTTTTTTTTTTGGGCTTAATCTGAAGGTGATTTACAAGCTGAGTTGGTGAGGAAAATCTTGGAACTCATGTGCATTTATGTGGCATGTATTGAGGACGATAACAGTTCCCTAAACCGATTATAAATTTAAAACCACTGAGAATTCCGAGTTACCCTGCAATAAGGATGTTGAGCATAACAGTAGCTCCCACTGCAATTCCCGCCAACTCTCCGACCTGTGTATACATTTTCAATTGAAAATCGATTAACTATGCCAATGGGTAGGTAAATCGAACTTTCATTCGATTTCATCTTGTTCATATGGGCATGTGTTTGTTTAACTTGTGAAGCAAGCAGCAGACAAGAGAACTTGAGATCAGGAATTTTACAAGTGCAAGTGATCATGCATTGCTGCATCTATTACCGTTCAATTGCCTCGATTATAGAGAGAGGAAAGAGCAAGCCTCCTTTTAGGTATCTGATTTCTTTACCACGGGCACGTGAGAGCCTGAGAGGGCAATCTCTGCACTAGTTCGATTTTTAATTTCTTTGCAGTATAGTGGCACCTTGCATCTGACCACTGTCGGCGGATTTAGAAATTAAAAAAGGAAACACCGGAGATGTCGCCTTTTCCTCGGATTAAACGAAGATAATAATTGCATCGAGGACACAATGCATGTTGTATTTCTAATCACAGATCTGCACACCTATAAGGAAATAATATCCATCCCCCTAAATGATGCTATAGTCACTTTTGTGCCATGAGGGAGCTATTCAGTAATGGAAAGATCATGTGCAGTATCAGTAAGATGGTCATCTTCACAGAATCCTTCGGTTCGAACCGAAATGAGGACTGACTTGACAAAGTGATGGCAATGAATCCAATTACTTGTTCTTTTGGAGTTAAGATGGCTTTTTTGTGAGGACTGTTTCCACACTAAACAAAAGAGAGTAATTCAAACATGAAGAGTCCCTTACTGCTCTAGTGTCGGTAGCCACTGCAGTGACAACCAACATGAGGTTGAAGCTGATGATAAACTCCAGAGCAAAAGCTTGAGCATCACTAACACCTGCCGAAGGAACAGTCACTCCTCCACCCATTACCGGGTAGAATATCCCTTTCAGCGCAAATGCTGCACACAGCGAGGCCGCTGCCTGTGCTCCAATGTAAACAGGCACCTATACCCGAAGGAAATTAGAGCAAACCATCAGTACCTGCAGAACATTTTTCGTGTTAGTAAATTAGAATATCTTGGTAACTTCCATACATGTTTCCAGGGGAAGTGCTTGAGAGCTGCAAAGGAAATGGTGAGAGCCGGGTTGAGATGGGCTCCAGAGATGTGGCCGACCGCGAGTATCACAATCATGACGGCGAGGCCAGAGGAGGCAGCAAGGCCAAGTAGCGTCTCTGATCCATTAGTCTTCTGGTTCACTATGGGCGTGGCTGTTCCAGCAAATATTAGTATGAGGGTGCCAATGAATTCTGCTCCCACCTGATTTTTGGCAATGGCACATGATTCACAAAAGGCAATGAAAATAAGGGTCAGATTAAAAATCGAATTCTCATCGCATAACGAGTACCTTTCTTGCAAGTGAAACTGGTGGGTGGAGCAACGAGCTAGACAGAGATCTGGGCAATCCTCCTTCCATGGACCAAGGCTCCACAGTGAAGCAACCTGAGCAGTTCCTGAGAAGTGACTTCCTTCCATGACTTCTCTCTGCCCTCTGACCACCTCCAAAGAGTGGAGCTCCTGGAGTGCCTGGAGTAACAGGAGTTGAAGGAGCTGATGGGACTTCCTCATTCTCCATTTTTCAGTTTCCAACTTCACTTCAGATCAGCTTTAAGAAGTACTCTCTTGGGAAGAATTTATGCAACAACCAGAAGGTGGGTAAGTACTGAACTTTGGGGTACTAGTTTGGAACGAAGTTTGAAAAGCAATGACTCTGGTTTGAGGTATTTAAAGAAGGAAGATGTTGACTTGGGGAATCCCAAGAAAGCGAGAGAGAGAGGGAGAGAGAGAGAGTTGCCATGTAAATTATCTTGTTTACATCTTTCCTTATATGCTTTTTTTACTATTTTCTTTTTATCTCGCTATTGGTTGCATGTGCGGGGGAGACAGATCTTGGAAAGTTTTTCCGCAATCATGTCGTGTGCATTTGTCACTTTACCTGCCACATTCATGGAAAGCCAAATTTGGATGACGTCTTGATTTTTTATTTGCATTTGCTTAAATGAATATGGCTCAGATTGTGCTTTCTTCGGGGCGTTAATATTCAGCCAATCACCGTTTGAGGATTAACTGAAGGTTGCATCAAGTACATGAAAATGTGGATTATTATTTTTTTTTTTAGCTGTAATTGATTACGTCTTTCGTATTAGCGATAGAAAAAAAAAATTGCTATGGGAAACTGAGTTTCGAGTTTCTGTCCTTCTAGACATATGCATGCAATGGGGAAGTTCATTCAGTTAAAGGGGAATCTTTGTTTTTCTAGTGTGAAGCGTAAATTGCGCACCTAACATCTCTTGAATATAGTTAATCAAAGGACACCATATGTGATCTGGCCACCACTGATATAAACCATTGAAATAATTAAACAATAAAGTGCCTTATTAAACTTGATTATAATCAATTCTTGAGATTTGTAAGTACTAAAGCTAACTGAATTAGATGCCAATTAACACATTTTGAATCTTGAGTACAAGAATAATTATTCCTCACCAGTCCATGCAAGAAACTGAGATCCTCAGACGACCGTTGATTATGACATCGGATCTGGAAAAAGTAGGCCAAGCTTCGCAAATTGATGTTCTTGTTCTCTCTCCTCTGGAAATATGTTTCTTAAGAATAAAAGTGAGCCGTTCATGATTTTCTGTTCTCTCTCATGTATTGACCTAATTTCTTATTTTCTGCAACAAGGTTTTCATCAGATGATATTTTCATTTAGCATTCAAAAAACTAAGTGTGCCCCACCATCGACGATCCATTCATCAAGTGAAAAGACCATAATGCTTGAGGTAGGCATCTTAATCCAACTGAATTACTAAATTAAAGTAACAAAAATGGATATGGTATTGGGAAACAATGTCCATGGAGACAGGGAAAAATGATTCATCCCCAGTTCTCTCGCTAGCCATTACGACGTAACTTATGAAACTAGAAATCCACTGCCGGCAGCTTGACCATGGTCGAGTCCATGTGGGTCTACATGGCTTGATGGCTAATAGCAGCAGTCGTGGCTCCGTGTATCTTCAATGAAACATTCTCTAGTTGCACATCACATCCCGTGAGAATCAATAGAGAAGACCGTTTATACCTACTTACCTAAGAAAAGAACTTTAAACATAGGGGGGCATAAATTCTCCTCATTCAAGGACGTGTGGCCTCCCCCAGATTACCTGTTTCCTTCTCCACTCATCTCCTGGACTTCAATTCAGCTTAAAATCAAAGCTCTGTGCCTTAAATTCCCTTTTCACTTGATTGCAGTCTCCGTCAAAGCTTTGACATCGTGCAAGACTGTAGGAACATCCTGTGTAGTAATAAAGGATTATTGTCAAATCAATCAGTTGCAATAAAAGGAACGCCAGGAGCTTTCTTGTAAGGACAATGATTTTGTTGTGCACGTTAACAATGGAGGAGGAATATGGTAATCAAGCATCGAAAATGAAAGCCATCGCTAGCCAGTCATTTTGGAACAGAAGAGGCCTTCTAAAGAAATTTCTTTCTTTCATGCAGCGACATCATAGAGCCAAACATGCTCTGTAGGGGTGGAACAATTTCATTAAAGTTCCTGGATGCTATACTGAGAACCTCAACATTAACTGCATATAAAACATCGGGAGGTGCTAAAAACCTCATATTTTCAGGGAGAAAATAGGCGGTGTGAGTGAGTATAGAACAGCAACAAATGCAAATAAGGCACCGTCCCACTCAAACAATGGTAGATATGGAAAATCATCCTATCCCAACAAGTACACAGAATGGTTGCATTCCATTGCTCAACACAGCACTCAATCATGCTGGAACTGAGAGATTACTGCATTCAATGGAACTAGCAGAGAGGGCGCACAACAAAACCTTAAGAGAAAACGAAGTTTTAGAAAGGACAACAAGTTCACCAGAAAGAATGATAACCAGAACTTTGTTTAAAACTTCAACTTGGTCACTTTATGGCGGATATTGGTGGACTTCTGACCTGAAAGTTAAAATTAGCCGCTGCAAGGATGACAGCTTTTTTTTTTTAACGTGTTCAGTCACATTAAAGTAATGTAACAATGCCTTAAATGACCGAACAGCAAATGAGTTAGCATTCCTTAATCCTGAGGACAAGTACAACGATGATGCATATCGTTTATAAACACTTTAGCTATCAGCTCAGTGAACTTCAATATATATCCTCTATCTATCATTCGACAGTTTGAACCTCATAGGTTAGTCAATCAGATATCAAGGAAATTGCATGATAAAACTCCTGGAGAACACATGAAGCAAAAAAAAGTGGACACAAATCACATATAGCCCTACAACTGAATCCAAGAACAACCATTTTAAACAGCAACATCTACAGATAGCAAGAGTGGCTGGCCCAACATGTAGTACAAACTGTTTCATTGTTGGGTAATGTGCTTGAAATATAATGGTAATCTATATGTGCATTTCTTGTGCATCATCTGCAGAATTCACTAAAACACAAATTGATACATGATACTTCTGCATCATCATGGAGAAGTGGAAGATGGTACATTTGGCATCAGGAGAGGAGATTTCAAAATCCAGGAGTACACCAAATCTTGCCAGGTATTTTACTTTTAGATATTGTGTTAATATGCATTTTTGAACAAAAATTGTACACTCACAAGAGGACCTTGTTCTGAACATAATTTGCTCCTCAAACATGTTCAGGTGAAAAAGCTTCGTTGATTTGTATCAAAGCCAAAAACAATTCTAACCCAGCTTATCTTATGAATTTCAAAACAACCAAAAGATTATGGTGAAAATTTTAACTAACAAAACTCCGCCAAAAATTCACAGAGCAGCATTTGCATAAGACAAAGTAGGACAAACAGCTTCAAAAACAACCCTTCTACTAAATTCTAGTTAATGTTCATTGTGTACTTCGTCCATTCTCAAAACCTAGACCATACAATACACCAGCATATTTCTCCAGTAATTCTCTAAAGAAATTGTCTTTCGATTTTCTAGAAGTACAGGATGTCAATAAACTATCCAGTCCAGCTTGGTGACAAATCCCCACTCTTTCCACTTCTAACAACTCCGCAAGCTTGTTCAGACCTCCATGAAGACTATTGCAGAACTTCATCAGGTGCTTGATGTCATATAACATCAGGAAATACATGTTTGTCAATTTAAAGAATTTGGATTGTGTGTTGGGCAAATTCTGACACGTCAACAGCTTGAGCAAGTGCCCAAAATCATAACCACTATGGAAAGGCACCCAATAATCGCTATCATTCAGCATGATGCCAGATGACATCAGTAACTCCCCAAATCGCGCTGCATCAACGCCCTTCTCATTGTTCTTCCTGAAATCTATGGCACACTGCTTGAGAAGCTCGATGGAATCGCTTGTGAAGACATCCTCAGTCAATTGGATTCCCGAAAGTTGAATTGCCATATGCAATACTTATCCATCCTGCAAGTTGGCAAGTTCTCTTTCTCATTGAAGAGCATGAGGCCCAACTGAATCGGCTTTAGCAGATTGACATTGTCCTTCAATGTTCGGTAGTGGTAGTCATTTGAGCTCTGGAAACTGCCCACAGGGCGAAGAACAACACCAGGGAACTCGGTATCCATGGCGATGCACAAATAGTCGTCAACAATTGCGGGGATAAGCTCAAATTCTTGCCCAAGGTTATCGTTCCACACCTCGCGGATATGAATCGAGGTGCCCTTGGGCAACAGCGACGTCCCTTCAAGGCATTAAATGAAGCCGAAATGGACGAAATTTCAGGCCTCTAAACGGAGACTTACGCGATCGACCCGACAAAGAAAAATTCAGGAACTTATCCGAAAGCCTATTGAGTCGAACCGCATGTGCAAAAGGTCACATAAAGTTCTATAATTTAGATACGAACAACGAAATTGATCGATACCCAACATGCGCCGTAAAGTTAAAAAGCCAAATCCAACGCAAGAACATGGGCAGCATGTCAAACAACAAAGTTGGGACATGCCCGGTTATTGAAGCGACCTTCCAAAGGGATCGATAAAGGGGTCGACGCAGCGAACTCGAGCTGGAAAAAGACAGGTGATACCCGAGAGGAAGAACAGAGAGAGGAACGGAGATGGGAAACGATTGGCTTCCCCCTCCCTCCCCCTCTCTCTCTCTAGAGGTTGGCTTGGACTTAAACATCAGTGCGTGCTCATTTGAAGGCGATCATGAGACGCGGAGATCCAAATTTTAGACAGCTTTTGTGTTCTGTTTGAATAATCAAATTTTTTATGTTGCTGTCGTGTTTCATTTTCCCCGGGTTTTCTTCTGTCTTGGGCCATGCCCGCCCCTATTTTGGCTCTATACACACCCAAAGAAATCACAATGACAGAAGTACCCATAGTGCAGGTTTCCTAGAAAGTCCTAGAGCATATCGAACCGCCCTAATCAAAATCGCCCGGATTGAATTAAATCGACCAGTTTGGTCTAACCCTTGAGAGTGTCGATCTTGAGGATTAGACCAAACTAGACTGAACTGAATCGCCCGGACTGAACTGAAACGATATGACACTCCTCCAGGGGATCGCGGGATTCATAATGTGGTTATATTTGTCATTTTAAACTTCTCAAGGTATGTATAGAGCCAAAGTTGGGGTGAATTAGTATTCACCCTTTTTTATAATTATTAATACTACTAAATACTCTAAATTATATATGTTGTGATGCTAATATCCCAAACTCTTTTTATGCCACATAAAGTCACCATAATAGTCATACTCCGAGTTTTTTCCACAAAAAAATACTATACCATTCCTATTGCAATATCACAGCATTAAACTTCTTAATAATACTAAAAAAATCCAAATTCGTATTAATGTGACTGATGTAACCTTGTTTATAGTGTTTCTTTCCAAATAAACATTAAAAATCTTATGGAACCACTTGCATGGACAACGACAATAAAAAAGAAGAGGATATGAAATTGGAAATCAAATCGACGTTGTTACTTGAGTTACTAGATGGAAACAATGTCATTTCATAGCCATGTCATATCATTTCCTTTCAAAAATGATGTTATTTTCATTTTACTAAAATTATGTCGAAGCATGACCAGTTACTAAACAAATGGTAAGTGGTTAAATATCGGATCACATAGTATGACTACGACACTTATCTTGTTATATAGCAATTCTAAAAGATTAAACTAAATATCACGGGCATGGAGTTGAATATTTTTAGTGATTAAACGGAGTGACTAAGCACAAAATCCTGGGGGAAAAACTAAGAAGGAACTCCAAAATTCCAAAGTCCCCAAAGATTTTTTTTCCTTTGGGTCGAATAAAGTCCCCAAGATTTGACATATACCTTTGGAAGCTCTTATTTTTATTATTTTGTCACTCCAAAGAAGCAAACGTGAAAGCGCCAATGAAGAGCACAGTGCCACAGTCGGACGAGGAGCCGGCCGAGGAGCCAAAAATGGGAGCGGATTCGAAGCCCAAGAATTCAGACCAAATTCATTGTATTGGCGGAATCCGAATTCGGGCGTTCCTCAATTCCGTTCTTGGTTGCATCAGCCTGCATGGTCTGCACTTCGCCTCGAATCCCCAATCGCTGCCTCCCCACTCTTGCTCTCGAGTTGCCCAGTTTTGATTTTCGCCTTTAGAACGCACCATGAGTTTCGGATTGCTCTACCCGCGAAGCCCGCAAGAGAACATCGCCGATCTTTGTGTTTCTTTGAGCGTGAGAGTGCGTGCGTGTGTGAGTGACCGCTGCAGGTGAGGAGAGAGAGAAATGGCGTCCTCTTCTTCCTCGTTCGAGAGGAGCTTGGAAGCCAAGCTCAGATGGGTTGGCCATGGCCTCCTCAATGCCCCTTCTTCTGTCGATGAGCTGCTCGCTCTCCTCGAAGTATGGTTGCCCAATTTGTCCATTCATGCATTCGCATATGATGATCTGGTGTGCAGTGTTTCTTGGCCTCACTCGCATTGGGTTTTCTTGTGTGTGCTGTGCTCGTTGGGATATAGCCTGATGGTGTTTGAATAGCTGTTTGGTGCCGCTTGGTAGTTGCCCTGAATTACTCGTCGGCGTTCTTTGCCTTTGGAACTGATTGCCATTTCTATTCTGAATATGTTCCATCATTCTTTTGTATCGCATGTAATGATTCTTCACATGGTTTTGTTGATTTTGTCCTTATCCTTCCAAGATTGCAGCTTTAGGCTCATTCGATCGCCTTTTGGCTACGTATGATGTCTCTTGTCAGCTGACATTATTTATTCAGTCCCCATTGCGGCAAAACGTATGGTGCATTTTTGGGTGAAATATACTTTGTACTTCTAGTTACTCATTTGTTAATTATCATGCGTCAAATGCCCCCTTGCTGTCTTGCTGGGTCTTCTCTTGCTAAACGCTGGCAGGTGGGAAATGTCAAGAATCATCAGAAAATAATTGTAGCAGATATGCTAAGTTATCTGGTAGATAAATTTTTACTTGGAGGTCTAGTTTAGTTAATATCTATGTTCTACTTTAAGGTCATATAATGGCTATCAAGCTCTGTTCCAGACCATAAAATATCAAATATGGTGTTTTATCTTTTATCTATTTTTTTCTTTGCAGTGGAGGCACGAATGCTTTACTTACATTGCTCATTGTGCTTAATGTTTCTTTAACATTTGCTTCTTCGCACAATTCATGATGTTTGTGTCCCCCCATGAGTTTTAAAACTCTGTTGCTAATTTGATTTTTCATCCCCCTTGTACACTTGATGGTTTTTTTATTTCTTCATTGACATCACTTATCCACTGCTTTACTATTTTCAATGAGTGTGCCTTTTCTTCTTGTGATTTTGGAAGGATTTCTCTTATCAGCTAATGTTATTGCCATGACTTACACGTTCGACTGCATTTCAGGATGCTGAGGATCTGTTAGCTGACATGGAGCAAGGACCGTCAGACCCTCTCCAAGATTCCCTTCTTCCACTTATGAAGGCACTAATTGCTGATTCTCTTTTGAAACATTCTGTTGAGGGTGTTAGGGTTTCTGTAACATATTGCTTTAGTGAGGTTCTGAGGATAAGTGCGCCTCAAGAACCGTACAATGATGACCAGATGAAGGTGTAATATCTGATATCCTACTTTGAAATGGCTATTTTAATGCAGCCAACGCTTTTCATGTTACTTAAAATTGGCGTGTTAGTATTGAATGGTTTTCGTATCAATTCATTTCATTGACGTGCAGGTGATTTTTGAGTTAATTGTGGAGGCATTTTCTAAGTTATCTCAGCCATCCACGCAATATTATGAAAAGGTCCTGTCCATTCTTGAGACTGTTGCAAGGGTCAGAGCATGCCTTCTTATGCTTGACCTTCAATGCAATGCGCTGGTTGTCCAGATGTTCCAAAATTTCTGGGCAATCATTAGGTAAAAGGCTCACTGGATACATTTGTTAACTAACTTATTTTCTCACTTTCGTATAAAATTGGACTTATTTTGAGAGACTGAAAGCTCTTTTATTGATGAGAATATAAGGGAGTCTTTTGGACTGACTGATATTCTAGGGGATAACATTGCTCTTCTGAGTCCTTTGAATTGACTGAAGAAATTTGGCTTGTCTTTTTATCCATTAACCTTACTTTTGACTCAAATATGTTGAGCATGATGGTATGATATTTGCTGATTACATTCATCAAGGCTAATCTATGAGATAGGTTCCTTTTGTGGTTGGACAAAAATCTGGTTAACGAGGTCACATGGTTTTCCTTGGTACTTATGACTTTCTGTTTGGTAACGTAGGCACAGATTCTCCTGCTAAACTCAATTAAGTGGGGTCTGCACTAAAGAGTTGGTCTTAAGCTGATTGTGGCTGGGTTATCCTAAAATCCAGAGTTGAAGTGCAAGAAATAGTAGTAAAAAGTCTCTTCTTCTTTTGATTTTGGGATGGGGGTTTTGGGGGGTGGGTCAGAAGGTGGTAAGAACAAATCCTGTCTCTCTGGAGAAGGTGGATTCTAGGATCTATCTGCCAGTGCCTTCATTATTTTGTTATTCTGTCTTCCTGTTTCTCTGTCATATATTAGCTCTTCTTTTTCATTGTGCTTTTCTTGATGCTAACAATTGAAAAATTAAGTTCACCTTTCACTAGTGTGAAATGGGGCAATGTCTCAATTTTTATGACACTTTTTGTCGTCTTTGGCAAGAAGAGTACATGCTTTAACTAGTAAGATGTTTTGAGCATGAAGAAAATACAAGTGGAATGATTATGAAAAGGAAGCAGGCCTCAAGGAAGGATTTTGTAGTATATTGTGTATCAAGTAGTTATCTATTCATGTTGGGGAAAAAAGGTGACTTTCTAGAGTAAATATCAACACTTTTTTGATAGGACACTCTGTCAATGCTCTCATTTGATGGCTTACTTGAATAAAATTATAGTTCTCGACATATTTCTACTGTTTCTCCTTTTTCTTTTCTCTGTAGTGTTCACCTTTGATACCCTGTCATTTTTTATGATCTCTTCTTGGTCAAGGTCGGATCCCACTGAAGATGTACTGTGGGCCGTGGAGCAAATCATGACGGACATTCTTGGTGAAAGTGAGGAGATCTCCTTGGGGCTTCTTGGTCCTCTTCTTTCTAGTGTTCTAAAAGAAAATAAGGTAATTGTCTTGGTCCTTTCTGCCATTAGTGTGGTTTCTGTGTGCTTTAGTTTCTGATGGGGTGTATACCGTCATTTAGAACGTTGCACCTTTGTGTTGGAAGCTTGGAGAGAGGGTCATTGCCAGGTGTGCAGCTAAGCTTGGACCTGTTCTTCATGGAGTAGTGCAATCCAATGGCACCACTGTGGATGATTACTCTCCTGTTGTGGCTTCCATATGTGAAAAGAAGCCTACAGAGATGGAGAATAATTATGCTAATGGTTCTTCACAATCTGTGGTGCGTCTCTTGATTTTTATAGGACCCTATCCTTTTTCTTGATGCTGAATATAATCGTATTGCTTTCGATTTGCTATACTCCCATGAAATAAGGTTCTAGATAAAATGGAACTTCGGTGCTGACTATATATTGTCTTTTCCAATAAAAATTTTTCATTGCCTATGATAAGCTGCCAAAATTTTCAAATGTTTTGCTTTGGCTCCTTCATCTCATTGGTGTTCTCTTGGATGGTGTATATACAATGCTTTGCTTTGCTGTACAAAAGCTGATTTACGAGGCTTGATTTCTTGGAATTGTCTTCATGTCTAGCTTTGTGCATCTTTCTGTCGTTCATGCATGTTGAGGTGCTTCATGCCATTTTAAGTGGCTGTATGAGCCAGAGAAGACTTTAGACAAAGTACAAAAGTAGGTAAAAGACTTGAGACAAAGTACAAAAGGTCAATAGAGAAGTACAATGATATGTACTCATTTCCACCATTTGTCTAATGAGCCCTCTAGTGTTGGCTGTTAATGATCAAGTCCCTCATTTAGACTTCGTTTGTTTTATGGAAAATATGACATTTCTTGAAAATGTTTTCCGAAAAGTTATTTTTCAGGAAAATGACAATATTTTTTGGTGTGTTGACTGAAATGTAAAAAACTCACTAGAAAATATTTTTTTGTTGTTTGGTTTGGAAAATTTAATTTGATTTGATTTTCCTAAATAGACAGACATCATTCAGGCGCTAGTAACTTGTGCATGGGCAGCCAGGGAACTGGGTACGAGCACTCTAGTCCTTGGTTTGGCCCTGATAGACCCTGACCTAGGTGCTGGTGATCGGGGCAGGGGCACCTGGGTGACCAAAGCATGGGCCCTGCAGTCTCGAGCCCAATCTCTATGGACTTGGGCACGACCTTCGTGGACCCAAGCCCAAGTGTTGGGGATCTGAGTTTGGGTACCAGGATCTCGTGCTCGGCCTTTGTGGACTCGGGCCTAGGTGCCAGGTATGAGACACGGGCTTCAGGGCTTTGGGCTCGGCCTCGATGGACCCGAGGCAGGTCCCCCCCTTTGCCTTGATGCATTTGAGCGAGGGTGCCAGGGATCCATACTATGGGCTCAGCTATGATGGACTTGAGCCCAGACGCCGAAGACTTGGTCTTGGACACAAGGGACTGGGAATTAGCATTGGGGTGTCCATGCCCAAGCTTAGAGTTTTGGGCCCAAGTGTTGATATCTAGTCTTATTTTGGAAAGTTATTTCTGTTTTTGTAAAGAGGAAATTGTTCTTGAATTTAAGCATGGTTTTCCATTGACATGTTTCCCAAAGTGAACCAAACGCTAGAAAACAAGGAAAATATTTCCCTGGAAAATATTTTTCGCAAAACAAATAGTGTCAATTTTCTTCATTTCAGTAGGCTCTCTCTATCTGGTAGTCCTTTCCCTCATTTTTGTTTCCCCTTGGCTGAACTGAACCTTGTAAATGGCTGAAGAAAATCATTGTTGTCTCATTCGACTTTTTTCCATCAGGCAGCTCATGGGCTTGTGTTTTCCCCTGGAGAAGTTGTTCCTGATCTGGATAGTGCTCCTGGATCGAGTATGAGTGATGCTGCTGCCCTTCATTTCCCCGACATTGTTCCTGTTGCTAAAACAACTACAGACGACGCTGATTCTGCAGATTCCAAGGGTTCAACTGAGCTAGAAATTGACTTTGAGGCGATTCCGAAGAAAAGGGAACGGAAGCCAAACAAGTTGATGAACCCCGATGAAGGCTACAAACTCACTTGGCTACACATAGATAGGCAAAAATCTGGTCGTCGGAAAGTCCTTTTGAATGGACATAATCTTTCAGCTGCCCCTAAAATTTCTTCAAGAAAGAGAAGAACCCCGCAAAAGGCGAATGTTGAAGCAGATGCAGGTGAGAGCACTGTTGCTCGCGATGGGGAAGCTCTGGTCGCTAGGGATCTTGCAGGGAAAAAATCAAAGCTCTCGATAGCAGGGGGAAGGATGAGCAATTTTAACAAGGCCGTATCAGAGGTATATTTGTAATTTTGGTTTGATGCTGTACTTTTATTATCTTTTCTTAATTGTGAAGTCTTCCCTTTTTTGGATCAACATAGTGAAGTATATCAAAAAAGTTTTGTTGAACTTTTTTATATGGTCATCAAAAAGTCTGGAACTGCTTCTCTCTCTCTCTCTCTCTCTAGCTGCGCAGCATATTCTTTTCCCCTCAGTTTGATTTTCACAAAATCAAAATTCCTTTATTGACTTTATTCAGGGGTCTGGGGTGCCTGGCAGACGATTAGTGGGTCGGAAAATAAAGGTTTGGTGGCCACTGGACGAGATGTGAGTACTCGAGGACCTTCACTTTGGGATTACATCATCATTTGGGTTCTGCATGTTTATTTCTTTCTCAATCTTCTTACTCTTGCACTTGCTACTGCTGTTGCTTTATTCTGATGGTCACTAGCACTAAGGGTAGTTATCAATTACTTCCTATTGCTTGTTTTACAGGTTTTATCATGGTGTTGTTCAATCTTATGACCCGTTTAGGAAGAGGCACAAGGTGAGATGAATTTCATATGTTGAAACTTCTTCAACTGTCATTTACCATCTGTTCTTATCAGTTCAGTCAGCTTCTTGTATCCATCTGGATGGTGCAGATCAATATTTTCTGTGGTTGTCCTCAATACCAGTCCAAAGGGTTTCTTTGAAAAAAGACATTTTCTGAACTCGTCTATCTTGTCCCTCGCGCTGCTAGTCACTGCCTCCTAACTTTGCTCCTACCCCTTGCAATCTGGGAATCAAACGTTCTTTCATATTGAAGTATATGTCACCTGATTGTGGACTGTAGGTCTTGTACGATGACGGGGACATAGAAACATTAAACCTTCACAAGGAACGGTGGGAGTTCGTTGAGGATGATTTGCCAGATGAAGTAAGTGTTCACTTTAAGTTGTGCTCTGTATGTTTACTCACAAGTGTGAAACTTAAAACTAATTGTCCTGTAATGTGCTCTTTTGGGTGTTTTCTAGCACCGATGGGAGGCTGATCTCCCGAAACCCGAATCTTCACCTGTCAAATCTTCACCCGTCAAATCTTCACCCGTCAAGTGAGTTTTGCCTTTCACTCAATATCTTTGCCTGCATTCACTTCTTGGGTTGCATGGTGATATCACCTATTCTGTTTGGTTTCTGATTTCCGTCAGGCGGGAACACAAAAAGGGCCGCAGCAAGAAGTCACACTTACCGAGGAAATTAATGATTAAACAGAACATTGAAAGGTCTGATTTGGATACTGTATATCTTCCGCTGTTTGCTTCGCTTGACTAGAGGCTGATCTCCAGTGCTTTCATTCCAGGGCTGAAGCTTCCTCCAGAGTCCCAGAAGTTATAGTTCCACAGTTTGGGAATCAAAATGTGGGTAGAGATGAGTCCAGTGATGATGAGAGCACTGAAGATAACTTATATGAGCTCAGGGTCCGGTCCAACGATGTCCAGCGAAAATATCCTAGCTCAAGTTCGTCAGATGATTCAACTCCTGAAGCTAGCCCTCCTAGACCTTGGTGGCAGAAGTGAAGCTTTGTTGTTATCGGCTTGGAAAATTTTGAGGCTGCTTAGGAAGTAGAATAGCTTTTTGTAGTGGTAGGATTACTAGAAGTAATGTGCAAGATCTTACAAGTTTGGCTCCTTATGCAAAGTATAGAGGTCTAGGTGCAAGAGCTTGTAGTCTTTTGGCCCTCGTATAGGCATCGGTGATCTGTCATTGCTCCTGGAAATTTCTGCAATGATGGAAATGCAAGAATTTGTGAGGCTTGGAAGAGCAATGGCTTATGTTCATTTCATATGGTCTAGAAATGGAATTTGTATTTATTCATTCTTTGGGAAGCTAGGAGTGTGGATCAGTTCCTTACTTAGTCATGTTACTCGATCTCTTTCTCCCTGCATGGTTGGGGAGGCCTCCCTCATGATATATCCCCAGTTTTCTCGATCCCTGGTAATAATAATACACTTGAAACCAATGGTGGTTGATTTTTAAAACAATAAGGGAAAATTCTTTTTAGCTCTTAAAGCGCGGCTGTTTGGACGGTGATGGCGTCCTAGATTCAGCAAGGGGCTTAGGCGAATGCCCTGCCTAGGTCGCCCCTTTGAGTACGGGGGCTCTGGGCATTGATATTGCTGGAATTCTGAGCCTTCCTTGTTTTTTCCTCTGGGAATGGTTTAGAGTTTTGAGCACATTCATCTTTACTTGGTTAGGACGGTTGGAATTCTACTCCCTTTTCAGCGTCTACAACGTGGTTGTGTCTGAGATTCTGTGTGGATGAGGAGCGAAAAGGGAATCACGCTGTCCGTTTTGGGCAATGTCTCATGGAGGACTTGTCGTTGATGCTTGGCATTAGAGTGGGGCTCTAATGGGCTTTGCTTCAACAAGTGAGTGGGGGATGGATGCACCTAAAGGAAATAACAACCGATGAACTGGTCTTACTTTCCTTATAAACAAGACCGGTTCTAGGAATTTCTATTGGTATTTCCTTGCTCACTTTGGGATTGTATCGTGTATGTTCCTATGGATTATGGATCTCCCGATTCGGAGCTCCGACAATGTCCAGTCAGGCGAGGTTGTCTTCCGCTTTTGGACGGCATCCCTGCCGGCCGGCCTTGCGCCTCCCTCGCTCTCTCTCTCTCTCTCTCTCTCTCTCTCTCTCTCTCTATATTCTAGGCTTCATCAATTTCTTTTATGATTATTTTAGTTTTCCGTGCAGTTTTATTTATTTATTTGTTCCCGACAAAATTGCCCCTAATTATTTACTTATCAGGTACGTGGGGCTATTTGCGATAAACTCAAGTTGAGGGACCAATTGAGAAACGGACCGCACTTAGGGGAGCTAATAGCATTTTACGAAATAACGGTGGGGTCATTGCTTGCTCCAAAATAATGGGTAACTTTTTCTCTCTCTAGAAAACAAAAATCTCCAAAGCAAAATTTCCTGAAAATATTCAAGAGTGTCTCCCCTGCACTCTTCCGTCTCTGCTGCTCTTGCATGGACCTGTGGAGTCTCTCGGAAAAGAGGAAGACGATGGCCAAAACAGCAAGAAAAAAGAAGAAGAGAAAGAGATGAAGATGAAGATGGTCTCGGTCGACCGCCTTGCTCCTCTCTTCCTCTGTTCTTAGGTTCGTAATCTTCTAATGATGGTTGTTAATGCTTTTCCTTTTTTTGCTCCATTTGCCGATTGGCATTGCCAGCTTTGTTTCATCAGTGTCGGGTGACTTGGCGTTCTCTTAGCTCCTTTTATTTTTTTTTCTAGGATGTAGAAGAACAATGAATTCATGTCGTCATGGTTCAAATCGAAAAGATGCCTCTGTTCTGTTAAAAATTGTTGATTTTTCTGCCATTTGGAGATAAATTCGGGTTTTTACTAATTAGTGACAAAGCCTATCTGCAAAGTTTTCTGATCGAGTATGCTTCTACATGTACCAGTGCAAGCTTAAGTTGATTTTGTCATTTTCCTATTGAGTTCCATGAAATTTTCTTCTTTTTGTGTTCGCGTCTGCACAACTCGTCAATTGAAGCTTCGTCGATTGCAGACGATCAGCATTATTTATTTATTTATTTATTTTTTCACTATAAGCAAAAGAACTAAACCCATATAGGACTATATGATATGAGTAATCTTCATTGAATATATCTCCTTTATGGGTTGATGTTTTGCTTCTCAAAGTTACAAGTCAGTCCCTTCCTCTGTGGGCTAATATTGCATATGATTTTTCCCTGAGAATTATGAAATCCCTTCTCACAATAATATGGAATATGGTTTTTCTCAAATGGTTTGAGGATAAAGCTGATATGAATCTGCAGCTTGGCTAATTTAATAGTATCTTACACCGACCTATAGCAGACAAACTTTTGGGTTGAAGTGGAGTCCTGAAAAGGTCTCTCCAAACTTTCTAGTGAACTGAAATCTATTACATTTTCAAATTTGAATCTCAACAAAAACCTAAAGAATCAGGTGTTTGACAATATTAGCATGTATATTAATGATATAACGGAGTTAATAGTAACCATTGCCATGAAACTTAACCTGAAGAGCAACAGTCACGCACACCTTTAGCCTGAAACTTTTGTGACTACGATACCTCTACTTATGGTTACAGTTGCATTTGCTTTTTCCCTTCCACAAGCATGGCATTTTTTCAGAAATGGTGTTCATCTATTTAACTGTCTGAAGATCTCTATCTTTGGTCACAATTTAGGAGAAGCCATAAAAATTGGAATTCTAGTGAGCTTTAATAGGGGTTAATCGTCCATGCAGAATATCTGCAAGTTGTTTGCTGCACTAGCTTACCTCTATCACCATTATATAGGTAGTCATGTCTTTTTGAGTTTTGGATATATTGTTGTGTCTGATCATTTCACTCAAATTACATCATTCTTAAATTTTCTTTTCCAACTACTCTTTATTTATTTACTTTATCAGATTTTCAAATATTCATGCTCTTTTTTGGATGTCTTCTAGCTATAATGGGAAAAATAATTTCCTGGTCTTAATTAACATTGTTTTCTATGTAAGAGCCTTGCATATATCCCTTTAACTTCTTCTGAACCTTGAATTTTGCAAGCCAATCTAAACCCAAAAGCCAAACTCTTTAAAGAGCCAAGACCAGATAAATAGGAAGAAAGCTGCTCTCCTTATTTTAGCCTCATGTTTTGGCATCTACATATCACAGATTCTATAAATGGTCAACCTTTGTAAAATATTAAATTATCACAAACTTTTTATATCATCTGCAGTTTTAGATTATTTGAAGAAATTTCATACAGAAAAAAGTTTTGGGAGTTAGAACATCTGGTGCCTAAATAGATCTCTTATATATTTGGGTTATGATGTCATATGGGGATAAGAGCAGCAATATTGTCACACTTCATAAAAGATACTTATACAGAGTACAAAGGAGGATAGGTATGAATATGTGGAATAAGAAAATAGTAGTGAATGAAAAAAGTAAAAAAGATAGTAGGTAAACTACTGCCTGGCTAACTGTAATTCTTCTTTCCCACTACTGGCACCACTAGTCTGTGCTAGTATTGCGCCAAGATGTGTCCACTAGAATTGCCAAGTCCTCCATTTTGTGGCTTTCCCTCTGTACCACTGCATTGCCACTCCTATGCACCGGTATTCTCCAAAATAATGGTTTTGACATGATAAACCCCTTAATTTTTAGTTTTGAGGTCATGGGGTTTAAACCTTTGACCTTGTGTGGCCATAGCAACGTCCCTGCTATTTGGCCAAGTGCCTAGCACATGGATTTGGAACAACTATACTTATTATTAATTTGTTCACAAGATAGAGTATGTTTCATTTTTCAATACTTGGAGTTCCAACTATACATAATTCATTTTTGCATGTCGTATTCAGTGTATGGAATTTCAATTTAGAAGACGTGGAATTATAATTGAATAAGGACCACATGAAAGGTCACAGTTTTTTGTGTTGGGTTTGCATGAGGAGGTCATATTAGATGTATATTATCATACGGAGATACAGAGATTTAATCTGACTGTGAAATGAGTAACTTTGTTGTCCAGGACAATGTGAAATGGATAAGTAGTAATTCAAGCCTTTTCCACTTGTAGATATTATTAAATACCTTCTTGATAATAATGAGGTTGCATTTTGAAATGAGCTGTACATACAAACTGGTCTTCTTCATATTATATCACCATATCACAAGAAGGGAGAAACATTCAGATTTGATAACAAAATGAGAAGGTATTATTCCTTTTCAGACCTACCAGATAGGGTAAGTTAGAAATCAACCATTAATGAATCTTCAAAGAGTAGATGATGGATAATTTTTCTTTGGTGCAGCTTTCAAATTTGTCATAAAAAGTGAGATTTTATTCTTAATCGATAGTATATCCACGATGATTTCCTCCTAATACCCTTCTTGCCAACAAAATGTAGGATTGCCAAAATCTTGCACCTGTGTGAGACTTTGTCACCTTTCAATACTCACTGGCATCCTTCATAATTTCAACAAAAAACTAGAGGAATTTTTATCACGAAAATGTTTATATAATATGTATAATAAAGGATTGAATGTTTATATAATATGTATAATAAATAAGTTTATCCTCTTCAACAAGTTCAGGCTGTGAGGGAAGCCAAGAATCTTCAGCATTGGCGAATCATCTAAATTTCACTGAAAATCAACATGTATTATAAGGCTTAAAATGTTTGGACAAGCATTGAATAAAATCATGAAGGTGCTGAAACTAATCTTTCATATTATTGAATAAAATCATCATCAATGGTTGGTATCATCTAGGCATACAAAGATTAGTCCTGATACCAAAATTTGCCGATGAAATCCACTAACAGGAGGGAGTCTTTTTTTAAGAGGTTGCTACTTTTGTAATTCACAATCATCTTGGGTTATGATCTTCAGAGTTTCTCCAACCACTCCCTATAATATGCATTCTTCTCAACTTTCGAAACCCATCCTCATTCCTGCTGTTCTTTTTTTTTTTTTTTTTTCCCTTGATGCAACTGATATAAATTTTGTTATAAATATTTGTTGCGGAAAAAAAAAGAAGACTTATTAGTTGTTAAAATAATAGCTTTTCACGCTATTGCTAATTGAACTTCAAACAAGATAAATAAAATATGATTTATAAATGCAGTCACGCGACATGCCACAATCACAGCAGTACTTATTGACACGAGCATGTCACGTGCGGCGTTAACCTACTAACAATTTTAACCTAGTTTTATCTTGAGAAATCTCATTGGAGGTGGCGGCGCACTATGGCATTTCATCCCTTATAAATACCCGTATGTCCTCATTGTGTCACCTCACAAATAGCACCTTCGATAATCTACTAGACTGATCTAGCTTTTATTCTTCTCCTTGGTTTTATATTTGTTTTGTTTGAATTGAATAATTTTGCTGAAGGGCTTTGTTGATCGAAAATCCTTCAGATATAGGAGGAGTAGTACAGTTTATTGTCCAAAAGCAAGCAAGAAAGAGTTTGCAGTTATTCAGTCGGAGAAAAACTTGAAGGTGAATGTCTTTGTTATTAGACAATATGCATATCTATTGTTATTCTCATTCGTTGAAATGTTACTGTGCTGATCACACTATTTTTTCAATTTCTCTCTGTTTTAAATGTCCTTGCAGGAATTCTCCTTGTGTTAGAAAGATAAGAAGAAACTCTCTATGAGCAGGTATCTACTATTATTCGATTTTTCAATTTGGAAAAGGAACAGAGAGCTGTTGTTTATTAACAGTGCACCATGCATATAAATTGCTATTGCTTCCAGTGCACATTGAGATCGCTTTCAGATCTGATTGTTTTCAGAAACTTAATATGATGTAAGAACCAAATCTAACAGCTGAGACTGCAGTTATTATTTTTCAGGATTTGTGAATCGTGTACACATGTTCTAAGTTCAAATGGAAAAGTGGAACTGGAGGTCATGTGCATCTCTTGGCAAGAAAAGAATCTGAGTGATTGAGACTATTACTGTCCATAACTCAGTAACGAAGTGGAGTCGATGCAATGAGCTGCTTGAGCTTAAAAACCTGGACAAGTAATGTTTAATTTCTCATTTACATGCTCTATATGATGATTTAAGTTGAGTTGAGATGGACCTGGATCCAAACTATCTTTGATTTTGATGAGGTTTGAGCCAAGTTTCAGAGGGATGTGATCTGAATTGAAATACGGTTGCTTTGTCATGTTTATTAGCAATTTGCGTCATATCCTTTGGCTTTATTTAGAGCACAAATATTGCACATGGTGATAATGATTTTGTTTGGAAGAAGAAAGTCAAAATCGAATCAAATCATTTCAATCGTGAGTCATTGTGCTTGTGTCATGTTAAAATTATATTTGTGTCTGTGGTCATTGCTGTACTTATCTCCAATTTGGTTGTACCATTGTATGTTTAGAACTGTCAGCTTGATGCCAATATTCTGTAAAAAGAAAACATAATCCTATTCGATGTGATTTCAAGCTTATAAGTCAGTCATCACATACACTAAATTGTAATACTTGCACCTATTCATGTTTGGCATAAAATGTCAAGCTAAAATGGTGGTGCCTGCCAATACTCAAATATTGTACATGGATATAGGTATATCACTGTTATTTTTAATAAATGTTCCTTCAAAAAATAACCAAAGGATGTAATAAAAAAATTTGATTTGCACTTGCATAACAATCTTTTAAAACATGAATTTATTGGTTGCATGTCTAAGTCTTTATTTCATAGATATTATACACCTTGTTCTTTTTTGACAAGCTCGCATCATATCTTATGGATTTTGTGATTCTCTCTCGGTTGTTAATATATAGATCCCATTTTCTTTTTTGGTCAGTCTATAGAAACCAATATTGAGCAGGTTAATAATTAGGAAAGCCAGAAAAATCAAATTCTGGAGCAATTTAAGAGTGATTAGGTAGAGAATCCAGTGCACAAGCCAATGGAATGGCAAGTAATTGATCCTCCTAAGTTCCCAAGATATGAAATACCATTTAAAGCTATCATGTTCATTTTTGTCACAATAGCAAAGAGCACACAGTCAGACCCCAACCAAGAAACCAAAATTGGCAGCTAAATCAGAAACCAAGGAATAAGACTAGGTTCATAGCATAGGTGGAAACTTACCGTGTTTCCGTTTCTTCCTCTGAATTGCCAAGTTTTGTTTTCCCTATAAATTGTAGATGAGTTTCTGAATACTCTCTGTGCAAATCTACAAGAGAATACTAGTACTCTCTGTGTTCGTTTGAGCTGTATAGCGTGCGTTGCCACCCAAAGTAAAAAAGAAAAAATGGCGTCATCTTCTTCTTCATTCGAGAGGACTTTGGCAGCGCGGCTTAGATTGGTTGGCAATGGCCTCCGCAATGCCCCTTCTTCTGCTGATGAACTCCTCACTCTTCTTGATGTATGCTGCCTCAATTTACCAATTCATGCATATGATGATTTACTGAGCCGTGAAGCTTTACTTGCATTGGGATTTCTTATTTGTGTTTCACTGGGATAAATTTGAATGGTCGAGGATGGTTGATGTTTGTTTGGGGGATGATTGATCTCCTGTCTTTGTGCTTCTCATCAATTTGCTCATCAGGCATCTTTGTTGTTTTTGTTGGTCGATATATGCTAATCCATCTGGTGGTTATGCTTGTGGGCAAAGGCATCTCGTTTGTATGGAACAGGAGAGTGAGTTAATATAATGGCTTTCAAACTCCTTTCTAAACTATAGAACTTTGGTTTCAGCATACTTTAAGGGAGTTAAATGGATTTTGTTTAAGCACTGCTCCTTGTACTTGGTGTTCTTTGCTGTCCACTTCTCCATCTGCTGGATGGTATTCTTGTGCTACCGTGAGCTTCAAAGTCAATTCTCTAGTTTTTTCTTTTCCTGCCACGCACCCCTCCCTCCCTTCCTCTTTGTTTGACCTCTTAAAGGACATACATCACCAATTATTGAAGCACCTGAGATGGCTGTTCTCTTCTATGTTTCCATAAACATTACTGTATTCTTTAATGTTGTTTATTTAGATATAGAAACTGACTTTTGCTTTCATATACATGTCCCCCCTACATAGAATGCTGAGGATGTCTTGGTGAATATGGAGCAAGAACCATCGGACTTCCTCCAAGATGCCCTTCTTCCTGTCATGAAGGGTCTCATAGCTGAAGCTGTGTTCAAACATTGTAATGAGGATGTTAGAGTTACGGTGGCATCCTGCCTTAGTGAGATTCTGAGGATAGCATCGCCAATACAGCCATATAATGATGATCAAATGAAGGTATATAAAACAAAGCTCCGGAGATTTTCTAATACAATGAACTCTCATCTCTAGATAAAATTTGTTCTTTCACAGTTTCTTAAGTATCAATTCATGGGCAGGCAATTTTTGAACTGATTGTGGAGGCTCTTTCGAAGCTATCTCAACCATCGACACGGTGTTATGAAAAGGCCCTTTCTATGGTGGAAACCATCGCAAGGGTCAAGGCATGTCTGCTAATGCTTGACCTTGAATGCGAGGTGCTAATTCTTCATATGTGCCAACATCTCTGGGTATTTACTAGGTAATATTATCATCAGCAACATTTTACGCCTTTTTCTTCTTCTTTTCACATAATAGTTTATGCCAAATACCATAAGAAAGGATAGCTTTCTTAATCTTTGACCAATAACAGAAGTTAATGGAAATTGCCCTATTGAGTTTCATTTTAGTTTTCTGAAAAATCACAATTTGGCTTGTCTTGCTGTCTAGTAACCTTTCTTATGACTCAAAATGATGATACTTGTAGTTAGTTAATTGCAGATGAGTTTTCATGTACATCAGTGTTCATTTATAAGTTAGCTTGCCTTGCATGATTGGATGAATGTTTCGACTATTTCATGTGGTTTTGTTTTGGTACTTTAAACCTTTCAATTTTGCTGAAGAATCTCCTGCTAAACTCAATGTCTTGGTTGGTGTAGCGAGGACTTCTTATATAAGGAGTTACACTGCAATCTTTACACGAGAGATTAGTGATATCTGTGCAAACTCTTGACTTTAATTCTAGGGTAGTGAAAAATAATGGCACCGAAATGGCTTTGTGGTAGTTTGATTATAACTTGGCTCAACAGTTTTGTTATGACAGACTGCAATAACACTCTTATGACGTTACTGAATGATAGTTCTCAACATCTTTTTATCTTTGAAACTTTAGCGTTTACCTTTTGATACTCTCTTATATTTTGATGGGTTCTTTTTTTATTAAGGTCAAATCCATCTGCTGATGAATACTGGGCTGTGGAACAAATAATGGCCGACATCCTTGCTGAAAGTGAAGACATGAGCCCAGATCTTCTGAACAGTCTCCTGGCTAGTGTGCTTAAGGAGAATGAGGTTACTGTCATTTTGACGTTTCTACTGTTTTAGCTTGGTTTTAATCTGTTCATTCTCTAATAGGTAATATACAATATTGCAGAAAGTGGCACCTTCCAGTTGGAAAATGGGAGAGAAACTAATCTCGGATTTTGCTGCAAAGCTGAGACCTAGTGGTTCTCCTGAACACGGAATTGCTGATCTCCTAGGCTCCAAGGGTTCAATACTTCCCAGGAAAAGGGAACCAAAACCCAATTCACGCATGAGACCTGAGGAAGGTTATGATCTTTCTTGGCTGTACAGAGAGGGTCAAACTACTGAACAGCGCCATAAAAGAAGGATCTCCATGAGCAGAACTGATCTTTCAGCTATGCCCACGGATTCTACAATAAATGTGGAGCCTTTGCAAGGTGAGGCAGCTCTGCTCCCTGTTGATCTTAGAGATAAAAAAATGAAGCTGCCAACTGAAGGAGGAAATGACACGAGTAAAGGCACCTCAAGGGTATGATTGCAACTGTTGCTGTACACTTTTCATATGCTAATTGGATCTTATCTTATATATCTACTACATTCTTTGTCGTCATATCTTGCAATGCTCTGCTGAAATTTGTGTTCACAGTTATTAAAGAGCGTTGGCACTCGGTTTATTTCTTACTTTTTCCTAATTGATATGTTGCATTGTCTTTGCACCTTTTTTTTAGTTTTCATACAGTCATTTATTTTTTTAAATGACTTTCAGGAGTCCGGGGTGCTTGCTGACGGATTAATTGGTCGGAGAATAAAGGTCTGGTGGCCATTGGATGAGATGTGAGCACCCTAGGACCCTCACTTGGAATACTATGTTTCTTTCTTGGTTGAGCATGATATTTTTCAATTCTCATCTCCTTCTTGCACTTGCTACTGCTGTTCCTTAATTGATGGCTAGCTGCTGCCGTCGCTTCAGTGATGATCTACAGCACTAGGGTTGTTTATATCAGTTTCTTTCTATTCCTAATTGGTTGTTTTACAGGTTCTATGATGGCCGAATTCAATCTTACGACCATATAATGGAAAAGCACAAGGTGAGATAACTATCATAGTCTTCAGAAGCTTCTGTAACTGTGACCTGCCATTTGTTTTGATCAGCTCAGTTAGCTTCTTGGGTGTATCTGCATTATGCGGATCGGTGCTTTTTTTATCCTCAAGTCCCATCTGATAGCTAATTTTCTACAAATTATGTAATTGTTTGAGCTGGCGTCTCTTGCTCTATTTGCTGCTACCTCTTTCCTTTAATTGTGAGATCTTGCAGCTGCATGTTCTTTGATATTGTGCTAAATATATATGGCCTGATTGGGACTATAGGTTTTGTACGATGACGGGGATGTAGAAATCTTAAACCTCGAGAAGGAACGTTGGAAGCTCATTGAAGATGATTTGCCAGATGAAGTAAGTACTCACTTTTTTGGTTTTTTGGTCTTGTGGCAAGTGTTGACTTTAATTTGTTATCTTTCCATGTTTTGTATCATTAAGTTGGAAATAACTTATTGCTTATGTGCGTCTTGGATATCTTGTAGCATCTACAGGTGGCTGTTAATCCCAACCCCATTACTTCACCCGTCGTGTAAGTTTTGCCTTTTTTTGATATTTGTGCTTGCATATGTTTCTTTCTTGTCCTAATGAAACTACCTGTCTTGTTTGGTCCCGATTGTCATTATCAGACTGAGAAAGTTGAATGGGATTGAAAGAAGTTTTCAGTCAATGAAGATATTGAACTGCAAAGATGATGTTAAAAGGTTAGACTTCGATGCATATGATTTTACAATCTTTATTGTTCGCTTGGCTGCAAGCTTATTTCTCATCTTCTTATTAGGGCCGAAGCAACCACCGGATTGCTAGAAGTTAAAGAAACTCCAAATTTGGGCAACCAAAATATAGGTCAAGGTGAGTCCAGTAATGATGAAAGCTTTGAGGACAATGTCTTCGAGTTCCGGGCACGATCAAAGGATGTGCAACTAGAAAATCCTAGTGCAAGCACATCTGATGGTGACGAAAGCTCCGAGAATGATGTCTTTGAGTTCAAGGCTCGATCAAAGGATGCCCAAGTAGAAAATGCTAGTATGGGCACATCCGATGATTCGATTGCAGAAGCTAGCCTGCCAAGGGTGACCAGGGTTCAATCAAAGGATGTGCAGCTCGAAAATCCTAGTACAAGCACATCCGATGATTCAACTCCAGAAGCCAGCCCACCTAGAGCGATCAGAGTTCGGTCAAAGGATGTGCAACGCAAAAATCCTAGTACAAGCACATCCGATGATTCTACTCCAGAAGCCAGCCCACCTAGAGCAGTCGGGGTTCAATCAAAGGATGTGCAACTTGAAAATGCTAGTACAAGCACATCGGATGATTCGACTCCAGAAGCTAGCCCGCCTAGACCTTGGGGACTGATGCGGAGCCAATTTCGGCATCACTAACTTGAAAGCCGGGGTGCAGGGCATGGAAAACAGCTACAGTTTGGGTAAAATGATAGATGTAATAGATATTAAGAAGGCATTGATATGAAAGAGCTTACAATTAGGCCCATGTACAAAGATACAGAGGTTGAAATTCCTGATGTCCGGGAGCATTTAGTTATGAGCCCTTGTATAGGCATAGGTTTTTTCTTGCTTTTGTAAATATGTGATGATTATAGTCCTTTTCTATACAATAGAAACGCAAGCTTGTATATAAATTGCATTCGTTTTGTCTAAAATTAAAGTTACATTCTTTTATTGGTCATATACACTAGGAACTGTGAGTCGACTTCAGTCATTGCTCTCATCCATCCCTGGTAATAAAACAAGTAATGTCTGAAAAAGGATAAGGAACTCTACGTTCTCCCTCCCTCCTGCCCTCCAGCTGTTGCATGAACTTGCGGTGTCGCAGGAAAGAGGGACATGATGACCAAAAAGAGAGAGAACAGGAGGAAGATAGTCATCACTTCGTCCCACCCTCAATTCTCAGTTTCTTTATTTTCTTTTCTTGAACTTTACTGGTGGCTCTTTTCGACAACGGGAAATTTCAGAGAGGGAGCCAAACTCAAGAACTCCCAGGTTCTTATTCTTCGGCGATGGTAGTGTATTAATTGCTTTTCTTGCATTTTACGGGTAGCTTTCTTCAATCACAGAAGATTCAGAGAGGGAGGGGATGTTAAAGAATTGCCATCCACACGGTCATCTTTGTTCAGTCAGATTGTCCAACAATACCATATGCATTGACGTTTTCGATAGCAGATTAGAAGTTGATCATCCATCTTGTTGATGTAGGTGGCTATATCTATGGCGTCGACTTACTATCTAATTAAACAGTGAGGCTAGTGCAGGAATATAATTGTATACTTTGTACCGTAATATATAAATGCGTCCTCTATTTTCGTCATATCACATCACTTTTCAATCCATTTTTTTGCTCCCGTTTTTATCTTCTCATATTCACGTGCCGATCTAAATGTCACGTAGCTATTACGAGAAAAAGTTTTATGTGCTTGGTCTCCGAAAACATTCTCCTCTCTAAGTGCCCTGTATGCATCACCTGCTAGTTCTTATTAATCGCAGCTTTTCAAGCCAGCCCCAAGCCTAAAAGCCAAACTTCGAGTATGGCCAACCCCAGAAAAACGGGGGGAAAGCGGTTCCTCTTACTTTAGCCTCGTGCTTTGACTTTTCGGTTTAAGAATAGATCATATGTCATATGACATTCACTGGTTATATATTAATGAGGTAATTCTCTAGAAAAGTAGATTTCTTTCTTGGACTCTAAGATAAAAATTCCATTTGAGCTTACTTTTGATAATCATTCTGTTTGCGATAATAATTTCCATTCAGAAATAACTGTTTTTTATTCTGCGCGATTTCCCATGGGCTGTGTTATGATCTGAACTGGCCCATCTACTGAAAATACTAGAAGATTTAAGAGTCTCGTCCTCCACTCCACGGTCCCTGCTGCCCTTGCATGAACTGGCGGCGTCTCTCGGAAAAGAGGATGGCGATGGCCGTAAAAAGAAAGAAGAGAAACGATGGAGACGGTCTCGGTCGACTGCTTCGTTCCTCTCTCTCTCTCTCTCTCTCTCTCTCTCTGTTATCAGATTCGTATTCATCTGTGATGGTTGTCGATCCTTTTTCCTTTTTTCTCTGTTTGTCGATTGGCATTGCCAGCTTAGTTTCATCTGCGTCGGGTACTTTGGAATCATCTCAGTTCCTTTTTCTACAAAATAATAATAATAATAATAATAATAATAATAATAATAATAATAATAATAATAATAATAATAATAATAATTCATATTAAAAGATATCAATATTCTGCTTAAATTTTGCCTTTTTTTTTGGCCATTCGCAGATAAAAAAAAGGCTTTTGCTACTTATTTAAGTATGCCTTCTTCTATTTTTTTATTATTATCATTGTCATTATCATAAAACTGAAGTATCTTCCCAAGCTCAGCTGAATTTTGTGTTCACGGTTATTAAAGAGGGTTGGCACTCAGTCTATTTCTTACTTTTTCTTAATTGCTACGTTGCATGGTCTTTGTGCCTTTTTTTTAGTTTTCATACGGTCATGTATTTTCTTATACAACTTTCAGGAGTCTGGGGTGCTTGCTGATGGATTAATTGGTCGGAGAATAAAGGTCTGGTGGCCATTGGATGAGATGTGAGCACTCTAGGACCCTCACTCGGAATACTTTGTTTCTTTCTCGGTTGAGCATGATATTTTTCAATTCTCATCTCCTTCTTGCACGTGCTACTGCTGTTCCTTATAGTGATGGCTAGCTAAGCTGCTGCTGTCGCTTCAATGATGGTCTACACCACTATGATTGTTTATATCATTTTCTTCCTATTTCTTATTGGTTGTTTTACAGGTTCTATGATGGCCGAATCAATCTTATGACCATATCATGAAAAAGCACAAGGTGAGATAACTATCATAGTCTCAGAAGCTTCTGTAACCGTGACCTTTCTTCTGTTTTTGATCAGTTGAGTTAGCTTCTCGGATGTATCTGCATTATGCAGATCAGTTCCTTTTATATTTTCAAGTCCTATGTGATAGCTAACTTTTTGCAAATTATGTAATTGTTTGAGCTGGCATCTCTTGCTTTATGTGCTGCTACCTCTGTTCTTTAACTCTGAGATCTTGCAGCTGCAAGTCCTTTAATATTTTTGTTAAATATATATGGCCTGATTGGGGACTATGGGTTTTGTCCGACGATGGGGACAAAGAAATCTTAAACCTTGTGGAGGAACGGTGGGAGCTTGCTGAGGATGATTTGCCAGACAAAGTAAGTGTATGTTTTAATTTGTTTTCTCTTGTGGGGTTTTATATCATTTTGTCAGAAGTAACTCCCTGCTTTTGTGCTTTTCGGATGCAACATTCACAGGAGGCTGATAATCTCGAACCCATCAACTTCAGCCATCATGTAAGTTTTGCATTTAATTGATATCTGTGGCTGCATACGTTTCTTTTTGTCCTAAAGAGATTCTTTGTTTTATTTGGTCCTGATTGTCACATCAGACTGACAAAGCAGAGTGAGAGTGGCGAAAGTTCACAGTCAACGAAGATAGGGAAAAAATCATGAAAAAATCCCAAACTTGACTCAAAGTGATAAATTTATTTTATTTTTTTTTGTGACACAAAAAATCTCGAACTTCTGTCGTGTGACATATTTATCCCAAAATTTTAGAGCATTTTAGTCTTTTTACTTTTAAATTTTTCTTTCTTTTTTTCTTCTTCTTCCCTCCGCTAGCCATAGCTGGCTGGCGTCGAGTGAGGGTCACTCTCGCCTTAGGGCCGCCCTCGCCGGCGGGGGTCAAGAAGAAAAAAAAAAAGGAAAAATAGAAAAAATAAGACAAAAATGCCCTTGATGGGGTAAATGTGTTATAGTTTGAAAAGTTTGAGGTTTTTCACGTCACAAAAAAAAATTTAGGGTAAATGTTTCACTTTGAGAAAAATTTGGGGTTTCTGGTGATCTTTTCCCATGAAGATATTGAAGAACGAAGATTACGTTACGAGGTTAGATGTCGATAAGCTTTATTGTATAATTTTTATTGTTCACTTGGCTATGAACTTATGTCTCGTGTTCCTTCCTAGGGTTGGAGCAACCACTAGATTACTAGAAGTTGAAGCTCCCAACATTGGCAACCAAAATATCGGTGGAGACGAGTCCAGCAATGATGATAATGTCTTTGAGTTTAGGGCACAATTACAGGATGTCCAACTAGAAGATCCTAGTACAAGCACATCCAATGAATTGACTCCGAAAGGCAGCCCACTTAGACATATCAAGGCGAAATCAAAGTATGTCCAACTACCGAGCACGTTCGATGATGATAATGTCTTCGAGTTTAGGGCACGATCAAAGGACGTCCAACTAGAAAACCCTAGTACGATCACATATGATGATTCGACACCAGAAGCTAGCCCACCAATAGCGATAAGGGTTCGATCAAAGGATGTGCAGCCCAAAAATCATAGTACAAGCACATCCAATGAATCGACTCCAGAAGGCAGCCCGCGTAGATATGTCAGGGCAAAATCAAAGGATATCCAACTACCAAGCACATCTGATGACTCAACTCCAGCGGTTAGCCCACCTAGACCTTGGGGACTATGGCGAAACCGACATCGGTAATATGAAAGTCATGGTTGCAGAGGATGGGAAACGACTATAATTTTGGTATAATCATAGAAGCAATAGATCTTACAAATGTATCCATACGCAAGACCTTACAATTTAGGCCCCTGTACAAGGATACAGAGGTTGAAGAAGTTCCTGATGTCCAGGAGCTTTTAGCTATCAGTCCTTCTATGGACTTAGATTCTTTTCTTGCTTTTGTAAATGTGAGTTGATTATAGTTCTTAGCAACAAAGAAACACAAGAATGTAATGAGCTATGGCTCATATTAAATTTTGTCCACGATGGAATATATATTCTTTTATTGGTCATTATTCTCATCTTTTCCCCTCTGTAGTCGTGGTTGTGGATTAACAGATGATCCCCAATAATATAGGCAGGGATTTTGAGAATCTTCCCTGAAAAATAGTAATATAAGTATGTACAATCTAACTCACTGATCCAATAATGTTAATTCAGCGTTTATCGCTTTCTATTATGTATTGTTTAATTAGAAAGAAGCCTTCGAACATTGGAACTTAGTAGCTCTTGTATTTAGTAATTTCTCCACATGGCAAAGTATGAAAATGTTTGATAAAAAGAAGGTATGAAAATGAAAAATATGCAAGAATTCCGCAAAATTAAGATTTTCGTTTTGATTATTAATTAACATTTTTATAATAAGTTTTGTTATTAATAATCCGTAAATATTTGTTTGTGATCGGTAATTTTGAAATAGGAAAAGATTTTCAAGTAATTGTGTATAATCAATAATAAATAAATCATAATAATGATAGCAACTTCTCACGTGAAAGAAAAAATAGTTTGATCAGTTCAATATAAATAGTGAAACTTATTTATATCCCAAAAAAAAAAAAAAAAATTTAACTCTCTCTCTCTCTCTCCCCGGTCAGAAGAAAGAAGAGCATGATGGCTAAAAAGAGAAGGAGAAAAAGAGTGAGAAGGAAGATGGTTATCGGTCGACTTCTCTGGCGATGGTTGTTCATTGTTTTTTTTAACTGAATTTTACTCGTAGCTCTCTTCAATTACGGGAGATAGGTGAAAATAAAAAATTACCACCTGACCCAATCATCTTTGAAATTTGATTTTGATCTTGTATTGATTATTTGGTCATAAGGTCGAATATTTTTTCGATTAGTCAACAAAACATTACGACTTTGTTTCGTCAGACCATTCAATGATTCGATATGATTAACGTTTTGCATGGCAGGTTGCAAATCGGTCCATCCTCCAAAGGCTGTTGCATATGATTGGTCTCCAACGACATTCTCTCCAAATGCCATGTACGCAGCACCCTCAAGTTCTTATGACTTGTGGGTTTTCCAGCTCACCCAAACCTACAAGCCAAACTTGGCGTAAGGCCAACACCAGGAAAAAAAAAAAAAAAAAAAAAGCAGCTCCTCTTATTTAAGCCTTGTGCTTCGACTTGTCGGCAGCACAGATTCATGAAAATGAAAGGGGTCAACCTCGGTTTAACAAAATGAGGCAATCTCAAGAAAGCCGGGTTTGTTTTTGGGGCCCCAAGACAAAAGCACCATTTCATTAGTATTGCAGGATTTCCAATGGGCCGTGTTGCGATCCAAGTTGGCCCATCTTCTACTGAAAGATTTCAGGAGTCTTTTTCCCTCCACTCCTCCGTCTCTGCTGCTCTTGCATGATGAGCTCGTGGTGGCGTCTCTCGGTAAAGAGGAAGACGATGGCCAAGAAAAGAAAAAAGAGAAGCGATGGAGATGGCCTCGGTCGACTGCCGCGTTCCTCTCTCCCTCATATTCCCAGGTTGGTAATCTTGTAATGGTGGTTGTCAATCCTTTTCCTTTTTTTTTTCCTCTGTTCGTCGATTGGCATTGCAGCTTGGTCTCGTCAGCGTCGGGTACCTTGGTGTTTTCTTAGCTCCCTTTTTCAAGGAAATAAAAGAACAGTACATTCATCTCTTCATGGTTCAGATCGAAAGGATACCTCTGTTCTGTTAAAAATTGTTGATTTTCCTGCCATTTCCAGGTAAAAGCAGGTTTTTGCTACTCATTATCGACGAGGCCAAGCTGCAAAATTTTCTGGTCGAGTATGCTTCAACATGTACCTGTGCAAGCTTAAGTTGATTTGGTCATTTTCCTATTGAGTTCCATGAAGTCTCTCTCTTTTGTTTTCGCATCTGCATAACTTGTCAACGTAAGGTTTGTTTGATTGCAGACCATTGACATTGCTTTTTCGCTAAGCAAACAAACTTCACCCATATGGGACTACCGTGATATGAGTAATCATCATTGGATCTGCCTCCTTTGTGGGTTGATGTTTTGCTTCTCAAAGTTAAAAGTCAGTCCCTTCCTCTGTGGGCTATGTTGCATATGATCTTTTCCTGAGAATTATGAAATCCCTTATCACAATAATATGTATTATGGTTTTTCCCAAATGGTTTGAGGGAAAGCTGATATGAATCTGCCGCTTGGCTAATTTAATGGTATCTTACACTGACCTATAACAGATAAACTTTTGGGTTAAATTGGAGTCCTGAAAAGGTCTATCTAAACTTTCTAGTGAACTGAAATCTACTGCATTGCCAGATGAAAATCTCAACAAAATACTGCAAAATCAGGTGTTTGTTGATATTAACGTGTAAACCAATGATATAACAGAGTTAGTAGAAATCATTGCTGTGGGACTTTTCCCGAAGAGCAACAGTTATACATGCACCTTTTGCTCGAAACTTTTGCGACTAAGATACCTCTACTTATAGCTCCAGTTGCACTTGCTTTTTCCCTCCCACAAGCATGGCATTTTTTAAGGAATGGTGTTCATCTATTGAACTGTCTGAAGATCTCTTTTTTTGGTCGCAATTTAGCAGGAGCCATAAAAATTGGAATTCTAGTGAACTTTAATAGGGGTTAATCACCCATGCACAATATTTGCAAGTTGTTTGCTGCACCAGCTTACCTCTATCACCTTGATATAGGTGGTCAAATCCTTTTGAGTTTTGGATATATTGTTGTGTCCAATCATTTCACTCAGATTACATCATTCTTCAATTTTCTTTTCCAAACTACTCTTTTTTTTTTTTATAATATTTTCGAATATTCATGCTATTTTTTGGATGTCTTCTATCTATAATGGGGAAAAAAGTTTCTTGGTCTTAATTAACATTCTTTTCTATGTAAGAGCCTTGCTTATATCCCTTTAACTTCTTCTGAGCTTTGAAATTTGCAAGCCAATCCAAACCCAAAAGCCAAACTCTTTAAAGAACCAAGACCAGATAATTAGGAAGAAAGCTGCTCTTCTTATTTTAGCCTCATGTTTTGGCGTCTACATAGCACAAATTTCTATAAATGGTCAACCTTTGTAGAACATTAGATTATTACAAACCTTATAAATCATCTGCAGTTTTACATTATTTGGGGAAATTTCACACAGGAAAAAAGTTTTGGGAGTTAGAACATCTGGTGCCTTAATAGATCTCTTACATGTTTGGGTTATGATTTTATATGGGGATAGAGGAGCAATATTGTCACACATCATAAAAGATACTCATACATAGTGCAATGGAGGATACGTATGAAAATATGGAATAAGAAAATAGTGGTGAATGAAAAAAAGTAGAAAAGATACTACATATACTACTGCCTGGCTAACTGTAATTCTTCCTTCCCACCACTGGTCTGTGCCAGTATTGCACCAAGATGTGTCCACTAGAATTGCCAAGTCCTCCATTTTGTGGCTTTCCCTCTGTACCACTGCATCACCACTCCTATGCACTGATATTCTCCAAAACAATGGTTTTGACATGGTAAACCCCTTAAATTTTTAGCTGAGGTCATGGAGTTTAAACCTGTGACCTTGTGTGGCCATAGCAACGTCCTTGTAATTCGACCAAGTGCCTAGCACATGGATTTGGAACAACTATACTTATTATTAATTTGTTCACAAGATAGTGTATGTTTCATTTTCAAGCAAGGAGTTCCGACTATAGATAAAATTCATATTTCCATGTTGTATTCAGTGTATGGAATTTCAATTTAGAAGATGTAGAATTTTAATTGAATAAGGACCACATGAAAGGTCACAGTTTTTTGTGTTGGGTTTATATGAGGAGGTATGTATATATATATATTATCATACGGAAATATAGAAAATTAATCTGACTGTGAAATGAGTAACTTTGTTGTCTAGGCCAATGTGAAATCGATACGTTCTGATTCGAGCCTTTTCGAGTTGTAGATATTATTAAATACCTTCTTGATATACTTGCCTAGTTTTGTCAATTTTGTTTTGACACTAATGAGGTTTCATTTCGAAATGAGCTGTACATCAAAACTGGTCTTCTTCATATTATATTACCATATCACGAGAGGGGAGAAACATTCAGATTTGATAACAAAATGAAAGGGTTGTTAGCATATTTAAATAATAAATCACGCATTCATTTAAAAATCAAAAACTCACATGGTATTATTCAAATTTTCAAACCACGCTTAGTACTAGGCAAAAGACTAGACTAAGTGTAGGTTAAAATATTTAAATAATTCAGAAATCAACCATCCCACAAAAATGAATCTTCCAAGAGAAATAGATGATCTTGGATAATTTTTCTATGACGTGGCTTTCAAATTTGTCACAAAGAATGAGATTTTAATATTAATTGATAGTATATCCACAATGATTTCCACCTAATACCTTTCTTGCCAACAAAATGTAGGATTGCCTAAATCTTGCACCTGTGTGGGACTTCGTCACCTTTCAATACTTGCTGGCATCCTTCGTAATTTCAACAAAAAACTAGAGGAATTTTTATCATGAAAATGTTTATGTAATATGTATAACAAAGAAGTTTATCCTCTTCAACAAGTTCAGGCTGTGAGGGCATTTGAAATTCTTCAGCATGTATAATAAGGCGAATCATATAAATTTCACTGAAAATCAACATGTATTACAAGGCTTAAAATGTTTAGACAAGCATTGAATAAAACCATGAAGCTGCTGAAATTACTCTTTCATATCATTAAATAAAATCATCATCAATGTTCAGTATCATCTAGTCATAGAAAGATTAGTTCTGTTACCAAAATTTGCCGGTGTACAGGAGGGAGTCTTTTTTAAAGAGGTGGCTACTTTTGTAATTCACAGTCATCTTGGGTTATGATCTTCAGAGTATTTCCAACCACTCCCTATAATATGCTTTCTCCTCAACTTTGGAAACCTATCCTCATTCCTGCTGTTCTTTTTCTTTTTTCTTGACGTAACACAATATAAATTTTGTTATAAATATTGTTGGCGAAAAAAGAAGAAGAAGAGACTTTGTATTAGTTGTTAAAATAATAGCCTTTCATAGTATTGCTAATTCAACTTCAAAGAAGCTAAATAAAATATGATTTATAAATGCAGTCACATGACATGCTGCAATTGCAGCAGTACCTATTGACACGAGGATGTCACGTGCGGCGTTAACCTACGAACAATTTTAACCTAGTTTTATCTTGAGAAATCTCAATGGAGGTGGCGGCGCACTATGGCATTTCATCCCTTATAAATACCCGTATGTCCTCACTGTGTCACCTCACACATAGCACCTTCGATAATCTACTAGACTGATCTAGATTCTTCATCCTAAGTTTTGTATTTGTTTTGTTTGAATTGAATAATTTTGCTGAAGGGCTTTGTTGACTGAAAATCCTTCAGATATAGGAATACTACAGTTTATTGTCCAAAAGCAAGCAAGAAAGAATCTGCAGATATGTGGTCGGAGAAAAACTTGAAGGTGAATGTCTTTGTCATTAGACAAGATGCATATCAATATTCATTTTCATTCTTCAAAATGTTACTGTGCTGATCACACTATTTTTTAATTTCTCTCTGTTTTAAATGCCCTTGCAGCAATTCTCCTTGTGTTACAGAGATAAGAGGAAACTCTCTATGAGCAGGTATCTACTATTTCTTGATTTTTCAATATGGAAAAGAAACAGAGAGCTTTTGTATATTCAGAGTGCACTATGCATATATGTTGCTATTGCTTCCAATGTCCATTGAGGTCAATTTCAGATCTAATTGTTTTCAGAAACTTAATATGATGTAAGAACCAAATCTAACAACTGAGACCACAGTTATAATTTTTCATGTTTGTGAATCATTTATACATGTTCTAAGTTAGAATGGAAATTTGGAACTGGAGGTCATGTGCATCTCTTAACAAGAAAATAATCTGATTGATTGAGACTATCACTGTCCATAATTCAATAGCAAAGTGGAGTCACTGCAATGCACTGCTTGAGCTTAAAACCTAGACATATAATGCTTAATTTCTCATTTGCATGCTCTATATGTCAATTTAAGTTGAGTTGAGATGGACTGGGATCCAAACTATTTTCAATTTTGATGAAGTTTGAGCCAAATTTGAGATGGATGCGATCTGAATTGAAATCCGGTTGCTTTGTCATGTTTATTAGCAATTTGCGTCATATCCTTTGGCTTTATTTAGAGCGCAAATATTGCACGAGGTGATAACGATTTTTTTTGAAAGAAGAAAGTCAAAATCGAATTGAATCATTTGAATTGTAAGTTATTGCGCTCATGTGATTTTAAAATTATATTTGTGCTGTGGTCACTGCTGTACTTATCTCCAGGTTGGTTGTACCATTGTATGTTCAGAACTGTCACCTTGATACCAATATTCTGTAAAAGGAAAACATAATCTATTCAATATGATTTGAACCTTATAAGCCAGTCATCACATACACCAAATTGTAATACTTGCACCCATTCATGTTTGGCATAAAATGTCAAGCTAAAATGGTGGTGCCTGCCAATACTCATATATTGTACATGGATATAGGTATATCACTGTGATTTTTAATAAATGTTTCTTAAAAATATAACCAAAGGATGTAATAAAAAAAATTGATTTGCATTTTCCTAACAATCTTTCAGAATTTGAATTTATTGGTCGCATGTCTAAGTCTTTATTTTGTTGATATTATATACCTTGTTCTTTTTGGACAAGCTCGTATTGTTTTATCATTGTATCTTATGGATTTTATGATTCTGTCTTGGTTGTTAATATATAGATCCCACTTTCTTTTTTGGTCAGTCTACAGAAACCAATATTGAGCAGGTTAATAATTAGGAAAGCCAGAAAAATCAAATTCTGGAGCAATTTAAGAGTGATTAGGTAGAGAATCCAGTGCACAAGCCAATGGAATGGCAAGTAACTGATCCTCCTAAGTTCCCAAGATATGAAATACCATTTGAAGCTATCATGTTCATTTTTGTCACAATAGCAAAGGGCACACAGTCAGACCCCAACCAAGAAACCAAAATTGACCGCTAAATCAGAAACCAAGGAATAAGACCAGGTTCATAGCATAGGTGGAAACTTACTGTGTTTCCGTTTCTTCCTCTGAATTGCCAAGTTTTGTTTTCCCTATAAATTGTAGATGAGTTTCTGATTACTCTCTGTGCAAATCTGCAAGAGAATACTAGTACTCTCTGTGTTCGTTTGAGCTGTATAGCGTGTGTTGCCACCCAAAGTAAAAAGACAAAAAATGGCGTCATCTTCTTCTTCATTCGAGAGGACTTTGGCAACACAGCTTAGATTGGTTGGCAATGGCCTCCTCAATGCCCCTTCTTCTGTTGATGAACTCCTCACTCTTCTTGATGTATGCTGCCTCAATTTACCAATTCATGCATATGATGATTTACTGAGCCATGCAGCTTTACTTGCATTGAAATTTCTTATTTGTGTTTCATCGGGATAAATTTGAATGCTTGGGGATGGTTGATGTTTGTTTGGGGAATGATTGATCTCCTGTCTTGGGCTTCTCATCAATTTGCTCATCAGGCATCTTTGTTGTTTTAGTTGGTCGATATATGCTAATCCATTTGGCGGTTATGCTTGTGGGCAAAGGCATCTAGTTCATATGGACAGGAGAGTGAGTTCACATAATGGCTTTTAAACTCCTTTCTAAACCATAGAACTTTGGTTTCAGCATACTTTAAGCGAGTCAAACGGATTTCGTTTAAGCATTACTCCTTGTACTTGGTGTTCTTTGCTGTCCACTTCTCCATCTGCTGGATGGTAGTCTTGTGCTACCATGAGCTCAAAGTCAAATCTCTAGTTTTATCTTTTCCCTCCCCCCTTGTTTGACCTCTTAAAGGGCATACATCACCAATTATTGGAGCATCTGAGGTGGCTGTTCTCCTGCGTTTCCAGAAACATTTCTGTACTCTGTAATGTTCTTTATTTAGATATGAAAACTGAACTTTGCTTTCATGTGCATGTCCCCCCTACATAGAATGCTGAAGATGTCTTGGTGAATATGGAGCAAGAACCATCGGACTTCCTCCAAGATGCCCTTCTTCCTGTCATGAAGGGTCTTATAGCTGAAGCTCTGTTCAAACATTGTAACGAGGATGTTAGAGTTACAGTAGCATCTTGCCTCAGTGAGATTCTGAGGATAGCATCGCCAGTACAGCCATATAATGACGATCAGATGAAGGTATATAAAACAAAACTCTGGAGATTTTCTAATACAATGAACTCACTCCTCTCAAGATAAAATTTTATTCTTTCACAGTTTCTTAAGTATCCATTCATGGGCAGGCAATTTTTCAACTGATCATGGAGGCTCTTTCAAAGTTATCCCAACCCTCAACTCGGAATCATGAAAAGGCCCTTTCTATGCTGGAAACTATTGCAAGAGTCAAGGCATGTCTGCTAATGCTTGACCTTGAATGTGAGGCAGAAATTCTTCATATGTGCCAACATTTCTGGGTATTTACTAGGTACTATTATCATCAGGAACACTTACCGCTCTTTTTTTTTTTTTTCCTTTTCTTTTTGCATAATAGTTTACCAGATATCATAAGAAAGGGATAGCTTTCTTAATCTTTGACCAATAACAGTAGTTGATGGGAATTGTTCTGTTGAGTTGCATTTTTGTTTTCTGGAATATCACAATTTGGCTTGTCTTGCTGTCTAGTACCCTTTCTTATGAATCAAAAAATTGATATTTGTAGTTAGTTAATTGTGGATGAGTTTCCATGTACATCATCATTCATTTGTGAGTTAGCTTGTCTTTCATGATTGGATGAATCTTTCGAGTATTTTACATTGTTTTGTTTAAGCCTTTCAATTTTGTTGAAGAATCTCCTGATAAACTCGATGTTCTGCTTGGTGTAGCAAGGACTTTTTATATAAGGTGTAACACTGCTATCTTTGCAAGAGAGATTGAGATTTAGCGATATCTGTGCAGGCTCTTGACCTTAATTCTAGGGTAGGGAAAAATAATGGCACCTAAATGGCTTTCTGGTAGTTGGATTATAACTTGGCTTAACAGTTTTGTTGCAACAGACCGCAACAACACTCTTATGACTTTACTAAATGATAGTTCTCAACATCTTTTTATTTTTGACATTTTAGCATTTACCTTTTGATACTCTCTTATCTTTTTATGGGTGCTTTTTTTAATTCAGGTTAAATCCATCTGCTGATGAATGCTGGGCCGTGGAACAAATAATGGCTGACATCCTTGCTGAAAGTGAAGATATCAGCTCAGATCTTCTGATCCGTCTCCTGGCTAGTGTGCTTAAGGAGAATGAGGTTACTGTCATTTTTTATGTTTCTGCTGGTTTAGCTTGGTTTTGTTTTTTTCATTCTCTAATAGGGAATATACCATCTTGCAGAAAGTGCCACCTTCCAGTTGGAAATTGGGAGAGAAACTGATCTCGGATTGTGCAGCAAAGCTGAGACCACTTAAGGGAGCACTTCATTCAATAGGCACCACTTTGGATGATTATGCTTCTGTAGTGGCTTTGCTATGCCAAAAGGAATCTACTACAGTGAATAATGCTACTAGTGGTTCTCCTAAACAAGGCATTGCTGATTTCTTAGATTCCCAGGGTTCAATACTTCCCATGAAAAGGGAACCGAAACACAATTCACTTATGAGACCTGAGGAAGGTTATGATCTTTCTTGGCTGAACAGAAAGCCTACAGTTTCAGTAATAAAGAGAAGAACTAGAGTGAAGTCCAATGCAGAGACTGTGCGAGGTGAGGCGGCTCTGCTTCCTATTGATCTTAGAGATAAAAAGATGAAGATGCCAACGAAAGGAGGAAATGACACTAGTAAAGGCACCTCAAGGGTATGTTTTAACTGTTGCAGTGTACTTTTCATACATTGATTGGGTCTGATATTATATATCTATTACATTCTTTGTACTTAAATTATTAAGTATGTTTTCTTTGATTTTTATTGTTATCATTATCATTGTTATAAAACTGAAGTATCTTCCCTAGCTCTGCTGAATTTTGTGGTTACAGTTCTTAAAGAGGGTTGTCACTCAGTTTATTTCTTACATTATCCTAATTGCTATGGGGCAGTCTTTGCGCCTTCTTTTTTCTTCATAAAGTCATGTATTTTCTTAAACAATTTTCAGGAGTCTGGGGTGCTTGCTGATGGATTTGTTGGCCGTAGAATAAAGGTCTGCTGGCCATTGGATGAGATGTGAGCACTCTGGAACCCTCCCTTGGGATACTTTGTTTCTTTCACGGTTGAGCATGTTATTTTTCAATTCTCATCTCCTTCTTGCACTTGCTACTGCTGTTCCTTCAGTGATGGCTAGCTGCTGCTGTTTGCTTCAATGATGGTCTACCGCACTAGGTTGTTCATATCGTTTTCTTCCTATTCCTAATTGATTGTTTTGCAGGTTCTATGATGGCCAAATTCAATCTTATGACCCTATAATGAAAAAGCACAAGGTGAGCTATCATAGTCTTTAGAAGCTTCTGTAACTGTGACCTACCATTTGTTTTGATCAGTTCAGTTAGCTTCTTGTATGTATCCGCATTATGCAGATCAGTCCTTTTTTATCCTCTAAGTCTCATCTGATGGCTCACTTTTTGCAAATCACGTAATTGTTTGAGCAGGCGTCTCTTGCTTTATGCGCTGCGACCTCTTTTCTTTAACTCTGAGATCTGGCAACTGCATGTTCTTTGTTATTGTTTTAAATATATATGGCCTGATTGGGGACTATAGGTTTTGTACGACGACGGGGACAAAGAAACCTTAACCCTTGCAGAGGAACGGTGGGAGTTTATTGAGGATGATTTGCTAGATAAAGTAAGTTTACGTTTTAATTTATTTTCTCTCGCCGGGTTTCATATCATTTTGTCAGAAGTAACTCCCTGCTTATGTGCTTTTTGGATATAACATCGACAGGAGGCTGATGATAATCCTGAACCCATTACTTCACCTGTCATGTAAGTTTTGGCTTTAACTGATATTTGTGCCTGCATACGTTTCTTTTTGTCCTAAAGAAATTATTTGTCTTGTTTGTTTCTGGTTGTCACATCAGACTGACAAAGCAGAGTGGGAGTGGCAAAAATTCCCAGTCAATGAAGATATTGAACTGCGAAGACCATGCTAATAGGTTAGATTTCAATAAGCGTTATTGTACAATTTTTTTGGTTCACTTGGCTACGAAAAAAAAGAAAAAACTTACGTCCGTGTTCCTTCCCAGGGTTGGAGCAGCCACCAGATTACCAGAAGTTGAAGCTCCCAACTTCGGCAACCAAAATATCAGTGGAAATGAGTCCAGCAATGACTACAATGTCTTCGAGTTTAGGGCACGATCAAAGGATTTCCAACTAGAAAAACCTAGTACGAGCACATCTGATGATGCGACTTTAGAAGCTAGCGTGGCAAGAGCAATCGGTGTTCAATCGACGGATGTGCAACTTGAAAATCCTAGTACGAGCACATCTGATGACGATAATGCCTTTGAGTTTAGGGCACGATCAAAGGAAGTGCAACTAGAAAACCCTAGTACGAGCACGTCTAATGATTCGACTCCAGAAGCTAGCCCGCCAAGAGCGATCAGGGTTCGATCAAAGGATGCACAACTCAAAAATCCTAATACAAGCACATCTGATGAATCAACTCCGGAAGGCAGCCCACTTAGATATATTCGGGCGAAATCAAGGGATGTTCGACTACCGAGCACGTCCGATGATTCAACTCCGGAAGGTAGCCCACCTAGACCTTGGGGACTGTCACGGAGTCAGTGTCGCTAATTTGAAAGTCATGGTTGCAGAGCATGGGAAACAGCTATAATTTTGATATAATCTATAGAAGCAATAAATCTTAAAAGGGTATCCACATGCAAGAGCTTACAACTTAGACCCCTGTACAAAGATACAGAGGCTGAAGAAGTTCCTGATGTCCAGGAGCTTTTAGTTGTCAGTCCTTGGATGGACATTGATTCTTTTCTTGCTTTTGTAAATGTAAGTTGATCGTAGTTCATAGCAACAAAGAAACGCAAGAATGTAATGAGCTATGGCTCATATTAAATTTTTTCCATGACAGAATATATATTCTTTTATTGGTCATTATTCTTATCTTTTCCTCTCCGAAGTCGTGGTTGTGGTTCAATAGATGATCCCTCGTAATATAGCCAGGGGCTTTGAGAATACTTCCCTGAAAAATAGTAATATGAATATGTACTATCTAACTTATTTTTGCATGAATAATGTAACTTCAGTGCTCCAATCATTCTAATATGGATTTTTTTTATTAGAAAGAAACCTTCGAATATTGAAAATTAGTAGCTATTGTATTTAAGGATTTTTGGATATGGTAAGATATGAAAATGTTTAATAAAAAAGAAGATATGAAAGTGAAAAATAAGAAAGAATTTCGCAAAGCTAATTTTTTTCATAGTGATTATTTGTTATTATAATCTGTAAATATTTGTATATGGTCGGTAATTTTGAAATACAAAAAATTTTCATGTAATTGTGTATAATCAATAATAAATAAATCGTAATAATCATAGCAACATCTCATATAAAAGGAAAAATGGTTTGACCATTTCGGTGTAAATAGTGAAGCTTATTTATACCCCAAAATGAAAAATTCAACTCACTCTCTCTCTCCCGTCTCTTGCATGAACTAGTGGAGTCACTGGAAAGAGAAGCATGATGGCCGGAAAGAGATGAAATAAAATAAAATAAAATAAAGAACAAAAAGGAAGATGGTCATCGGTCGCTTGCTTGGTTTCACTTTGAATTCTGAGGTTCTTATTCTTTGGTGATTGTTGTGTGTTATAATTTTATTGATAGCTCTCTTTGATCACCGGAGGTTTCATAGAGCAAGTGAAATTCAAGCATCGCCACCCAATCCAATCATCTTTAAAATTTAATTTGGTGTCACGTCGATTATTTGATCATAATGTTGAATGATTTTCCATTCCTTGATAGAATATTGCAATCTATTTCATCGAATTGTTTGATAATCCGATGTGAATTCACATATTGCATAATGGATCATAAGTCGATCAATCCTTTGTAGATTATTGCATGTAATTGATCTTGAACAACATTCTTTGTAGGTGCCACCCTCGAGTTCTTATGAATGGTGGACTTGCCAGCTCACCCAAATTTGGGGCAGGCCGACACCAGAAAAATAGGGAGAAAGTGAGTCCTCTTATTTTAGCCTCGTGCTTCGACTTTTTGGTAAGATGGTCAGCCTTCCTTTAAGAATAGATCATACATTCACTTCTAAATTATATAATAATGGGGCAATTCTCTAGAAAACTGGGTTCTTTTTTTTTTTGGGCTCAAGACAAAATCATTCATTATTTTTTTGTTAGTCTTACTATATTCCTACTCTATATTCACTTTCTTAATTTTTGTTTCTATCTTTTACAGGGTATGGGAGTCGAAATCCATTCCTAAAACTTACGTGTCCTTATCCCATCCTTCTCAACTCTCATTTGTATATTAGAAGGGTGGTTATCGGAGCGGATTTCAATAGTTAAAAAAACTATCCATTTTATTATTATTATTATTGCACGATTTCCAATGGGCTGTGTCACCATCCAAATTGGCCCATCTCCTACTCACAGATTCAAGAGCGTCTCTCCCTCCACTCCTCTGTCTCTTCTGCTCTTGCATGAACCGGGGGCGTCTCTCGGAAAAGAGGAAGACGATGGCCAAAACAGCAAGAAAAAAGAAGAAGAGAAAAAGATGAAGATGAAGATGGTCTCGCTCGACTGCCTTGCTCCTCTCTCCCTCTATTCCCAGGTTAGTAAACTTCTGACGATGGTTGTCAATCCTTTTCTTTTTTTTTGCTCTATTTGTCGATTGGCATTGCCACGTTTGTTTCATCAGTGTCGGGTGCCTTGGCGTTTTCTTAGCTCCTTTTTTTTCTAGGATATAGAAGAACAGTGAATTCATGTCGTCACGGTTCAAATCGAAAAGATGCCTCTGTTCTGATAAAAATTGTTGATTTTTCTGCCATTTGGAGATAATTTCGGGTTAAAATTTCGGGTTTTTACTAATTAGTGACAAAGCCCATCTGCAAAGTTTTCTAATCGAGTATGCTTCCACATGTACCTGTGCAAGCTTAAGTTGATTTTGTCATTTTTCCTATTGAGTTCCATGAAATTTTCTTCTCTTTGTGTTCGCGTCTGCACAACTCGTCAATTGAAGCTTCGTCGATTCCAGACGATCAGCATTGTTTTTCCCCCCCTCTAAGCAAAAGAACTACACCTATATTGGACTATCATGATGAGTAATCATATGGATATATCTCCTTTATGGATTGATGTTTTGCTTCTCAAAGTTAGAAGTCAGTCCCTTCCTCTGTGGGCTATATTGCATATGATTTTTCCATGAGAATTATGAAATCCATTCTCACAATAATATGGATTATGGTTTTTCTCAAATGGTTTGAGGGAAAGCTGATATGAATCTGCAGCTTGGCTAATTTAATAGTATCTTACACCGACCTATATTGCACAAAATTTTGGGCTGGAGTGGTGTCCTGAAATGGTCTATCCAAACCTTTTAGTGAACTGAAATCTATCGCATTTTCAGATGTATATCTCAACAAAAAATCTGAGAAATCAGGTGTTGGTCGATATTAACATGTAAATCAATGATACGACGGAGTTAGTAGTAATCAATGCTGTGGGAATTAATCGGAAGAGCACACACCTTTTGCTTGAAACTTTTGTGGCTAAGAAATCTCTACTTACAGTTCCAGTTGCACTTGCTTTTTCTCTCCCACAAGCATGCATTTTTGTAGAAATGGTGTTGATCTATTTACCTTTCCGAAGATCTCTTTTTTGGGTCACAATTTAGCAGCAGACATATAAAAATTGGAATTCTAGTGAACTTTAATAGGGGTTAATCGTCCATGCACAATATTTGCAAGTTATCCGCTACACCAGCTAACCTCTATCACCTTTATATAGGTAGTCATATCTTTTTGTGTTTTAGATATTTTGTTGTGTCCGATCATTTCACTCAGATTGCATCATTCTTCAATTTTCTTTTCCAACTACTCTTTATTTATTTTTTCACCAGATTTTTGAATATTCATGCTCTTTTTTGGATGTCTTCTAGCTACAATGGGAAAAATAAAATTCCCTGGTCTTAATTAACATTCATTTCTATGTAAGAGCCTTGCATATATCCCTGTAACTTCTTCTGGGCTTTGAATTTTGCAAGCCAATCTAAACCCAACAGCCAAACTCTTTAAAGAGCCAAGACCAGATAAATAGGAAGAAAGCTGCTCTTCTTATTTTAGCCCCATGTTTTGGCATCTACATAGCACAGATTTCTATAAATGGTCGACCTTTGTAGAACATTAGATTATCACAAACTTTATATATCATCTGCGGTTCTACATTATTTGAGGAAATTTCATACAGAAAAATGTTTTGGGAGTTAGAACATCTGGTGCCTAAATAGATCTCTTATTCATTTGGGTTACCATGTCATATGGGGATAAGAGCAGCAATATTGTCACACATCATAAAAGATACTCATACAGAGTACAAAGGAGGATAGGTATGAATATGTGGAATAAGCAAATAGTGGTGAATGAAAAAAATAAAAAAGATAGCACGTATACTACTGCCTGGCTAACAGTAATTCTTCCTTCCCACCACTGGCACCACTGGTCTGTGCCAGTATTGCACCAAGATGTGTCCAATAGAATTGCCAAGTCCTCCATTTTGTGGCTTTCCCTTTGTACCAGTGCATTGCGACTCCTATACACCGATATTCTCCAAAATGATGGTTTTGACATGATAAACCCCTTAATTTTTAAGTTTTGAGGTCATGGGGTTTGAACCTGTGACCTTGTGTGGCCATAGCAACATCCCTGCAATTTGGCCAAGTGCCTAGCACTAATTTGTTCACAAAATAGTGTATGTTTCATTTTTGAATACTCGGAATTCCAACTATACATATTCATTTTTGCATGTTGTTTTTAGCATATGGAATTTCAATTTAGAAGATGTAGAATTATAATTGAATAAGGACCACATGAAAGGTCACAGTTTTTGTGTTGGGTTTGCATCAGGAGGTCATTTACATATATTATATATATATATATATATATATATATATATATATATATATTTTTTTTTTTTCTTACGGAAATATAGAGAATTTTTCTGATTGAGAAATGAGTAAGTTTGTTGTCCAGGCCAATGTGAAATGAATAAGTAATGATTCGAGCTTTTTCCAGTTGTAGATATTATTAAATACCTTCTTGATATACTTGCATAGATTTGTCAATTTTGTTTTGATAATAATGAGCTTTCATTTTGAAATGAGTTGTACCTCCAAACTGGGCTTCTTCATATTATATCACCATATCACGGGAAGGGAGAAAAATTCAGATTTGGTAAGAAAATGAGAAGGTTTATTCCTTTTCACACCTACCAGACAGAGTAAGTTAGAAATCAACCATTAATGAATCTTCCAAGAGTAGATGATGGATAATTTTTCTACGACGTGGCTTTCAAATTTGTCACAAAAGAATGAGATTTTATTATTAATTGATAGTATATCCACAATGATTTCCTCCTAATACCCTTCTTGCCAACAAAATGTAGGATTGCCAAAATCTTGCACCTGTGTGAGGCTTTGTCACCTTTCAATGCTTGCTGGCATCCTTCATAATTTCAATAGAAAACTAGAGGAAATTTTATCATGAAAATGTTTATACGACATGTATAATAAAGAAGTTTATCCTCTTCAACAGGTTCAGACTGTGAGGGAAGTCAAAAATCGTCAGCATGTATAATAAGGCGAATCATCTAAATTTCACTGAAGATCAACATGTATTGTAAGGCTTAAAAAGTTTGGACAAGCATTGAATAAAATCATGAAGGTGCTAAAACTAGTTTTTTGTGTCATTGTATAAAATCATCATCAATGTTCAGTCTCATCTAGTCATAGAAAGATTAGTCCTGTTACCAAAATTTGCTGATGAAATCCAGTAACAGGAGGAAGTCTTATTTTAACGGGTGGCTACTTTTGTAATTCACAATCATCTTGGGTTATGATCTTCAGAGTTTCTCCAGTCACTCCCTATAATATGCTTTCTCCTCAACTTTCAAAACCTATCCTCATTCCTGCTGTTCCTTTTTTTTTCTTAACGCAACCAATATAAATTTTGTTATAAATATTTGTTGCTGAAAAAAAAGAAAAGCTAATGTGGGCTAGTGTCACTTTGTATCAGTTGTTAAAATAATAGCTTTTCTAATTGAACTTAAAAGAAACTATATAATATGATTTATAAATGCAGTCACACGACATGCCACAATCGCAGCAGCATTTATAGACACGAGCATGTCACGTGCAGCGTTAACCTACGGACAATTTTAACCTAGTTTAGTCTTGAGAAATCTCATTGGGGGTGGCGGCGCACTATGGCATTTCATCCTTATAAATACCCATATATCCTCACCGTGTCACCTCACACATAGCACCTTTGTTAATCTACTAGACTGATCTAGCTTTTTTTCTTCTTCCTAGGTTTTGTATTTGTTTTGTTTGAATTGAATAATTTTGCTGAAGGGCTCTGTTGATCGAAAATCCTTCAGATATAGGAGTACTTCAGTTTATCGTCCCGAAGCAAGCAAGAAAGAGTTTGGAGATATTTGTTCATAGAAAAACTTGAAGGTGGATGTCTTTGTTATTAGATGAGATATGTATCTATTTTCATTCTTGTTCGTTGAAATGTTACTGTGCTGATAACGCTATTTTTTCAATTTCTCTCTGTTTTAAATGCCTTTGCAGCAATTCTCCTTTCGTTACAAGGATAAGAAGAAATTCTCTATGAGGAGGTATCCACTATTTTTCAATTTGGAAAAGGAACAGAGAGCTTTTGTTTGTTAACAGTTTACCATGCATATAAATTGCTATTGCTTCCAATGTACATTGAGATCACGTTCAGATCTAATTGTTTTCAGAAACGAAACATGATGTAACAACCAAATCTAACAACTGAGACCACGGTTACAATTTTTTTAGGATTTGTAAACCATTTACACATGTTTTAAGTTTGCATGGAAATTTGGAACTGAAGGTCATGTGCATCTCTAAGCAAGAAAAGAATCTGATTGATTGAGACTATTACTATCCATAATTCAGTAACTGAGCAAATTGAGGTGGCATATAATATGCACCTTGGAATCTTCATAACATAGCTTAAAATCTAGAGATGAATCTGATTGAGAGTACAGTCTGAAAATTATACAAAAGTTCATTGGTTTTCTGATATGTGACTTACTAAGGCGAAGGTTAGTTTATTTTTGTTTTGTGGCAGGAAGGCAATAACAAGTTAAACTCTGCTATTAAGGGGTGTACAAAGTGGAGTTGATGCAATGCACTGCTCGAAGAACCTGGACAAATAATGTATGATTTCTCATTTACGTGCTCTATATGACGATTTAAGTTGAGTTGAGATGGACTGGGATCCAACCTATGTTCAATTTCAATGAAGTTTGAGCCAAGTTTGAGATGGATGTGATCTGAATTGAAATCCGGTTGCTTTGTCATGTTTATTAGCAATTTACGTTATATCCTTTGGCTTTATTAGAGCACAAATATTGCACATGGTGATAATTATTTTGTTTGAAAGAAGAAAGTTTGAATCAAGTCATTTCAATCGCAAGTCATTGTGCTTGTGTCATGTTAAAACTATATCTGTGTTTGTGGTCATTGCTGTACTTATCTCCAATTTGGTTGTACCATTGTCTGATCAAAACTATCAGCTTGATACCAATATTCTGTAAAAGAGAAAAAAGTATAAATATGATGAATGGAAAGCATTTTCAAGCTAAGTGGAATTGGTTATATGAATCCTTTTATGTTCTTTGCATCTTACCTATTAAGACATGTATATTAACATGAATTAAAATCTAATGCATTAGTATGCATAAAAAATGCGCATTGAACCAAAAATCCAAGTCAATTTATTTATTGAGTGAGTCCTAATAGTCATGAGCAGCTCGATGTGTTTGCACTCTCAAGATTGGCAAAAAGTAAAGCATGGAGCAACTTATTTTGGCAGAAAGTACTTGATGGCGAGGACTTCACCAGATTTTGCCAAAATGATTGGAGCAGCAGCTTGTGTGAGTTTCCTGAATTTTTCTCTTTTCGTGTTGTGTAAATATCTTGCATTTGGTGTTAGATCAGATAAGTTAGCTATAACCATGATTTGTTTGTCATTTGAAAATGCAGCTGATGTAAGTTCTTCTGTGACTAAAACCCCATACACTTTCTCTTTACTGTTCATCTGCAATCTACCTGGACATACCTGATAAAGGGACGAATGATTGACCTGTATTAGGGTGGAAGAAGGTGTATGACACAATGCTGCAGGTATTGGGGTCACTTAAAAAGTCGTTGCATAGAACTTCATTGATGTGTGTTTGAAAATCTAGGTTAAGCAAAAGGCAAAAAGTAAAAGTCTATCTAGGCATGCTCTAAATAGGACAATCCAAATATAGAGGAATGGTGCAAATTGACCTAAAGAGAATGTTTCTCCTTGTGAGTGGCTTAGAAACTTAAAGACATCCCCAGTCGTGAACTTCCACCGAGTTTATTGGTTTTTGCTAGTACTACAGTGGTTTATGCATAAGGTTTTCTTTTCAGGTTACGGAAGAAGCTATTCTACTTTCAAGTAAAAGTCTAGTTATGAATATGAATCTTTTTAGTGATTATGATGCTCAGTTAGTGGAATTAGGGAATTTAGTCCCTTACAGGAAATAGAAATAGGAATTGTAATTGCATAGGGATCTTTTAGATATATTAAAAAAAAAAAAAATAGGTGTTCTAAAAAGATGGATCAAGAATCTACATATCTTAAGCTTATTTTGGAAGGTTGGTTTTTTTAAACATACGTAAAACTTTTCCTGTCAAAATGCATCTGAATCAAATTCTAGGGAGCCTTTCCTTCTTTACCCTTTCCAAATTTGTCTCTCCTTCCAAAAAGAGAAAACATAATTTATTTGATATGATTTCAACCTTATAAGTCGTTCATCACATACACCAAATTGTAATACTTGCACCCATTCATGTTTGGCATAATATGTCAAGCTGAAATGGTGTTGCCTGCCAATACTCAAATATTGTACATGGATATAGGTATATCACTGTAATTTTTAATAAGTGTTTCTTAAAAATATAACCGAAGGATGTAATAAAAAATTTTTATTTGCATTTGCATAACAATCTTTAAAACATGGAATTTATTGCATGTTTAAGTCTTTATTTCAGTGATATTATATACCTTGTTCTTTTTTGACAAGCTCGTATTGTTTTGTCATCATATCATATGGATTTTCTGATTCTGTCTTGGTCATCAATATATAGATACCAGTTGACTTTTTTGGTCAGTCTATAGAAACCAATATTGAGCATGTTAATAATTAGGAAAGCCAGAAAAATCAAAATCTGGAGCAATTTAAGAGTGATTAGGTACAGAATCCAGAGCAAAAGCCAATGGAATGGCAAGTAATTAGTCCTCCTAATTTCCCAAGATATGAAATACCATTTGAAGCTATCATGTTCATTTTTTATCACGATAGCAAAGAGCACACGGTCAGACCCCAACCAAGAAACCAAAATTGGCAGCTAAATCAGAACCAGGGGATAAGACCAAGTTCATAGCATAGGTGGAAACTTATTGTGTTTCCGTTTCTTCCTCGGAATTGCCAACTTTTGTTTTCCCTATAAATTGTAGATGAGTTTCTGACTACTTTCTATGCAAATCTGCAATAGCATACTAGTACTCTGTGTGTTCATTTGAGCTGTATAGCGTGTGGCCACCCAAAGTAAAAAGAGAAAAAATGGCGTCATCTTCTTCTTCTTTCGAGAGGACTTTGGTGGCGCAGCTTAGATTGGTTGGCAATCGCTTCCTCAATGCCCCTTCTTCTGTTGATGAACTCCTCACTCTTCTTGATGTATGCTGCCTCGATTTACCACTTTATGCATACACTTATTTACTGAGCCATGAAGCTTTGCTTGCATTGGGATTTCTTATTTGTGTTTCATTGGGATAAATATGAATGCTTGAGGATGGTTGATGTTTGTTTGGGGGATGATGGATCTCCTGTCTTTGGGCTTCTCATCAATTTGCTCATCAGGCATCTTTGTTGTTTTGGTTGGTCGACATATGCTAATCCATTTGGTGGTTATGCTTGTGGCAAAGTCATATGATGGCTTTCAAACTCCTTTCTAAACTATAGAACTTTGGTTTCGGCATATTACTTTGAGCGAGTTAAATGGATATCGTTTAAGCATTGCTCCTTGTACTTGGTGTTCTCTGCTGTCCAATTCTCCATCCACTGGATGATTTTCTTGTGCTACCATGAGCTTCAAAGTCAAATCTCTAGTTTTCTCTTTTCCCACCCCCTTTGTTTGACCTCTTAAAGGGCATACATTACCAATTATTGGACCATCTGAAAGTGGTGTTTTCTTCATACATTTCCAGAAACATTTCTGTACTCTTTAATGTTGATTATTTAGATATAGACACTGACTTTTGCTTTCATCTACACATCCCCCCTACATAGAATGCTGAGGATATCTTGGTGAATATGGAGCAAGAACCATCAGACTTCCTCCAAGATGCCCTTCTTCCAGTCATGAAGGGTCTCATGGCTGAAGCTGTGTTCAAACATTGTAATGAGGATGTTAGAGTTACAGTGGCATCTTGCCTCAGTGAGATTCTGAGGATAGCATCACCAGTACAACCATATAATGACAATCAAATGAAGGTATATAAAACAAAACTCTGGAGATTTTCTAATACGATGAACTCACTACTCTCTAGATAAAATTTTGTTCTTTCACAGTTTCTCAAGTATCCATTCATGGGCAGGAAATTTTTCAACTGATCGTGGAGGCTCTTTCTAAGCTATCTCAACCATCAACACGGTGTTATGAAAAGGCCCTCTCTATACTTGAAACTATTGCAACGGTCAAGGCATGCCTGCTAATGCTTGACCTTGAATGTGAGGCGCAAATTCTTCATATGTGCCAACATTTCTGGGTATTCACTAGGTAATATTATCATCAGTAACATTTAACGCCCCTTTTTTTATTTCTTTTGGCATAATAGTTTACCAGATATCATAAGAAAAGGATGGCTTTCTCAACCTTTGACCAATAACAGTAGTTAATGGAATTTGCTCTTTTGAGTTCCATTTTAGTGTTCTGGAATATCACAGTTTGCCTTGTCTTGCTGTCTAGTAACCTTTCTTATGACTCAAAGAGATGATATTTGTTGTTAGTTAATTGCGGATGAGTTTCCATGTACATCAGTGTTCATTTATAAGTTAGTTTGCCTTTCATGATTTGTTGAATCTTTTGACTGCTTTATGTGGTTTTGGTTTGGTACTCTAAACATTTCAATTTTATTGAAGAATCTCCTGCTTAACTCAATATTCTGCCTGGTGTAGTAAGGACTTTTATAATAAGGTGTTACACTGCTATCTTTACAAGAGAGATTGAGATTTAGCGATATCTGTACAAGCTCTTGAACTTAATCTGGGAAAGTGAAAGAATAATGGCACCTTAGTGGCTTTGTGGTAGTTGGATTATAACTTGGCTTTAACAGTTTTGTTAAGACAGACTACAACAACACTCTTTTTACTTTGCTGAATGATAGTTCTCAACGTCTTTTTATTTTTGACATTTTAGCATTTACCTTTTGATACTCTCTTATTTTTTTAGTTATTTTTATTTTTTTTAATTAAGGTCAAACCCATCTGCTGATGAATACTGGGCCGTGGAACAAATAATGGCTGACATCCTTGCTGAAAGTGAAGATATCAGCCCAGATCTACTGATCCGTCTCCTGGCTAGTGTGCTTAAGGAGAATGAGGTTACTGTCATTTTTTATGTTTCTATTGTTTTAGCTCAGTTTTATTTTGTTCGTCCTCTCATAAGGAATATACCATCTTGCAGAAAGTGCCACCTTCCAGTTGGAAATTGGGAGAGAAACTGATCTTGGATTGTGCAGCAAAGCTGAGATCACTTAAGGGAGCACTTCAATCAATGGGCATCACTTTGGATGATTATTCACCTGTAGTGGCTTCACTCTACCAAAATGAATGTGCTACAGTGAATAATGATACTAGTAGTTCTCCTAAACAAGGCATTGCTGATTTCCTAGACTCGAAGGGTTCAATGCTTCCAAGGAAAAGGGAACTGAAACTCAATTCCTTTATGAGACCCGAGGAAGGTTATGATCTTTCTTGGCTGTATAGAGAGGGTCAAACTACTAGAGAGCCCCATCAAAGAAGGATCTCCATAAGCAGAACTGATCTTTCAGCTATGCCTACAGTTCCTACAATAAAAAGAAGAACTACAATGAAGTCAAACGCAAATTCTGTGCGAGGTGAGGCAGCTCTGCTCCCGATCGATCTTAGAGAAAAAAAAATGAAGCTGCCAATGAAAGGAGGAAACAACACTAGGAAAGGCACCTCAAGGGTATGTTTTAACTGTTGCAGTATAATTTTCCTACACTGATTGGATCTGATATTATATATCTATTACATTCTTTGTTGTTATATTATCAAGTATGCTTTCTTCGATTTTTATTATTATCATTATCAGTGTTATAAAACTGAAGTATGTTCCCAGGCACTGCTGAATTTTGTGGTTACGGTTATTAAAGAGGGTTGTCACTCAGTTTATTTCTTACTTTATCCTAATTGCTATGGGGCATAGTCTTTGCACCTTTTTTTTCCTTCATAAAGTCATATATTTTCTTAAACAATTTTCAGGAGTCTAGGGTGCTTGCTGATGGATTAGTTGGTCGTAGAATAAAGGTCTGGTGGCCATTGGATGAGATGTGAGCACTCTGAAACCCTCACTTGGGATACTTTGTTTCTGTCATGGTTGAGCATGTTAATTTTCAATTCTCATCTCCTTCTAACATTTGCTACTGCTGTTCCTTCGGTGATGGCCAGCTGCTGCTGTTGCTTCAATGATGATCTACAGCACTGAGGGTTGTTTATGTCATTTTCTTCCATTTTCTAATTGGTTGTTTTACAGGTTCTATGATGGCCGAATTGAATCTTACGACCCTATAATGAAAAAGCACAGGGTGAGCTGACTATCATAGTCTTCAGAAGCGTCTGTAACTGTGACCTACCATTTGTTTTGATCAGCTCAGTTAGCCTCTTGGATGTATCTGCATTATGCAGATCAGTCCTTTTTTATCCTCAAGTCCCCGTCTGAGAGTCAACTTTTCAAAATTTTGTAATTGTTTGAATAGGCGTCTCTTGCTCCATGCGTTGCTACCTCTTTTCTTTGACTCTTGAGACCTTGCAACTGCATGTTCTTTGATATCTTGTTAAATATATATGGCTTGATTGGGACTATAGGTCTTGTATGATGATGGGGACAGAGAAACCTTAAACCTCGAGAAGGAATGGTGGGAGTTCATTGAGGCTGATTTGCCAGATGAAGTGAGTGTTCACTTTAATTTGTTATCTTTCCGTGTTCCATATCATTAAGTCAAGTCAAAACTCCCTGCTTATGTGCTTCCTGGATATCATGTAGCATCAACAAGTGGCTGATAATCCCCCACCCATTACTTCGCCGGTCATGTAAGTTTTGCCATTTTTCTTTTGTGATATTTGTGCCTGCATGTTTCTTTTTTGCCCTGATGAAATTACCTGTCTTAATTGGTCCTGATTGTCGTATCAGACTACGAAAGCAGATTGGGAATGACAGTGGTTTTCCGTTGATATTGAACTACAAAAAATATGTTAAGAGGTTAGATTTTGATATGCATGATCTTATTATCTTTACTGTTCGCTTGGCTGCAAGCGTACATCTCGTGTTTCTTTCCAGGGCTGGAGCAGCCACCGGATTGCAAGGAGTTGAACAAGCTCCAAATTCAGGCAACCAAAATATAGGACGAGATGAGTCCAAACATGATGAAAGCTCTGAAGATGATGTCTTCGAGTTCAGGGCACGAGCAAAGGATGTCCAATTAGAAATTCCTAGTAAGAGCACCAATAATTCGACTCAAGCAGGTAGCCCGCCAAGAGCAATCAGGGTTAGATCAAATGATTTGCAACTCGAAAATCCGGATATAAGCACATCTGATGATTCGACTTTGGAAGCCAGCCCGTTTAGACATATTAGAGCAAAATCAAAGGATGTCCGGCTACAAAGTACGTCCAATGATTCAACTCCGGAAGCCAGCCCGCCTAGATATATCAGGGCGAAATCAAAGGATGTCCGACTACCGAGCACATCCGATGATTCAACTCCAGAAGGTAGCCCACCTAGACCTTGGGGACTGGCGCGGAGTTGGCGACCCTAATACGAAATATATCTTAAAAAGGTATCAATATGCAAGAGCTTACAATTTAGGCCCTTGGACAAAGATACAGAGGTTGAAGAAGTTCCGGACGTGCAGGAGCTTTTAGTTATTAGCCCTTGTATGGACTAGGATTCTTTTCTTGCTTTTGTAAATGTGAGTTGATTATAGTTCTTAGCAGCAAAGAAACGCAAGAATGTAATGTGCTATAGCTCATATTAAATTTTATCCACGATGGAATCTATATTCTTTTATTGGTCATCATCCTCATCTTTTCCCCTTCTTAGTCGTGGTTGTAGATCAACAGATGATCCCTGGTAATATAGCCAGGGGCTTTGAGAATACTTCCCGAGATGTAGTAATATAAATATTAGAGATAAGCGTGGTTCAAGTTGGGTCGATCTATCCCCTAATCCTAAGATTAATTAGCACAGTGTTGATCTTTAATTTTTGAAATTGAGGACTGATCCTATTGTGTTTGGGACGGAGGACCGAACTTAATGGGTTTGGTCCAATTCCAATATCAATTTGAGATCAACCGATAAATTTCACTTTTTTATACTTCCTGAAAAGACAAATCTATCATTTCACATTTGTCAAAAGCATGAAATCCAAAAAACAATTAAGATCGCTCGTATAGATATAGGATCGAACCTAATGGATTGTTTGTTGATACGATATAAATGACATATTGCATAGTGGATAAGAAGTCGGTCCATCCTTTGTAGGCTATTGCATATGATTGATCTCTAACAACATCCTCTCTCGTTGCCTCGCATGCAGCACCCTCAAGTTCTTGTGAATTGTGTATTTCCCAGCTCACCCAAACCTACAAGCCAAACTTGGCGTAACGCCAACACCAGAAAAAATAGGGAGAAATAGCACAAATACATGAAAATGAAAATGGTCAACCTTGAAAATAGATTAGACCCAAAAAAAAAAAAAAAAAAAAAAAAAAAAGAGCTTGACAATAGACCATCACCAATGTTACCGATTGTTACGTATATACACAAAACGAGGTATTCTCAAGAAAACTGGGTTTCTTTTTCGGGCCTGTGCTGAGATCCAAATTGGCCCATCTTCTGCTGAAAGATTTCAGCAGTCTTTTTCCCTCCACTTCCTCCGTCTCTGCTGCTTTTGCATGATGAACTTGTGGTGGCGTCTCTCGGAAAAGAGGAAGACGATGGCCAAGAAAAGAAAAAAAGAGAAACGATGGAGATGGTCTCCATCGACTGCCGCGTCTCTCTCTCTCTCTCTATTCCCAGGTTCGTGTTCTTCTAATGATGGTCGTCAATCCTTTTCCCTTTTTCCTCTGTTCGTCGATTGGCATTGCAGCTTGGTTTCATCAGTGTCGTGTACTTCGGTGTTTTCTCGGCTCCTTTTTTCTAGGAAATAAAAGAACAATACATTCATCTCTTCATGGTTCAAATCGAAAAGATACCTCTGTTCTGTTAAAGTTTGCTTTTTTCTGCCATTTGGAGATAAATGGCATATGTCTCTCCTCTGTGGGTTGATGTTTTGCTTCTCGAAGTTATAAGCCAGTCCCTTCCTCTGTGGGCTGTATTGCATATGATTTTTTTTTTTTCCTGAGAATTATGAAATCCCTTCTCACAATAGTATGCATTATGGTTTTTCTCAAATGGTTTGAGGAAAAAGCTGATATGAATCTGCAGCTTGGCTTATTTAATAGTATCTTTCACCGACCTATAACAGACTAAACTTTTGTGTCTAAGTGGAATCCTGAAAAGGTGTATCTAGACCTTTAGTGAACTGAAATCTATTGCATTCTCAGAGGTGAATCTCTACAAAAACCTGAGAAATCAGGTGTTTGTCGATATTAACATGTAAACCAATGATATAACAGAGTCAGTAGTAATCAATGCCATGGGACTTAACCTGAAGAGCATCAGTTATGCACGCACCTTTGGCTTGAAACTTTTGTCTGAAGACCTCTTTTTTTGGTCACAATTTAGCAAAAGCCACAATTCTAGTGAACTTCAATTGGGGTTTAATCATCCATGCACAATATTTGCAAGTTGTTTGCTGCATCAGCTTGCCTCTATCACCTTTATATAGGTAGTCATATCTTTTTGAGTTTTGGATATATTGTTGTGTCCGGTCATTTCACTCAGATTACATCATTCTTAAATTATCTTTTCCAATTACTCTTTATATATATATTTTTTAATTAGATTTTCAAATATTCATGCTCTTTTTTGGATGTCTTCTAGCTACAATGGGAAAAAAAAATTCTTGGTCTTAATTAACATTCTTTTCTATGTAAGAGCCTTGCATATATCCCTTTAACTTCTTCTGAACTTTGAAATTTGCAAGCCAATCCAAACCCAAAAGCCAAACTCTTTAAAGAGCCAAGACCAGATAAATAGGAAGAAAGCTGGTCTTCTTATTTTAGTCTCATGTTTTCGCATCTACATAGCACAGATTTCTATAAATGGTCAACCTTTATAGAACATTAGATTATCACAAACTTTATATATCATCCGCAGTTCTACATTATTTGAGGAAATTTCATACAGAAAAAAGTTTTGGGAGTTAGAACATCTGGTGCCTAAATAGATCTCTTATATATTTGGGTTGCGATATCATATGGGGATAAGATGAGCAATATTGTCACGCATTATAAAAGATACTCATACAGAGGACAAAAGAGCATAGGTATGAATAAGTGGAATAAGAAAATAGTGGTGAATGGAAAAAGTTAAAAAAATAGTACGTGTACTACTGCCTGGCTAACTGTAATTCTTCCTTCCCACCACTGGCACCACTGGTCTGTGCTAGTATTGCTTCAAGATGTGTCCACTAGAATTGCCAAGTCCTCCATTTTGTGGCTTTCCCTCTGTACCACTGCATCGCCACTCCTATGCACCAATATTCTCCAAAACAATGGTTTTGACATGATAAACCCCATAAGTTTTAAGTTTTGAGTTCATGGGGTTTGAACCTGTGACCTTGTGTGGCCATAGCAATGTCCCTGCAATTTGGCCAAGGGCCTAGCACATGGATTTGGAACAACTATACTTATTATTAATTTGTTCACGAGATAGTGTATGTTTCATTTTCCAATACTCAGAGTTCCAACTATACATGTTCATTTTTGCATGTTGTATTTAGAGTATGTAATTTCAATTTAGAAGATGTGGAATTATAATTGTATAAGGACCACATGTAAGGTCACAGTTTTTTGTGTTGGGTTTGCATGAGGAGGTCATATATGTGTATATATATATCATACGGGACTGTGAAATGAGTAACTTCATTGTCCAGGCCAATTTGGAATGGATAAGTAGTAACTCCAGCTTCTTCCAGCTGTAGATATTATTAAATACCTTCTTGATATACCTGCGACGTTTTTTCAACTTTCTTTTTGATAATAATGAGGTTTCATTTGAAACATCCAAACTGGTCTTCTTCATATTATATCACCATATCACAAGAAGGGAGAAACATTCGGATTTGATAACAAAATGAGAAGGTATTATTCCTTTTCAGACCTACCAGATAGGGTAAGTTAGAAATCAACCATTAATGAATCTTCCAAGAGTAGATGATGGATAATTTTTCTTTGATGTGGCTATCAAATTTGTCATAAACGATGAGATTTTATTCTTAATTGATAGCATATCCATAGTGATTTCCTCGTAATACCCAACAAAATGTAGGATTGCCAAAATCTTGCACCTGTGTGAGACTTTGTCACCTTTCAACACTTGCTGGCATCCTTCATAATTTCAACAAAAAACTCGAGGAAATTTTATCATGAAAATGTCTATACAACATATATAAAAAGGAAGTTTATCCTCTCCAACAAGTTCGGGCTGTGAGGGAAGTCAAAAATCTTCAGCAAGCAAATCATCTAAGTTTCACTGAAAATCAACAAGTATTATAAGGCTTAAAAAGTGTGGACAAGCATTCAATAAAATCATGAAGGTGCTAAAACTAATCTTTCTTATCATTGAATAAAATCATCATCAATATTTGGTATCATCTAGGCACAGAAAGATTAGTCCTGTTACCAAAATTTGCCGATGAAATCCACTAACAGGAGGAAGTCTTGTTTTAACAGGTGGCTACTTTTGTATTTCACAATCATCTTGGGTTATGATCTTCAGAGTTCTCCAATCACTCCCTATAATATGCTTTCTCCTCCACTTTCAAGCCTTTCCTCATTCTTGCTGTTTCTTTTTTTCTGGATGCAACTGATATAAATTTTGTTATAAACATTTGTTGATGAAAAAAAAAAAAAAAAAAAAAGAAGCTAATGTGGGTTAGTGTCGCTTTGTATTAGTTGTTAAAATAATAGCTTTTCATGGTATTGCTAATTGAACTTCAGAGAAGCTAAATAAAATATGATTTATAAATGCAGTCACACGACGTGCCACAATTGCAGCAGTACTTATTGACACGAGCATGTCACGTGCGGTGTTAACCTACGAACAATTTTAACCTAGTTTTATCTTGAGAAATCTCATTGGAGGTGGTGGCGCGCTATGGCATTTCATCCCTTATAAATACCCATATGTCCTCACTGTGTCAACTCACACATCGCACCTTCAATAATCTACTAGACTGATCTAGCTTTTATTCTTCGTCCTAGGTTTTGTATTTGTTTTGTTTGAATTGAATAATTTGCTGAAGGGCTCTGTTGATAAAAACTCCTTCAGATGTAGGAGTAGTAGTACAGTTTATTGTCCAAAGGCAAGCAAGAAAGAGTTTGCAGAAATTTGGTTGGAGAAAGACTTGAAGGCAAATGACTTTCTTATTAGGCGAGATACATATCTATCTTCATTCTCGTCGATATGTTACTGTGCTGATCACACTATTTTTCAATCTCTCTCTGTTTTAAATGCCCTTGCAGAAATTCTCCTTGTGTTACAAAGATAAGAAGAAACTCTCTATGAGGAGGTATCCACTATTTTTTGATTTTTCAATTTGGAAAAGGAGCAGAGAGCTTTTGCTTATTAACAGTGCGCCATGCATATAAATTGCTATTGCTTCCGATGTACATTGAGATCACTTTCAGATCTAATTGTTTTCAGAAACTTAACATGATGTAAGAACCAAATCTAACAACTGAGACCACAATTGTGATTTTTCAGTATTTGTGAATCATTTACACATGTTCTAAGTCTGAATGGAAATTTGGAACTGGAGGTCATGTGCATCTCTAAGCAAGAAAAGAATCTGATTGATTGAGACTATTACTGTCCATAATTCAGTAACTGAGGAAATTGAGGTGACGTATAACATGCACCTTGGAATCTTCATAACGTAGCTTATAATCTAGAGATTAATCTGATTGAAAGTACAGTCTGAAAATTATAGAATTAATAGTTCATTGGTTTTCTGATATGCGACTCACTAAGGTGAAGGTTAGTTTATTTTTGTTTTGTTGCAGGAAGGCAATATAACAAGTTAAACCCTGCTATTTAGGGGTGTGGAGTTTATGCAATGCGCTGCTTGAGCTTAAAAACCTGGACAAATAATGTTTAATTTCTCATTTACGTGCTCTATATGTTGATTTAAGTTGAGTGGAGATGGACTGGGATCTAAACTATCTTGATTTTGAAGAACTTTGAGCCAAGTTTGAGATGGACGTGATCTGAATTGAAATCCGGTTGCTTTGTCATGTTTATTAGCAATTTGCTTCATATCCTTTGACTTTATTTAGAGCACAATTATTGCACATGGTGATAATGATTTTGTTTGAAAGAAGAAAGTCAAAATTGAATCAAATCATTTCAATCACGAGTCATTGTGCTTGTGTCATGTTAAAACTTTATCTGCGTTTGTGGTCATTGCTGTACTTATCTCCAATTTGGTTGTACCATTCTCTGTTAAGAACTATCAGCTTAATACCAATATTCTGGAAAAAAGAAAATTATAAAGATGTTGGATGGAAAGACTGTTCATGCTAAGTGGAGTTGGTCATATGAATCCTTTTATGTTCTTTGCATCTAACCTATTAAGACATGTATATTCACATGAATTAAAATCAAATGCATTAGTATTCATGAAAAATGCGCATTGAACCAACTATCCAAGTCAATTATTTATTGAGTGAGTTCCAGTAGTCATGAGCAGCTCGATTTGTTTGCCCTCTCAGGATTGGCAAAAAGTAAAGCCTGGAGCAACTGATTTTGGCAGAAAGTACTTGATGGCAGAGACCTCATGGGATTGCCAATATAAATGGAGAAGCCGTTTGTGTGAGTTTCCTATTTTTCTCTTTTAGTGTTTTATAAATATATTGCATTTGGAAATAGATCAAATAAGTTAGCTATAACCATGATTTGCCTGTCATTTGAAAATGCATCTGAATCAAATCCTAGGGAGCCATTCCTTCTTTACCCTGACCAAATTTGTCTCCCCCTCCAAAAGAAGAAAAGATAATCTATTCGATATGATTTCAACCTTATAAGTCAGTCATCACATACACCAAATTGTAATACTTGCATCTGTTCATGTTTGGCATAAAATGTCAAGCTGAAATGGTGGTGCCTCCCAATACCCAAATATTGTACATGGATATAGGTATATCACTGTGATTTTTAATAACTATTTCTCAAAAAAATAACCCAAGGATGTAATAAGAAAATTTGATTTGCTTTTGCAAAACAATCTTTCGAAACATGAATTTATTGGTTGCATGTCTAAGTCTTTATTTCATTGATATTATATACCTTGTTCTTTTTGACAAGCTTGTATTGTTTTATCATCATCTCTTATGCATTTTATAATTCTATCTCGGTCGTTAATGTATAGATCCCATTTTCTTTTTTGGTCAGTCTATAGAAACCAATATTGAGCAGGTTAATAATTAGGAAAGCCAGTGATTAGGTACAGAATCCAGAGCAAAAGCCAATGGAATGGCAAGTAATTGGTCCTCCTAATTTCCCAAGATATGAAATACCATTTGAAGCTATCATGTTCATTTTTTGTCACGATAGCAAAGAGCACACAGTCAGACCCCAACCAAGAAACCAAAATTGGCAGCTAAATCAGAACCAAGGGATAAGACCAAGTTCATAGCATACGTGGAAACTTACTGTGTTTCCGTTTCTTCCTCGGAATTGCCAACTTTTGTTTTCCCTATAAATTGTAGATGAGTTTCTGCCTACTTTCTATGCAAATCTGCAATAGCATACTAGTACTGTCTGTGTTCATTTGAGCTGTTTAGCGTGTGTGGCCACCCAAAGTAAAAAAGAGAAAAAATGGCGTCATCTTCTTCTTCTTTCGAGAGGACTTTGGCGGCGCAGCTTAGATTGGTTGGCAGTCGCCTCCTCAATGCCCCTTCTTCTGTTGATGAACTCCTCACTCTTCTTGATGTATGCTGCCTCGATTTACCACTTCATGCATACAATGATTTACTGAGCCGTGAAGCTTTGCTTGCATTGGGATTTCTTATTTGTGTTTCATTGGGATAAATATGAATGCTTGAGGATGGTTGATGATTGTTTGGGGATGATTGATTTTCTGTCTTTGGGCTTATCATCAATTTGCTCTCATCATGCATCTTTGTTGTTTTAGTTGGTCTATATATGCTAGGCATCTAGTTCATATGGAACAGGAGAGTGAGTTCATATAATGGCTTTCAAACTCCTTTCTAAACTATAGAACTTTGGTTTCAGCATACTACGTTAAGTGAGTTAAACGGATTTCATTTTAAGTGTTGCTCCTTGTACTTGGTGTTCCTTGCTGTCCACTTCTCCATCTGCTGGATGGTATTCTTGTGCAATCATGAGCTTCAAAGTCAAATCTCTAGTTTTATCTTTTCCGCCCCACTTTGTTTGACCTCTTAAAGGACATACATCACCAATTATTGAAGAATCTGAAAGGGGTGTTCTCTTTCTACATTCCCAGAAACATTTCTGTACTCTTTAATGTTGTTTATTTAGATATAGAAACTGACTTTTGCTTTCATCTACATGTCCCCCCTACATAGAATGCTGAGGATGTCTTGGTGAATGTGGAGCAAGAACCATCGGACTTCCTCCAGGATGCCCTTCTTCCTGTCATGAAGGGTCTCATAGCTGAAGCTCTGTTCAAACATTGTAATGAGGATGTTAGAGTTACAGTGGCATCTTGCCTCAGTGAGATTCTGAGGATAGCATTGCCGGTACAGCCATATAATGACGATCAAATGAAGGTATATAAAACAAAACTCTGGAGATTTTCTAATACAATGAACTCACTCCTCTCTAGATAAAATTTTGTTCTTTCACATTTTCTTAAGTATCCATTCATAGGCAGGAAATATTTCAACTGATCATGGGGGCTCTTTCAAAGCTATCTGCACCGTCGACACTGTGTTATGAGAAGGCCCTTTCTATACTTGAAACCATTGCAAGGGTCAAGGCATGCCTGCTAATGCTTGACCTTGGATGTGAGGCACAAATTCTTCATATGTGCCAACATTTCTGGGTATTTACTAGGTAATATTATCATCAGTAACATTTTACGCCCTTTTTTTTTTCTTTTCACATAATAGTTTACCAGATATTATAAGAAAAGGATGGCTTTCTAAACCTTTGACCAATAACAGTAGTTAATGGGAATTGCTCTTTAGAGTTTAATTTTAGTTTTCGGGATTATCATAGTGTGGCTTGTCTTGCTGTCTAGTAACCTTTCTCATGACTCAAAGATGATATTTATAGTTAGTTAATCGCGGATAAGTTTCCATGAACATCAGTGTTCATTTATAAGTTAGTTTGCTTTTCATGATTGGATGAATCTTTCGACCATTTCATGTTGGTTTTGTCTTGGTACTTTAAACCTTTCAATTTTGTTGAAGAATCTCCTGCTAAACTCAATGTTTTGCTTGGTATAGCAAGGACTTTTTATGTAAAATGTTACACTGCTATCTTTGCAAGAGAGATTGGAATTAGCGATATCTGTGCAAGCTCTTGACCTTGATTCTAGGGTAGTGAAAAATAATGGCACCTAAATGGCTTTGTGGGAGTTGGAGTATTGACTTGGCTTAACAGTTTCATTACAACAGACTGCAGCAACACTCTTATGACCTTACTAAATGATAGTTCTCAACATCTTTTTATCTTTTGACATTTTAGCGTTTGCCTTCTGATGCTCTCTTATATCTTGATGGGTGCTTTCGTTATTAAGGTCAAATCAGTCTGCTGATGAATGCTGGGCCGTGGAACAAATAATGGCCGATATCCTCGCTGAAAGTGATGATATCAGCTCAGATCTTCTGATCCGTCTCCTGGCTAGTGTGCTTGAGGAGAATGAGGTTACTGTCATTTTGTATGTTTCTGCTGTTTTAAGTTGGCTTTGATTTGTTCTATATCTAATAGGGAATATACCGTCTTGCAGAAAGTGGCACCTTCCAGTTGGAAATTGGGAGAGAAACTAATCTCGGATTTTGCAGCAAAGCTGAGACCTAATGGTTCTCCTGAGCATGGCATTGCTGATATCCTAGACCCTAGGGGTTCAACACTTCCCAAGAAAAGGGAACCAAAACCCAATTCGATCATGAGACCCGAGGAAGGTTATGATCTTTCTTGGCTGAACAGAGAGGGTCAAACTACTAAAGAACCCCACAAAAGAAGGATCTCCTTAAGCAGAGCTGATCTTTCAGCTACGCCTACTGTTTCTAGAATAAACAGAAGAACTACAATGCAGTCAAATGTGGAGACTCTACAAGCTGAGGTGGCTCTACTTCCCGTTGATCTAGGAGACAAAAAAGTGAAGTTGCCACTTAAAGGAGGAAACAACACTAGCAAAGGCACCTCAAAGGTATGATTGTAACTGTCGCAGTATACTTATCATACACTGATTGAATCTGATATTATAAATCTATTACATTCTTTGTCGCTATATTATTAAGTATGCCTTCTTCAATTTTTATTATCATCATTGTTGTTGTTATAAGACTGGAGTATCTTCCCAAGTTCCGCTGAATTTGTGTTTACAGTTAGTAAAGAGGGTTCACACTCAGTTTATTTCTTGCTTTTTCCTAATTGCAACGATGCATAGTCTTTGCGTCTTTTTTTCAGCTTTCATAAAGTCATGTATTTTTCTTGAACAATTTTCAGGATTCTGAGGTGCTTACCGATGGATTAGTTGGTCGGAGAATAAAGGTCTGGTGGCCATTGGATGAAATGTGAGCACTCTAGGACCCTCACTTGGAATACTTTGTTTCTGTTTCGGTTGTGCATGTTATATTTCAATTCTCATCTCCTTCTTGCACTTGCTACTGCTGTTCCTTCAGTGATGGCTAGCTGCTGCTGTTTGCTTCAATGATGGTCTAATGCACTAGGTTGTTTATATCATTTTCTTCCAATTCCTGATTGATTGTTTTACAGGTTCTATGATGGCCGAATTCAGTCTTACAACCCCCTAACAAAAAAGCACAAGGTGCGATGACTATCATAGTCTTTGAAAGTTTATATAACTGTGACTTACCATTTGTTTTGATCTGCTCAGTTAGCTTCTTTCGTGTATCTATGGACATCAGTCCTTTTGTTATCCTCATGTCCTATCTGATAGCTAACTTTTTAGAATATCGCGACTGTTTGAGCAGGTGTCTCTTGCTCTATGCTCTCTATACCTCATCTTTTAATTTGAGATCCTGCAACTGCATTTTCTTTGATCTTGTGCTAAATATATTTGGCCTGACTGGGGACTATAGGTTTTGTACGATGATGGGGAAAAAGAAACCTTAAAGCTCGAGAAGGAAAGGTGGGAGTTCATTGAGGATAATTTGTCTGATGAAGTAAGTGTCACTTTAATTTGTTATTGCTTTCCATGTTTCATACCATTAAATAGAAGTAATTCCCCGCTCATGTGCTTTTTGGATATCTTGCAACGACAGAAGGGTGATAATCCCAAACCTGTTACCTCGCCTGTCATGTAAGTTTTCCATTTTATTGAGATTGGTGCCTGCATATGTTTCTTTTTCGTCCTAATGAAATTGCCTGTTTTTTTTGGCCCTGATTGTGATATCAGACTGAGAAATGGGAATGACAAAACTTCACACTCAACTAGGATATCAAACTACGAAATTGTTGAGAGGTTAGATTTCGATAACACATGATTTTACAATTTTTATTGTTTGCTTGGCTGCAAGCTTATTTCTTGTGTTTCTTTCTAGGGCGGGAGTGGCTATCAGATTGCCAGAAGTTGAAGCTCCAAACTTTGGCAGCCAAAATATAGGTGGAGATGGGTCCAGTGATGACAAAAGCGCTGAGGATAATGTATTCGAGTTCAAGGCTCGATCAAAGGATGTCCGACTAGAAAGTCCTAGTATGAGGACGTTTGATAGTGACGAAAGCTCGGAGGACAATGTCTTTGAGTTCAGGGCACGATCAAAGGATGTCATATTAGAAATTCCTAGTAAGAGCACATCCAATGATTGGACACTAGAAGCTAGCCCACCAGGAGCAATTGAGGTTGGATCAAAGGATTTGCAACTCGGGAATTTGGGTACAAGCACGTCCGATGATTCGATTCCAGAAGCCAGCATGCCTAGAGCAATCGGGGTTCGTTCAAAGGATGCGAAACAAGAAAATCCTAGTACAAGTGCATCCGACGACTCGACCCCGGAAGCCAGCCCACCTAGAGCGATTAGGGTTCGATCAAAGGATGTGCAACTCAAAAGACCTAGTACAAGCACATCGGATGATTCAACTCCAGAAGCTAGCCCGCCTAGACCTTGGGGACTGATGCGGAGCCAATTTCGGCATCACTAACTTGGAAGCTGGGGGTGCAGAGGATGGAAAACAGCTATACTTTGGGTAAAATAATAGATGTAATAGATCTTAAGAAGGCATTGATATGATAGAGCTTACAATTAGGCCGTGTACAAAGATCCAGAGGTTAAAGTTCCTGATGTCTGGGAGCATTTAGTTATAGCCATCCTATTGGCATAGGTTTTTTCTTGCTTTTGTAAATGTAAGATGATTATAGTCCTTACCACTACAATAGAAATGCAAGCTTGTATATGGATTACGTTTATATGGATTACATTCGTTTTGTCTAAAATGAAAGTTACATTCTTTTATTGGTCATACGCTGGGAACTTGGAATCGACTCATTTAGTCATTACTCTCATCCATCCCTGGTAATAAAACAAATAATGTCTGAAAAAGGATATAGCAACTCTACATTCTCCCTCCCTCCTGCCCTCCAGCTCTTGCATTTAGTTGTGATGTCGCAGGAAAGAGGTACATGATGACCAAAAAAAGAGAGAACAAGGAGGAAAATAGTCATCACTTCGTCCCCCTCTCAATTCTTAGTTTATTTTGTTTTCTCGAACTTTACTGGTGGCTCTCTTCGACAATGGGAAATTTCAAAGAGAAAGCCAAACTCAAGAATTCGCAGGTTCTTATTCTTTGGTGATGGTGGTGAATTATTTCCTTTTCTTGCATTTTACTGGTAGCTTTCTTCAATCACAGAAGATTCAGAGAGCGAGGGGATGTTAAAGAACTGCCACCCCACACGGTCATCTTTGTTCAGTCAGATTGTCCAACGATACCATATGCATTGACGTTTTCGATAACAGATTAGAAGTCAATAATCCATCTCGTCGATGTAGGTGGTTATATCTATAGAGCTGACTTACTATCTAATTTAATGGTGAGGCTAGTGCAGAAATATAATTGTGTACTTTGTACCGTAATATATTAATGCGTCCTCTCCTTTCATCATGTTACATCATTTTTCAATCCTTTTTCCCCTCCTGTTTATATCTTCTCATATTCACCTGCCGATCTAAATGTGACGTAGCTCTTACAAGAAAAAGTTTTATGTTCTTGGTCTCCAAAAACATCCTCCTCTGTAAGTGCCTTGTGTGCATCAGCTGCTGCTAGTTCTTATTAATCGCAGGTTTTCATGCCAGCTCCAAGCCTAAAAGCCAAACTTCGAGTATGGCCAACCCCAGAAAAACAGGAGGAAAGCAGTTCCTCTTACTTTAGCCCCGTCTTTGACTTTTTGGTTTATGAATGGATCATATGTCATATGACATTTACTTCTGAATTATATATTACTGAGGTAATTCTCTAGAAAACTGGGTTTCTTTCTTGGACTTCAAGATAAAAACTCCACTTTAGGATACGCTTGATAATTATTCTATTTTCAAAAATAATTTCCGTTTAAAAGTGCGCGATTTCCCGTGGGCTGTGTTGCGATCTGCAACTGGCCCATCTACTGAAAATACTAAAAGATGCAAGAGAGTCTCGTTGTCCACTCCATAGTCCCTGCTGCTCTTGCATGAACTGGTGGCGTCTCTCAGAAAAGAGGATGACGATGGCCGTAAAAAGAAAGAAGAGAAACGATGGAGATGGTCTCGGTCGACTGCTTCGTTCCTCTCTCTCTCTGTTATCAGGTTCGTATTCATCTGTGATGGTTGCCGATCCTTTTTCCTTTTTCTTTGTTTGTCGATTGGCAATGCCAGCTTCGTTTCATCTGCGTCAGGTACTTTGGAATTTTCTCAGTTCCTTTTCTATAATAATTCATCTTAAAAGATATCACTATTCTGCTTAAATTTTGCCTTTTTTTTTTGGCCATTTGCAGATAAAAGTAGGCTTTTGCTACTTATTATTGATGAAGCTAAGCGGCAGACTTTTCTTTCCAGTATGCTTCAACAAGTACGTGAGCAAGCTTAAGCTGATTTTGGACTTTTCATATTGAGTTCGATGAATTTTTTTTTTCTTTTTGTTTTCGCGTTTGTATAACTCGTCAACGGAAGCTTCGTCGATTGCAGACCATCAGCATTTGTTTTTTCTTTTCCTCTGAGCAAAAGAACTACACCCATATAGGACGACCATGATATGAATAATCATAATTGGATATATCTCCTTTGTGGGTTGATGTTTTGCTTCTTAAAGTTAAAAGTCAGCCCCTTCCTCTGTGGGTTGTGTTGCATATGATTCTTTTTTTCTGTGAATTATGACATCCCTTCTCACAGTTGTATGGATTCTTGTTTTTCTCAAATGATTCGAGGAAAAGCTGATATGAGTCTGTAGTTTGGCTAGTTTAGTAGTATCCACTGTCCTTACACCGACCTATTGTGGATAAATTTTTGGATTGAAGTGGAGACTAAAAAGAGTCTTATCTAGAACCTTTGGCTCATCACCAAGTGGAGGTTACCAACACAGTCTCTCCTTATGTCTTATGGCAGGATTGATGCTGCTTCCTGCCCTTTTTGCAATGAGGTGCCTGACTCTATTGATCATTTCTTTTTTGGTTGTTTCATTACTTCGAGTTTTGCCTTCTTTTGGGCAACCAGATGTGGGCTTCCTTGAGTAACAAGCCTTAAGAGGAAACTCTCAATTGGGTCATGACCTTGCTTTCGGGCAAGGAGTTTTATAAATGTATTGCCCATTTTTCTTTTGATGCGTTTTGCCACATCATTTGGAAGAACAAGAACAATATTCTTTTTAGGGGTGAGCCGATTTCTTTATTGGGTATGAAGAAGCACCTCCTTAAGGTCGTCCAAGATAAAGCTCTTACCTTCAAGAATGTGGAGAATACCCCTAGAAATAGAAGATTGCAACGTTCCTGGGATTTGGACCCTGCTATCTTCTCCTCCTTGGATCGGTCACAGTCTAGGCAGGTGTGTTGATGCCTCTTGGCATTTTGGCCGTCCTTTTTGCACTAGTGTTCTTGGTCTTCTTTTGACTGCCACTTGGCATCTTCCTCGGCTTTCTTTTACTCAGGATGAGCATGTTCATCTTGAGTACAAGTTTTTGAAGCCGATTGTTTGTACAGTTTGACCGTCCCCAATAAATTTCTTACTTTCACCAAAAAAAAAAAAAAAGGTCTATCGAGCTTATTGGTTAAAAGTCAATACATGTCTTACCTTACCAAAAAAAAGAAGAAGAGTCTATCCAAATTTTCTATTGAACTGAAATCTATTGAATTTTCAGATGTTAATTTCAACAAACACCTAATAAATCTGGTTGGTCGATAATAACATTTAAACCAGTGATCTCACAGAGTTAGTAGTAATTGATGCCATGGTACTTGACCCGGAGAACAACGGTAAAGCACAAAGCTTTAGATTGAAACTTTTAAAGCTAAGAGACATTTACTCATTTTTTCCAGTTGAACTTGCTTTTTTCCTCCCACAAGCATGGCATTTTTTTCAGAAATGGCATTAGGCTAATCTTAAGATCTATTTTTTTTTGTCACAATATAGCAGAAACTGTGAAATTGGAATGTCTGCTGAACTTTATAGGGGTTAATCATCAATGCACATTATTTGCAAATTGTTTCCTACACCAGCTACTTCCAGCACCTTGATATAGGTTGCATATCTTTTGGAGTTTACCAATTAATGATGAGGCTTGAGGCTTGTGTAAAACGGCAGTTTGAACATATTGCAGTGTCTGATATTTTCACTCAGATTACATCTCTTCAAATATTTTTTTCCAAGTATTCTTTATTTTTTATTGTATCTCAAGTATTCACGCTCCATTTCGGATGACTTCTAGCTATTATGGGGAAAAAGTTTTTCCTTGGTATCCAGTAACGTTCTTTTCTGAATAAGAGCCTTGAATATGTCCTTCCAACTTCTTCTGAATTTTAGATTCTGTAAGCCAATTCAGACCCATGAGCCAACCTCTTGAAAGAGACAACACCAGATAAATAGGAAGAAAGCTGCTCCTTTTATCTGAGCCTCGTGTTTTGGCTACTACGCAACACGAATTTCTATAAATGGTCAATGCAAGAGAAAATGTAATACTTATACTACCACTTGGCTAACTGTAATCCTTCCTTCCTGCCACTAGCACCACTGGTCTGCTCTAGTAAGATGTGTCCACTAGTCAAGTCCTCCATTATGCGGCTTTCCCTCTGTACCACTGCTTCACCACTCCTATGCACCGATATTCTCCAGAATGATGATTTTGACGTCACAAACCTGTGATGTTTAGTTTTGAGGTCATGGGTTTTAAACCTGTGACATTGTATGGCCATATCAAATTTCCTGCAATTAGGCCAAGTGCCTCACACATGGTTTTGTAACAACTTATTGGTGGTTTGTTCCCAAGATAGCCTATTTTCAATACTTCGAAGACACCTGTTTTTAAATTATCAACTATGCATCTTCATTTTTGTATGTTGTATTTAGCATACAGAATTTTAAAATAGAAGATGTAAAATCGTAATTGAATTGAAGGTCCACATGGAAGGTCACAGGTTTATATGTAGGTATACACATATATAATGTATATTATGTACATGTATATACATATATATATGTATATGTATGTATACATATGGAACATAGAGAATTTAATCTGACTGTTTTCTAGGCGTATGTGAAAAGGAAAATATTAATTCGAGCTTTTTTCAATTGTAGATATTTACTAACACCTTCTTGATATGCTCATGTGGTTTTCTCAATTTTGTTTTGCTAGCAATGAGGTTTCATTTTTAAAATGAGTTGTATATCCAAACTATCACCCTTATATTAGATTACCATATATGTGAAGGGAAAAATATTCAGATATCATACTAAAATGAGAAGTTATCCTTCCTTTTGACACCTATGAAATAGGGTAAGTTAGAAATCAACCATTGGTGGACCTTCCAAGAGTAGATAGTGGATAAAATTTCTTTGATGCAGCTTTCAAATTTTCCATAAATGATGAGATTTTGTATTTTAATTGATGGTATATTTTACAAACATTTCCTTCTAATACACTTCTTGCCAACAAAGGGCTGCATTGCCAGAGTGTTGCACCTTATGAGACTTTGTCACCTGATATTCGCTGACATCTTTTGTAAGGAGGTTTGCTAGTAATGAGGTTTCATTTTCGAAATGAGTTGTATATCCAAACCGTCACCCTCATAGTAGATTACCATACATGTGAAGGGAAAAATATTCAAATATCATACTAAAATGAGAAGTTATCTTTCCTTTTGACACCTACGAAATAGGGTAAGTTAGAAATCAACCATTGATGGACCTCCCAAGAGTGGATAGTGGATAAAGTTTCTTTGATGTGGCTTTCAAATTTTCCATAAATGATGAGATTTTGTATTTTAATTGATGGTATATTTTACAAACATTTCCTTCTAATACACTTCTTGCCAACAAAGGGCTGCATTGCCAGAGTGTTGCACCTTGTGAGACATTCTCACCTAATATCCACTGACACCTTTTGTAACGAGGTTTGCTAGTAATGAGGTTTCATTTTCGAAATGAGTTTTATATCCAAACCATCACCCTTATATTAGATTACCATACATGTGAAGGGAAAAATATTCAGATATCATACTAAAATGAGAAGTTATCTTTCCTTTTGACACCAACGAAATAGGGTAAGTTAGAAATCAACCATTGATGGACCTCTCAAGAGTAGATAGTGGATAAAGTTTCTTTGATGCGGCTTTTAAATTTTTCCATAAATGATGAGATTTTGTATTTTAATTGATGGTATATTTTACAAACATTTCCTTCTAATACACTTCTTGCCAACAAAAGGCTGCATTGCCAGAGTGTTGCGCCTTGTGAGACTTTGTCACCTAATATTGGCTGACATCTTTTGTAATGAGGTTCGCTAGTAATGAGGTTTCATTTTCAAAATGAGTTGTATATCCAAACCGTCACCTCATATTAAATTACCATACATATGAAGGGAAAAATACTAGATATCATACTAAAATGAGAAGTTATCTTTCCTTTTGATACCTACGAAATAGAGTAAGTTAGAAATCAACCATTGATGGACCTGCCAAGAGTAGATAGTGGATAAAGTTTCTTTGATGCGGCTTTTTAATTTTCCATAAATGATGAGATTTTGTATTTTAATTGATGGTATATTTTACAAACATTTCCTTCTAATACACTTCTTGCCAACAAAAGGCTGGATTGCCAGAGTCTTGCACCCTTGTGAGACGTTGTCACCTAATATTTGCTGACACCTTTTGTAAAATAAACAAAAAGCAGGAAGAAATTGTATCATGAAAATGTTTATACAACGTGTATAGTAAAGAAGATAATCCCATTCAACAAGTTTAAGCTGTGAGGCAAGTTTTAAAATTTTTTTTATCATAAGATTGAATAAAATTATAAGGCGAGTCGTCCAAATTCCACCGAAATCAAGGCGTAAACAGTTTGGTCAAGCATCGTCGCCTAAATTTCATTGAAAATCATCTTAGGTTGTGAGGCAAGTTGAAAAACTTTTTGACGCAACCAACGAAGGTGCTAAAACTAATCTGTCATATTGAATAAAATTATTAAAGACGTTTGGTGTCATCTAGGAATAGAAAGACTAATCTTGCTACTAAAATTTGTCGATGAAATCCATTAAAGGAGGATGTATTGTTTTAAGAATTGATCGACTTCTTTCATTAGTCACTATCATCTTGGCTTATGATCTTCAGAATTTCTCCAATCACTCCTTATGCTATTCTTTCTCCCCAACGTTCAAAACCTATCCTAATTCTTGCTGTTCTTTTTTTTTTTTTTTTTTTTTTTTTAATGATGTAACTGATAGAAGTTTTGATATGCATAGTTTTTACCGGGGAAAAAAAGCAATAGTTGCTAAAGTAATAGCCTTTCATGGCATTGCTAGTTAAACTAAAAAGCTAAATCAAATATGATGTATAAATGAGTCAGACAACATGCCGCATTCACAGAATTGCTTATCGCTTATTGACATGAGCATGTCACGTGCGGAGTTCACAAACAAACAATTTAAACCTGGATGTGTCTTGAGAAATCACGTTGAAGGTGGCGACGCACTGTGGCATTTCATCCCTTATAAATACCCCTATATCCTCACTGTATCACCTCACACATAACACCTTTGATAATTTACACGACTGATTGAATTTTAATTCTTCATTCTAGCTTTTGTATACTTTTTGTTTGAATTGCATAATTTTGCTGAAGGACTCTGTTGATCGAAAGTCATTCAGATATAGGAGTAGGACAATTTATTGTCCAAAAGCAAGCAAGAGAGAATTTGCAGATATTTGCTCGGGGAAAATTTTGAAGGTGAATATCTTTTTTATCAGACTAGATGCACATATCTTTTCCTTCTTGTTCGGTAAAATGTTACTCGACTCATCACACTGTTCTTTTTTATTTCTCTCTGTTTTAAATGCCCTTCCAGCAATTCTCCTAGTGTCACAAAGATAACAAGAAACTCTCTAAAAGGGGGTACTCCTCTTTTTTGATTTTTCAATTTGGAAGAGATAATAGCACAGGGAGCTTTTATTTATTAAAGATGAGCCTTGCATATAAATTGATATTGATTCCCATTTACATCAAGATCACTTTCAGATCCAATTCTTTTCAGAAACTTCACATGATGTTAGAACCAATCGCGCAACTGAGACTAGAGTATGATAATTTGTAACTCATTTACACGTGTTCTGAGTTCTAGTGGAAGTCAGGAACTTGAGGTCGTGTGCATTTCTAAGCAAGAAAAGAATCTGATTGATTGAGATTATTACGGCCGATAATTTAGTAACTGAGGAAACTCAGATGACATGTAATATGCACATTAGAATTTTCATAGCATAACTTAAAATCTAGAGATGAATCTGATGAGAGTACAGATCTGAAATTTATACAGTTGAACACTTCATTTATTTTCTGATATGCAATTCACTGAGGCAAAGTTAGTTTATATATGTTTTGTTGCAGGAAGGCAATCACAAGTTAAAGTCTGGTTCTCAGGGGTGTAACAAAGTTGAGTCGATGCACTGTGCTGCTTGAACTTAAAACCTGAATAAATAATGTTTGATTTCATACAAGCTCTGCTCGACAGTTTAACTTGACTTGAGATGGACTTGGTTATTCAACTTATCTTTAATTTGGATGAATATGAGCCAAGCTTGAGATCAACCACTTCTGAATTGAAATTTGGTTGCTCTGAATGGAAAGCCTTTTCATGCCAAATGAGTCGGTTATATGAATCCTTTTATGTTATTTACTTCTTACTTATAAAAGTCTAATGCATTAGTATGCATAAAAAATGTATATTGAACAATAATCCAATATTTTAAAGTAAATTATCTATCGAGTGAGTTGTAGTAGTCATGAGCAGCTCGATTTGTTTGCACCCCTCAGAATTGGCAAAGTCAGCATTAAGTGCGGAGCAACTAATGAGAGAAAGTACTCGATGGCAGAGACCTTCTCATGCGATTGCCAAAATAATTGGAGAAGCAGCTTGTGTAAGTTTCCAGAAATTTTCTCTTTTAGTGTCATAACACACACACACACACACACACACACACACACACACACACATATATAGCAGTTGTTGTTAGATCAAATGAATTAGCTATTACCTTGATTTGCTCATCATCTAAAAAAGTAGGAGATGAGAGTTTGTTGTGATTGAAACCTGCATACTTTCTCTTTATTGTTTGTCTGCAATCCTGGACATACCTGATAAGAGGGACGAAGGTTGAGCTGTATTAGGGTGGAGAAAGCTGTATGACACAATGCTGCAGGTACAGGGATCGCTTAAAAGTTGCTGCATAGAACTTTATCAAAGCTTATTTAGGCTGTCAATTTTTCTACTGATACAATTGTATATAATACTTACCTAGCTTAGTATGTGATATATTTCTTAAGAATCAGTTAAAAGGGCATACTGAAATAGCAATTGACTATGATGGTAATTGCCTCAGGTCAAGTTGTTTTGAGATGGGGGAAATGTATTCTTTCTATCTCATTCAGGAATATAGAAACCAATATAGAGCAGGTTAATAATTAGGTAAACCTACAATTAAAGAGTTATTATTACAGAATTCAGTGCAAAGAGCAATGAAATTGTAAGTAATTTTCCTCCTAAGTCCCCAAGATTTGAAATACCATTTGGAGCTATCGTGTCTAATTTTTGTCAAGAAAGCGAAGAGCACACAGTCAGAGCCCAACCAAGATACCTAAATTGACAGCTAATTGAGAACACGAGAAGTAAGACCAAGTTCATGGCATAGGTGGAAACTTACTGTGTTTCCGTTTCTTCCTTTGAATTGCGCAGTTTTGATTTCCCTATAAATTATAGATGAGTTTCAGGTTACTCTGTGCAAATCTGCTTGAGAATACTTGTACTTGCTATGCTTGTTTGAGCATTTTTTAGTAAGTGTGGCCACTCAAATTAAAGAGAAAAAATGGCGTCATCTTCTTCATTTGAGAGGACTTTGGCAAGGCAGCTCAGATTGGTTGGCAATGGCCTCCTCAATGCCCCTTCTTCTGTTGACAAGCTTCTCGCTCTTCTCAATGAATGGTGCCCAATATGCCTATTCATGCATTTGCAAATGATGATCTGATGTGCTGTGTTTCTTTGCCTTACTTACAGTATGCTGTGCTCCTTGGGATAAAAAGAAAGCTTGATGGTGTTTGATAGTTTGGTGCTGTGCAGTATTTGTGCTGAATTACTCATCGGCATTCTTTGCCTTTGAAACTGATTTTCATTTCTGTCTTGAATTTTTTTTCATGATACCTCTTTATCAGATGTACTGTTTCTTTGTATGGCTTTGTAGATTGTCCTTTTCCTCCAAGATTTCTGCTTTGAGCTCATTTAATCACCTTTCTGGCTACATACGATATCTCTTGTCAACTGATGTTGTTGCTCTACTTAAAAAAACCAACAGTTTGCTTTGACTTACAAGTTCCACTGCATTTCAGGAGGCGGAGGATTTGTTGGCTAACATGGAGCAAGGAGCATCAGAACCTCTGCTAGATTCCTTTCTTCCAGTCATGAAGGCACTAATTTCCGGTTCTCTTTTGAAACATTCCGTTGAGGATATAAGAGTTTCTGTAACATGTTGCCTCACTGAGCTTTTGAGGATAAGTGTACCTCAAGAAATGTTCAATGATGACCAGGTGAAGGTGCAACATCTGTTATCCTACTTTATAATGGCTATTTTGATGCGGCCAACACTATTCATTCCAGTAAAGATCAGCCTATTGGTATTGAATGGTTTTCTCATCAATTTATTTCATTGACATTCTGGTGATTTTCGAGTTAATTGTGGAGGCATTTTTGAAGTTATCTCAGGCATCCAGGCAATATTATGAAAAGGCCCTCTCCATACTTGAGACTGTTGCACGGATCAAAGCATGCCTTCTTATGCTTGACCTTAAATGTGATGCACTAGTTGTCCAGATGTTTCAAACTTTCTGGGAAATCATTAGGTAAAAGGCTTACCAGTTGCATTTATTTTCTTACATTCTTCTTTCAAAACAATATGCGGAATTAGAATAAAGGTCTGGTGGCCATTTGATGAGATGTGAGCATTCTAGACATTCACTAGCAATACTTTATTTCTGTCTTGGTTGAGCATGTTAGTTGTCAATTCTCATCTCCTTCTTTCACTTGCAACTGCTGTTCTTTCGGTGATGGTTGGCTGCTGCTGTTGTTCCAATGATGATCTACAGCCTAATGGTTGTTTATGTCATTTTCTTCCTATTCCTGATCATTTGTTTTACAGGTTCTATGATGGCCTAATTCAATCTTACGACCCTCTAATGAAAAAGCACAACGTGAGGTGACTATCAGTCTTTGAAAGTTTATCTAACTGGGACTTACCATTTTGTTTTGGTCAGCTCAGTTAGCTTCTTGCGTGTATCTATGGAGATCAGTCCTTTTGTTGTCCTCAAGTCCTATCTCTTAGCTAACTTTTTATAATATCATAACTGTTTCAGCTGGCATCTCTCACTCTATGCTCTCTGTACCTCATTTTTTTAACTCTGAGATCTTACAACTGCATTTTCTTTGATCTTGTGCTAAATATTTTTGGCCTGATTGGGGACTATAGGTTTTGTATGATGATGGGGACAAAGAAACCTTAAACCTTGAGAAGGAAAGGAGGGACTTCATTGAGGATGATTTGCCAGTTGAAGTAAGTGTTCACTTTAGTTTGTTATCTTTCCATGTTTCATTTCGTTAAGTGACATAACTCCCTGCTTATGTGCTTCTTGGATATCTTGAAGCATCGACAGGTGGCTGATAATCCCAAACCCATTACTTCACCTGTCATGTAAGTTTTGCATTTTTCTGATATTTGTGCCAGTGTATTTCTTTTTTGTCCTAATGAAATTACTTGTCTTATTTGGTCCTGATTGTTGTATCAGACTGAGAAAGCGGAATGGGAATAAAGGAAGTTTTCCATTTATATTAAATTATAAAAAATATGTTAAGAGGTTAGATTTCAATACGCATTATCTTACTATTTTTATTGTTAACTTGGCTGCAAGCTTATTTCTCATGTTTCTTTCTGGGGCCGGAGCAGCCACTAGATTGCAAGAAGTTGAAGAAGCTCTATACTTGGGCAACCAAAATATAGGTCGAGACGAGTCTAGTGATGACGAAAGCTCTGAGGATAATGTCTTTGAGTTCCGGCCACAATTGAAGGATGTGCAACTCAAAAATCCTAGTACAAGCACATCTGACGATTCGACTCCAGAAGCTAGCCTGCCTAGAAGGATCAGGGTTCGATCAAAGGATGTGCAACTTGAAAATCCTAGTAGAAGCACATCCGACGATTCAACTTTGGAATCCAGCCCACCTAGAGCAATCAGGGTTCGGTCAAAGGATGTGCAACTAAAAAATTCTAATACAAGCACATCAGATGATTTGACTCCATAAGCTAGCCCGGACCTTGGGGACTGATGCGGAGCCGATTTTGGCATCACTAACTTGAAAGTTGGTGGTGCAGAGCATGGAAAACAACTATAGTTTGGGTAAAATGATAGACGTAATAAATCGTAAGAATGCATCGGTATGCAAGAGCTTCCAATGAGGCCCCTGTACAAAGATACAGAGGTTGAAGTTCCTGATGTCCAGGAGCATTTAGTTATGAGCCCTTGTATAGGCATAGGTTTTTTCTGGCATTTGTAAATGTGTGATGATTATAGTCCTTAGCCACTACAATAGAAAGGCAAGCTTGTATATTTGATTACGTTTTTTGTCTAAAATGAAAGTTACATTCTTTTATAGGTCATAAAATAGAACTGAGAGTAAACTCATTCAATCATTACTTTCCTCTATCCTCCTGCGTAGTTGTGGTTGTGGACCATAAACAAATAATGTCTGAAAAAGGATGGTAACTTTACGTTCTCTCTCCCTCCTGCCCTCCGGCTGTTGTATGAACTTGTGGAGTCACAGGAAAGAGGGACATGATGACCAAAAAGAGAGAAAAAGTACGAGGAAGATGGTCATTGGTTGACTACTTCATTCCACTCTCAATACTCAGGTTCTTCATTTTCGTTTCTTGAACTTTACTGGGAGCTCTTTTCGACTACAGGAATTTTTCAGAGTGAGCCAAACTCAAGAATTCCCAGGTTCTTATTCTTTGGTGAAGTTACTGTATTATTTCCTTTTCTTGAATTTTACTGGTAACTTCCTTTGATTAAGGGAGATTTAGAGAATGAGGGTTGCCACTCGCATCTTAGGAGTTTGATCCTAGTCTCACCTTGATCATTCATTATAGTGTCAAATGGTTTTAGAAACATGTCAAACGATTTTGAAAACATTACAGATTTGTTTGCTTAGACTGTCTAACGATATGGTATAAATTGACGTTTTCAGTAGCAAATTAGAAATTGGTCATTCATCTCATCGATAACTCTGTTGATGTCGGTAATATTGTCTATGAAGTCGACTAACTATCTAATGTAGACTGTTTAGCTTATTACTAAGAATCGTCTTCCGACTCAGGTGCTGCTTTTATCACACGGTAGGATAGAGAACGTGTCTTGCGCCTTTTGCAGGGAGAGGCCACATTCCATTGATCACTTATTTTTTGACTGTAGCATCACTGCCGGCCTTGCCTTCTTTTGGGCAACTAGGTACAATCTTCCCTGGCGGAATAGGTCCTGGTCGTTCAATCTCCAGTGGACTATGAAGTTCCTTTCTGGCAAAGATTTCTATCATTGTATATCCCGGTTCTCTTTTGGTGCCTTTGCCATATTATTTGGAAGAAGAGAAATAGTATTCTGTTTAGAGAGGAAGCTCTGGCGGTCCCGGCCCTGAAAAATCACCCTATTAAAGTCGTCAGGGACAAGACCTTGACGTTTAGGAGGGTGGAGCATAGCCCAAGAAATAGAAGGTTGCAGCGAAGCTAGGGAATAGAACCCTCCATTTTCTCTCCTGGCTTCCCGGTGCCTCCTCCTTAGTCCTTGGTGCTTGGACTTCGTTGCTGCTGCAGTCGTTTTGGTCCTCTACTCGGGAATGGGGTGTCCGTCAGTTTCGTAGGATGCGATCGTTGGTTGGTGGTCTCCCACTGGCTGCTGTCTGGGTCCTGCTTTTCCCTGTAAGCAGTTGGTTGGTCTTGCTGTTCCTGCTTCGGTCTGGCTGGGGATTTTGCTGGAGGGTCGTCACTGCTTGCTGCTTGTTGATGCGGTTCCCCAGGCTCTTCCCTATCGGCCGCTGGCTGGCTGATGCTTTTGTGCTGGCGGTTGCAATGCTGCTGCGGTTCACCAAGTTTAGGAGTCTTCCTCTGCCTGGTGTAGTTGCTCGCGGATCCTTCTTGCCTTGTTGTTGCCTGGGTGGTGGCCTGGTTGTTGTTTTGATTGTGGTTGTTGTCTAGCCTTTCTTCCTTTGTCTAGCTCTTTGCCGCCTTTTTGTGGCTGTTGTTGTTTTACTTCGGCACCTTTCCACTCGTTCTACATGTTGTTATTATGAGTGTAATTTTTTGATACCGGATATTTTTGTATAGTTTGGTTAAAGCTCAGTATATTTTTACCTTTACCGAAGAAAGAAAAAAAAAAAACAGTCTACCCAAACTTTCTACTGAACTGAAATCTGTTGAATTTTCAGATGTAAGTTTCAACAAACACCTGATAAATCGAGTGTTTGTCGGTATTAATATATAAACCATTGATTCACATGTAACATCAAGATCACTTTCAGATCTAATTCTTTTCAGAAACTTGACACGGGGTAAGAACTAATATCGCTACTGAGACTAGAGTATGATCATTCGTAAATCATTTCCATGTGTTCTGAGTTCTAGTGGAAGTCAGGAACTTGAGGTCGTGTGCATTTCTAAGCAAGAAAATAAACTGATTGATTGAGATTATTTAGTATGCATAAATAATGTATATTGAACAATAATCCAATATATCAAAGTAAATTATCTATTGAGTGAGTGGTAGTAGTCATGAGCAGCTCGATTTGTTTGCAGCCCTCAGAACTGGCAAAGTCAGCGTTAAGCGCAGAGCAACCAATCTTGGGAGAAGGTACTCAATGGCAGAGACCTTCTCATGGGATTGCCAAAATAATTGGAGAAGCAGCTTGTGTAAGTTTCCAGAAATTTTCTCTTTCAGTGTCATAGCTTGTTGGTATTGAATGGTTTTCTCATCAATTATTTCGTTGACGTGCAGGTGACTTTTGAGTTAATTGTGGAGGCATTTTTGAAATTATCTCAGGCATCCAGGCAATATTATGAAAAGGCCCTCTCCAGGCTTGAGACTGTTGCATGGGTCAAAGCATGCCTACTTATACTTGACCTTAAATGTGATGCACTAGTTGTCCAGACGTTTCAAAGTTTCTGGGCAATCATTAGGTAAAAGGCTTACCAGTTACATTTATTTTCTAACTTGCATTCTTCTTTCAGTATAATATGCTGACTTGTTTTGAAAGACTGAAAGCTCTTCTATTGATGAGAATAGAGGGGTGCCTTTTGTAATTGATCGATATTTCTAGAGGATAATATTGCTCTTTTAAGTGCTTCAAGTTTCCTGTAAAAATTTGGTTGGTCTTTTGTTCGAGTAACCTTTCTTTTGACTCAAATATGTCGAGCCTGAAACTATGAATTTTTGCTGATTACATGCACCAGAGCTCATCTACAAGGTAGTTTGCCTTTTATGGCTGGAAAAATCTGGTTAACCAGTTCACGTGATTGCCCTCAGTACTTAGGGCCTTCTGTTTGGTAATATAGGCATAGATTCTCCTGCTTAACTCAATTAAGGGGGGTCTTCATTAAGCAGTTGGCCTTAAGCTGATTATAATGACCACAAATTCCACTGTAAATGACTGTGGTTGCTGGGTTATCCTGAACTCAGAATATTGGAGCACAAGAAATACTAGTAACAAAGAGGTGTTAAAGAGCAAAACCTACCTCTTTGGATAGAGAAGGTGGATTCTAGGATCTATCTGCCAGTGCCTTCTTCATTTGGTTATTCTGTCTTCCTGTTTCTCTATTATATATTGCCTCTTCTTTTCATTTGTGTTTTTCTTGATGCTAACATTAAAAAATTAAGTTCACCTTTCACTAGTGTGAAAATGGGTTAGTCTCTATGATTTCTATATGACACTTTGTCATCTTTGGCAAAACGAGTACGTGCTTAATTTGTAAGATGTTGTAAGTGTTAGAATATTTAAATAATAAATCACACCTTCATCTAATAGCTTAAACTTTTAGAACAGTTGGTAGTGGTCCCACAAAATTTCACATGGTATCAGAGCTAGGAGGTCCTAAGTTCAAATCTTCCAGGCCTCTATTTACCTCCCCAATTAAATTTCCACGCTTAGTACTAGGCAAAAGACCAGACTAAGCGTGAGGGGGAGTGTTAGAATATTTAAATAATAAATTACGCCTTCATCTAACAGCTTAAGCTTTTAGAACAGTTGGCAGTGGTCTCACAAAATCTCACAGTAAGCATAGAAAAGACGAGTAGAATGTTTGTCAGAAGAAACAGTCCCTGAGTAAGGATTTTGCAGTATCTTGTGCATTAAGTAGTGATCCTATTCATCTTGGAGAAAAACGTGACTTTCTAGTGTCAAAATCAACACTTATTTGATAGGAGACCTGTTGATTCTCCCATTTGATGGCTTATTTCATAAAATTGTCGTTCTTGACGTTTTTCTTTCTTTCCTCCTATTTCTTGTTTTTTGATGATATCTTCTTGGTCAAGGTTGAATCCCTCAAATGACATATTGTGGGCTGTGGAGCATGTCATGACAGACATCCTCGGTGAAAGTGAGGATTTCTCCTTGAGGCTTCTCAGTCCTCTTCTTGCTAGCATTCTAAAAGAAAATAAGGTAATTGTCTTGTTCTTTTTGCCATTTCAGTGTGGTTTCTGTTTGCTTTAGTTTCTAATAGGGTGTATAATGTGATTTAAAATGTGGCACCTTTGTGTTGGAAGCTGGGTGAGAGGGTCATTACCAGCTGTGCAGCTAAGCTTGGACCTCTTCTTCATGGAGCAGTACAATCCAATGGCACCACTGTGGATGATTACTCTCCTGTTGTGGCTTCTGTAAGTGGAAATGAGCCAGCTATGGAGAATAATCATACTAATGGTTCTTCACAACCAATGGTGCGTCTCTTGATTTTTATAGGACCCTATGCTTTGTTCTTATGCTGAACACAATGGTATTGTTTCTGATTTGCCATCCTTCCATGGAATAAATTTCTAGATGAAATGGACTTCAATGCCGACCTTTTATTGTCTTTTCCAATAAAGATTTTTCCATTCCCTATGATAAGCTGCTGAAATCTTGAAATTTTTTACTCTGGCTACTTCATCCCATTGTTGTTCTCTTAGATGGTGGATATACAATGCTTTGCCATCCAAAATCTGATTTTCAGGGCTTGATTTGTTGGAGTTGTCTTCCTTCATGTCTAGCTTTGCTCATCTTTCTGTCGTTCATGTATAACTCACTAAACTGATGGGGATAACAATGACTAGGGAGGTGAATCTCGCTTCAGGTCTTTGGCATGGTTGATGACGATTATATATATTGTTACATTAATTAGACTATTTCAATCTTGTGGTTCTGCTATGACATATTAAGTGGCTGTGTGAGCCAAAAAAGACTTTGGACCAAAAAAAAGGTAAAAGACTTTAGACAAGATAAAATAAAAGGTCAACAGAGAAATGTTCCTTAATGTCTCTTTCTCCAGCACGTGCACCATTTATCTGATTCGCCCTTGAGGGTTTGGGTGTTAACAAAAAAATCCCCCATTTGATACAGCTTTCTTTCTAGTTTTCCATTCCAGTAGACTCTCTCTATCTGTTAGTCCTTCACTTTGTTTTCTTTTCCCCTTGGCTGAACTGAACCTATTAAATTGCTGAACAGAACCATCATTCTCAGATTCAAAGGCTTTCTTGTAGGTGGCTCATGGGGTCGTTTGTTCCCCTGGAGAAGTTGTTCCTGATCTGGATAATGTTCCTAGATCGGACATGAGTGATGCTGCTGCCCTTTTCCTCAATGATATTGTTCCTGTTGCTAAAACAAGTACCGACAAGTTTGATTCTGTGGATTCCAGTGGCTCAAAGAAGCTAGAAATTAACTTAGAGGCATTTTCAAAGAAAACAGAAAGGAAAACTAACAAGCTGATGAACCCTGAGGAAGGCTATGACCTCTCTTGGCTATTTGCAGAGAGGCAACATTCTGGTCGTAGAAGGGTCCTTGGGAAGGGACATGATTTTTCAGCTGCCTCCAAATTTTGTTCGAGAAAGAGAAGAATGCAGCAGAAGGTGAATGTGGAGCCAAATGCAGGTGAGAGCACTGTTGTTTGGGATGAGGAAGCTCCAATCCCTGGTGATCTTGCCGGGAAAAAGTCAAAGCTCTGGATAGTGGGGGGAAGAATGAGCAATTATAACAATGCCATATTAGAGGTATGATTGTAATTTTTGCAGTATAATCTGAGTATGTTAATTGTATGATGGTATATATTTATTATCTTTTCTTCCCTACGTTCCTTCCCTTCAATTAAAATACTGAAGTATATCAAAAAGTTTCCATTGAACATTTCTGATACAGTCATCAAACAGTAGTAGAACTGCTTCCCTTTTCTCTTTTGCTGTGCAACATATTCTTTACCCCTCAGTTTGATTTTGACAAGCTCAAATTCCTTTTAACTTTATTCAGGGGTCTGTGTTGCCTGGTGGACGATTAGTGGGGCAGAATATAAAGGTTTGATGGCCATTGGATGAGATGTGAGTACTCTAGGATCTTGACCTTGGGATACTACACTTCGTTTGGGTTTAGCATGTTTATTTCATTCTCAATCCTCTTACTCTTGCACCTGCTACTGCTGTCACTTCAAGTGATGATGAGTAGCTCTGAGGGTAGTTGTTTTCAATTACTTCATTTTGCTTATTTTACAGGTTTTATTATGGTGTTGTTCAATCTTTTGAGCCGTTTAGGAAGAGGCACAAGGTGAGGTGAATTTCATAAAATGATACTTTTTCCACTGTCAATTACAAATGTTGTTGTCAGTTTAGTTAGCTTCCTGTATGCATCTGAATAATGCAGATCGATATGTCCTATGGCTATCCTGAATTCCTGTGTGATGGGATTTTTAAGTAAGACATTTGCTGAACTTGTCTATCCTGTTTCTTGCGCTACTAGTTGCTATCTCTTAAATTTGTTCCTACACATTGCGATCTGGCAATTGCGTGTTCTCTGATATTGGAGTATATCACATGATTGTGGACTGTAGGTCTTCTATGATGATGGGGACGTAGAAACGTTAGACCTTGAGAAGGAGCGGTGGGACTTCATTGAGGACGATTTGCCAGCTGAAGTAAGTGTTCAGTTTAATTTGTGTTCTCTATGTTTCCTCTCAAGTGTGAAACTTAGAACTAACTGCCATGTAATGTCCTCTTTGTTTATTTTATAGCACTTGCAGGAGACTGATCATCCCAAACCCAACGCTTCACCTGTCATGTAATTTTTGCCTTTCATTCGATATCTTTGCCTGCATTCGCTTCTTGTTTTGCATGGGGATGTAACCTATTTTGTTCGGTTCTGATTTCCATCAGCCTGCGATACAAAAAGGACAGTGGCAAGAAGTCAGGGTCACCAAGGAAATTACCGATCAAACAGAAAGTTGAAAGGTCTGATCTGGATACTGTGTATATTCTGTTTTTCACTTCACTTGGCTGGGGGCTTATTTCTAATGCTTTCATTCTAGGGCTGAAGCATCCTCCAGATTCCCAAAAGTGGAAGTTCCAGATTTTGGTTCCCAAAATGTGGGCAGAGATGAGTCCAATGATGATGAGAGCACCATGTTAATCAGTATGAGATAAGGTGCCGGTCAAAGGATGGGTAGCCCGTATATCCTAGCTCAAGCACGTCGAAAGATTCTACTCTGGAAGCCAGCCCACCTAGATGTATTAGGGCGAAATCAAAGGATGTTCAACTACAAAGCATATCCAGTGAATCGACTCTGGAAGCCAGCCTGCATAGATATATCAGGGCGAAATCAAGATGTCCGACTACGTATCCGATGATTCAACTCTAGAAGGTAGCCCACCTAGAGCTTGGGGACTGGCATGGAGTCACTTTCGACATCGCTAATTTGAAAGTCAAGGGTTAAGAGCATTAAACAGCTATAGTTTAGGTAAAATCATATAAGTGAAAAATCTTAAGAAGACATCAATATGCAAGAGCTTACAAGTAGGCCCCTGTACAAGGATACAGAGGTTGAAGAAGTTCCAGATGTCCTGGAGCTTTTAGTTATCTGCCCTTGTATAGGCCTAGATTTTTTTTTCTTGCTTTTGTACATTTGTGTTGATTATAGTCCTTAGGAACAACACAAAAATGCAGGTTTGTAATGAGCCATGGCTCGTAATTAACATTGTCTAAAATGGAATTTCATTCTTTTATTCCTTCATTGCTACCAACTTTCCCCCTGCATAGCTGTGGTTGTGGATCTTTGCCAGGGGCTTTGAGAATAATGGAGTCCTTCCCTGAAAAATAATAACATTAATATGTATTATCTAACTTATTTCCACATTGATAATGTGAATTCACCTTTCCGCGCCTTCCAGTATGTACCATTTCATTAAAAAGAATCCCGGAACTTTGGGAAATTAGTAGCTCTCGTAATTAGTGATTTCTCCACATGCCAAGATCTGAAAATGAGCGAGCGAAAATCGAGAACTGCCACCCGACTCAGTCATTTTTTAAGCTTCATCCTGGTCTCGCCTCTATCGTTTTGTCTTGTTGAATGGTTTTTGATTTATCAACAGAACATTGCAACTTTGTTTTAGTAGACTGTCCAAGGATTCGATATAAACTGATGTTTTGCGTAGCCCATTAGAAGTCGGTCCTTCCTTTGCAATCCACATTGCCCATGATTTTTCCTGACAAATGCAAAATCCTTTTCGTAAAAACTGTGGACAATTGGTAGTCCTCACAAATTCAAATGGTTTGAGGAACTGTGGAGTTGGTATGATTCTGTCGGTTGGCTGCTTAATCAAATGCCTCATTTCTGTTCTAAACTTTGGAGTTGGTTTGATTCTGTCGGTTGGCTACTTAATCAGTAACATTCTCTTCTAAGTGCCCTGTATGCATCACCCGCTAGTTCTTATGTGTTGCAGATTTTTCAGGCCAACCCTAACCGAAAAGCCAGACAGTTTATGGCCAACACCACATTAAGTAGGAAGAAAGCCACTCCTCTTATTTTAGCCTTGCGCTTTGACTTCTAGGCAACATGGATATATGAAAATGGTCAACCTTCGTTTAACAACAGACCATCTCCTATGTTATATATGATATACGCTTCCATATTATTTGGGAAAAATTTCACGGAAGCATCTTCTTAGGGGTTAGAACATCTAGAACATGTAGATTGTTTGGATATTGATGCATATGGGGGATAGTCGGAGACCACGTGGGAGGGAATTTAAAGGTGCAAGATAAGTCCTGTATTTCATCAAGCAACCGAGCCATTTCGTTTCTATACATAATGTCTCTTCGATTGGCCGCGGAGGAGGACAATTTCTTCTTTAACAAAGCAATAGTGGTCATGAAGGTGAAATTTCTCAAATATTATGAGGACATTTACGATTTCTTTTGGCATCAACTACTGTCTAAGATCCCGCATTCAAGTTAGAGGGCCTCAAAACTTTACTTATTCCACATTACAGGAATTTGGGACTTGATGAAAAGAGCCAAGCTAACAACAAATATTGATGCAATCTTGAAGTTGGCGGGCGTCCAAATATAACCCCAGAAAATTGATACGTCGAAAGGATAATAATCTACTGATTAAACTTAATATCTAACACGCTGCACTTCCTTCCACCTCCAAGATTGTATCAATACTAGCATCTTTCGTGCGCCAAACCCCCTAGATTTTCCAGTGCTGTCCCTGCCAAGAAACATATGGGTCTCTGCTACAGAATATCTGGCCTATGGGTACTCCTCAGTCCTCAGCACTGCCAACAATTCAATGAGACTCCCAGTCCTTTAATTTCTTGCTTCCTTTGGGATTCGATGTGGGAGCATTCATTCCAGCCATCTTCGCATTGTACTTCGCCTTGAGAGGCTCATTATAGGTCCAACTGCATCACAAGCAAACGTCAAATTAAGTTCCTATCCGCATCATGAATCAGTAATGAATTGTTCTCTTCGAACTTCCTGTCTCCGGTAGTGCCCTGGAAACAAGACAGAATGCTGTATTCAGAGAAAGGTGGTATCAGTAAAACCAAAAGGAGCTTCACCCGCAGTTAGTGAGATCGGGGCTCGCTCGAAGGATGTCTAGCTGGAATTTCTTAGCTGAAGCACGTCCGATGATTTGACTCCTCAAGCTAGGCCTCCTAGACTTTGGGGGCTGAAGTGAAGCTTCGTCGTCATCCACTTGGAAAATCTTGAGGCTGCATCAGAAGTAAATAGCTTTATGTATTGGTGGAACTACTAAAAGTAATGCGCAAGATCTAATGAATTCGATTCCTTCCACGAAGTATGAAGGTCTACGTGCAAGAATCGGTGGTTTTTCATTGCTCCTGTAAATGTCCGCAATGATGAAAAGTTGCAAGTATTTGTGAGGCACTTAGACGAGTGATGGCTTCAATTCATATAGCTATGTTGATGCCAAAAAATGACTTACTTTTGATTAGTAATAGACATAGCCGATAATAGCAAATCTTGAGGAACATTAGAAAACATTAGTGAATAAAATACTCGATAACTTAAAGGAGCATCGATAACTCGCCAATGAAGTTACCGACAACAAACATCAAATATCATGAGAATTTTCACTAGGTGAGCATGGAATCAAACCAAACCAAGTTGACTAGTTAATGGGTGATTTTCAATTCCTGAAATTTAAAATCGGTGAAAATCGATCCGCTTTCGAGGTTTCAGGTGTAAATCGGATCGATATATATATTTTATTGCCAAAAGGCAGCAGAAGAGAACAAAAACAACATTCATAGACACACTTGCATTTTACAAGAGTGTTTCATTCCTTACAAGAGTTCAGAAACAATGTTCTTTCGAATCCCTTATCTGTTCCCATATTCCACTCCCCACTAAGGAGTAGGAAAAAGAAGAAGAAGAAGAAATCACGCCGGTTCTCAAATTCGCTCAGGAATCAGACCTAACCAGACGGTCTAGTTTCAGGATCAGGTGGGCCGGTTTCTATTTTTCCAAAATGGGAATTGGTCCTTCAGATTTGGTTTCCCATTCCTGAATGAAATCAACCCATCCTGATGGGCTGTGTAACGGCCTGAACTGGCCCATCTGCAACAAATTCTGAAAGATTCAAGAGATTCTCTCTGTCCCTCCACTCCACTCAACAGTCTCTGCTGGCTCTTTGCATGAACTTGCGGTGTCTCTCAGAAAAGAGGAAGACGATGGCCAAAAAAGCAAGAAAAAAGAAGAAGAGAAAAAGATGAAGATGGTCTCGGCCGACTGCCTCGCTCCTCTCTCCCTCAATTCCCAGGTTCGTATTCTTCAAATGATGGTTGTCACTCCTTTCTTTCTTCTTTTTTTTTATTTTTTTTTTTTTCTGTCCGTGGATTGGCGTTGCAGCTTGGTTTCATCAGTGTCAGGTGCCTTGGTGTTTCCTTAGCTCCTTTTTCTGGTGAAAAGAGGAACAATACGTTCATCTCTTTATGGTTCAAGACGAAAAAATACCTCTGTTCTGTTAAAAATTGTTGATTTTCTGCCATTCGGTGATAAAATCAGGTTTTTTTTCTAATTATTGACAAACCCATCTGCAAAACTTTCGAACCGAGTATGCTCCTACGTGTACCTGTGAAAGCTAAGTTGATTTTGTCATTTTCCTTTTGAGTTCGATGAAGTTCTTTCCTTTTTTGTTTACGCGTATTCTTCAAATGCCCTTGCAGCAATTCTGCTTGCGTTACAAAGATAAGGAGAAAATCTCCATGGAACGGGTACCTACTATTTTTCTATTTTTCAATTAGGGAAAGGATATAGTACAGAGAGCTTTCATTTATCAACAATGCGCCTAGCTCATAAAATTGCTATAGCTCCCAATGTACGTCAAGATAACATTCGGATGTAATTGTTTACAGAAACTTAACGTGATGTAGGGACCAAATCTCACAACTGAGACCAGAGCTATGATTTTTTCAGGATTTGGACATCGTTTACACGCTTTCTGAATTCCAATGGAAGTTGGGAACTTGAGGTCATGTGCATCTCCTGGCGAGAAAAGAATCTGATTTATGGAGACTATTACTGTCCATAATAAGTCGGTAACCGAGGAAATTGAGGTGACATAAAATATGCACCTTTGAATCTTCATAACATAGCTTAACATCTTGAGACGAATCTGATGAAAGCACAGCTCTGAAAATTATATAATTGAATAGTTCATTCGTTTTCTGATACGAGACTCATTAAGGCAAAGGTTAGTGTATTTATGTTTTGTCGCAGGAAGGCAATAACAAGTTAACTCTGCTTCTTAGGAGTGTAACCGTGTCAAGTCACTGCAATGCATTGCTTGAACTTAGAACCTGAACAATTAATGAAATCGAATTAAATTGGCACGTGGTAAGAATCATTTTGTTTGAAAGGAGAAAGTCAAAATCGAATCATATCATTTCAATCTCAAGTCATTGTGCTCATGCCATGTTAAAAATTGTATTCATGTTTGTGGTTATTGCTATATTTCTCTCTAATTAGGTGATACCATTGTATGTTTACAACTATCTGCTCAATACCCATATTCAATAAAATCCAAATATTAGAAACATATTTAATGGAAAGACTTTTCATACTAAGTGGAGTTGGTTATATGAATCCTTTTTCTTTGCTTCTCACCTTAAGACATATATATTCATGTAAATAACGATCTGATTTAAAGCATTAGTATGCATAAAAAATACATATTGAACTATAATCCATATATCAAAGTCAATTATCTGGTGAGTTCATTTAAGTAGTCATGAGCAGCTCGATTTGTTCACACCCCTCAGAATTGGTAAAGTCAGCGCAAGGCATGGAGCAACTAATTATGGCAGAAGGCAGTCGATGGCAGAGACCTTGTCATGGGATTGCCAACATTATTCGAAAAGCAGCCTGTGTGAGTTTCCTGAAATTTTCTTTTCCAGTGTCATAACAATAAATATATGGTGTTGCTTGTCATTTGAAAAAGCAGCTGATGTAAGTTGGTTGTAATTGAAACCACAATTACTCTCTTTATTTTTCATCTGCAATCTGCCTGGACATACCTGAAAAAGGGATGAGTAAAAAAAGCTGTATGGCAAAATGTAGCAGCGGGTATTGGGATCACTAAAAAGATGCTGACTAGAACTTTCATTGAAGTTTTGTTAGGCTGTTTTTTTTTTTTTGGTAACGAAGTTTTGTTAGGCTGTTGATGTTCTGAGGACATGATTATATGCGATACTCACCTAGCTCGAAATGTGACAAATTTCTCAAGAATCAGTTGAAAGATGTACTGAAATAGTAATTGACTACCATGATAATTGCCTCGGAACAAATTTGTACTTTGACTCGCACCGTTGTAAAAACGATGAAAGTTAGAAAAACAGTTTATAGATGAGCTCCAAAACAACATAAATCTACTGATATCTAGATATTTTAAGTGCTTAGATTCATGGTTCTTAGGACTTTGCAATCACTATTATGGGAAGTTCAAAACTAGTGCAAGAGGTATTCATTCACAGTTTTTGAAGCATATCTAAGCTATATGATAGGGCAGGTTGATGTCATTATATTTGGCTTTAACCAAAACCTTAATATTTGTTGAAGCCCACTATGTACAAAGACCAAGAGAAAACCTGTTTGTTTAGGATTAAGTAAAAGCATAAAGCACATTTTTGTTTCCTGCCTAAATTTAAGACATTATCCAAATTTTTAAAAATTCTGAAGAATATATATGTGGATCTCTGTGTCCACATTTGAATTTATTAAATTTTGGGAGTTACAGTTTAAAAAATATTCATAGTGTTTTTGCTGCAAATTTAGACTTGCAAGACAGACCCTGAAATAAGACAGTACAGATATGAAGGAATGGCACAAATTGACAAGAAGAGAATGGTAACCTCCTAGTAAATGACTTAGAAATATTTAATACATCCCTAATCATGTAACTCCTCAAAGTTTGTTGCTTTTTGCTAGTGTTAGGGCGATTTATGTGTATGCTTTTCTTTTCAGGTTATAGAAGAAGGTATTTTACTTTTGAATAAAAAATCCAGTCATTCTGATTATGATGCTCAGTTAGTGGAATAACACAAATCAGTCCCTCACAGAAAATGGAAATTTGAATTGTTATTGCATATAGTTCTCTTGGTAATAAAAAAGTTTTCAAGCTGTTTTAAAAAATGGATCAAGAATATACAATCTTAAGCTAAATTTGGAAGATTGGTTCTTGTAATTCTAAGATGGGTCACAGAGCATGCATAAAACTTATCCTGTCATATTACATCTAAATCAAAACCTAGGGACTTTAATGCCTTTCCTACTTTACCATTACCAAATTTATCTCTCCCTCCAAAAAAAGAATTTATAATCTATTTGATATGATTATAAGTCAGTCGTCACAAACACCAAATTGAAATTCTTGCACCTGTTCATGTTTGGCATAAAATGTCAAGCCAAAAAGGTGTTGCCTGTCAACATTCAAATATTGCGCACGGATATGGGAATATCACCGTAATTTTTAGTAAATGTTTCTGGAATCCTTTTTTGACAAGCTCATATTCTTTTATGATTAAAAAAAATGGAAATAATCTCTGCTTCAGCCTTGTAATATATAGAAACCAATATAGAGCAGGTTAATAATTATGAAAACCAGAAAAATCAAAATCCGGGGTGCAATTTAAGAGTGATTCGGTACAGAATTTAGCGCAAAAGCCAATAAAATGGCAAGTTATTGGTCCTCCTAAGTCCCCAGGATTAATACCATTTGAAGCTATCATGTTTATCTTTGTTGTGAAAGCGAAGAGCACACGGTCAGAGCCCAACCAAGAAACCAAAATCGACAACTAAATCAGAACCCAAGAAATAAGACCAGGTTCACGGCATCAGTGGAAACCTACTGTGTTTCCATTTCTTCCTCTGAATTGCCCAATTTTGATTTCCCTATATATTGCGGATGAGTTTGTGATTACTCTCTATGCAGAACTGCAAGAGAATACCAGTACTCTCTGTGTTTTGTTTGAGCTTTATAGCGTGTGTGGCCACCCTACGCAAAGAGAGAAAAAATGGTGTCATCTTCTTCATTCGAGAGGAATTTGGCAGAGCAGCTTAGATTGGTTGGCAATGGCCTCCTCAATGCCCCGTCTTCTATTGATGAACTCCTCACTTGTCTTGATGTATGCTGCCCCAATTTACCAATTCATGCATTAATAATTTACTGAGCCGTAAAGCTTTACTTGCTTTGTGATTTCTTGTCCATGTTTCATTGAGACATATTTGAAATGCTTGATGGTTGTCGATGGCTGTTGAATGATTCCTATGTTTAGGTTTCTCATCAATTTGCTCATCAGGGATCTTTGTTCATTTAGTTGGTTGATATAGGCTAATCTATTTGGTGATTATACTTGCATTCGAAGGCATCTAGTTCATATGGAACACTAGAGTGAGTCCATATAATGGCCTTCCAAACTCCAAACAATACAACTTTGGTTTCTGTATTTTACTTTAGGGGAGTTCAACGGTAACTTATGACATTGCTCCTTGTACTTGGTGTTTTTTTGCTGTTCACGTATTCATCCGGTTGATGACTATCGAATGTTGTTTATTTAGATATAGCAACTGACCTTTGCTTTCGTCCACATCTCATTACATAGCATGCTCAGGAACTCTTGGCAAATACGGAGCAAGAACCGTCGGACTTCCTCCTAGATGCCCTTCTTCCGGTCATGAAGGGTCTCGTAGCTGAAGCTCTGTTCAAACATTCTAATGAGGATGTCAGAGTTACAGTTGCATCTTGCCACAGTGAGATTCTGAGGATATCATCACCAGAACCACCATTTAATGACGATCAAATGAAGGTGTATAAAACAAAACTCTGGAGACTGTTCTAATACTGTGAACTTTCTCTGCTCTAGATAAGATTTTGTTCTTTCACTGTTTCCTAAATATTCATTCATGGGCAGGCAAATTTTCAACTGATTGTGGAGGCTCTTTCCAAGCTATCTCAACCATCAACACCATGTTATGAAAAGGCCCTCTCTCTGCTTGCAACATTTGCAAGGGTAAAGGCATGTCTGCTAATGCTCGACCTTGAATGTGAGGCGCTAGTTCTTCAAATGTGTCAACATTTCTGGGTAATTGTTAGGTAATGTTATTATCAGCAATATTTTTATGCACTATTTTCTTCTTTTCTCTTAATTGTTTGACAGATATCTGTTATTTTTGGGGACTGGAAACGCTTGTATAATAAGAAAGGAGAGCTTTCTTAACCTTTGATCAATAACATGAATCAATAAATTGCTCTTTTGAGTTTCATTTTAAATTTATGGAACATCGCAGTTTGGCTGGTCTTGCTGTCTAGTAATCTTTCTTATGACTGAAAAGTATGATATTTGTTGTTAGTTAATTGCGGTTTCCATTTGCATTAGTGTTCATTAAAACTATGCATGATTGGATGAATTTTTCAACCATTACATGTTGTTTTGTTTTGGTACTTTAAACCATTCAATTTTTTCAAAGCCAGAATCAATATTCTGCTTGGTTCAGCAAGGACTTCTTATACGAGATGTTACACGTTTAGATTCATTATGAAAGAGATTGTGAATAAATGATATCAGTGCAAGCTTTTGACCTTAATTCGAGGGTAGTGAAAATTAATGGCACTTAAATGCTTTGTAGTAATTGGATCATAACATGGCTTAACAGTTGTTTTATAACAGACTGCAATACCACTCTCTTGATGACTTTTCTAAATGATAGTTCTCAACATAATTTATATGCCATTTGTTACGGTGTTAACCTTTTGATACTCTCTTATTTTTTTTCTTTTTTTATTAAGGTCAAATCCCTCTGCTGATGTATTTTGGGCCGTGGAACAAATAATGACTGACATCCTCACTGAAAGTGAAGATATTAGCCCGGATCTTCTCCACCCTCTCCTGGCTAGTGTGCTCAAGGAGAATGAGGTTACTGTCTTCTTCGATGTTTCTGCCGCCATAGCTTGGTTTTTATTTGTTCATCATCTAATGGGGTATGTACCATCTCGCAGAAAGTGGCACCTTCCTGTTGGAAATTGGGAGAGAAACTGTTTTCCAATTGCGCAGCAAAGCTGAGACCCATTCTTAGGGGAGCACTTCAATTGAAAGGCACCACTCTGGATGATTATTCTCCTGTGGTGGCTTCTATATACCAAGATGAAATCTCCGTCAGCAGAAGCGATCTTTCAGCAATGCCTGCAGTTTCTTCGAGAAAGAGAAGAGACGCACTGAAGTCAGATGTGGAGCGTGCGCGAGATAAGGCAACTCTGGTCCCCCGTGATGTTGGAGACAAGAAAATGAGGCCGTCAACCATAGGACGAAGCAACCCCAGTGAAGGCCCATCCGGGATGTGATTGTAATTGTTGCAGCATAGTTTTCGTATGGTGATTGGATCTGATAACATATCTTTATTATGTTTTTTATTATCGTATTATTTGGTAGACCTTCTTCAATCATCATCATCACCATCAAACTGCAGTAAGCCCTGCTGAATTCTGTGGCTACAGTAATAAACGAGTGTTGACGCTCAATTTCTTCTTACTTTTTCCTAATTGCTACCTGGCACAGGCTCTATGCCTTCTTTGCTTCTTGCATAATGTCATGTATTTTCTTGACAATTTTCAGAAGTCTGGTGGCCGTTTTAGAAGACAATAGTCTTAACTTGTTTGCGAAAATTTAGAAACGGTTGTCGTGCTGCATGATTGGACATTCTCCCTTAGTGTAATTTGTGTAATCGTTATTAGGACAACCATTACATGTAGTACTTTTTCAACTTATTTAGAAATGTACTTGTAATTAGTGCTTTTAATTAAATTTTGGTAATTAATTCTTTTCAATATTATTACATTTCAAAAGAAATTGTTTAATCTTTTAAAAAGAAAACCAAGCCGTGCCTGGTGTCCAGCCTGATCAGCATTCTCTCCCTCCACGAATTGATGTTTTTCAGGTCAGAAACAAAGTCCATCAAGAGAATCACTTGTCAAAATAAGCCAAAACCATTCTCAATCATCCTTGCAACACTCCCAAGCTCCATGTGACCTGCTTTCCAGGCCTCTCTCCCCTGGCTCCCCAACTTAAAATAGCATAGACAAACATACTGGGGAAGGCACCGAAACCTGGCGAAGCATTACAAATGCAACGCTGGGAAATTGATATGTCGAGACTAATCAGTAATTAATTAAATACAATATCTAACGAGCTGGACTGCTTCCAACCATCAAGATTGCATCAATATCTGCATCTTAGGGGCAGTCAACCCCTCTACATTATCCAGTGCTGCCTCAGCCAAGAAAGATATCTGGCCTATGGGCACCTAAGGAGGATATCTGGCCTATGGGCACTCCTCAGCACTTCAACAGATTCATCGAGACTCCCAGTCCTTCAATTTCTTGCTTCCTTTGGGTTTCGCTATGGGAGCATTCATTCCACCCATCTTTGCATTGTACTTTGCCCTGAGAGGGTCATTGTAGGTCCAACTGCATCACAAGCAAACATCAAATTAAGTTGCTGTCAGCATTATGAGTCAGTAACAAAATTTTTCTCTTTCGAACTTCCGGTCTCAGGTAGTGTGTACGTGAAACCAGATGCAATGCCATAATCATAAAAAAGAATGACATGAATAGAACCAGAACAGACTTCCCTAAGCAATCAATGACTTTTTAGATGTCCAGACCAAATAAAGGCACTTTGTTTCCCCATGAAGAACATGGGAATGAAAAATGAGTTCTTGCATACAATTCCACTTGAACGACATTAGTTCAACCATTTACTAAAAACCAAACATTTTGTAACCAAAATAAGCAGAGCGATGAATAAACTCCCCACACTTCCTATCAACAGCAGCAAGTTTTTTCATAAAACAATGACAATAAAATCAATAACTACGACAAGCATGATGTCCAGTTAACTTTGTTGTAAATACCGTCCATAGCCATCAAATTACCATCAATGCACTTCAATCTCAATTATGCAAACAAGAGAGGCATACACAAAGTGCGGGTAAGTAAGGAAGAGAAATAGGAGAGCTGTATCAGAGTGAAACAATCAACAAATAAGTAAGACTTACGGATTGTTCCAGTCAGTTGTATCTTCATTAACAAGATGAGTCCACTTCGTCCTTCCACTCCGACCAAAGTGCTTGACTTGCATGACTTTTGGCAAAATAGTTTCGTCCATTTTATCCTCCCCGGTTGGAGAAGAGAAATCGCGGCCGTAAATGTAATCCGATCCAGCTGTTCCAGCATGGTCATCAGTTTCTGATTGGAAGAAGGCACCCTTGTGGTAATACTTCTGCATGAACCTCCACTTCTGCTTTGGCGCCGAAGAAGGTTTGGGATTCTTTCGTTCCCACTCCCTCCTTTCCTCCTCTGTCATGTTTCTCACCTTTTCAATCTCTTCCTTCGCCTTCAACATTGCTTCACGGTCCTCTCTATCCCTCTTGATCCTTGCAATCTCTCTTGCTTTCCACGCTTCATACTCCTCAGCCTCGTTAAGCTCATCATCAGTATCCACATCGGCAATGTTTGCTTCCATTTCCAGATTCTTTTGGATTTCTTCGTCTTTCCGGATCTCCTCAACCACAAGCTGCTTCGTCTCCACCTTTCTCTCTTCTTGTCTTCTCTTCATTAGCTCCTCAATGGCTCTTTCTTCTGCCTCAAGTCGCTGTCTTTCAGCTATAGTATCCCTCTCCGACTTGACAACAGAAACCGGCTTCACCATGGCAATACCTTTCGTCTCTTCTTCCAAGTCCGTCTCATACTCAGATTCCTCCTCTTCCTCCTCCTCCTCCTCTTCAGGAAGGAGTGCCGCCTCTTCCTGTTCCCTCAGAAGCAACTTCTCCCTTATCTTTCTCCTCCGTTCTTCTAAAGCCTCTGCATCCTCTTCTTCTGCCTCCAGGCCCTACTGTCTTCTGTTTTCCTCTTCAATGGTGGAAACAATCTCAGCTTGCCGAATGCGACGGTGATCCGCTCTGATCTCATCACGGTTATCTATCCTGCTCTCGGCCAGACGCTGCAACCTGGGATCATCTTTCTTGCCAATATCTGAACCTTCATGAGCAGGGAAAGCTTTCTCCAGGGCAACTGCCCTGGCCATCCTGATATCCCCATCTTCATCAGCTTCGTCTGCCCACTCAGGAACTTTACCAGGCCAATATCTTTTGACCTTGGTCTGTCCAATTTTACCCCTAAGTTTATCCCTAACAGCAATTACAGCGTCACTCACTCCTGCTGTCACCGACATCATTGTGTATATTGCACGGCACAATACGAACGAGAGAAAAATATTACGATCAGCAGAACACTCGGTGCAATTACTCCTCCAGGACCAAGTTATGCCTCAATCAGAGGTGTTTCTGTGCACAATGAAAGAAAGAACCTGTAAATATACAGGGGATTATGCGGCAATGAACCTCATTTTTGACAAAATAAGAAATTTGAAGGAAGCCCCAGCTCAGGGATGAGGAAGGCTACCGAAGGTTTTGACTCTTATTCATTTTCAAAAATTCAGAGCATTGTGGACTGGAAATCCGACGCGAGATTGCATTCTTCTCGAGACAAGCAACTGCCGAGTAGGGCTGCCAAAGCAAACGATTGGCATTACCAAACAGTCGATGATCGACGACTGATGTCGCGAGCAATTCGTGAAGCAGGAAGTACCAAAAGAACGCCCCTGAAACCCTAGCATCGGCGTCGCGGGCAACAGTCGAACCGCAAGCCCCCAAAAATTAAAACTGAAAAAAGGCTACGGATTCGCCGCCTCGCAATGATCCACGGGGCAATCGTATGAACGATTCGCGTCCAGCAAATTTCGGAAAATCGAGCTTACCTGATGTCAGAGTTGCAGGTCCTCTGCTTCTCCTTGGCGAAGAAGAAGATGAAGAAGAAACGACGACGGAGGAGTGCGGGCCAAGCCCGAAATTGAGAGAGCGGGCCAAGCTCGGTTCGGTTCGGTTCGGTTCGGTTCGAATGATCGTTCTGCTTTAGGCCCAACTGCGTCATCGAATGGATCGAGTTCGCTTTGATCGATTTTCTTTCTTTCTTTTTTTTTTTTTTTTTGGTAAGTATTGATCGATTTTCTTTTTTATTGCATGAATGCAATATTTTTATTTAATTTATTAAACATTAGGTTTCTTCGAATACTACATACTCCCCACTATTTGAATAAAGTTTTACTAAAGATTGCATTTAGCATCATAAAAATCCATCTTTGGATTAAACCTAAACCTCAACGTCCTAGTTTTTTTTTTAAAAAAAAAACTAAACCTCAATAATTAAAAAGTTATGATAAAATTTTAAATAAGGACTCAGAGTGCCCTCATTTTCTAAAAAGATAATCTAAAACGAAGTCTGTTTAAATAAGAACCCAAAATAGTCATTCAGTTAAATAAGAACCCCAAATAGTCATTCAGTCTCAAATAAGAGCCTAATTCACCAGCCAATTAATAGATGCATCCCCAATGCATATTCGGTGCTCTAGTTAGAGGTATTTTTGTCCAAAAGCATTTAATTTTCTTTTTCACTTCATCTTCTTCATTTAAACAAAAAAAAAAAAAAAAATTCTTCTTCATTATGCATTAAAGTAAAGCCATCCAAATCAAGGCCTTACAAGGAGGTGCTTAAGGGTAGAGGGGCAACCGAAGAAGCCATCAATCTAGAAGCAATGGTGGGAGGAAGGGACGAAAAAGGCAACATGGGCATCCCAGTCGTAATCCTCGTAAAAGACGGGGTTATTGGTGGAGCGACAAGTGACAGCCTCCAACGAGGCCACCCATCGCCGACCTTAGGCAAGTGTTCGCCGGCTTTGCCAACTGCTAATAAGGGCTTGCGAGGGCCTACAAGCCCTCGCTCACAGCTAGCAAGGGCTCAATGCCCCTAGCCTACCGTGGGCGAGGCCACCCTCGCTAGATCTGGCAATAATTGGCCTATAAGCCCTCGCTTGCGGCCAATGAGGGCTCGCCCAGCAAGGGCTCGACTAGCCTCACCCACTACTGGCAATGGGTGTCGAGCCCTCGCTAGCCTGAGGCGAGGTTGCCAAGTGTTTCTAGGCCCTCGCCAACCCTTCCCGACACCGCTGGCCAACGCTAGAAAAGAAAAAAAGAAGAAAAGAGAGAAGGCAGATGGACGTGATAGTTCCTTATTAGGATCCACAAATTCCTTGTTCTGTAAGAGAGAAAAGATGAAACTTCCAACACTAAACACCAGGACACGGAAATTTTTGCGTGATGATATTGCTATTCGAGTACCTTCCATGAGATGAAAGATATCACGGAAGTGCTCTCTCATTTGCTGCTCATATTTACACCACAGTCGTGGGGCAAACATAGATGTCTCTCTCTATTTGTTTCCCTAAGAGAATGCCAAAAAAGAAATTTATTTCCTTTATTCGTGGTGTGGATAAAAGAAAATGTTGATGTAAAGGAAGATTTGGGCTCTTTTTTCTTTCATTTCATATCAAAAAAGAAGAATTTTCTCTATCATATAGACTGAACAATTGTATTGTCATAGGAATGTATTATGAATATTCACTATAAATTGAAAAGGGTTTCGTGGGTTCCTTAGGTGGAGATATCGGCTCGTTTTGTGTTTACAATCTCATGTTGGAAAATGATGATAACCCCAACCACCACGGAATTTGAAGGCCCACTCGTGATAGCCCAATTTCAAAGATGTTTGGGTGGCCCGTCGCTTACAGACATCCAATCAAGTAGTAGATTGGATAATCAAAGTCAATGGATGGAAAACCTTAGAATGTCATTAGGTCGAGAAAATTTCAATTGATTTTCAATCAAGCCTTTCTTCCATTTGAATGTGATTACCCGCCGGCCTTCAAATTGATCACTATCGCTCATATGTGGTGGTTGTGCATTGAAAAACTAGTTAGAAGATGACCAAATTCCCAAATCAAAACCATGAGAAAATTGCCCGCCAAAAAAGACATTTTATAAAGATATATGGTTTGACCAGGCCTTAGCTCTCCGAGTCAATATTTAGACGCCATTAAATAGATTCAACGACTCGCCGACCGGGGGTTGGTGATGTCGAAGATGTCCAGTCTTCCCAATCCACCAACCATCAACTTTCAAACCGCTCTCAAGAACTTTCCTGGAAAATTAAAGAAGGGAAGAAAAAACAGCCGAGAAAATTGGTGCCCCGAGAATGAAGGAGATGGGTGCGAAGACAGCGTAAAAGAAAATTGTTGGGTTATGGCAAGGGAAGCGCGGGTCAAAGATGAAAGCACGTACCAAGATCCAACCTCCACGTGAGTAGTAAATTATGAGTTGTTTTGTCTTGTAAAATATAAATATAAGAGAGGTTGTCGTTGGCGGGTATAGATATCTGATTGAGATTGATAGAGAGATGATAGCCCATCGAGCAAGGTGTCTAACACAATCTTTTATTTCCCTAAAGACGTAAAAGGATTCCCCTTTGTTTAGACAAATCAATTAGGTCGGGGGTTCATTTTTATAGGAAAATCTGGGAGAATTATCTAGTTGGTACTAAATCTATTGTGTCTATGTCTATTCAGTCTTGAACCTATTATAATAGATGTCAATTCAATCATGAATTTTTTTAACTTAGCAAATTTAGTTCAAAAATCATATATGATCATATAAATGGCATATTTCCGGCGAAAATCGGTAGATATGATTATGTTGGAATTTCACACCAAAGTTTAGAACTAAATTTGCTATATTAAAAAAAGTTTATGATTGAATTGACGTTCGTATAATAAATTTAAGATTAACTGACTAATTTTCCCTAGAAAATCACATTTTACCGTATAAATGCATGTGATGTTACATAGAAATGGTTGTGCCCTCCATGCCACGGCCTTCTCCCCCATCACTCAATTTGATGAGATATGATGATATAAGAGATGAGGTCATCAGTGGCGAGTTAGACACCAATTATGATTTATAAAGATAAAAGGCACATCAAGTATTATTGGGAGTAGGGCACTCTCAATCCAAATCAGATTCAACCGAACCCAGGAGAATTATCTAGTTGGTCCTAAATCTATCGTGTCTATGTCAATTCAGTCTTAAACCTATTATAATAGATGTCAATTCAGTCATAAATTTTTTTTAACTTAGTAAATTTAGTTCAAAAATCATATATGATCATATGATTATGTTGAAATTTCACACCAAAGTTTAGAACTAAATTTGCTATATTAAAAACGTTTATGATTGAATTGACGTCCATATAATAAATTTAAGATTGACTGAATAATTTTCCTTAGAAAATCCCATTTTACCATATAAATGCATGTGATGTTACATAGAAATAGTTGTGCCCTCCACGCCACGGCCTTCTCCTCTCTCACTCAATTTGATGAGGTATGATGATATAAGAGATGAGGTCATCAGTGGCAAGTTATACACTAATTACGATTCATAAAGATAAAAGGCACATCAAGTATTGTTGGAGTAGGGCACTCTCAATCCAAATCAGATTCAACCGAACCCCCCTGGGTATGCAAGTCAATCGAGGGGTCACTTCATGAGAAAACCACGTCTGACTCTGTTACGTCTGCGAGGATGAACGGGAGTGCCCCCACCTTCACGGCGTTCTCTCCAATCTTACTCGATTTTGAAGAAGGTGCGATCTTGCCCTCCCACCAAAAAAAATCATGGAAGCTTCTCTTGCAAACTAGAAATGCCCGTCCGATTCGGGGAACATGCCACGAGAGCAACTCATCTTTCGTTGTCCAATCCATCTCGACGCATGCTCGAGCAAGCTCGCGAATCATCTTTTTTTTTTTTTTTTTTTTTTTTTTTGTAACTTTTCGTGTCTCTCGGACTTCGAACAACATTAAAAAATATTGCTCCTTGATTTGTCTTCGATGAACGGCCATTCGAGGGACGAAAGGATTCCTTCTCTAGGAACACTCGTTCACCCTCCCTTCGTTTCTTTCCTCCCTTAACAAGAAATTTTGAGAATTCAAGTAAGTACATTGGAGAATGACATGTGTATATGCTCAATCGATGGCATGTGCAGGTAACGTCATTTTTCACCAACCAAGCTATGTCCTATTGATTATTGACCCTTGTACTACGTCGAGTAGGTTTCCGGTCCCTTGCTCTTTTCCGATTCTGAGTAGGTTTACCCTGTTGAACGATATTGTGCAGTAATTAAGAATTGCTTTCTACGTGAAGGATTTCCTGCCACTTTTGACTTCTAAGGGACAAAAGGGCTTTGCCCAACATTGCTTGAAATGTATGTTTGCGAAGCCAATGACGATACAAACTCGTCCGTAACAGAAAAGACATACCCCCACCTTACTGGAACCTGGACAGAAAAGGGAACTATGTATTTGTTCCTGAATGAATTAAATGTTCGTGCTGTTTTAGGTGGGGTTTGTTAAGCAATTTAGAAGAGAGGATGTCGAAGACACTCATTTACAAGACGGCAACATTTAATGTCCTCAAGGTGACCCCGTGATGATACTGTTGGAGGAAATTCGATCAGAATGATTCGCTTTCCTTATATGCTCGACCATCAATGTGCACCAAAATTCCAACTCTTTCTGCTAAAATTTAGACTCTTCGTTTCCTATATACTCATAGAATTAATCCAAGAAGGGCTTTGATTGCTTACACACACGTCTTAAGAAGGATTTTTCTTTTCTATAAAGCTCTCGGCCGAAAAAATTATTCTTTTGAATACATTGAATTGTTTTCCACAATATAACCTATGTTATCAAATTTTTTTAAAGTAAAATATCCTCACTTAACAAGTGCTACCAAAAGTACTCCTTGAAAATACTATTTTCATAAGAACCTTGCTACAATTTGTCATAGAGGTACTAGATATGATGATTAGTGAAATTAGTAAAAACACCTTTTGAAGAACCTCAAAAATGAAAATTAACATAATTTAGGAAAATGAATTTCTTAGCATAAAAATTCTTGCATTTCAAAGCAGAGTACTCTTTGACCTTTCTCCTTTTCGATAGTTGCCTTTTACTCCTCCAACTGAACTAACAAATGGGTATGATTTAAGTTACACGGCATGGATCACACGCAAAAAAGAAAAAGAAAAGTCGATCCTCAAGAGTTATGACCATTTCTCATTTGGCTACCGAACTCCTCCAGTGAGGACATTTAATAAAAGATACATAGTAGGTTCATTTCATGAAGAAGTAATGATTTTTTAAATTAAAAAAACTTTACTAAAAAATATTATTTACATTATTCAGAAAAATTAATCAATGAATTTTTCATTTAACAATTACAATCGGTGCCTCAACATTATCGTTCCAAACTAAATAAACAATCATTTCTTGAAAACGCTTCACAATTTTCTGTGAGGTAAACACACCCACCCATTAACACTAATATATTTTATAGATATCTCCAAGTACTAGAATCTCATCCTTTGATAATAGAAAGTAAGAGCAAATGCTCTCTCTCTCTCTCCTCTCTCTCTTAGAGAGAGGAGTGTTCTTACAGGGAAGCGGGTCATTTCAAGCGGTAGGTGAGTCTTGGTAAGCATTGTCTTTTTCCCTTGTGTGTGTGTATATATATATATATCCAATAAGTGCTTGCCAACTTAGACTCGAGCCGTCCACAATTCCTGCCTTCCTTGTGCATGCCCGACAAGCGGCGACCCTCCTCTCCTCCTCCTCCTCCCTTCCCTCTCCAACCACCGCCCCTCAAACGTCAGCACCTCCCTCCTCCTCCTCCTCCTGAACCTCTCTCCCCCCTCGCCGGCGAACCCACCATGCCCGTCGACGCCCTCCCCGGTTCCGGCCAGACCGTCTGCGTCACCGGCGCCGGCGGCTTCATCGCCTCCTGGATTGTCAAGCTGCTCCTGGAGCGAGGCTACACCGTGCGAGGAACCGTCAGGAACCCAGGTATAAATAGATAAAAAACCAAAAAGAAACGCGAATTCGATGCGGTGGATATGTCGGATGGAGTCCGTCGGTGTTTGCGGCTTTCTTTTTCCCTTCCGGAGATAATCCGTGTGATTATATGCGTGTAGACGACCCGAAGAATGGGCATCTGAGAGAGCTGGAAGGAGCCAGCGAGAGGCTGACGCTGTACAAGGGTGATCTGATGGACTACGAGAGCTTGAAAGAAGCCATCACGGGGTGCGACGGCGTCATCCACACCGCCTCTCCGGTCACCGACGATCCTGTGAGTCCCCCCAATCATCCCCTTCCCCGTCCTCGTCCTCTCTTAGCTAGTCCTGTTTCCGGTCCTTGCCACGAGTGTGTCGGCAGAGTTGGAGTGAGGTGTGCTTAAGCTCGACGCATGGCATATCCCTCGGTCTTTTTCCAAGGGACAGATGGCCGAGACATGGTCCTGTAATCCCTTCCGGTTTACAGGGACCGAGTTTTGGCATTAATTACGAGAATGTGCGAATGGATCTTGTTTTGGCAATCGCAGGTGACCCTTCTCATTGCATATTGCATCTAACGAGTATACATGCCTCGAGAGATTTGCAGACCATTGTTCGTGTCGATTTAGGAGGAGGTATTATCATTGGAGAGGAAATAGAATAGAGTAAAAAATTGATCGCGTGTCCTCTTTCTTCTGTATTTTTTCTCCTCCACCAACCCAACCATGTGGACCCCGGACCAAACCATAAAAAATGACATCCAATTCTTAATTCGTACCGGCGCTCAAGTGGCTTCTCTCGAAAGGTGGTCCCCACTTAAGAAAGAGAGGCCGGCATCCTTCTCGCCCTTCAATCATAGTGGGGTCGACCGTGGGAGACATGTAATGACATGGATTAATATCCACGCATTAGTGACATTTCGTTAATTCTACATTAAATGTTACGCGCGACCGTACTGATGTCTTGTGCTGCCTTTATAACGTTCCGGTGATATGAAATTATTGACTTGTTGGAATGCGAAGGAGCAAATGGTGGAGCCAGCGGTGATCGGGACGAAAAATGTGATCGTCGCAGCGGCGGAGGCCAAGGTCCGGCGGGTTGTGTTCACCTCCTCCGTCGGTGCAGTCACCATGGACCCCAACCGGGGTCCGGATGTCGTGGTGGACGAGTCTTGTTGGAGCGACCTCGAATTTTGCAAGAGCACTAAGGTCATATCTGATTATTCTCCTTAATTATCGCATCCATGTCTGGGCTGACGAAGTCAACGCGTCACTTGAGCCATCGTTGACCAAACACCTAGTCACATATCTAGCATTTTTACCCAAATGTGTTAAATCCCCATGGTTAAAATAGATCCCATATTTGGTCCCGCAGAACTGGTATTGCTACGGCAAGGCAGTGGCGGAGAAGGCCGCTTGCGCAGAGGCGAAGGAGAGAGGGGTTGACCTCGTGGTGATTAACCCCGTGCTCGTGCTTGGACCGCTCCTTCAGTCGACGATCAATGCGAGCATCATCCACATCCTCAAGTACTTGACTGGCTCGGCCAAGACCTACGCCAACTCGGTCCAGGCATACGTGCACGTCAAGGACGTCGCACTTGCCCACATCCTTGTCCTTGAGACCCCATCCGCCTCAGGCCGCTATTTGTGCGCCGAGAGCGTCCTCCACCGCGGCGATGTGGTGGAAATCCTCGCCAAGTTCTTCCCTGAGTATAACTTACCGACCAAGTAAGTAATCTTTGATGGACGGTTCACTCATATTATCTCATATTATCGACGCTTTCGCTATGACCCACAACAAACATTTTGATAAGAGATTGCTAAAACTTAGATAGATAGTCCCGCGATTGATTGTTGTAGGTGTACATGATAGTTAATACCAAAATAACTTCAATGTTAAAACAGCTTGAACAATAAGTTCTTAGAATTACTCAAGGTGATGTGGTCCAAGCGTCGATTTTGCATATTTTTGGACATAATATAAATGGAAGGCTAGACCAACTGCAGGCGTGGGTCGTCAGTTCATTCTTGTAAGTGCCAATTGCCAATTGGTGTCATTTTCTCTTTCTCTGTCTAGAAGCCACAGATATCTAGTTGGTGAGGGCAAAAGGGAGGAAAGTGAGAAAATTCTGCAGAGTGCTGCATGACGCAATCCTATCGTCATTATTAAAACTTAAAAGATGAACAAAGAGAGGGAAAAGAAAAGTAGGAAAAGTTGAGAATTAAGATAAAGGAGGAGAATATGGTGGACGGACACATTATTGTCCCAAGGAACACCACCATCATCGTCCTCTCTCGAGGTCGTGGGGCAGTTGGTGTACCGACCCTTTTGACTTTCGGCAGAAAAGATGTAGGACGAAATATTGACGCACGATCATAATGTCCTTTGTGTGGAGGAGGAGTATCCTCACCTACCCTCCCCAACCCAATCCATGTCCGTCGTTCTCTGAATTGGGCCCTCCCGTGGATCTCCACCTACCCCTCGCCCCTGTCTTGCTTCATCCATATCCACTCATGGGAGCTTGCCCGGACCATGGTTTGGGTGGTGCTTTGGACTTGAATCACTTTGATCAATCATTCCCTCTTTCCTTTTTCCTATCCTTATGAGACATCACATGTTGGCGGACAATTTTGTCATCGATCTCGATCGATTGGAGTCGCTTTAATTCATGTTCGTTTGTTGAATCCATGTGATGTGTCGAGATTAGGACCGGGTCGTTCTCAGCTGAGGTTGCAATGGCCCCTAATGTGCAGGTGCTCTGATGAGGTGAACCCAAGAGCAAAACCCTACAAGTTCTCCAACCAGAAGCTGAGAGACCTGGGGCTCGAGTTCACCCCGGTGAAGCAGTGCCTGTACGAAACTGTCAAGAGCTTGCAGGAGAAAGGCCACCTACCCGTCCCTCCCCCGCCGGAAGATTCGGTGCGTATTCAGGGATGATCTTAGATCCGTCATGGGTGCACATTAGTAACCACGAGAAATGAGATAAATATGTGGGAATTTGTTTGTACTTTTCTGAGTCAAACCTGGAGATACCAACCCTGAGTTCTGGATTGGAATGGAAGTTGTCAATTGATCGATCGTTGCAAGTTATCGTTGGCGGAAACGGAATGTCAGTTACCATCCGGAGACACATCAGATTCTTATCTTTCCTGTATGTCGTGTAATGGGATATGGCAAATATAATTATATCTCTAAAGCTAATTTCCGTGTTGAAGGTTAGTCTATTGTGTTCTTCCCTGCTGTCCAGATTTTCTTCCTCAGATCTAGACCTTGAAATACATGGGATTTGTGGCCTCGACTTGTCTGTTCATGGAAGCATTTCCCACTTTTTGAGTCGTCCAAATTGAAGAGCGTTTCTGGCCACGGCTTGATTCCTAATCTCTCAAACATACCACTAAAATACATCGAGTTAAGTGGTCAAATACCGACCGACTTAAAATCTAAATTACACATTCATAAGAATTTAGGAAAATTAACCAAAAAGTCATAAATTTATTACATTTTTGTCAATTCAATCCTAAATCTTTCAATTTTGCCAATTCAATCTTAAACATTTTCAATTATTGTCAATTCAATCCATTTGACCAATTTATGCCGAAAATTGCTAACGTGAATGGTCAGTGTTGACATGACACTTTTTAAATAATATTTTATTTTTTATGATTTTTTTCTTTTTTAAGTTTTTTTTTTTTTTTTGCTTTTTCTTGGGGTTTGAATCTAGTCAGCAAGGGCCAACCGACCTCGCCAACTCTAGGCGAGGGTTGCGACGCCTTCGCCAACAAAGGCGAGGGCGCGCGAGCTCTCACCTAGAAATGGCAAGGGCCACAATGCCCTCACCTAGCTAGATTTGGTGAGGGTATCGCAACCCTATCTTGTGGTTGGCAAGGTTCATCGGCCCTTGCCTATGACCAACAAGGGTCAATCAGCAACTTTGCCTACCAAATCCAAAATCCAATAAATAAATAAATAAAAGCCAAATTTTTTAAAAGAAAAGAAAAGAAAAGAAAAATCATAAAAAATAAAATATTATTTAGAAAATGCCACGTCAGCACCGATCATTCACATCAATAATTTCCAACCAAAATTGATCGGATATACTCAATTGGCAAGAACCAAAAGAGATTATAATTGAATTGACAAAATATGAAAAAATTAGGACTAAATTAGCAAAAGTACAATATATTTTAAATCGTTTGGATAATTTTCCCTAAAGAATGTTTTGACCTCATTTTCGGTAGTTGTCCTCGTGTAATCAGTCGCGTTGGTAGGTGAAAACGTGATTAGGACTATTAGCCGGCAAAGACAAGGCTTTACCCGATCAACTACAAACCACGGGAGCTGCATTCTGAATAATTTAATCCCATCATATCCACCAATTTATGTCATTGATTTGTAAGGAAGGTTGGCGGGAGAGCCGTGTAGTGTTTGTACACTCCATCTTACAGTCTTTGGCATCGTCAGCATTGGACGCGCAGGGTGCAGAATCTGCCCCCAAAGATTCGAAAGTACAAGGTTTCAGGAACGAGGAAATGTACTCTTAAAGTGAAGGGACCGTGGCTTCTAACGGTCTACTACCTTGCTATTTCATATTGGAGTCAACAATGACTAATGTCATGTTCATCTTTGCTCTTAAAAGTTGAAGCTGCTCTGATTAGTCAAGATCCACTGGGGTCCTTTCAGGCAACTGCATACTTACTATATCTTCTCGTCTGCGTATCGATGCATCCCCTTGTCCATTTTCTGATTGCCGGCTTTCGGCTGTTGTCAATGCCAGAAGATGAGAAGCCTCCTTATTCTTGCGGAGTACCAAGTATATGATTCCAGCCAAGTACACCGCCATCCCTGAAAAGCCCAGAATTCCGCAGACGACCTTGGCCCCGAGTTTCATAGGGCTATTAAGGAGCAACTTAACGAAGCCAGTCACGAGGTAATATACGTTTATGCCCATTATCAGAGAACCAATCACCCAAGTGATGGCAGCTATCTGGAGAGAACATTAAATCAATGAGAGGAAGAAGACAAGCCACGGGAGGAGGTAGGCCCCCGGGGGGCGGGGGGAAGGGGCAAAGGCATGAGCAGTATGTAGCATCATAGCCATGCACACTTCTAAATCCACTTAAGAGGGAGATCATTAACCTTCCACTCTAATTAATAATAAAACATCCAGGAAAGTTGCATTTTTAGCATTTTCAGTCGTCTCAGGAATTAGGCTTTACCGTTTTTGAGTTTGCATATTGCCCCATTTTGGTCTTGCTGCTGGTGAACTTCAGAAGTGGAACGAGAGCAAAAGGAAGTTCGAATGATAAAATCATCTGCAAGAACAGATCAACCAATCGAATATGAGATAGTGGCACCTAAAGAAATTCATGCACATTCATTCTTTTGGGGTTCAAAAAGTTGCGATGCCCCTAGGACACCTCATCAATTGGTTAAACTTCAAAAACTTAAAAGCCAGTCATTTGTCATATTGCCAGAGTAATAGCAGTCAAAGTGAATTATAAGGCAAGGATGCTACCGATGCAATAATGATTAGTTTTCCAGCTCCAGCAGAGCCACCAATCAGCGCAACAATTAAACTGGGAATTATTGCTAAGCATCTCGTTAGAAAGTTCCGAACCCATGGTGTCAATCGTAAATCTAGAAAGCCCTGGCAATGACATACAATAAGCAAACATTAGTACACAAACTAAAGATTCAAGAAAGGCCAATTGCAGGAAACAAAAGGCTTGTCAAATAAATTGATTGTGGAAGGTATCTTTAACTGCTCTGAGCCCTCATTTTTATTCAACAATGTTCAGGTAAGATATAGATATTCCACAAAAATTAACTATTTATCACCTGATTAAAAGTAAACGACTTTTCATTGCTCTTGTATTACACAAATATAAACAAACAACATTTTTTTTTTCTGATATATCTCTCTTTTTGACCGACCCCAACACCAAGTATATTCGAATTTACAATGGCAATGCTGAACTTCAGAAACGGAAGCAGAATCAGATTATTTCACTTCCATACTGTAGAGAATTAACTCGTGAATACCTGCATTACATACTGCCCTGCATATGTTCCTGTTATGGTAGAACTCTGACCCGATGCCAGCAAAGCAATTGCAAAGAGTTTAGAACTCCAACTCCCTAAAACATTCTGCAAAAATTCGTTCAGATTATGGCCATACTTCCTTCAATTGACAAATGCATAACAAAAAATCCAAACAGCACTTGGAAGATATTTCCTTTTTAATATCTGCCATTGCTAAAATCACATACTTTTAGCAAAAAGGAGGCTTTGTTCAAGTCCAAATCCTGGCAGCTAGCCTTATCTTCTGGATTCAAGTTCGTTGAGTTGCAAACTGCACCACTTACGGATATTACTGAAACATTAATGAGAAATGCCACCATGAGAGCAAAGGCGCTTTCTATCATATAAAACCTGCAAGCTTCCTGCCCGAAAGTGCCATAAATGCTTATCATTAGTTTGCTGAACTAACTATCACAGCCAGAGAAAAAGATTTCGAGATATAACATAAATTTTTCTATGTCTCTCCACTAACCTACCATATGAACCAAAACAAGTGAAGGATCTTTTTGGGGTCAGCACATGCTTGTTTTCATAGTGAAGTGCATGAATTTGTCAGCAAAGAGCAAAGCGAATGACTAAATTTGAGTCAATCTAAGATATTCGAGGGAAATGGAGTAATATGGTGATATTAGTTGTCTCAGGGTCTTGGGGATATCAACATGGACTTTACCTTTGATGGAAAGGACTACTCTAAAAGACGATAAATTAATCAAGCCTTTGGGCAACTCAAAGAGTTACAGGCTAAAAGCAAAAGAAGGTTACACACTTAAGGCATCCCCGCATGAAATTACTACAAATACACTGTAGAAACTGTAGAAATACAAAAGAAATTACTTTGATGCCACGAACAGATCGTGGTATTTTCCGTGAAAGCACCAATGCTGAATGGAGGAACAGATTATGCCTGAATAGAACCCAAAAAGTATCAGATGAATTTTGAGCAGAAAAAGATCATAAATATATCTGCACAAGTAAGAAACTTACGGCATAACCATAGCCCCAAGCAATGATATCGCAAGTCCTGTGGCACCATTTCCTTTTAGTTGGGGAACAAAAAGCCCATCAAGAACTTCACTAGCAACTGGTTTTGCATAGCCAAGCTCCCCAAAAAAGCAGGCCGCAATTGTAAATACGAGAAAAGAAATCAAGAACTCAAGTTTCCTGACCTGCAAAATGTAAAACCCCGTGAATGGTAATCAAGTTCAACCTTCTTAATCTATGATATTCTCACAATATACACCTGCATTAATGCATCTGCTACTGTACTCATTTCTATCTTATTAGATATCGAGAATCAAGGAAATAAACTTTAGCCTGAAATGAGATGGACACGAGAAATTGTCAACATACCCCATACTGCTGTAATGCTAGAAGCATCAATGTGCTGAGCCCCGTCAATAGAACACCACACCATAGTGGAATTTTGAAGAGCATGTTTAATGCGAAGGCAGTTCCAATCACTGAAAACGTATAGACAGACACTTAGAAGTCCAGTTTATGAGCTGCATATCCTGAAAAATAAATATAGGCAATGAATGTTGAACATGCAATGTGCGTAGGTGTGCAGCCATGGTCATTGCAACTATCAAAGCCTTCGACTGGTGCCACAAATTAGATCCACTAAATCTGCCGGGGCCAACAGAGAATATTACCTTCAGGAATGTCACAGGCAACTATAGAAATTTCAGCGAGAACCCATAATATGAAATTCGGCACCTTAGGGTATTCCATCCTGAAATGCTCTGCTAGATGCTTCCCTGTGGTGAACAGTTTGAGAAACAGAATTTTCTGAATTCATATAGTGGGACATGAAAGAAGAGCATGCCAGCCAGCATTCGCAAAAATGCAGAAAGTAACTTGTCTGGAGATCCTACCTGTGACGACCCCTAGGTTGGCTGCAAGAGACTGAATAATTAGAGCAGCACAAGAAGCCACTAAAATGATCCAAAGTAACTGCATAGAATGAAGTCAGTTTAATTATATATCACATATGGATGAACCTTACAGCAAGCTCCCTATGATTCTCTGCTTGCAACATCATTGTTTGATGTATCAGGCCATCTTATATCTCATCAATGGTGAAACTCAGCATGAAGCATGGCAAGGACTTCATGCTCACATACCACTCTAGCAATATGTCTATGGGTGGGGGATCCTCACACTTGGTTTTGAAGACTATGCTACAAGGAGTTCCGATGTTTCTAAACCTTGGAGTCAGAATTCAACAAAAAGAGGGTTCATGAATGGATAAGTTACACATACCTCATACTTGTATTGGGCTCCAGCCTGTAGATCCGTTTCAACTGCATCATTGGACACAAAAGCTTACTCTAAATACCACTGCAGAAGAGTTCGTGAGTTGTAACATAACAAGAATTCTGGAATGGTATCTTACAGTTTCCAGGATCAATATAAGCTATTGATACGAGAAATCCCGGACCAATATATGCAAATATGTTCTTCCAGCTCTTCCTCTGCATAAATTGTGCATAGAGTAGTTAAGCAACATCAAATTTATTGTTCCTAGAAGGTGCTGGGAATAAATGATTGATTGGGCAGGCACTGTCCCACCAGGAAACCTATATCCTATTTGAACTAAGCAAATTATTTATAGAAAAGCTAAAACTAGTGCATGCCCAACACAAAACTCTATCTGCTTTGGGAGTGTTTTTAAATTTGAGATATTAGCTAGAGTTCTCCAGCCCTCAAGACGGCTCACCAAAAGATGCAAACACCAAAATTTCCAATTTTGTTAGCACTATATAGTTTATCTCTTCATGTTGAAAATTCATCACCTTTATGTGTGAATTCTGCAGTAGACTTTGACAACGAGTTTGAGCATATGACAATCTACCTAATGGACTCTCGTCATATTCAAAATTCCCCATAAGACAGTGCTTCACTGTTCTGTGCTACATATTGCATAAAGGCACAACACTTAAGTTTACAAGGTATTATAACGTCATCAAGCACCTCAAGCTGAAAAATTACTTGAAAAAAAATAAATGGGACGGAAGTGACAACACTCAAAGTAATGGTTCTCACATCGGGCACGACGATCTGATCTTCGGTGTTCGGGATCAACGGGGCATTGGAGAAGCTGCGATTCCCCGTGCTCGCGATGAACTGCGGCTGCACAGACGCCGAAGCCATCGAAAGACTTGTCGTCCTCTTGCTGCCTTGTCCTCTAAGCCTAGGACGAAGAATCAAGCCCGAGAGAAGCACAGCGTGAGAAATCTCTTGCAATCAAACAAGCGGGAGGGCCATGCAGTACGGCCAAAGCTCATAGCCAATTTAACTCATTGGCTCTATGGAAAAGCAAATATGCGGACGGATTCTCGCTCGGCAATCGCTATCCTATCCTATCAAAGACCGAAGACCGCTGAACTATTCTCTGCCCGCGACTCTTGGCGACTAATGTGGACATGGGAAAACGCAAGTTGTTCATTGCAAAACCTGGGTTCTCCGTCGTCGTCTTCTTTTTCTTCTCGGTCCCCAATTTGAGTGTTCTGTCTCTTTCTCTCGCTCTATATTTATATATATATATATATATATATATATATATGTATATGTATAGATCTATACATATATATATTATATATGTGTGTGTGTAGATGCTTGGCTCGCTCTGTTCGTGTGATCTTGAACTCAGGAGTTCTAGGAGCTCAAGTCCGCGTAGGAGTCGGAGATTCGCTCTTCGCCTGACGCCCATTCTCCCCCGTTGCTTCCGCGCCCACGGGCCCCCCCGGTCTCCCGCTCGAGTGCCTCCAGCCAATAAGAGCCTGCCACGCAAGAAAATCCGCCACGTGAGCCAAACGAACCCCTAAAGAAAAAGAGAAAAGAAATCTTATAAAATTAAAAGAAATTTTTAATTACAAAAAAAAAATTATCAATCATACCAAATACATTCTCATTTTTTTTTAGAAGAGTAAAAAAAATTATTTTTCCAAACGAAAATGTCACCAAACATGTCCTAGGAGCCCGCCATGCAAGGAAATCCGAGAGGGGTGGGGCCAAGCGAGTCCGCTGCTTGCGATCAAGTCAAAGCGAATGTGCATCCGGTCCGGTCCCTCCGCAGCGCCGCCGCTCTTTTAAGTCGCGTACTTTCGCGGAAGGGACGGGGAACAAATCTTCGGGGCCCACCCGACTGTACTTCGGGCCCATCGGACGGCCCGCATTGGCCCACGTACGGCGTACCCGCGAGATCAGAATCGTGGGGGGGGAGGGGCCGGGATGGACAGACGAGCGGTGGCGATGGCGTCTCCCGATTTGATTGGACTGGGCTGAGTTACCCGTCTTGTCGTGTCCCCTAACATTCCCTGTCTTTCAGTGCGCAGATGACATATTCCTTTTTATCGGTCGTGTCTCTTTGTTTTCGACAGTGACAAAAAGCTCTCTATACGACGAAAGCACGATGGCCTACGGGGGGGAGTTGCCAAGATCATAGGGTGCCAAAAAATATAAAAAGGAGGACCACTTTTGTTAAATAATATGGAGAAATTGAGATTCTCTAATCACCAATTCAGTGGGTGCAGTGCGGTGCAATGTGCACTACTGTGAACTACATTCTTGAACCTTTCGCGTTTTCAAAACTTGGGCAATGCCTATTCCAATTTCAAAATGGCCTTGTCACTCTTTGCTGGAAAGATTTAGGAGATTGGAGAGATAAGGACGTCCACTTGAGTGCACATCGATGCCTTCAGAGCTGAATGGGACTGAGAATTTCATCTTCGTGCTCTCCTTTTGGATTTGCTCGCCAAAAGCAAAATCAATTTTCCCGAAAAATTATTTGCATTAAACTATAGATGGAGACTCTAGGGCAAAAGGAAAAAAAAAAAAAAAGAAAGAAAAGGGGATAAATATTAATATAAAAAAAAAACTATGGCTTGGACTCGTAAAATTGTCTGCTGATGTTTAGAGCGGATGGCTGAGGTGAAGCATGGAATAAGTTGTTTATAGCGTCCGTCGCAGTTAAATGGGCCGGTTTGTAATTATGCTCCTTCGTTCTTAGTTGCATGGGCCTTCTGATTGCAATCGGGCTTACAATGCCTTCAAAATGGGCCTGAGGGATAATTGGGTCATCGGCCGATGTTAAGAGATTGGGCCGCTTAGACTCGATCTGCTTCCAGCGTGGCCCAATCCGTTGGAAAGTCAGGCCCTGTTGGGTGGCCTCTTCTCTCTAGTGCTCAAATGGTTAGCGCTTTCACTAATCTAATACCATCGAGAGAAAGATTAGCGGGGCCTGTACATGTTTTAGGGGTAGCTACGTGTGATGTTATTATATGATGGTATTGTTTACTCATGTAAAAGTTACTTTTTAGATCAATATCATTTGCAGATACAATAAAAACTACCATTAGATATTCAGAAAAAGATATTCAATATTCATTATTGCATGTCACAGCAAGGAACAACAAAATCACCCAACCATGGATAACTGCGTTGGTATTAGAGTCGCTCCCTCGTCGCCGAGATCAAGAGTTCAAATTCGGGTAGATGTTAACGTTGTAAGTGAGGGGCCATAATATTGGAGTCATGTACTAATTTTCCCTGAGGTATAAGGGCCAGGCACGGGGACCCGTGGTGGAGTTCTCGATCATCATAAAAAAAATATAAAAAGAACAACAACAACAAAATCATGTTTTGCGGTCTAATCCTCGCACTTCAATTTCAATTTAACTTCACTCCTTTAACAAACGAGTCACACTTTACGTCACAATAAAGAGACTCACCTAAAAAAAGAAAGAAAAAAGAAATAGTTTCAATTTAACGAGTTGCTTAACAGGAGATCAATTACAAGATTTACACGTACTAAAAGATCAAATCATACAGTAGCTCGACAAACCTAACTATAATTTATTTTATCATTTGCTTCTCGGAGAATACATTTTGTCAAACGATCATATCGAAATACGGGCATCCGTGTCAATTTCTCCCAGTAGCATTGGCCCTAGTCACACGTGATCACTTCATTTATGTCAATCGAGATTACACAGGTGGCAAATACATAGAGCCCCAGGAAATCAACCAGGCGAGCTGCGTCGGTCATTCTTCTTATTTATAATCAAGGGCAAAGCCATCATTCATTCATTTGGTTGATGGGTTTTGGTTATCCTGATCCGAACCGAATCCCTTGCCTTGTCTTCTCCCCCTCTCTCTCCTCAATCTTTTTTCTTTTTATGCAATCAACTCAAATCTCTTCATCACCCTATTCCTGCAATCATGCTTGCTTGACAGGATCCATTTCCTGATGAACCTTTGGATGGATTCGCATCTTCCTTCAGAAAAAGCTTCATTGATTCCTGTGTGCCAACAGCTGGCAGGTCCATCCCACCACATTCCACGCTGCCACGCCTTGTAGGGCCCCCAACATTTGCGGAACAACTAGAATTACCGGCGTAACATGTCTCGATGTGACATGACGTAACATTACATAATTCAAAAATGACACAAATTGTTTGTTTTTAATGAAAAAGATTATGTGCTTACATTGAAAAGGACCTGCCACATGTAGTTGACACGAGCATGACTAGGATACACGAATTTTCGACTCACTACTGTCACGTTGTGATGTCGCAAAGTGCTTGCTCTTGCAGTTCTATAATCAAAATTTTGAGAACCATCATGGTTAAAATACAAGTGGCGCCCACACTAGAAGGGCACCTTCCTCCCATGTACCAACTTTGGGCCAGTGATTCCGGGAAATTGGTTCATGCGTTCATGTTGTACTATTTCCCTCGCTTGGTTGTTTCTCTTCCCATTACACAACTTTCATGTATTCCAAGGAAGTTACACAGAGGAATTTAATCATAAAAACAGTTAAGGTCGATTTGCTTATACTTTTTACTTTTCCTCACAAAAATTCAAAAAAAAAAAAAAAGAAAAGAAAATGACATTTTAAGTTTTCGAAGATCATCATGGAAAATTAGTATTTTACATGTCAATATTTGTACATATTAAAAACTTTTTAAGTGTTTAAGTTAAATAAAAGTTAAATCGTGCAGGTCGTAACACTTGGAAATAAAAAAAACCAATTAAATTTAATACTAAAAATCACTCTCGATGGATCCTTAAAGTTAAGTGTAATTCGACAAGATGACTCAACTATCATGAAGAGGATTTTCAATATGCACATAATTTGAAAATGGATCATTTTTATTGAACTAAGATTAGCATACACTAGAGGAACTCAAATTTTGATTCAACTTATTTTAGGAAATGGACTTAAACCACAAAGAACCAAAATTATGGACGGTTCCATTTAAATTGGTAAGAGATATACGATATTGTAGGGTCCTTATGTGGCACTTTTATGTTAAGGCTTTACTTTCGGATCAAAAAAAAAGAAAAAGGTTCATGATTTGGTCAGTATATTAATAGTGTTGTTAAAATGAGCATGGAACCCTCATTAGAAATCGAACTAAATATCACTTTGAACCATAAATTTCAGTTATAAAAATTTCAGTTATATTTAAAGATATATGTATTTTTTCGTTTTAAAGTGAGATTCAGGGTGCTTTTATTTCACGGAAAACTCAATAATAAAGGAAAATGCTTTTCGAGAAAGCATTTTCCAAGAATACAGTTTGTTTTTCTTTGTTTGGTGATGTATAATTAAAAATGTTTTCTGTTGTTTGGATCCCATTAAAAAATAATTTCAGACTTCATCATAGGAAAAAAAAATGAATTTTTAATTTAAAAAAATTCAAAATTTTAATATTGTTTTTTATTTACTTTTTATTTTCTTTCTTTTTATTTCCTTTTTTTCTTTTTCTTTTCTCTTTTTCCTTCTTCTTATCCTTCACTCCTCAACTTCCTCACGCCATCCTTTCTGCTTCCTCTAGTAGTTCGTTCCCGGCTAGTTTACAAGGGGCGAGCTCTAACTATCGCTAGAGGCGACAAGCTTGCCAGCTAACCGCTAGAGGCTGCGAGCTCGTCCAATTTGGTGAGGCTTGAGCCTCATCACTAGAGGCCACGAGCTCACTTGATTTAGCGAGGTTTGAGGCTCATCGGCCTCGGGCAAGCTTAAGCCTGTTGTCGAAGGCCATGAGATCGCTCGATCTCGGTGAGACTAGAGCTCACCTGGTAGTCCTTGTGGCCGATGACGAGTGAAGAAGAAGAAAAAAGAAAAAGGAAGAAAAGAAAAACAAAAATAAGCAAATTTGAATTTTTATTTTTACTTTTAAAATGTTTTCCAAATTTCAATTTTTTAAAAAGATAAAAAAAAATTAATTTCAATTTATTCAAAAATATATTTTTATAAGAATAATTGTTTATAAACCAAGCATCAAATCTAGGGGTGTGTTTGTTTTGTGAAAAACAATTTTACGGGAAAACGTTTTCCTCATTTTCCAAAGTATTTGGTTCATTTAGAAAAATGAGTCAACGAAAAATATTTTCCTAGTCAATAGAAAATATTTTCCTTCCAAAGTTTTAAATTCGGGAAAACGATTTTTCTTTAACTGGAAAACGTTTTTCGAAATATTCTAATGTCCTTACTTAATGAAAAATTTATTATTAAAAAGAATTTTTAATTAAAAATTAAAAATTTGTTATTATTATATCTTTTCTTTTCTTTCTTCTTTCTTTTTTTTTCCTTGTTTTCTCTTTTTTTTTTTCTTTGCCTGTGAACGTAAATCCTAACTCCTCCTCTCCTCTTTCCTTCTCTTTCGCCCTCTCCCTTTCGTCACTGCCGCCTCCTCCAACCCTAGCCCCTCCTACGCTCCCGTTGGCTTTGCTCCCTACTCTTCCTCTGTCGGTGTCTTCAATACCTTTAATCATTTTTCGAATGTAATCCAAACACTAGAAAATATTTTCAGTCACATATTACCAAACAAAGGAAAACTAACCGTTTTCCTGGAAAATGGTTTCCCAGAAAACATTTTCCAAAAACGTTACGTTTTCCGTGAAACAAACACACCCTAAGTTTTGGTAGATTCAGAAAACGTTTTCCGATCCTTTCAAATGATTAATCATTTTCCCGAATTTAAGCTTTGCTAAGAAAACATTTTCCGTTGACTAGGAAAATATTTTCCGCTGACTCATTTACCTAAGCGACCCAAACACTGGAAAATAAGGAAAATATTTTCCCCGAAAATATATTCTGTGAAACAAACACACCCTCAGTTCAGTTTCTAACGTAGAGACCTGGCACATCTCCTCTGCAGAACTGAACTAAGTAACCTTATGAAGCTGAATGTCTTAACGCAATCCCCGTCCTGATGAAGAACTGTAGTAATTCACAAAGAGACAGTTCGGAATTCCAGGAGTAGTAAAACTGAAATTGCAGCCGTGGCCCGCAAAGCTGGCCATCACTTGTCTTCAGGATAAGCAAGGAAGGCCATGCCGACTAGCCTTTCTTTTCACACTTTATCTGTGGTCCTTTCTCCACATGCGGGCATGGACCAGAGAGGGTTTGACAAGTGAGGCACCTCTCTTTCTCGGGGCCCTTTTGCGCGGTCGACACCCTTTCGATAAAGCTTTGATTCTCTGGATGAACAGTTGCCACCGCACGACATGGATAAGGTCCAATCATGGAGGGAAACATTAACTACCAGCCAATCCTGCACACTCTTGCTGTAAGCATTAGCAACTACCAGTCGTGGAGAACCACTTTTTTATGTCTCTCCCCACTTTGGTTTCTGGAAAGCCCTCGTCCTGCGTCTTGAACAAAGTCTCGGCTGTTAGGAAGGAACAGGACAAGAGACCAGACCACAGATTGATTGCTTACTGCTCTTGTTTAGAATCTTCCTGAAGGATGTCACTAATTGTTAAACAAAGTGCCGTTAGAAATATGGCTGCTCTAGATTTGCATTAGATCAGAGGTATATGCGAAAATACCGCGATGACTGAAAGGGACAACCCGGTCTATGTGCCGGCTGAACAATCCATCCGATAAGCTGTGAATGATGTCTAAGCAGAGAAGAACAAGAAAAGATAGCTATAAAGAAAAGGTTAGCAGAAAACAGAAGTCATCAATGATGTGATGAGCAGCACCGCTGTGATTCTGAGATGGCAAGATTAACTGATTAAATATTAAGAGCTAGGTTAGGTGGAGCCATATCTTTTTCTACTTTCTTAACAGCAATTTGTCTTCAGGGCATCATTTTTCAACAAGTGTGCTTCTTCAGGAGATCAAATTCTGTTGCCTTTTCTTCTTAGCCTAATTTCCACCACCTCCACCAAAAATTTGATTGATGGACTGAGCCCTCCATGGAGGCCCCAGATGGCTACGCAAGACGAAGCATCTCAGCTCCGTCCACCGGTTGGCGAGTCAGCCAACGCCAGAGATATCAGATAAGATTAACATGACTTTTAAGGGCCAAACTTACACGGAAAGAGAGCGATCATCCACAACTCAATTTCCAAAAACCAGTAAATTACAATGAAGATCACCCCAAAAAAGCTATATTCCCATTCCCCTGGAAAAATCTGTGCTGGCTTACTGACCACACGAGTTCGATATGAACGATATGAACAATACCTGATCGCACGGACTGGCATAAGAGCAATATTTACATGGAACAAAACCACTGCAAAACCATGGATAAAAATGAAAGTCGAAATTCCCAGGAACGGAATGTGAACTGGTTATATCCGGTCTACTTTAAGCTCCTGCTCTAATGGAAGGCCCCTTGAGTCTTTGACCTCCCAGTTAGTGACATTCATTCTCCCCCTGCCAACTCCACACGATGTCCTTGAGCGCAGGCCTCACATCCTCCTCGCAGAACTTCTTGTATTCGAGGGTGTCGCCGGCACACTTTGAGAACTCGACCACCACGACCTCGGGCGCCACCTCGGAGACTTCCGCTGTCACCTCCAGCTTCCCTTTCCTCCCTTCCTTCTTCCCCTGCAGCTTCAGCTTGAAGTCCTTCAAGCTCACCACCCCGAAATTGAGCCTCCTGGCCAGCGACTCTAGCTTCCCAACTATTGCCGAGGCCGAGCACTTGGTAGTGAACATTGAGCCCGACTTGCGCTTGCTCTCAAACATGCTGGACAAGTCGAACCCTGACGACATGGACGATATAAACTCGAATGCGTTGTAGAAAGGCGGCTTTGAGTTTGATCTCACCAGCTCCGACTCGCAACTGCAGTTCCCATCATTTTTCTCCGATTCCTGTTCCTCAATAGAGAAACCCACGGGCCTATCGAACCCCTTTTGAAACCATGAGTTACTCATAATCTCTGGAATCGAAATTCTCTTTTCGGGGTCTGCAACGAGAAGCTTGGAAACTAGTTTCTTAGCATCAGGCGAGAACCAAGGTGGGAAATCATACTCAGCCTTGAACACCTTCCTGTACATTCTCATCACATTCTCTTCCTGAAAAGGCAAATACCCTGCAAGCAGCACGTACAGAATCACCCCACAAGACCACAAATCCGCCTTCGCCCCGTCGTACCCCTTCTTCCGCAAGACCTCCGGCGCAACATACGCTGGAGTCCCACACTGCGTGTGCAACAACCCGTCATTCCGGAGCTGCTCCGGCAAAGACGAGAGGCCAAAGTCGGAGACCTTAAGGTCCTCATTCTCGTCCAGCAGGAGATTCTCGGGCTTCAAGTCGCGGTGCGACACGCCACGGCTGTGGCAGAAATCAACGGCGCTAACCAATTGCTGGAAGTACTTCCTGGCCACATCCTCCTTCAACTTGCCCTTGGCAACTTTGGCGAACAGCTCCCCGCCCTTCACATACTCCATCACGAAGAAGATCTTCTGCTTGGTGGCCATCACCTCCTTGAGCTCCACTATGTTGGGGTGACGCACCAGGCGCATCACGGAGATCTCGCGCTTGATCTGCTCCATCAGACCTTCCTTCTTGACCTGGTCCTTGCTGACGACCTTGATGGCCACGCTCTCCTGGGTCAACAGGTTCTTGCCATAGTAGACCTTGGCAAAAGTGCCCTTACCCAGCAGCCTCCCCATCTCGTACTTCCCAAACAGAACGTTTCTGGAAGACTCCGTCTTGCCATTCGATCCTCCGCCGGTCTCTGCCTGGTCACCCATCTGGGTTCCTGAGGGGACAAAAGCTCGAGAAATATCAACGCAGTCCCCGTGAAAGTAGGCAGGAAGCTGATGGGTAATCGGTTTTTAGGACAAAACTCAAGATAAAGCTCATCAGCGGCGGCTGTAAATCATCTGCTGGCTAGGAAGTGGATATAGAGGGAAAGAAACGGTGCGGTTGCTGTCCTGAATCCATTGGAGGACATGGTTTTTTTTCAGAGAAGTGGGTGAAACCTGGAGGCTAGCGGCGAGCCCACAGAAATATCTCATGATTTATAACCGCTGAGAACAGGAAAAAACAACAGTTTGCCAATTGGGAGGTGGACACTTTGGGGGTGGGGTGGGGACAGGAGGGATTGATGACATCCTTTGGACTCTCTGCTCAGCCATTTGAGTCTTAAGGGTGCGGCGAAGCTTCCTTCCCAGGGAACGGAAGCTGCATCGGATGCCGTATCCACCATTCTCTGAAACACCGAACGTTTCGATTTCATGGACATTATTATTCCCTGGTTCTGGTTCTGAAGTATTTTCGGGTTTACTATGACAGTTCACTTCAGTTAGTACTATTAATTTCAGCCCTAAGTTAAAATTTTCGGGTTTACTTATTCCCATTAACATACTCTTTACGTTATGTGGACAAACTTCTTTGACTTTTTTTAAAAATTACAAAAAAGAAAAGAAATTATAAAACTCATTCGTCATCCTCTTAGGCACTAAGCTAGAAATGATTGGCCCCTTAAGATATTAAATCGTAATTTAGATACTAAGCTAACTATGTGATCCGATGAGCGCAAGTCCGGTTTCGTCCCTTATTTTTGTTTTCCTCTGTGCCCCTTCTCAGAAGCTTTGGTCTCTGATGTATTAGTCGAATCATTTCATTTCATTCATCTAAGTTGACACTGCAAAAGAGCTTAGGGAATAGTAGGATATTACGGATAACATGATTTGGAAATGGTTATGAAATCTTATCCTGAGCAGAGACAAGCCCTCTGACATCGTAAGCGCCGGTTGAGAACTCCTGTAGCTACATCAATTAGCTTTGCCATGTGGGTCACCGATCGCCATCGCCGTTGATTGCTCACCACTTTCGATGGAAACCTTTGTTTTGATGGTGGAGCCTTTTCACATAATGATGTCGATAAGCTTTACAATGGCCGGTGGTCATCATGATAATGGTACCGACACGTGTAAGTTGCTAGTAAAGGTTCAATTGAATGGTGGACTTGGATATAGGAAGTTGGAAGTTCTTGTATCCCCATCTCATGCCACGAACCCTCTAAACTTTTAGCCTCCGGAGGTGAGATTGGACTTAGAAAGGTAGATCCGGGTCGAAATCATGACTGTCAAGGATGGTACTGGTAACTAACTTCAGGCCTCATCTGGGGAAACAGATTCATGGCATGTTTAGGGGAGTGAGACGATAACACGGGGCATGTCATTGGACTTTACTGACCGGCCCACGCATCTATAACCCGGCCTCGGGGTCCCAAAAACACGGGTCAAGTGCCAAAAGGCTTGAGTCTAGCGTTGGGGACTTGGGTCCTGACATCAGGGCCCATGTCAGGTGACCGAGAGGGCCGACGGTGGTGGTAGAGAAAGGTGTTAATTTGAGGAATCGATCTTCACGTTTCCAAGGCAAATGTTCGTCCCTAAAGCAGAAGCACCTAAAAGTGAACGATTGTCATTGTCGACGGATGGAATTAAAGTACTAAAAGATAAAAGGACTCCCTAAGAGCATATTGGACACGCGTCTGACTATGATAAAAGCAAAGGACTTTTACCGAAGAAAGGACACGTCGAACCATATGCCATTTTGTTCTCTTGGTTTAGGCCCAATCTTTCTACCAAAAAACTGAAAAGAAAATAGAAGATAGGACATGACCTGTGTATGAAAGAATTGTAGATTGTTCAATGGAAATACCTCAGCTCTGATATTCTTCTTCAAAACTTCTGATTCATCTTTTACATGACTTCAACTATATTGAATACAGAAGTAGAAGAGAGAAATCTAAAGATGAATAGAGGAAAATCAGAAGTAGAAACAATGATCAGACACTTAACTCTTCTCTCATTCACTTATCCTTTTATAGTCAACACTTATTTAACAACTTTTGTTATAGAACTGTTACAACAGAATGACTAATATGAGAAACACGTGCATTTCCTCTGGTTGTGCAGCTCCTTCAGTTAACTTGATCAGCTTTTGTGTTCCAGGTTTTGATGTCATGGATCGCCAGCTCATCAGTTCAGCTCAAGAATGGATCGCCAACTCATCTTCTTTTCTACTTTGAGCTTTGTTTAGAAGTTTGCGAACTTCCTCTACTTCAGCTTCCTCTGCCTCAGTAACTTCCTCTTGCCTCAGTGACTTCCTCTGGTTTAGCTTTTCTACTATCACCAGCTTCTTCATTCATCTGTACTTTTAATGTCTGTTTTATTTCTTTAACATCCCCCCTCAAATTGGGAATGGATAGAGCACAGATTCCCAATTTGATTCACATGTAAGAATGTGCTCTCCTTGACAGTAGTTTTGTAAAAATATTAGCTAATTGGCAATAACTTGGAATGTATCTGACATGTAATGATCCTGAAGAAACATTTTCTCGAACAAAGTGGAAATCCACTTCAATATGTTTAGTTCAAGCGTGTAAGACAGGATTCAGAGTAAGAGAGATTGCTGATTTATTGTCACAGTACAGATGAATAGGAGGAGTAAGAGAACAACTTATATCTCATAATACAAAACTAATCCAAGTGAGATCAGCAGTGGTTGATGCAAGAGCACGGTATTTAGCTTCAGTGGAGGATCTGCTCACTGTGGGTTGTTTCTTTGCTGCCCGAGATATAAGATTGGATCCAAGATATGTGCAGAAACCAGTTGTTGATCTTCTGGTTTCTGCACACCCTGCCTAGTCTGCATTTGAGAAACCATAGAAATGCATGGTACTTTGAGAATGAATGAATAAGCCAAGCTTTATAGTACCTTTTATATATCGCAAGACCCTTTTTAATCTGTTGAAGTCTGCGATTGTGGGTTGCCACATTTTCTGGCAGAGTATATTTGTGGCATAAGCAATGTCTGGTTTGGTTAATGTGAGATATTGCAGACCTCCAACTAGGCTTCTGTACTCAGTAGGATTGTTCAAAGGTATAGAATCATTGATCAAAATAGGTGGTCTTAATGAAAGAGGAGTTGAAATTGGTTTGGATTCTAGCATATGAGCTCGGGTGAGGAGGTCTAAGGCATATTTAGTTTGGCAAAGAAATAGATAATCAGGGGTTCGTTTAGCTTCAATGCCAAGGAAATAGTGTAAGGAGCCTAGATCATTCATATGGAAATGAATACTCGGAGAAGTAATGAGACTAGAAAGCATTTGAGAGGAGCTTCCAGTTAGAATGATATCATCTACATATAGTAATAAAAGAATAGTTTTTGTTTCAGTATGCAAGATGAATAGAGAATGATCACTGGAGCTACAGAAAAATCCATATTCTAGCAAAAAGCTGCTAAACCTATCAAACCAAGCTCGAGAAGCTTGTCGAAGTCCATAAAGTGACTTTCGAAGAAGACAAACATGGTGAGGCTTTTGTGGTTCTTTAAACCCCGGAGGCTGCTCCATATACACTGTTTCACTTAAGGTTCCATGTAAGAAGGCATTTTTGACATCTAATTGATGAATTTGCCACTGTTTCATCATAGCTACTGATAGGATTATTCGAATTGTTGCATGCTTCACTACAGGGCTGAAGGTTTCTGTGAAATCAAGACCTTCTTCTTGATGGAAGCCTTTAGCTATAAGTCTAGCTTTGAGTCTATCTAAGCTCCCATCAGGTGCAAGTTTTGTCTTAAACACCCATTTGCAACCAATTACATTCATGTGATCATTTCTAGGAACCAATTCCCAGGTTTTGTTTTGATATAAGGCATCCATTTCTTCTTTCATTACTTGGTGCCATCCTCTGTCTACTAAGGCAGACTTTACTGATTTTGGTTCAACAGGAAGCTGATACTCAACTAGACATGCATATTTAGGATTTGCTTTAACAATTCCATATCGAAGTCTAGTCTGCATAGGATGAGTTGAAGAAGTACCTTGTATATTTCCTGTTTCAGAATTGATTTGTATTTATCCTATATTAGCATTTGATGTTGAAACAGGCTCTTGATTTGTAGGCATTTGTTCCTCAATGCTTGGAGATCTCTGATGAGATTCAATATCACTGGGAGCATTATTAACATCAATCTGCATCTCAGCATCAGGTACTATATGCATCTGTGATATATCGGTAGGATTAACGATACTGATCTCATTGTCCTGCATTTATGGAGTTATTTGAGTTAATCCGGTATGCTGCAAATATCCCCTCGATATATTGTCTTGTGACTGAGCTTGCTTAGTAGAGTTGGAAATAGAAGATAGTACTCCTCTTATCCACTGTTTGTATAGTTCAGATCCCTGTTGATACTCAGTATTTACTGTATGAGTAAAAGGGAAGACTTTCTCATCAAATATTACATGTCTACTGATGTAGACTCTCCCATTAGTAGGCAAGAGACACTTGTATCCTTTATGCTTCTCACTATATCCAAGAAAGATACATGTGAGAGATCTTGGATCAAATTTATGTTGTGTGTAGTGCCTGAGACATGGATAACAGGCTGATCCAAAAACTCGAAGATGAGAATAATCTGGTGTCTTATTATAGAGCTTTATAATGGGGTGAATGCATATGCAGTTTTGTTATAGGAAGGAGATTGATAACATAAACTGTTGTTTTGAATGCATCTACCCAGTATCTCAGTGGTACTTTAGCATGATACATCATTGCTAGTCCCAATTCAATCACATGTCGATGTTTCCTCTCAGAGACACCATTTTGCTCTGGTGTATGAGGACAAGAGATACTCTGCTTAATTCCACACTTTTGTAGATGGTTCTGAAACTTATTATTAGTGAACTCTCCTCCTCCATCACTCTGGAAGACTTTGATCTTGTGATCAAGCTAATTTTCTATAAATCTTTGAAACATAATGAACACATCATAAACTTTTGACTTTTGTTTCATTGGATATATCCAGCTATATCGAGAAAAATCATCCATAAAAATGACATAGTAGGAGAATTTCTGAACAGATTGAATTGGTGATGGTCCCCATACATCACAATGTATTCTTTCTAATGGAACATTAGAAATATGGTCTGAGAAAGGAAAAGATAGTGCTGAGCTCTTAGCAACTTGACAGCTGCTACATATATTCTGAGCTTTAGAACTTTACTGAATGAGATGTTGTTTTTGTAAAATCTTCACTGTTTTTAGATTGGTGTGAGCAAGTCTTTGATGCCAGACATCTTCTCCTACTTCCTGTTGAGTCTAGGTGAAGAAGACTTCTGCAACTTTAGGTTCCACCTGGTATAGCCCCTGAACTTTCCTTCCTAGCTTCACTGTTGTATGATTGTAATTGTCCTTCATATATACCCTATGTTTATAAAAAATAAAAGAGCAGGGATAATCATCTGTTAGTTTTGATACAGATAGAGGATTCTTTTTTATTGCAAGAACTATTAAGACATCATTCAGTGGTAATTTGCTATTTTCTGTATTCAATATTCCATTACCAATGCATGAGATTGACAAATGAGATCCATCTCCTATCATGACAGTGTCATTACCACTATATGCATTGTAGTTTCGAATCATACCAGGTTCTAAGGTAATATGTGAAGTAGCCCCTGTGTCTAGATACCATTCTGAACCATAGGGTTCTTCAATGTGCATAGCTGCCAATGCAGTTGGTATTTCATCCGCCTGGTACGAGTTATCAAATCTATACCAACATCTGAGTACTGTATGACCTGATTTCTTACAAATCTGGCATTGAAGAGGGCCATTACATATAGGCTTTGTAATCTGTGTTTGTCTATCACTATTTGAACTTTTTGGTGGATAAGACCTAACACTTCGATACCTCTGTGAAGGGTTTGAATATGGTCTAAATCATTGTCCATAGTTAGACCAGTTATCCTTATTAACCTGACCTTGCTGAGTTGAATTTAGGTTATTCATTTTATTTTGTTGATTCCTTCCTGCTTCTGTAAAATTATTTCCATATTCCCTTCTATTGAGGGACTGACCTCTGCCGTAGCTATATCCCCCCCGAATATTTCCTCTTTGATTTCTGGGATTGAATTTCTGCAGACTTGTTCCAGTTCTTCTTTACCCATAATAGGCCAGGTTAGTATTGTACTCGTTCACAGAATATGTTTGCAATCTGGTTTCAAATCTCTCAAGTTGTGAGATAACCTCATCATACTTTGGCTGGGGTTTAAGACAATACATGGTTGTCCTGAAGGTTTCATATTCAGAACCTAACCCTTCAAGTATGCCAAACATTCTGGTTATATCATCAACAGGCTTTCCAATCGCATTCAATTAATCACAGATGGTTTTGAATTCTCGAAGGTATTCACTTAATGATTTGTTTCTTTTCCTGCAAGCCTGTAATTTTCCTCTTAACTCAAATTCCTTTGCAACAGACTTTTGTGTAAATCTATTTATGAGAGCCTGCCATACTTCGAATGAAGTTTCTAAGCCAATTATCAGACTTAGAATATTTTCTGATACCGCACCATTTATCCAGGATGATATAAGCTGATCAGTTTTTATCCAATCCAGGTGATTGGGATTCATCACTTCTCCTGTCTCAGTCTGTATCATTTGAGTAGAAGGTAATGTTTCACCATTAATAAAACCAATCAAATCTTGGTTTTTCAAAAATCTGTTGAATTGGGCTTGCCATAACAGGAAGTTTTCTTCATTCAACTTGATGGTGATGAAGTTAGCTATATTTGCATGGATAGGAAAAGGGTACTTCTGCACTCTAGTTGCCATTCTTATATGTTCAGAGACTTTGAAGATTCGAAGAAACAATCCAGTAAACTTTGAAGGTAAGCTAACTAAGAAACAACAAGATCTTTATAATATCTTACAGTGAAAACACATCAGATCTATCATTCCCAGGATTGTTGCTCTGATACCATGAGAAGAAAATAGAAGATAGAACATGACCTGTGTATGAAAGAATTGTAGATCCTGAACAATCAATGGAAATACCTCAGCTCTGATATTCTTCTTCAAAACTTCTGGTTCATCTTTTACATGACTTCAACTATATTGAATACAGAAGTAGAAGAGAGAAATCTAAAGATAAATAGAGGAAAATCAGAAGTAGAGACAATGAACAGACACTTAACTCTTCTCTCCTTCACTTATCCTTTTTTACTCAACACTTATTTAACAACTTCTGTTATAGAACTGTTACAACAGAATAACTAATATGAGAAAGACATGCATTTCCTCTGGTTGTGCAGCTCCTTGATTAGCTTGATCGGCTTACGTGTTCCGAGGTTTTGATGTCATGGATCGCCGGCTCATCGGTTCAGCTCAAGAATGGATCGCCAACTCATCTTCTTTTCTACTTTGAGCTTTGTTTAGAAGTTTGCGAACTTCCTCGCTTCAGCTTCCCTCGCCTCGTAACTTTCTCTTGCCTCGGTGACTTCCTCTCGGTTCAGCTTTTCTACTATCACCAGCTAGGGGTGAGCACGGTTCCGGGTAGAGAACAGGGGGAACCAGGAGAACCGAACCGGAGGTTCCGGTTCGGTTCCGGTTCTAAAGAGACCGGTTCCGGTTCTCGATTCCCTTTTTTTGGGAACCGGTCGAGTATTTAAAAAAAAAAAAAACCCTACGCACTTCCCCCTCGCGTGATTTCCTCCCCCTTCCGCCGATTCTTCCCCCTTCCCCTTTCTTTTCTCTCTCTCTCTTTCTTTTCTCCCCTTTTTCCTCCTCTCACGTCACTTCTTGCCCCCAACTTTTTGTTTGCTTCTCTCTCTCTCTCTCTCTTTCTCTTCTCTTTCCCCCTCTCTCGGCCGGCCGAAACCCCCTCTTCTTCTCTTATTCTTCTTCTTCTTCCTTCCTCTTGCCGGCCGCCGCTTCACCCACCACATCGCCGCCCCACGCCCTACTCACCACTACCTCTTGGCCACCGAACCACCACCACCCACCGCTCGTCCGACGAGCCGTCTCGCCGTTGAGCCCGACGAGCCGCCCCCGCCGCCGTGAGCCACCGCCGCCGTCCCCAAGCCACCATCACCACCTCTTGCCACCGCCGCTCGCTCGGCCGTCCGGGCCGTCGTTGCTCCGAACCGCCACCGCCTCCTCCAGAACCAAGCTCTTCCCCCCTTGGTCGTGGGTGGGCCACATGAGCGACCGCTGCACCAGCCGCTTCGGCCGCCGGCGGCCGTTCATCGTCGCCGGGGCCCCGTCGATCACCTTCGCCGTGCGATCATCGGCCACTCCGCCGACATCGGGTGGTTGCTCGGGGACAAGGAGGGCGCCACCAAGCCGCGAGCGGTGGGTGCCTTCGTCTTCGGGTTTTGGATCCTCGACGTCGCGAACAACATGACTCGGGTTCCTTGCGAGCTCGCTCGCCGACCTCATCGGTAATTTCAACTCATCTTGTTTCGATAGTCTAGTCTTCTGACGATTTTGAGCTTCTCTTTTGCTTCCTCGAAACCCTAGACGAGCACCGTTTCGGTAGAGAGCCATCTTTTGGCCGGACAAAAAACAAACGAGACAATTGTGGTTGTGTAGTATTTAATCCGTAATTTGGCTCTTACCTCTTCAGATTTTGGTGCACATAGTTGGGCTCGACAAACTCTACCGAGATCTTTTCACTTGTTTTTATTTTCGTTTTACGGACCACTCTATTAAGTGATTGCACATTAGATGCATTTGTTATGTTGCATCGGTAGGTGTACCATATTTATAGATTTTTTGTGTGCTAGCAAGTATATTTTGTTTTTCGACTCGTAAGTAATTACATTTGCGAGATAATGTCGGGGTCATTGTGAATCCAAAAGGAGAAATGAAAGGTATAGTTCTCTTCACAACGTGCAAAGGTTTTCATGAATTTACATGCTTTGATTCAATGAATGAAGTGGAGAGTTATTGAGCGGTATTGACATATCCATAGAAAGGAAAGCAAAGTGATACTTTCACGGGACTTAGGCTTCCCGATACAAATAGTGTGGTTTTAGAGGCAAGACGAATTTGATTGATGAAAGCTTTTGGCCCGACATTTAAATCACGGTCGCAATTGTGGATGGTGTTTCTCCATGATCCTTGTATCTCATCCTCTTCTAATAATTTTCAGGTTACGCCATTACTTGGTCCGATCGGGAAAGAGTGTGCGGACTGTGGCCGAGAGTTGCCGGTGCAGCCAACGCCATCGTCCGAGAGTTGCACTTATCTTTTTGTTCATGTTATTGGTTTTCATACCGTGGTTTGACGTTGCCGGTGAAAGTAAACCTCAGATTGTCTCTTTTTGAAGTGTTGTCATGGTTTTAGAAGATTTAAGTATATCCATTTTAGACCTTGGGTTCTTTTCTTGGAGTCTTTCGGCTGCAGCCCTCGTTTATTTCCCTCACGGCTAGAGATTGATTGGTTTTCGGTTGAGTACAAAAGGTTGATGAAGTATTCGATGCGATTGATGCAGATGGTGGAAACCTTAGAGCCCTCGGGCGACATGCGTCACGGAAGTAGTTTGAGGGTAATACTAGGGAATATTATCTTGATTTCCTTTTTCTTTCATTTATACTCTTTAGCTCCATATATTTAATGAGGAGGCTCAGATTATTACTACTTTGTGACTTCCAATGGTATCCGTATCCACTAAAAATGCTTCTCGGGTAGGAAACTCGCGCATCCCGGGGTGATCCATCTGTTCAAGGTTTATTAATGACATTTGGACAACCTCCTCCTTGACCGGTGCTTGAACCGATGTTTCGGGATTTTATCAATGATATGGAGATATTCGTGTACAAATATGCTAAGATTTTGTGCATGTTATTCCCTGTTTTATGTGCTTTGCTTCATGAATGAAGCTTCAATTAATTCATAACCTTGTGGGTATCAACCTAGAGTTTTTCGAACAAAGTGCTTGATGATGCATGTTGTTGCACTATTCTAATCCCGTGAGCCTAATGTCAATTGTTTGAAAATAGCTTTTCAAATCTGAAAATGGAAAAAAAAAAAAAAAAGAACCTGTTGGAACCTGGAACCGACCCTGGAACCTGTAACAGGATAGGTTCTAGGTTCTTGGTTCTGACGGGTAGGTTCCAGGTTCCAAAAAATGAGGAACCTGTACCCGAGGGTAGGTTCTAGGTTCCAGACGGAACCGAACCGGAACCGGGAACCGCTCACCCCTATCACCAGCTTCTTCATTCATCTGTACTTTTAATGTTTGTTTTATTTCTTTAACAAAAACAAAGGGACTCACGCGATGTAGACCTATTGGAAATTTCTGATACAAAATAAATCTCAATTCATTCTGAAATTCAAATTGGATAAAAAAGAAGAAGAAGAAGAAAACGTGCATAGTTTTGGTGGATGGGAATGGTGGTTTGAAATTACATGTAGATAATATTTTGATCGAGGATAGAGAGCATCCGGGAATTAGCACAAAGGGGATGACTCCAACCCAAAAACAAGCTATCAGATTGGGAGCGATTTCTTAATTTTTCGTATGTGATTATAAACTCATTTATGTTGTAAAATATTCTATTGCAAATATGTAATTGAGAGAATAGAGAGATTGAGTAGAGAAAATTAGACATCAGAGATTGTAAAGAAAGTGGAGGAGGAATTTTATTTCCAGTGTATGACTATTATGACTATTATGTCTACAACAAAAGCTAAACTCCTATTTATAGGAAAACAAAAATATACTTATCATTAATATCAATGTATCGAATGATACATGAATTGGATAGGGATATGAACATTCATTGTATAGGGAGATGTACTTAGAATGTATGATACAAATGTACCATAATAAGTACATTAGATAACATGAACAATGAATATTCATTCATGTATTTCATAACACTCCCCCTTGAATATTCATTGTATTCACTACGATTGTGCATCGAATGATACTGCCTCATTAAAAACCTTAAGCCGGAAAAACCCAATGGGACAAAAACCAGACAAAAAAGAAAAAGAATGCAGAGCACAAATTATGATCTCTCCTTTTTATAAATGCATTAATTGCCTCATTAAAAATTTTAAGTCAGAAAAACACTGTGGGAAAAAATCACACAAAAAGAAAAAGAGTGCAATGCATAGTTCATAATATCCCCCCCTCAATTGAGCAATATAGCCACTGCTAGGGCTAGTCAATCTTGTATCTTGTGAACTCGCCGCATACCAATATTGCAATGCATAGCTCATAATATCTCCCCCTCAATTAAGCCATATAACTACTTCTGGTGTTTAATCAATCTTGCATTTTAGTTATAGAGTCAAATAAATATTATATAAGGTTCATAAGAATTTCATAACCATATGAAAAAACAATAAAAAGTAATAAATTTAAAGCGAAACAACTAAAAAGAAATTATTACAATAATAAAATTCAAAGTTCAAATTATCATCCACCAATCTAATGTCTCATCAAAGTAATCAAAGGTCCTAAAAAAAATAGAGACATTTGCTACTTTGGGAGCAAGAGGAGTCCCACCAACGGAAATATTGTTGGTCTCAATAGTGGTTATGACAGTAGGATTGATTTCAATGGCATGAGATTCACCATGCTTGTCCGTATTTTTTAAAGATGCCCAGTATAGGTCAACAAAGTGCCTTGGCGTACAATAGGTATGTGACTAGTGCTCAGTCATGCCACAGCAATGACAAATACTTTCATTAATCACCTTCTTTGACTTCTTTTCTTTGCCATGATTTAGGCCAAAGTTAGATTTCTTAGAACGGTTAAATTTCTTGCCATCATTTTTAGGATTATGTTCTTGCTTGCACTTATTGCCCTTAAAATGGCTAGTAATTTTTCTCAAAATTAGCATGTGTTGCGCCAACGAGTCTAAAATCATGATTTTTTAGCAGCAATTCATTAGTTTGCTCGGTAGTGAGAATCACCGAAATTAATTCAAAATATGTGACAAACTGAAGTTGTCGGTATTGTTGTTGCAATACAATATTCAAAGCATGGAAGGTGGAAAAAGTTTTCTCTAACAATTCCGAAACAATATTAAATAAAGCAGAATTAGAGTCGACTCATTTAATACCGCATAATTCAAGTATGATCATACCTATCATTTAACCTCCTCCATAAGAGAAACAATATTAAATAAAACGGAATAATAGTCGAATAAAAATCAACGCATTTGCGATTTAAAATCTTACGAGATCTTGCCCTTGGAGATTTTACTAGTCAATTAGTAGAAGCTAAAATTAATGATACTTTTTAGATTTGAAATTTGGCTTCGGGCCAAGAAAAATAAAAATGAAGAATTTATAGAAAAAGATGAAATATAAGTTGATTAATAAAAAGAATACCCACCTTACAAAAATTACTTACTCAGTCGGTAGATTTCATGCTAATAACGTGTTGTAACATATTGTGTTGCAAATATGTAATAGAGAGAATAAAGAGATTAAGTAGAGAAAATCAGTCACTAGAGATTGTAGAGAAAGTCATAGGAGAGAATTTTATTTCAAATGTATGATTGTTATGACTGTTATGTCTACAACAAAAACTAAGCTCCTATTTATAGAAAAATAGTAATGTACTTATCATTAATATCAATGTATCGAATGATACATGTATTGGATAGAGAGATGAACATTCATTATATAGGGAGATGTACTTAGAATGTATGATATAAATGTACCATAATAAGTATATTAGATAAGATGAATATAATGAATATCCATTCATGTATTTCATAACAATTTAATGAAATAATTAGAATTTTGATTAAGGTTGAATATGCTTCTTGGAGTGAACACAATACCGACGGATAGATGCAAAAATGATAAAATCACCAAAAAAAAAAAAAAAAAGAAGGCCATCTTAAAATCAATTGGACTAGGATTACCAGTTCTCCTGAGGGTTCGGTAAAGCCCATTAACGAGAAAAGGCCCTCCCAGCGTCCCAGTGGAGCGCCAAATTCAGGAACTCATATCCTTTCCGCTCTTACTTCTCTAGCTCGTTAGACTTACAATTCATCCTGAAGAGATTTCGGATTATAGCATGATGCTTCCATGGGCTTTTCATTAGCGCAATAAGCACTCCAATCATCATGAGATCAGAGCGGGAAATCCACATTGAGCATTTTTCGACAACGTTTTAAGCTTCTGGACGTGGCTTGTCAAGTCAAGTCATTGTTGCACCTTCTACGGTCTTAATTCGTCCCGCGTGCTCAAGCTAAATTTAGTACATGCGCCACACCTCCTAGAATAGTTTGCTCGTGTTGCACGAGAAAGGGGGAGCGCGTGTCTCACTCTTCTAAGCGCACCATGTATGTGGATGGAGACCCTTGTCAACCCCAACTAAGGAAGACTTGGCTACTACAAAACAAATATATGTGGACTAAGAATAGGTATCTGCACTTTCTTTTGCCTAAGTTTTTGGACCCTCCAAACAATAATTGCAGCATTCAAGAGATTTTTTCGGTGTTCCATGCCTACCAAAAATTAAGTCTCACATGTAATAAAACCATAAGGGAAATGATTAAAGTCCTCTACTTATATACGTTTTCTCCTTTTTCGTGAGTGACTTTTTAATTCCGACTTTTATTCTATTCTCGAATCTTTATGTCTCTTATGGATCAGACTTTATTGGGTACAATTCAAATCAAAGCAATAGCTCTTACGAACTTGAGAGTGCTAGAAGTCGGAGTCTCATAATTATGAACTGATGAGTAAGGTATTAAGCGCAGATCAAATTATATGAAATGCAAGTGTGCTTATCAATAAGGCCTGAGCCCATTTAAAATTCTTCTCTAATCCCAATCTAGCCCATTGAGATCATGAAGCCGACCGAGTAGTGGATTGGGTAGGTAAAGCCTAAAGACGAAATGTTTTTCCTTCAATCAGGTTTCTCACCTCCACCTCAAGTTCTTTGAGCTCTTTATCTATTCTGAAGCTTCTATTCTGTATGGGCTTTTCTACAAGAACTATCTTTATGACAAACAAACAACTTTATTGATTGCAAAACATCCGGGACCTATATAGTTACGATTATATCATTATGCAGAATGTTACAAGTCTTCCACCAATTTTTGCAATTTCAAACAAATTTTTTTTTTTTTTTTTGCTGTAATTTTTAAAGGGAAGGGAAGGGAAGGGAAGGGAAGGGAAGAAAATTAGAATTTATATCGGAGGATAAGTCAAACGCCGAGAGATGGGCTGACCTTATCCACATTCAAAAGAGCGATGCTGAATTCTTCAGAGGTTTGATTTCCAATTGAACCTGTCTCTCGAGGACCACGGGGGGTTTGAATGGGAAAGCCGCTGTCTTTTCCTCCATTGCCGTCCTTTTCAACCGAAGATGGTGGATCGGCCACCAACTTGGCCACTTGCTGGTGCGGTGGGCGTCACCATTCGGTGAATCTGGGGCCTCATAATCTGGTCTTCTTACGACTTTTCACTCCACAGTGATCGGCAGGAGATTGGTTTGACTCGGGATACGGAACGACCCATCAAATTCAAGACCGTCCAATAATGACCTCAATTCCTAAGTCGTGCAACTTCAACATCGCCCATTTCAATTTATATATATATATATATATATATATATATATATATATATATATATATTGCTTACAAAAATAAATGAACGAAAGTTATTCTCATTGATCACGAAAACATAAATCGCTGTCAACCTGGTCTTCTTACGACTTTTCACCCCACAGCGATCGGGAGGATATTGGTTTGACTTGGGATACAGAATGATCGATCAATTCTAGACCGTCCAATAATGACCTCAATTCCTAAGTTGTGCAACTTCAATGTCGCCCATTTCAATTACACATATATGGCTTGCAAAAATAAATGAATAGAAGTTATTCCCATTGATCACGAAAACATAAATGCTGTCGATAATGAAAAGATTTTCCATTAGTTGATTATTGTAGGCGATACAAGCAATTATTTTCAAAGGAATAGTCTTCCAAACCATTCACTTTTCACAAAACAAATAGAGTTATTTTGTTGAAAATGGATGATTTAAAAAACATTTCTCTAAAGACAATCGTCTATATTGCTTACATAAATGAAAAATATTTTCCTTGTGCACAAAAATTAATGAAAAACATATCATTGACTAATTATTTCAACCAACATGAGTAGTCGTTTTCAGGATTGAATTTTTCACTCTACATCATTTTTAGTTTGATCTTTTTGCTCAATACTTAGTGTAGACATATTTAACTGGAGATACAAATGGGGTCTAGAAAAATTTAAATTTCCTACCTCTAGCTCTGATATTATATAAGATTTTATCAAATATTTTATCAAAAGGAGCCTTAAAATGATTCGAATCCCCCAGAGACAACAGGTGGATAAACAACCATAAACAATTAGACACGTGTAGAACTAATTCTATAGATTAGGGTGTAAATGAACATAAAGAATTAGGCACGTTGGAACGGCTAAGTCTATAGATTAGTGTGTAAATGCAAACCATGTTGGTCAAATTGGACAATAAACTAGAGAGACTCTCGCCACAAGAATCTCGTCCCCCCCTTCCTTTTTCTTCTCACTTCATTTCTTATGTAAACTTCTCGCCGAAAGAAAGAAAGATCCAATTCGAGGCCGGGGGCGGGGGGGATCAAAAGTCAAGGCAACCATCCCACGCGACCTTTCGTACTTATTAGAAGTCGGCTAGAAGAAAAGGCAAAAGAAAGGAGAGAGAGAAGAGAGAACAGAGAAAGAAGAAGGAGGACGGACCAAACGTAACGCGAAAAACGTTGTGGAAAAGGGAACGTGCGAAGAAAGGTCGTGTCGTCGCCATCCACATTCCCAATTGTGTTTTTGCCCAAGTAAGCCCGTACGTCAGGTCAACGCTGAATTCACCTCCCCTTCCCCCCGTGCCGTCCCATCCATCTAATAGCAGAAGGGAAGCGGGCGCATACTTGTCTCCCATGTCGTGCTTGACTTTGACTTTGCCCCATGTCCCGAGGATTGACTCCACCGACTCCGTCTTTTAACCTAATCCCCCAACTTTTCTTCCTCCGAACGAATTCGTCGTCTCGCCACCGCCAACGACGGAATAATTTATGAAAAATTGAAATGATCTTGGACTTCCAGAATATCCTCTCTTTTTTTTTTTTTTTTTTTTTTGTTAAGTTCATACTCATATGAGTACAAATAAAGTAAGTAAATGGAGGCCCATTTATAGAAATTCATATATGAAACGATAAGAAATATTATGGACGGAAATTTATATCCAATTGTCATATTTAATTCGAAATACCCATTTAGTTGAATTACTCTATATACTTATTTGGATCTAATTAAATGAATATTTTGGGACACGTGCTTTGGATAATTGATTAGTGCCATAAGAAAGATCCGTGGACCAAATCGTACTAACAACGAATCACTGTAATGTGTATATGTAGCGATGGTTCACAATTTTATACGCAAGGTTGACCCAAAACAATCTCATTTGGGATAAAGTTGCGATGTAGTAATTGGAGTCCTCTTTCCTCTCGTCTTCTGAAAAGGAGCACATGGGAATTGAAGCGTTGACAGCTCTTTTACAGCTCTCTCGTCTCATCTTTTATATCAGTCTCTCCCCTTTTTCCTCCCTCGTTCCGCAAAGCCAGCCGTAGACTTTTTGTTTCCGGGCTATATAAAGGTGCGCGTTTCCTCCTCAGCTCCGCACTTGGGTCAATTCGAGAAAATTCGGCGCCTCCAGCATTCGAGACGATTCTCTCTCTCTCTCTCTCTCTCAAGAAGAAGAAGAAGTTCGCTTTTGCTTGGTCTTCCTCCGCCGTCTTCCTCCGTTTCGCCTTGTTGTGCAAGAACGAGAACAAGAACAAGAACAAGAAAACCGACCCTTTGTCTTCGGCGTTCCATGGGTTCTCCTTCCTGGATTACTTCGTGTTTGGATCTCAGCATTAGACCGCTGCAAGTCTCAGAAGAAGCTCCGGTGAGTTGCTTTTGCCTTGGCAATTGGGAAAGCATCGGCCTTTCTTGTTTCTTTATGCAAATCTCTGAGATTTTCCTTCTGGGTTCTTGCCTTTTCAGACCAAAGTGGTGGAGGGCGACTTTATGGAGCTGAAAAGGACTGGTTCTGGGAACAAAGATGAGGTTAGCTCCTTCTCTTGCTGTAATTTTGTTCTGTCGTACTCGAGTCTTAGCCCATAATTTGTATGTATGTCATGGAGCCTCTAATTATGATCATCCGGAGCTTCTTAATCACTTGCTTTCCCTGATAGAAAAGATAATTGCAAACAAGAACATTAAGTATGTTAAGGTTCATGTTTTTTTTCCTGGTTTTACTCAAATCTGCTTTTAATTAATGATGGTGCGCACCCTTTGTTTGAAGTTATTTCCAAAAACCTGTTGCTGTTACGATTTCTATATTCTCTAAAGCAGCAACTTGGTCTCTTCGGAGACATCCGATAAAAAGGCAGCAACTTGTGTTGCATCCTTGTTTCCGTGATTTCGCGTACTAATCGACATGCTAATGTTTCGTTTCCCTATTCCAGAGTGCTGCTTTACTAGAGGAACTGAATCGGCTGGCTGCTGAAAACAAGAAGCTCACTCAAATGCTGATGACTGTGTGTGAGAACTACAATGCCTTGAGAAACCAGGTGATTGGAATTGTGAGCAAGAATGCTGAGAGAGAAAACAGCCCGTTGTCCAAGAAAAGAAAGTCCGAGAGCAGCACTAACGACAATGGCAATGAGATGGTAGTTAATAGAGCCTCAGAGAGCAGCTCGACGGATGATGATGATTACAAGAAACCAAGGGAAGAAACAATAAAGGCGAAGATCACGAGGGTTTATTATAGGACCGAAGGGCCAGGCACTAGCCTTGTAAGTCAAAAGTGCACTCATACATTCTTGTTGCGGAGTTGAGCTCTAGGAGTTGAGCTCTAGCTTCACAAATTTTCGCTCATCGAGCTATCTCGTGTGTGTTGCAGATTGTGAAAGATGGACACCAGTGGAGGAAGTATGGACAAAAGATCACCAGGGACAACCCTTGTCCCAGAGCTTACTTCAAATGCGCTCACGCTCCAAGCTGCCCTGTCAAGAAGAAGGTCAGCCAAGAACATTCCCACTATGTTCTTTTTGTGAAATTTCAGATTATGACAGCAGTACTATCTGCTAGCTGCTCGCTTTTTTTCTAATTTACTGTGCAAATTATATGTTACTAAGAAGAATACTTAAAGAATCACTCTTGGAATTTCAGGTGCAAAGAAGTGCTGAAGACCAATCGGTCATAGTCGCGACTTATGAAGGCGAGCACAACCATCCAAGTTCATCTCTACTCGAGGCAACATGTGGCTCAAATGCCCGTGCTACTCTGGATTCGGTTCCCCGCTCAGCCTCTCTTAGTTCATCTGGACCAACTGTAACTCTCGACTTGATGAAACCCAAGCAGGAAACCGATGTCAAAAGTTTGCAACCAAAAGTAGATTCACCAGATCTGAGGCAGTTTCTGATAGAACAAATGGCCTCTTCCTTGACAAAAGACCCGAGCTTTACGACTGCACTTGCAGCAGCTATTTCGGGGAAAATGGTCAGCCCATATCCAACACAAAAATGGATATAAATTGGCGAGACCAGGATGATTTCTCATTGTTTCTTGAAAGGAATTCCAGGATGTGTCTGTACATACAAATTAGGAGGGAAAAAGCAGACAGGAAAAGTTCTCAAGCTTCTGATTCTGTCCAACTTCACCATTGACTGCTGCTGCACGTGTTTGAACATTTCAAGTTGGAAGTGGTTGGAGTTGCATTTCGGAACAGAAGTCAAATGGTCCGTTCTAGCCGTTGTTGAATGTTGAATTTCCAATTCGGCGGATATATTAATTCATCACGACAAGGATTTGAAACTTGAAGGCACCCCCTCGTGTACTCCCTTTTGACATTTTTGTAATGTAATCTAGCGTGCCCTCTTTGACATTTCTGTTGTCTTGTAACATTTCCTCGGGTTGAAAGTTGAAAGGTCGGATGCATGAAGGTGACATGCACGACTTCTAGACTAACAATTCAGCTTGTTTTTCCTCTTTGATTCCATCAGTCTTCTGTTGAACTTAGGCCATTATAAATTAGTTTTCGTGAATCCCTTGTGACAATCGTGGACGAGTTACCTCTAATTAGATCGAGGAATGGATAGTAGTTTATTGAGCAAGAAGAATTTTACCAATGTATGTAAAAGGATATGTAAGGTATTGAAATTTCTCGATGACATGGTGTAAGATCCATATATTTTAAGGATGAGCATTGCAATCTCTATAGAGAGAGAGATAGAGAGGACATGGATGCCTCATGGGCAGTAAAGCGTACCAATTACTGCATCGGCGTTCATGTTAGCTAATGAAGCTTTTTTTTTTTTTTTTTTTTTTTTTTTTTTTTTTTAATCCTTTTTATAGAAAGAGTACATGGAGCGAAACTCGAAAAGTTCGAAGAGTAAATTGAAAAGAAAATTCAAAAACATTATTATATATTGAGTAAAATTAAAGATTAGCCATTACATTACTCCTTGGTAAAACATAATAAATGTTGGAGAAAAATTATGAGATACTAACATTAATAGACATCTAGAGAAATTATGACGATGTTGTCTATAGTATTATATCTATTTGAGTTTCCCCTTCCATATTTCGAGGTAAAACTCTATGTCATTTGTACACTACGTTAACTAATTGTTTTTTGTTTCAATTTAGAGGTTTAATTTCATTTTTAAAAAATCCAAACTTTAGGATTAATCCCAATTTTTCTCAAACTTTTTTTTGACTCAAAAATCAATCTAGTTCCAAATTTGTTCACATGTCCAAAAATCGTCATTGATCCTTTTGGATTATCAAGATTAGGGCCAATTAAAAGTTCATTATTAGAACATGCATTTTTATCAATACACTCACATTCATACGGAACAACGTCAAGCTCATGGTATTGATGGCGATTAATGGACCTGTGGGTAGATTTGAAGCTAGAGTGACCATTGAAATTTGTTTTTAGGCAAAAAAAAAAAAATGGAGCAAAATTAGAATTTAACTTAAAGTTGTTTTTTTTTTTTTAGGGAATTAGTCCCTTTTAATTGCTACATCTTAAAAACATTTTCCTTTTTGACATTGATTTTCTTTTTACATAATATCATCGTTCACATTATTACATTAATGCTCCATTTGTTTGCAAAAAATATTATATTTTTGGAAATTATTTGTCAAAAAGTCATTCTTCTAGAAAAAAAAAAATCTTTTTTGGATGTTTGGTTGAAATCTGCAAAATAACCAGAAAAATATTTGTCATCTGAAAAGGACAATCTAATTTTATTTTCCTAAATAGTCATATCCTATTTGAGGGTTAGTAACTTACGCGCAAGTGGGAGAATTAGATGCGGGTATCCAGTCTCGAATTTGGCTTTAATGGCCTTGGGCTTGAGCATGAGAAGCCAGACACGAGTCACGATCAAGAGCCTAGTCATGATGGACCTAGGCTCATGTTTTTGAGAACCTATTTCAGGTGTGTCCTTGATGGATTTAACCTCGACCTCTGGACTCAAGTTCGCTACAAAGGGCCTAACAACAAGCCTTGAGGTTCTTTCTTGTACCCTAGCGCAAAGTCTCAAGTCCAAGGACTTATATCTAATCATATTTTAAAAATTAATTTTTGAATTTTCAAAAAGAAAATCATTTTCTTAAATAAAATATAAGTTTTTGTTAACAAGGAAATAATGTTTTGTTAATTCATTTTCCTAAGCCTTCCAACATGGAAGAGGGAGGTGAGGGCTTCAAATCCCCACCTTCTCAGGGAGGATGGGGTAGAGACGCGTAAATTTCAGGAGTGGATTTCGACTTTCATGCTCTGAGAATGAGTGTAGAATATAAATAGAGTAGGATTGACCAAAAAAAAAAAAAATATTCATTTTCCTAAACTATTTAAATGTCAAATAACAACAAAAAATATTTAAACGGAACTTATCGTGCATCAAATATTTTAAATTCTGAATGATTCGACGCGTTTAATTAATTTTGGGTTCGCGTACTATAACATTATTATTCTCATATGAAATGTGAACTCCACTCTCACGTAGAAACAAAATCATAGAAGATCATTCATACAATTACATTTGATACTTATTGAAGGAAAAAAAAAACTTATATTCTTCTAAACACTTGCTAAAACACAAATCAAAACAAAAATTCCACTAAATTAAAAATCCATGGTGATTTTCATTTAACCGAATTTCCCTTCCTTTTTCTTGCTTTCTCTGTCGAAGTAGCTTTCTCTCTCTTGGTCTCTCCTGTGGGACTTCCATTTTCACTGCCGCCGAAAACCCCTTTTGGGCTCTCAAAGCGAGCGAAGGGAGAGAAGAAAACTGATCCCCGAAAATGGCGAGCGAAGCGAAGGCCAGCGGCGGCGGAGGGGGAGGAGGCGGTTTCAGGGCGAAGGTGGATCGCTTCCTGTACAGCGGCGACAAGAAGCACGTCCTGGCCGGCATCGCCGTCATCTCCCTCGTCTTCGGTGTTCCCTGGCTCCTCATGAATCGAGGTTTCTCTTCCCCCCGCTTCTCTCTCTCTCTCTGTCTCTCACACACGCGCGTACAGCTTTCTATTACCAATTGGGTAGCATTGTGGGGGCGTGATGGTGGAAAAAGTTGAGACCTTTCGTGGTTTCTAATCCCTTGTCTTGTGTTTGGGCTCGATTGGCTTCTGGGGTTCCTGCCGCTCTACGTGATTCTGTGTGTAGCATTGAATCGAGGTGCTTTTTAGAGGGAATTGTTGGGTTGGATTGGATTGGATTGGTCCGTGAAGTGATCAATAGGTGGGAACTTTAGAACGTCCTTTTAGATGGGCCGGATTGATTCGGAGGGAGGAACTGCAATTTGAATGTTCTGTGCAGAATGATTGGAAGCTAAGGTGAAAAGCTGCTGTGTTGGCCTAGGGGACAAAACAGAAAAGAGAGATTGTTCTCCATTTCTTCTTTAGCAGGACGTTTGTCGTTGGCCTGGGTGCCCTGCATTTGTTGCTCATGGTTTTTACTCTAGTTTGGGGAAGACAGAATTTTCGGTCATCGGTAGATTTTCATGTTTTCATTCTGCTTCATCATGGCCGTTCCTCGATAGCTTTGATTTGCATCAAAGCTTTCAGAGATGAATTTGCTGGTAGGTGACTAGAGAAGTGAAAGCTCTCTAAGAAGCAAAATGTCGCTCAATGTTGCGCTGAGGAGATTTATATAAAAAAAAGCAGTTAGGGTTGGAGTTCGCTTAGCTGACAAAGATGGTACTGCATTTCTCTGGACTCCTGGATCCATACTTTAATCCCAGTAAATTAGCCTGGAAATTCCATGTTTCTCATACTTCATATTTATCACTACGGTCACCGGAAGTGAAATCAAAATACACATATAGGGATTCCATTCTCTCTCTTATGGATATCATGGTTCACTCTTCCTGCTTCTGTAATGTCCTTTTATGAGTATGGACAATGAATATATCGGGCAGATGAGAACTTTTCATCTTGAATACTATTCAACTCTCTTGTGCCTTGGATGTTATATTGTTTTATGAGTTGAAAATGTCCTTATGTTGTCAATATTTGTCATGCAACTATTTTGATGTTTTGATATAAACTCCATGTCCTCTCTGGTTAATAGTTTGAAATTGTTAGGTGATTCTACCTGAAAGATTTACTAAGCAGGGTAATTTTCTTGGGTAGTTTGTGACATCATTGATCCCGTTAAGTTATGTTCACGTGTGATTGTGATAGGAAGATATCAAGCTTTCATCCCTCTATCTTCTATTCAGCTAAAAGTCTGTGTAGGTACCTATATCGCAAATTATTATGCTGGACACATGTTGGAAAAAAGTTGGACGAGATCCACGAAAAGATGGCTCTTGATTGTCCGTTTGGTATGATGAAACTATGTTCGGAGTCTAATAATTGGACATGTAATCATATTGGAAACGAAAAAAAGGTTTAGGGCAGGTATGTGGTTGCTACTATTGGTTGGTAGACCGAGTATTCATACTGTTAATAACCTGGGGGGACAGTATAACATTGGGATTTGACTTGTTTGTTTGCTCAATTTTCTAGATGAGTCGTTGTCCATTTGGTATGATGAAACTATGTTCGGAGTCTAATAATTGGACATGTAATCATATTGGAAACGAAAAAAAGGTTTAGGGCAGGTATGTGGTTGCTACTGTTGGTTGGTAGACCGAGTATTCATACTGTTAATAATCTGGGGAGACAGTATAACATTGGGATTTGGCTTGTTTGTTTGCTCAATTTTCTAGATGAGTCGTTGTCCATTTGGTATGACGAAACTATGTTCGGAGTCTAATAATTGGACATGTAATCATATTGGAAACGAAAAAAAGGTTTAGGGCAGGTATGTGGTTGCTACTATTGGTTGGTAGACCGAGTCATGCAGGTATGTGGTTGCTACTATTGGTTGGTAGACTGAGTCATACTGTTAATAACCTGGGGGGACAGTATAACATTGGGATTTGGCTTGTTTGTTTGCTCAATCTTCTAGATGAGTTATATTTTCTAGTATGTTAGTAACCTGGGGAAACTGTGTAACATTGGGATTTGGTTTGCTTGTTTGCTCAATTTTCTAGATGAGTTTTATATTTTCCTAGTCTGGTGGGAGAGAAGAAGGATAGCTTTAGATGACTTCAGCCCAAGATTTTATTCCAATCGAAGCATGTTGTGATCGATCGAATGGCCTCCATGGCGTTGAACGCAGATTGTTCATGTAGAACCTACTATGCATAGTTACCTTTTTTGTCATCATTGCGATGCTTTTCTCAGAACTGGGCTTCATGCATGTGGCGATTGCTATTTGGACATAGGTGGTGTTTATTTCCATTGTATTTTTTTTTTTTTTTTGGTCAGTATTTCCATTGTATTAGTACTTACAGATATTATTGCGTTGAGCAACTTGTTGTACTTATGGAACCAGCTGATCCTTATGGACTGCAAACCCAAGATATTGACGGTGTCAAAACTCAATTTTTTTCTTTGAGAACTAATCACAGGAAGACATCACTCTTACGCTTTTGAAATATATTCATGATTTTAACCTGTCACTTTCTATTTTAGGTTCAAAGCACCAGTCCCATCAAGATTACATGGAGAGGGCGGACAAGGCTCGGAATGAAAGGCTTTCTTCATCTTCGAAATGACACAGTAAAACCAGTGATGTTTTGCTGACCAGTTTTGATTGTTGAGGGTTTAAAAGTGTTTGTCGTTAGAACAGAATAGAAATGGTAAAAGTTTTTCCAATAAGTCTGTTTCGGCACTGTATTTGCGAATTGCTATTGGGGCAGGTAATAAAGCTGTCTCTCTTCTTTCGTACCTTGGTGCAATAATGTGAGAACACCATCCTAGTGTTCTGCCATTCAACTACCTCTGCACTTGCTTGTGTCCGGTGTTCTCTGTTTCGATCTAAAATGCCTCAAATCATTTTCAAAAATTGATCTTCTGGAGTTCTTGACCATCAAGTTGTGAACTTAACAGCGGGTTATACATTTCTCAATCTGATTTATCATCAATGCAAACACCTTAAATGCCATAGCACAACAACAGGACGATCTTACTCGATGGCACTGAAACAGGATGAGCTAACATATGGGAGCAAGTTTCTGACCCACCCCACTGACATTGATCGTCAAACTATACATTGCCACCGATCTATCATGTCTATACAGCAGTTTGGAAAAGAATTTACCATTATTACTGAATAATCTTGTATCTCTTTGGCAAACAAAACTTGTTCACCTCGCCCGAGACAAAACACTAAGAGGACTGCCACACATGAAACTTTACAACAATTGTGCATGCTGCCTCGGGTCCATCCGTCATCTGCTTATCTCTGTTGCTAGCAATTGCTTTGCACGGTGCTATGATCGTTTTTCACTCCATTTCTATTAAGTTTTTCACAGGCCAAGTTGAAGAAATTAGTATACGCATCAAGTTCAACTTCAAAAGCTTGATGAATGGTCCTTTTCTTGTGCTGGCACAAACTTCCAAGTGCAAATTCATCGACGCTGTCATTCGTAAACAGAGGAAAGTGCTTCCTCAGCGAAAGTTTGACATCCCTCATTCAAGAGGGGACCATATTAAAAGTAGACCACAGGATAGTCACAACCAAGTCGACAGCAATTATGCTCAAGAGCAAGGAAAACTGCCCAAAAAGTTGCAGCCATTGCATGAATTGTCTACACTGTGCAATCACATATAATCCATTCCTCAAGAATATATGCGCATTCACTTCTCATGTTGTTTCAAGACAGCATCGCCAGCGCACGGCATGCTTGGTGATGACAATTTGTCACCACAGTGTTGGCATGAAGTGCTTCTTTCCCCATAAGTTAGATCCCAACTGTAACTTCTGATCAGGCATCGACATTCAATTTGGTAGCTCGGTGTAATGTACTCCCATTCTTCTTGCTATCTTGATTTAGTTCCCTTCTTAATGTTCACACCAGCCCCACTCTCATCTTCTCCAGCATGCCATTCCCTTCTATCCTTCTTACGCCTTTAGCTCTGAACAACAGTTTCTTCAGCTTTGGATCATCTAAGAACCCTTTGGCTCTCATCTCGGAATAAATTTCCTTGGCTTTAATGAGAAAACCAGACGTCGCCAATCCATGCACCACTTTCAGGTAGTGTGCGGCAACTGGCACTATTTCATATTGCCTCATTTCAACCCAAATCCTCAAAGCATTCTCCACTTGGTTCAGTTTGAAAAACTTCTCAAGAACTAAGAGGAATGTATCTCCAGTAGGACCTACACCAGCTTTCCTCATTATAGAAAGAACTTCTAGTGTCCCTTCAAAATCAGTGACTTCAAGAAACGAATGGTAGGTTTCAATTGTAGGCTGAATGTCATCACCTATCATGGAAGATAGAACAGCTCTTGCCTCATCTAGCTTTTTGGCTTCACAAAGAGGACGTATCATGGAATCATAAGTGGCGTGATTAGGCCGCAAACCTGCCTCTTTCAGTTTCTCCAACATTTTGAGGGCCTTACTAAAGCAATTCTCCCTAGTAAGCACGTAAATTAGAGAGTTGTACACCTCAAGTCCAGGAACCCAACCTCTTTTCTTCATCTCATCGTATAGTCTCGAAGAGTCAAAAAGGTTACTCACCTTCGAGAAGCAGCAGATCATGTGAGTATAAGAAGTCGCATTTGGTGTGATGCAGCATCTTGACATCTCTCTCCAAATTCTCTTGGCTTCGAGCACATCGACAATAACATTAGACCATCCATTCAGAATAATGTTGAAGCTCTCAGTTTCCAGGGGGAAGAGCTTCTTATTCAGAAACATGAACTCTTCAGCTTCTTCAATGTTTCCATTCTTACAGAGAGCAGTCAGGAGGGCGCAGTACGCTTCCTCATCCGGAGCCGTTCTGAATTTCTCCATAACGTGAAATGTCCAGATTGCCTTTGCTGGATTATTTGCAGCTGCATACCTATAGAACAGCATAAGGGAAATATCCATAATCAATTGCGAATCAGTAGATCATGAATTTAACTTTCTGAGGCTTAACTTGAGAAGGAAAAATAAAACAGTCTACTGAAATTTAAGCAGCGCATCATCATTGAAAGAAACAATTGCACAACATTAAAACTTCATGCCTGGTTCTTTTGCACTCGAGTTGGATGACTGAAATACAAAAGTAGTCGGAAGAAACCCATCTCACCGATCAATCATGACTAGCATAGCCTGCCTCGTATCCACCGAAGATCGATGCGAATCCCGGATCAAACACCAGGCAATACTGAACTTTCCGTGACTTCCCAATACCCAAGTCATCAAACTGAGAACTTTCTCGTCAATGCAGCCCCACTCATCCCCCCATTTGAAAGCCAAAAAAGCCAGCCTCCACTCTTCCCTCAACGCCCACACCACCGAATGTACCAAGCCTCCATTCGGGACAATCCCGGAAGTCTTCAAAGATTCCATGGCCTCCGCTTCCGTGGGCAGAAGAGCGACGCGTTCGAGCAATTCGATCGCGGCCGCCTCTCGGGAGTCGCTTTCTGCTGCTTGCTGCTCTGGGAAGACAACTGGGTCACCGCCAATCTGGACGGAGAAGGAGCTGAGGCAAGAAGGATGGGAACATTGGGAGTGATCACAAGGTGTTCGACGAAATGCCCCAGAGAGTGAGCGCCGAAGTTGATGGCAGCCTGGGCTCGAGCGGGGCGAGACCGATGGAAGAGTGGAGATGCGGAAGATGTGAGGACATGCCGCTTGACGCAGTCTTCTCGAGAGGGCCTGGAGTGCCATCAGCTACCATTTGCAGCGACAGAAGCTTCTTCGCTTGTCGCTAAACGCTAGTGCAGCAAAGCCTTCATGGGTAGGACGGTCAACAGAAGAAAGCGTTATTTCCATAGCAAGTTGTCTGGTTTTGTCATCGTAGACCCCATCAGATGAATGCATTTATTTTGTGCAAATATTTTTTTTAAAAATAATCATTCATAATGCCTACAAAGATGAATAAATGAAAAAAAATTTCATCGTTTACTAAAATTATTTTGACATATATTATTATCGATAATGGAATTATATTTCATTGACTAATTATTACAAATGACATAAATAATTATTTTTATATTTCATTAACTAATTATTACAAACGATAGACATAATTATTTTTAAGACTATTTTCCAAGTCAATTATTTTTCGTAAAACAATCGGAACCTTAGGGTCCGTTCGTTTCCCGGAAAATAACTTCCGGGAAAATATTTTCCGGAATTTCTGGTGTTCGAGTGGGCGGAAAATGGACGGTCAAAGAAAACATTTTCCAATCAACGGAAAACGTCTTCATATATTTGTGGAAAATGATTTCCCCTTTTCGAAAAAGGAAATCATTTTCCCTTATGCCCGGCTCTCGCGCGAAGGAAGTCATTTTCCTGCACAGGCTCTCACTTCCTCCTCCTTCGATGCCGCAGCAATGGAGCGGCGCTTCTAGGGTTCCTCCTCCTTCGACGCCGGAGAGGTGAAGCGGCGCTTCTTTCCCTAGGGTTCCTCCTCCTTCGACGCCGCAGCGGTGGAGAAGCGCTTGGTTCCTCCTCCTTCGACCTAGGGTTCCTCCTTTGACGCCACAGAGGAGCCGTCGGCTACTACTCCATCACTCACCAGGTGACGATCCTTTCCCTTTGCTGCTTCTTCTCGTTTTTCTCGATTCTTCACCTGTTCTCATCGTTGATTCTGGCTCCGCCGTGCGGAATTGCGTAGGCGCCCGGCGAGTTCATCCTTTTTGGTCCTTAGCCTCGTGGAATACCTCTCTCGGTTTGATTCGCTGTGTGTGTGAGGGTTGGTTAGCCAATCAAGACTTCATATTCGGCACTGGCATCGCCGATTCAGCGGGCGCACGTTTTGGGGATTGGGGTTTGATATGCGAACTTGCACCGAGCAGGCGAACAGAGGGAGTTTTCATGTTCTTTAGTGGTGGCGTAGTTCAATTCTATATAATCTGAATTATGAACAACGGGCGATGTTGCATTTGTTGGGTGAACCTGTTGCATCTGGTGATGTGTGATTATACTAGAGGTGAATGGCTTTGAGAAGATGGATAGTGCAATTGCGGTGGCATCCCTGTTTAAGGGGAAGTTGATTTCGGTGTACATGTCGGCCGACGACGATGAGCGCGACACGGTCCCGATCGTCCCCTAATCTCGCTCAGGCTCCCGGGGGTCGACTCCTCCTCACCTTGGTCCTTCAGCAGAGGATCGGTGTCGCTCACGTGCTGCACTTCGGGAGGCTCGAGCTGCACTTACCCCTTCGTCGTCGTCATCCTCCTCCTCCTCTCCCTCCCCCGAAAAATCCAAGCTCGGCAATCACCACGCGCGCGGCACGATGATTGAGGACCCTAGCCGCGACTGATCGAAATCGGACAGAACCAGAGAACCGTCGAAATTCCCTTATGAGGTTTTTGCCGCCGCCACGCCCGGGTCGGGGAACAGGTCGGTTCGAGATGCCGACCGTGTGATCGACGTAAAGCTTCCAAATCGAGGAAAGTGCCTGGAACGCGCAGGGAATCGGAAGCTACGTTAAAGACAAAGATGAAGGTGAAGGTGAAGGTGAAAGTGCTGTACACAGAGAGAGAGGAGATTTTTCTACACGTTTGATATATTTTTTTCCTGTTTGGGGAAAAATTATGGAGATTGACGTTGACTCCTTCAATTTACACCCCCTATACTTTCGATTATTCTGAAAAAGGACCCCCCTACGAATTCAGATTTGTGGTGTGACCCCCAGAAAAATAAAATTCTATGATTTTATGCCCTTCTCGACGTTCTCGTCACGTCTCGGGAGATGAGAAGAGTTTTCTCTCCCTCCCACTTTGGCTAAATCTTGCAGATTAGGAGCGCCACTGCACCGAAGGCGATTAATCTCGACTGCTAATGACACAAACTTCAAGCTCACCATTGACCGCAGCCCAAGCCTATTATGACGAGCTTGATCAATGGCGAGCTTGAGTTCGGGTAATCAACGGTCTGCTGTCAATGGCTTGGGCTGCGGTCAATGGCGAGCTTGAAGTTCGTGTCATCAGCAGTCGAGATTAATCGTCATCGGTGCAGTAACGCTCCTAATCTGCAAGATTTAGCCAAAGTGGGAGGGAGAGAAAACTCTTCTCATCTCCCGCGACGTGACGAGAACGTCGAGAAGGGCATAAAATCATAGAATTTTATTTTTCCGGGGGTCACACCACAAATCTGAATTCGTAGGGGGTCCTTTTTCAGAATAATCGGAAGTATAGGGGGTGTAAATTGAAGGAGTCAACGTCAATCTTCATAATTTTTCCCCAAACAGGAAAAAAATATATCAAACGTGTAGAAAAATCTCATCTCTCTCTCTCTCTGTACAGCACCTTCACCTTCACCTTCGTCTTCGTCTTTAACGTAGCTTTCGATTCCCTACGCGTTCCAGGCACTTTCCTCGATTCGGAAGCTTTACGTCGATCACACGGTCGGCATCTCGAACCGACCCGTTCCCCGACCCAGGCGTGGCGGCGGCAAAAACCTCAGAAGGGAATTTCGACGGTTCTCTGGTTCTATTCGATTTCGATCAGTCGCGGCTAGGGTTCTCGATCATCGTGCCGCGTGCGTGGCGATTGCCGAGCTCGGATTTTTCGGGGGAGGGAGAGGAGGAGGAGGACGAGGAGGACGAGGAGGAGGATGACGACGAAAGGGGAAGTGCAGCTCGAGCCTCCCGGAGTGTAGCACGCGAGCTACACCGATCCTCTATTGAAGGACCGGGGTGAGGAGGAGTCGACCCCCGGGAGCCCGAGCGAGATTAGGGACGATCGGGATCGTGTCGCGTTCGTCGTCGTCGGCCGACATGTACACCAAAATCAACTTCCCCTTAAACAGGGATGCCACCGCAATTGCACTGTCCATCGTCTCAAAGCCATTCACCTCTAGTATAATCACACATCACCAGATGCAACAGGTTCACCCAACAAATGCAACATCGCCCCTTGTTCATAATTCAGATTATATGGAATTGAACTACGCCACCACTACAGAACATGAAAACTCCCTCTATTCACATGCTCAGTGCGAGTTCGCATATCAAACCCTAATCCCCAAAACGTGCACCCGCTGAATCGGCGATGCCAGTGCCGAATATGAAGTCCTGACTGGCTAACCAACCCTCACGCACACAGCGAACCGAATCGAGAGAGGTAGTCCATGAGGCTAAGGACCAAAAACGATGAACTTGCCGGGCGCCTACGCAATTCCGCACGGCGGAGCCAGAATCGACAATGAGAACAGGTGAAGAATCGAGAAAAACGAGAAGAAGCAGCAAAGGGAAAAGATCGTCACCTGGTGAGAGACGGAGCAGTAGTCAACGGCTCCTCTGCGGCGTCAAAGGAGGAACCCTAGGTCGAAGGTGGAGGAACCAAGTGCTTCTCCACCGCTGCGGCGTTGAAGGAGGAGGAACCCTAGAAGCGCCGCTTCGTCACTGCAGCGTCAAAGGAGGAGGAAGTGAGAGCCTGTGCAGGAAAATGACTTCCTTCGCGCGAGAGCCGAGCATAAGGGAAAATGATTTCCTTTTTTGAAAAGGGGAAATCATTTTCCACAAATATATGAAGATGTTGGAAGATATGCTATTTTTGGTCATGATCATAATTAGATCAATTTAGGATTAGATTGAGATAGAGAAGATCATATTGATTCTGTAAAATTTTTCCTTTCCTTTATTCATGTAATTGGTGTAATATAACTACAGAGAAATGTACATGAAGATACATATAGAGAAATAGAAAAATTCCCTAAACACTACGGCATCCTCTTCTCTCCTACCTTTCACTTTTCGATCCGTCCTTGTCTTCTCTACCTCTTCTGACATGGTATCAGAGCAATAGCTCCTGATTTTGCTTCCGCAATTCCTGATTACCTACCGAGGCTCCCTGATCTACAAAATTAGATCAAAGCAGCGAATGAATCAAAGTTCGATAAAGAAGAAAGAAACAGGGATCACCACTTACCATGAGTCAACCAGAGAATCAATCTTCTGGCGTTGACAGCAGGATTCCAGAGGAAGTCACACCTGCACAGCAATTGCAGACCACAATGCCGACCCAACCACAACCTCAAATTCAAAATTTTCCTTGGCAATATCTCCCGGCTCAGCCAAACATGGGGTTACCCATCTCTGGGCAGCCTTACCAATTTGTACCGTACCCATGGTACATTGGGACAAGCCCAAATGCATCATTGCCGGGGACCGGGAGCAGCATGAGCAACCCTCAGTGTCACGCCCCGAACCCCGAGACACGTGAACAACCCGCCATGGTCGTGATATTGCGATATTCCCAGATAGTGTCGCCGACCCAATTTAATTTAATAAGCGCATGCAGAACGTATTAATAAACCCCTGACAATTTAAAAGTGGGATAGAAAAACAGGAATCAAAAATCAATTTAATACAAACCAACATGCTATCATAAAATCAAACAAGGATTACATGCAGTCAAAACGGATTGGAGTCTACACACTCAGGATTGGCCAAATCAAAAACAAGGAACAGTCCTAAAACTACTAGCCGGACTCGATCGTCAATCCTCCATCTTCTTGACTCGCAACTCCTTGCCCAACGGCACCGGCAGTCCACTTGACTCGCCGGGATCATCATCTACGGCCCTGAAATGTGTTTCCCACAATGGGGTGAGACATTGTCTCAGCAAGTTCACCCCTCCTAAGCCCCTATTAGAAAGAAAATACACCCCAGCATGACCTAGCCACATATCAAGAAGACTTACCTCGCAACAGTCCGCGCCTACAGGTTAGTACAGTTCATATCATTCAATCATATGCAAATGTGACAATTAAATAAACGAGACATAATCACATCATCAATCAATCAACCACTTGGATCGTCTCAGCGATCAATCGGCTCGGCCGATTACATGTCATTCTAGCAAGTCAATCAATTTTCCCAACCACGACCTTAAGGGTAAACTCAACCATCGGTGGTATCACGGCCCCACGTGGCACGACCTTCGAAAAGGTGGTTCAACACTAGTGGCATCACGGCCCCACTCGGCACGGCCTCTCATAGGCGGTTCAACAACTAGTGGCATCACGGCCCCACTCGGCACGGCCTTTCCTAGGCGGTTCATCACGGCCTCAATAGGCACGGCCTCTATTAGGCGGTCAATCACGGCCAAATCCCCATCAAATCCTACAATTGGAATTTCTACACATAACCCCTAATTTACGCAATCACACTCAATTCGCCACCAATCAAGCATCAAATTTAAATTCCGACATCACAAAGAAAGCGATCAGCACGAAATTCGAGCAACCGAGGCTAAAAATAAATTTTTCCGTTTTTTTAATAAATAATAATATTTAATTAATTTAGGAATATTTTAATATTATTTTAATCAGCCGAATTTCAGACCATTTAAATAAATATAAATTAAAATCCAATTATGTCACATCACCACTTAACTTTAATTAATCTCTTTTAAACTTAATTAAACACCATTAAGCTTAATCTAATTTTCTTAATCCAACTTATATTAAAATAATCTAATCTAACCACCTAAACACACTTAATTCAAATTAAACACACTTAGGGCATAATTAATCGGCTAATCAAGGATTAGTGAGGTAACTCACCCGATTAACGCGCCGGACGGACCAAAACGACGAGCGCGACGAGGGAAACGATAAACTCCAAAGCGGGCCTAGCATCTAGGGCCGGGAAGGCGGCCAAAACGGCCCCAAAGCGGGCTGCCATACCCATTTTTTCGGGTTGCTGTCCATGGCCGAAGGAGGGGGAGACGGTGGCTGTTCGGGCGGAGGAGAGGGGGCGGCGGCGGCGGCGAGGCACGGCGGTGGCCGGCGGAGCTGGGCGGCGGTCGTGGCTGGCTGCGGCGGGCTGAGGCGCGCGCACGTGCGGGGCGATGGCAGCGACGGCGGAGGGCGAGGTGGCACCGCGACTGGCGGGGGAGGTCGGTGCGGTGGCGACGGCGGCGCAGCTGGTGGGCGACCAGGCGACGGCGGCGGACGGGCGACGAGGACGACGGGGGCCTTCTTCCTCCCGTCGAGCTCCCCCCCTTCTCCCTCCTCTCTTCCTTTTCTCTCTCTATTCCAAGGAAGAAGAAGGTGTGGGCCCCCTCTCCTTCTCTCTCTCCCCTTTTCCTTTTTCTTTTCCCTTTTTCTTTCTTTCTTTCTTTCTTTCTTTCCTCTAGTGGCCCACCATGACATCACCATGATGTCATGGTCCACTATCCCCCTCCCCTTCCATGACTTAATTCAATGGGTGCGATTAATTTTCCGACGGGGTCCAATTCTTGCACGTTCCAAATTTCTTCAATTTTCCTTTCAATTGAATCCAATTAAAGTCCACAAAAATTAATCCAATGTCACCATACTTTAATTCACACCTTGGCTCGTCCATAAAACCAATTTAAATCCTAAAAGTACGACCATAGGCGAACCTTATAATTTCCCTTAATTTAATTCAAATTGACTCCCATAAAATCAATTGATGTCTCACTTATCAAATTGATTATTTTCTTTATCCAAAAAATCCCTCATATTCCTCAATTTCACAACCCCCGGCTTCAATTGAACGAACCCGGCCCTATTTATCCAGTCGAAATTAGGGCCCAAAATTCGGGATGTCACACTTAGTCCGACGGGAATCCACCAACCACGAATGGGGCAAATTCGGCCGTCGCTTCGGAGCGCATGAGCGGGTCAGGGGAGTCTTTCTCTGGAACAAATCCAGGCACATTCAATGTGGCTTTTGGATCCGGAATTGACGGATCGGGCATAGGGACAAACCCTTACCCGAATATCGCGCCTGGATTTCTTCCATTCCCGATCACAGCAATTACAGGACGACCGGAGCCCGGCAATCCTTTGTACATGTGAACCGCCGATGGCCCAGATCTGAAATTAATCAGTCTACAACTCACCGGATCGGAGAATTACTCCAAATGGTCGCAGGATTTCCGGCGAGCCCTTCTGACTAAGGACAAGGATGGATTTCTCGATGGGACGGTACCAATACCCTCGGATGAGCGGCTGGCCAGGCACCGGAGAAAGTGCAACCACCTGATCCGCATGTGGATCTGCAACTGCGTCTCACCAGAGGTGGCCGCTAGGCTTCCTCCGACCAAAGACACCAAAAAGATGTGGTATAACATCAAAGAAATGTATGGGAAGTTAGATCGGGCCAAAATATTTTATCTCACGCAGGAATTAAGCGATTTGAAATAGGGAAACATGACTGTCACAGTGTGTTACAACAGACTCTCCTCTCTCTGGAACCAACTCAAAGCAGTGGAGGAGAAGCTCGAGGGACCAGAGGAAACGCTCCGACATTACAGATCCATAAAAGAAAGGGAGAAAACCACAAGATTTCTCTTGATTTTGAATGAAACTTATCAAACCTTTCGATCTCTGATATTAGCGATGGATCCTATACCTTCTCTAGGACGGATCTTCCAGCTAGCCGTCCAGGAGGAAAGCTAGAGGCTCGCGGTTCCGGAGCAAGCGCGAGGAAGCGACAGCATCGCCTTCGCGATGCACGGCGTCCAATGATACCCACAGCAAACCCTAGCCTGAGGAGAGAGGGAGAATCATGAACAGGGGCTAGGGTTGCAAAGCTCTCTCGAAAGAGGGCTTAAAAGGGGGGAAACCGACGGCCCAGATTTTGTGGGTGGATCTAACGGCGGACAGTGGGCTTATCAAGTCGGCGGATCCAATGGTGGATATCATCCATCGCAGAAAGGATCCGACGGCCAGATCTTCCCTGTGGCAGATGGATCGGACGGACGAGGTTTTTTGGCGGCAAATGGATCGGACGGTCGAGCTTTTTCGGCCTTAAAAAAATCGGACGGTCAGTTTTTTCCACTCCTTTAAAAAATTTCGGGCAAAATTCAAAAGGAAAAGGAAAATTATATTGTGAATATTGCAAACGACCTCACCAAACCATGGAAAATTGTTGGAAATTACATGGTAAGCCAGGAGAAAAAGGAAAGAAAAGTGCTGCAGCCTATCAGGTCGCTGGACCAGCCGGCCTGAATAGTGAACAACCAATTTCATATGAGCAAAAGACGTATCGGCGGTGATGAAGGCTCTACAAAAAATTGATGTTGGGAGTAAAGGAGCAAGTTTTTCAGGTATTTCTCATTGCCTGGTAAATTCTATTTCAAGAAGGGCTTGGATCATTGACTCAGGGGCCACCGATCATATTATTTGTGATAGAACATTTTTTTCCAGTGAGCACAAAAATTAGACACACCAATTTCGTGCAATTGCCAAATGGAAACTTCACTCATGTCACTCGACAGCCTTTGTGCAATTGAGCCATCAATTAACCCTTCAAAATGTCCTTTATGTCCCACAGTTCCAGTTCAATCTCATTTTTATCTCTAAAGTTTGCAAAGAAAATTCTTGTCAAATATTCTTTGACTCTAATAATTGTTTTTTCCAGGCCCCTTCGATTGGGAAACTGATGGGCTTGGGTAGTCTTTCTGAAGGACTTTATTTCTAGATTAGTTATCCTAGTCAATTTGATTTCTCTTTAGTATCCTTGAATAAAAAATCATTGTGTAATCTATCTACCAATGACAAAAACTTTCTTATGCATTCTAGAATGGGACACAGTACTTTTTTTCCTTACTCTAAATGTGAAATTTGCCCGCTTGCAAAACAATCTCGAATTCCATTTCTTGCCAGTACTACCCGTTCCAATGAAATTTTCTCTCTGATTCATGTGGATGTTTGAGGTCCCTATCATACCCCACATAGGGACGGCTCACGATATTTTCTCACAATTGTGGATGACTACAGCCGTGCCACATGGGTATTTCTAATGCAATCAAAGGCACAAGTTGCTTCTCATCTAAGGATTTTTCTTACTCTGACCAAGAATCAGTTCAGGAAATCAATCCAACGTGTCCGTACTGACAATGGGACAGAGTTTTTTAATAATGATTGCCGCTCAATGTTCCTATCCCAAGGCATTCTCCATGAAAGCTCCTGTGTTTATACCCCACAACAGAATGGGGTAGTGGAAAGGAAGCATCGCCATCTCTTAAAGGTCACCAGGGCCCTTAAGTTTCAGGGCTCCATTCCAGAGAATTATTGGGGAGATTGTGTTGTCACTGCAGCTTATTTAATCAACCGCATGTCAACTCGAGTATTAAATGGCAAATCCCCTTTCGAATTACTCTATGGGAAGAAACCAACATTGGATCATTTGAAGATCTTCGGATGCTTGTGCTATGCTACAGTGATGGGGCCTCGGGACAAAATGAGCGCTCGTGCAAGGCGGTGCATATTCATGGGGTACCCAAATTTACAAAAGGGATATCGTGTCCTAGACACAATCACAGGAGATTTTTTCATAAGTCGAGATGTTACCTTTCACGAAGATGTCTTTCCTTTTCGTGAAGGTTCGGCTCCTCAAGACAACCTGGGCAACAATATTGGTCCTCATGGAAGCTTAGATGATGAGGAGACATTCCCAGGCTACATTATGGCAGCACCTCCCAAGGTAGGGATTCCTTCCACCTTGACCACCTCCTCTTCAGATGAAGTTGTAGATAATGATCCCACAGAAGCTGCCAACATCGAGGACTCTTCTGAGACAACAACAGAGGGGGAGCTTTCACCTCCACCACCAACAGCTCCTCCACGACGTTCAAGACGAGCTACAAGACCACCAACCTGGACTAAAGACTATGTCTGCGCGTCACTGAACTCACCAGGTATTCGCTATCTAATATCTTCTTATGTATGCTTCGACAAGCTTTCATCAGATCATAAATGCTGCATTAGTCGGATCTCCGAAGAAAAAGAGCCTTCCAGCTATGACGAGGCTTCTAGAGATCCACGTTGGCAACGAGCAATGGCAACCGAGTTAAAGGCCTTGACCGATAACTGGACTGGGAATAAGTCTCTCTCCCTCCAAAAGAAAACCCATAGGGTGTAAATGGGTATACAAAATCAAGTATAGATCTGATGGACCGATCGAGCGGTATAAGGCCAGATTGGTGGGTAAGGGGTTCACCCAACGAGAAGGTTTCGATTACCACGAAACTTTCTCTCCAGTAGCTAAAGACGTCACTGTGCGTTCGTTCTTGTCAGTTGCAGCTATTCATGATTGGTCTTTGCATCAAATGGATGTCCACAACGCCTTCCTTCATGGCGATCTAGATGAGGAAATCTATATGGATGTTCCTCAAGGATTACGGAGACAGGGGGAGAATAGAGTATGTCGTCTCCGCAAATCCCTCTATGGATTGACGCAAGCCTCAAGACAATGGTATGCAAAATTTGCCAATGCTCTCACTGCTGCAGGGTTCAAGCAGTCCAAATATGACTATGCTCTTTTCACATGGACCAAAGGTATGTCATCCACTACTTAATGATATATGTTGATGACATCCTCATCATGGGAAATGATGAAACTGCAATAGGAAGCCTCAAGAAATATTTGCATGCCACTTTCCATATAAAAGACCTAGGAGCACCAAAATACTTCCTTGGGATTGAAATTGCTCGATCCAACCTAGGGATTTCTCTCAGTCAAAGGAAGTTCGTGTTGGAAATCATTTCAGAAGCTAGACTGTCAGGTTGCAGGCCAGCAATTATTCCAATTGAGTAGAACATCAAATTAACCACAGCGGATTCTCTTGAAAGAACGTCTCAAGATCCTATACTCCAAGATCTGACAAGTTACCAGAAGCTCGTTGGAAAACTCATATACCTGACAATGACCAGACCTGATATATCATATGCGGTGCAAACTCTCAGCCAATTCATGCACAGTCCGAAGGAGACTCACATGAACGCTGCGTTGAAGGTTGTGAAATATCTGAAAAAATGCCTAGGACTTGGGATACTTCTGTCCAGAAGATGCGACATAGAAATGACTGCATACTGTGATGCAGATTACGCGACTTGTCCAATGAGTCGAAGATCAATTACTGTTTTTGCATCAAGCTTGGAGAGTCTCTTCTCTCATGGAAAACCAAGAAACAGGCAACCGTCTCTCTGTCCTCGGCTGAAGCAAAATATCGGGCTATAGCAAAAACTACATGTGAAGTCGTGTGGTTGCGGGGATTGCTTGGAGATCTTGGAATAAAGCTGAAAGGACCAACAAAGCTGTATTGTGACAATGATGCGGCGATCAAGCTTGCAGCAAATCCTGTGATGCATGAAAGAACAAAGCATATTGAGGTGGATTGTCACTTCACAAGAGACAAGATTCAAGAAGGGATCATCGAGACAAGAGGTATTGGAACTGCAAAGCAGCCGGCCGACATTTTCACCAAACCTCTATGTCAAAAACAGCATGCATTTCTTCTAAGCAAGCTAAGAGTCTTGGATATCTACAAGCCACCAGTTTGAGGGGAGTGTTGGAAGATATGCTATTTTTGGTCATGATCATAATTAGATCAATTTAGGATTAGATTGAGATAGAGAATATCATATTGATTCTGTAAAAAATTTTCTTTCCTTTATTCATGTAATTGGTGTAATATAACTACAGAGAAATGTACATGAAGATACATACAGAAAAATAGAAAAATTCCCTAAACACTACGGCATCCTCTTCTCTCCTGCCCTTCACTTTTCGATCCGTCCTTGTCTTCTTTACCTCTTCTGACAGAAGAAGTTTTCTGTTGACTGGAAAATGTTTTCTTTGACCGTCCATTTTCCGCCCACCCGAACACCGGAAATTCCAGAAAATATTTTCCCGGAAGTTATTTTCCGGGAAACGAACAGACCCTAATACTAATCAAAAGCTTTTAAGAGTATGAAGTGACTCATGGGGGATAATAATACAAATGGTTATTGAATTTTGATCCAATATATAATATTATGTACTAATTTTGTCGTAATGTGTAATATCATCCCCACACATTTAATTTTTTCAATGCCGTTCTTAAACTATTAGTGAATGTTAAATATAATCATCTTCAAAAATAATATTACACACTAGATCAAAGGATCGTATTGAACAAATTAAAATTTCGAAAATAACGCTATACATTAAATCAAAGTTCAAGAACCGCTCATGCCATTTTCTGGAACCACGATGATTTGCTATCTTCAAAGTGCCATCAAATCCATCTCATTCGTCCTCCCAAATTTGAGTTCACAGGACAGAAGCAAACCATTCGCAAGACATTGTGCTCGCAGTACATGATTTGATTCGGGAATGACATTTCGCGGCGAGTTACTAAGGGCGAGACATTCTTCAGCCTTCTATAGTGAGGAAATTAAGCAACATATTCAAAGAATCGCCCCAAGAAAGACGCACATTCTCATTTCGAATTATGCTGTTACACATCGACTAACTATAAGAATGATGCTGAAGAATGATAATACAATTCCTCTAAAGGCAAATCAAATCCTTGCATGTCTGTCTATAGCGCCATAAGTCTTCGGTACTTGAAGAACCAACAGAATGCTATGAATATGATGATCCCAGTTGCTCCTGTAATTATGAGGACCCACCCAAAGGCCGCTGCATTATCGAATAATGGTATCGGAAAGTTCATGCCGAAGATCCCAGCCACGACACCAAAGATGGCGACTACAAAAGTTGCGGTTGTCAGCAGCAGCTCAAATTGGATTAGCTGGTTCCGGACATTGTCCTACAAAAGTTGTAAACATCAAATTATTTCCTTCCAAGGGATATACTAGTCTACTTCTCTGAAGACAAGCGTGAGAATCACGAAGTCAATAACTGATCAGAATGATTTAAAGCCTACTTTATTCTTACAAGGCTTCAATAATGTAAAGATGAGCAAATTACATAACATAAATAGCATTGAACAGAGAGATGTGTTATCATCTGCCTATGTCTACTCCAGTGATCTAGGCAAATTTCAATCAGGTAACAAGCCACCCTCAGAAACTACAAGTTGATGAGATGCAACAAGCAATGATACGAGGACAGAAACAATTACCAGCTGAATATTGATGAAATCTTCTGTGTCATCAATGTACTCCTTCAGCTGAAACAAGTAGCAATAATAAAGTTCTGTGAGTTTCCATCCTTTGAAATCAAACAAAAGAGAATCATTGAATGAAGATGATGGCGACGCCATACTGAGGTCAACTTGTTTAATGTGCTATCAATCACAACAAAATATGCTTCCAGCAACATCTCAAGTTCTTCTATGCTCTCTGTGGCACCTTCTGAACTCCTCATGCTCTCGTGCCGGCTCCTGGCAATACTCGAGCTCTTCTCCAGCTTCCGCCCATCTGGAGGGGAAGCAATGGGAGAAACTGGTGCAGAGGCAGATAAAGTACCATCCGTCGATCTGTATCCCAACAAAGACTGATCACCATAAAACGATGACTCCATCCTTCGTTTCTTTTCAGTGAGGTACATCTCTGCCATGTCTCCGTCATCATCCATCAGCTGCTCTATCTCATCCCTAACCTACATTAGAACATTTAAGAGGAAAATGTTAGAAACCATTAGTCCCAATAGGGCTCTGTGAGAGAGAGAGAGAGAGAGAGAGAGAGAGAGAGAGAGAGAGAGAGATAAAGATTTGACATCATTCACCAGCACAAGTCATCACAAGAATAATATCCTGGTACCTTCTGCACTCTCCTAGTTAATGCAACGAGCCTGCTTTTCAATCGACGGGCACGCTCCAAATTCAATGTGCTAATCTTCGAAGTTAGCTCATCTAGCAAAGGATAAGCTTCAATCTCGAGTTCTGCTGCCTGTAGAATATGAATATGATGGTCTTACTACTTTGCCAGCTAACTTCGAATCCATCAGAATTGCTTAAATTAGCGTCAAAATTGGGAGAAGCGGATCTTCAAATCCTAATACAGTATGAAACTAAGTGCAATTTGATAATCAAATCAATGCCTTCTATGACAGCTTTTAATGCAACTAAAAACAGCAAAATCAGCTTAGAAGCTATCGAGACATGAGTAGTGATTCATTTAAAGCAATTCAGTCCACACACAATACTAACATTATCTTAACATAAAAACGAATCCAACTGAAGCTCTCGAAAATGAAGCATGGATATATGCTTCAATCAGCATCTTTCACAAACCTGAGAATCAAGAAAAGTACAGGCAGCTTCAAGTGCTACTTCAAGTGCCCTAAATTCAAAGGGAAGATAATCTGGGGATGTATTCCCAAAAATATCGTCGAAGTTTCTACTTCCTCTTCTCCGGCTCAAGTCGGCACACTCAGAATTCCAGACTCCACCCACCCCAGCTGTGGTCAACTTGCGCTGTAGCTCCACAACATACTGTAGAACATAGCTATCAAGGGAATTCAAAAGCAGAACCTCATCTGCTGTGATGATACACCGAATCTGCTCCAAGTTAATCACAATTGCCTTCTCTCGACCAAGAATGGTGGAGGGATACACAAACAATGGATCGAGCAAGCGTAAATCACGGGCAGGAAGATCACACCGACGCATCATTGTGAACTTGTCCACCTCAATAACCTCTGAGTTGCCAGAAGTGTCAACGCGAATCCAAGAGCGAAGGCCTTGGCCCCGCTTTTTCAGCCCCAGTACATCCACAGCTTGGAAAGGTTGGCGTCCAGATGCAGATGGTCTATAAGATGACTCTCTAAGGTTTATAGCAGATGCTGGTTTTGGTGGGAGGAGACGCTCCTTCACATCTGCCATTGCTGCTGCTTTTGTTGGGAGGAAACGCTCCTTCAGGTCTGCCATTGATTAGCTCCAGAGCTGAAATTAAGCAACAAGCAAGAGCATAATTCATCAAAATACAATGATTGGCAAACAAAGCATATACTGTGGGGCCAATGAAAGACCAACCATTTGGCCTTAAAATGAGCCTAGCCATTAGCATACAACAAAGTGGAGGCTTGAAAATGAAAACACACAAAATAAGAACAGTAGTATGCGCATGACCAAACAGGTAGCCCTACTATGTGGAAAGTTAATACAAATGTGGATCACCAACCGACTACTAGAATGCAATTGAAGAATAATCCAAATATCAGTCTACCTCAAATGGTATATCTAGTCTTGATTTCAGGAGCAAAATAGAAGGGCCGGTTATTATGGTCCAAAGTGCCCCAAGTCCCCACTCCAATTCAAGAGAGAAAACAATTGTTAACAGACAGTTTGTTCTCAGAAGCCTGACCAGAAGAACGAATATCTATAGCCTAAAATTTTATTCAGACAAAGTTCGGCCACATTGACAGCTTCAAAGAAAACTCAAGTTTCAATCTAGAGCACAAGCTAACATATCTCATCTTTTCTGACTGGCCAGGACTCATTGTCTTCCGAATGTCCTTCCAATTCTAAGCCTGCAAAAGGATGGATTCGCTTTCCTACCTATTCCTGGAAATGAATCCAACATTTTCCCGCATCCCTCCTAGGCAAAGCAAACAAAATCAAAACCACTTCTCCTTTCTTTTCTACACGGATATCTTTCCTCTCTGCGATTGAATGTCACCGAATCAACATGACTTACACTTTTCTTCGAATTGGATTTGTCATGTTCTCATTGCTCATATAAGTGGTGCTGGCTATAGAGTCTTGGCAAAATTGGATCATGTTGAGTTTACGCAAGCCTAGCGCCTTTTGGGTCGAGGGAAGCGCTTTAACTGAACAAATCACATCCCGAGAGCTATACAAACATATAATCCGGATACACGTCCATAGCAATCCACAACATATCTTTCCAACGGATATCTCAGACACCATTCAGCTCAAGCAAACTACAGAACCAGACCAAACAACAATCGCCCCATGAATTAATCCAAAAGGAAAAAAAAAAGAACCCAACAGGACTGATTAGAAAAACAAACAACCCAGAGCACCGCCCGCGAAACAGGGAATCCAAATCAAGTCCGCATACCCCAAAGATCGAATTTTTAAATGAAAGAACAGGACCCCAGCTCTGTAACCACCTGCAAGAGAGAGAAAATGACGGAGCTGAGGATGAAGGAGGTATCGAGCGAGCACGAGGTGGGGATGAAAGAGACGGGCCGATCCCAGAACGTCGGAACGAGCACGGTCCCAATGCGTGGGTCCTTTTCAGGAGCGGAGCAGACACGAACCTCCCATGTCGGGACAAAGACAAAGTCGGAATTTTGACGTCGGGGGATCTTTCGAATTCAAAAGATTTCCGAATCGAATCGAATGAGAAGTGACGAAGCAGACGCGGGTGGATTGAAGGAAGAAGAGCGTCGGGGGATCGAAGACGACGGATGCGAATTCGGCAAAAAGGGAAGAGTATCGCCCTCCGAAAGACTCCCCCAAGACAGCAACAGCAAGCAATCATCCCCTTTTTTTAATGCTTTTATAGTTTAAAATTGCAGAAAATGCCGGCATTCTGGTTTTGATTATAATATAACCTCGGAGTGGGGGATTACAGGTTTTCCAGCAGAAGATCTAATTTGATACTATAGAAAAATCCGACCTAAATGGCTTTGGCCTAACGTACATAATCGTTTATGAAGTTTTAATTTTATTCAATATGTTCCTAGGCTTAATGTTAATGTATAATGCCATCTTTAATTTTCAATTTATTCAATATAATCTCTAAATTTTCGTTACATGTTCATTCAAAATATTATGAAAATGTTCCCTATTGGTAATTAATTGAAGGACGTCATTAAATATTTTCATATGATCAAGAAATTTAAATGGACATTACATAGTTAATATTCAACGGCTATTTACGTAATTATTCCTTTGATATTTGGAGATCGGTGTAAATTTTTTTGACGAGGAATCTTCGGATGTGAGCACGTTACGGAATGTACATTTTGCCTGAGGTTTTGCCCCCATTTATTACTCATCCCCACAATTCTAATTTAACCGAGCTCATCTTAGAATCGACTCCTTTTCTTTTGAAAAATATTGCATTTACTTCAAGGGAATACAAAATATGCACAAGAAGCAAGCTATATTTTGGCTTAATTCCCTAAAAAACACTAGATTTAGAAAATCATTCCAATCCTTATCCAAACTATTTTTTATCTCACATAAAAGCATCATTTTTAATTCGTATATGAATTTTGACTCAAAGTTTTCCTTTATCTTATAAAACAAAGAAAATCAAGTTCCAATTCTAACCTAAATTTTGATTATCATGTGGAAAGGTGTTGATTTTTAATTAGTATTAAATCTAGTCCCTGCCAAGCTTCTATCTAATAATACTGTGAAAAATTAGATGTATCATTCAATATATACTTCATGTAAACTTGAGAGAAGTCAAATTTAGGGACTATCCTAAAGCAGGAGCTTTCTTACGAGACGAGAATAGCTTGGACTAAAATTAGTACCCACTTAAAGTTGGTGTCTTTAATATGAAACAAAAGGAAGTTTAAGCGAAAATTCGGACTCGGGTTAAAGTTAAAGAGTTTCTTTAAGGCAATTGAGCCCCTGTTCTATTATAACGAAAGCTCATCTTAGAATTGAATATGCCTTTTCTTAAGCCTCCTTTTGCGTCCTGTTTGTCAGTTTTTCATGGTGCTTAATTTTGTCGAGCATTTTCACCTCGTATCCCACTTGAGGTTCTTGCCGGATTTCCCTAAACTTTCCCTCCACCATGAAGAAGGATGAAGGAGCTAGAGCTATATCCTCTGATGTGGAGTCAAGTCGAAGTTATTGAGGGGAATATGATGAAGTCTTTTCCTTCATTAGAGAATTTTGTGAATCTGGGAATGACACATCGCTTTCTCTATGTTTGGTAAAGCATAATTGAAAGATAAAGGACAAAACCAAGGACCACATTATGCGGACGGATTCTCTATTGCAGTCAAATCAACGGCAATATTTCCTACCAAAAAGGTAAACGGCCCGATAAAGAGGGGGCATCATAGAGGAAAGCACTACAATTGAGCCTAACCAATGAAGAGATGGCAGATAAAAAGAGCAACAAAGTTTGATGCACAGACATGTGAACCTGAATCTGATGACGGAGAGTTGGATCTGGTCGGCCATCGTTCAGGATTTTTATCTGGTTGTATATTCATCACCTAATTGCCAATCAATTAATCTAACGGAAAGGTCAACCACGGTTCGAATTCACTATCACTAGCCACACAGATGTGGCCAAGCAGATCATTCCAAGAGTTTTCAAAACGTATGAAATGAGGGCCAAGCCTGCCACTTCTTGCGATGAGATTAGGCTCAACATTTAATGGGCAGCTTCAAAGTATGATTGAAGAGCCTGGATCAACCCATATAATTGCCTCTGGCTTAACTGAACTTGCTTCTCATCGAAGCCCATTATTTCTGCATAAATTTGTTTAATTTATTCGGCCTGCAGAACCATCAAAAGAGTTTTAATTCATCCAGTGTTTATAGACCTTTCACCCAGCAAAGGAAGGAACGTCCCCTGTTTGCAGTCACCTTACCCTGCGCTTTCCTTGATATGGTTTCCAAATTCCATCTGGATTTGACATATCCAGGCATGGCCCTCCCGCATTCTCTGAGTTGCATGGAGATGGAATAAATCCAGGACTTAACTATTATGCCCAATTTCAAGCATCTTCTCACTTGCAATCAACTTGTAAGGCCACAAATCATGGACAATTAGCGCCTACAATGACCAAGAAAACAGTACACGCCCACCAGCTTGAGTCTCCCTCCAGAATATCTGTAGTTTCATGAGCAGTCTTTTTGATGGACAATGCAGAAACGACAATAGGAAGACATGTAACGAGTCTCTTTTTGATACAAGATTATCCCCAAAACTTCGGGGACTTCTTCCATTAAAGATTGCATAATATGTACAAAGAACAATGACCCCATCACCACGCTACTTCTACAACTTACACAAAAGAAGACCCCATCATTATTTTGGGGGGGTGTTATACGGGCCACCATTCATTATTGAGAAACAGAACAAAAAAAAGATACAAATAATTTTTAGACATAGGGATTGATATGAGAGGTGTAATCACGAATTCCAGCACCCTCCCATCCCATCCACTCCTCCCACATGTCCCATTCAGGATCGTTCATCCCTCTGAACTCCTCATCACCTCCTTGTTCATATGCACATGATGATGATTCATACATCTCTTGCTCAATAGATTCGCCCCTCAAACTGCCCATCACAACCTGCACACATTAAAATATCAGAACAAAACAAATTCAGGCAACCAGTTCTTATTCTAGTGCAAATCCCCCAGGACAAGATTCAAGAACAAGCAGTTCTCGTGACTCTAGACGCTTTTTCTTTTGGTCTTGTTCAACTGATCTCCAAATTAAATACTCAGCATCGTCAAAGGCCTTATCTTTATTCTAGTGCAAATTCATAGTCAAATACCCATAAAACATTTTTTGGCAACATGATGTATCATCAGACAAGTAACGAAGTATTCCACTCTGGGTGACTTAAAATTCCATTGATGAAATTAGTTAGTAACAGAACAGAACACCAAGTCCTCCTGACCCACCATTTTCAGGGAATACTAAAACCTAAAAAGATGACCATGTGGGTTCATGACTTCATCAATCACTATAATCTAAAACATTTTCAGATAAATGGTTCGAGATTCATCGGAATGGAACGAAAGCCGTCCGACCCACCTCGATCGACATCCACTAATCAGCTAAAGACAGAAAAGAAAAAGCCCAAAGAAACATGAGGGGAAAATGGAAGCCTTACATCGTACGCCTCATTAATCCGATGAAACTGCACCCCGCAATTGCTTCCTCTGCAAACGTCCGGATGATACTAAAAACGAACCAAGAACAACCCAACGTCAATCAAACATCATAAAGGTCCTAACTTTAAGCCAGATTCCCCCTTAAAAAGGATCCGGAGAACGAAGGGCAGAGAGAAAAAAAACCAAACCTGCAGCGCGAGCCGCCTGAAGGCCTTCTTGACCTCAGACTCAGAAGCGCCGGGTTGAATCCTCAGGGTCTTGTACGGATCCAGCACCGCAGAAGAAGAATAAGAACAGCAAACTTTGACCCCGCCATTCCTACCTACCCCGTTCTTCGTCTTCCGGTCTCCGACCCGCATCCACTGGGAACCGCTCTTTCCCATCACGCCAACAACCGAAGCAGCCATTGCTGTAACGCTCTTCGTTTCTCTTCCCCACCCACCAAAACGACCGAAAGGAGCAACAAAAAGATGGTACCTTCGACACAAATCACGCAAAACAAAGCTCTCCCCAAAATGGGTTTCGGTCACAATGGGATCTGGTCTGAATAATAGGCAACGGATATAGATAGATCGAAGGAGGCGTGTCGCTAAATATATATAGAGAGAGAGAGAGAGACAGAGAGTGAGGAGGAGGGAGGAAGGGAGGAAGGAGCTTCTTATCTTAATGCCTGACGTGTGATGTCGTGTTTTGTGGAACGAAGAGACCGGTCCTTTTTTCTCTTTTCCTTTTACCTTTTTTTTTTTTTTTTTTTTTTTTTGCTTCTTATCCGGGATTTTGTTTTTTTTCGTTAGGTGCCTACTCAGCTTCGTATCAGAAAATGACTTTTCTTCTGGACCTGTGGTTTTGGGTTTTTCCTTCTTCTTTTTTTTTTCTTTTTCTTTTTTCCTATAATTATGGGGAATATTCCTCCGAATTTGTGCTATTTTTATTGTGCACGTTTGCGCGCGCTGACTCCTCACCGAAAAAGAGAAAGATTAAGGAAACGAAATATAACGGTGAATTTTGTCGAGGCGGCTCACTACTGGCACGTTTTTCTTACTTCTCAATTTTACAAAATGCGCTAATCTGTAGCTTAAAAAGTTCCCGACATAAAAGCATAAATGGTCAAGAATATCGTACCTAATATTTTGAAAAAAATTCTAAACTCATCATGACGATCAATTTAATTTTAATTTTTTTCAATATTATCAATTAAGTCACATACTCTTTTGAAAATTTACAAATATAATAAAGATCGAATTTAGTTTGAATTGCAAAAGTAGAGTGTAGGTCACGTCTCATATGGCCAACATTAAGTAAATAAACACATCAACGATTTCTGACAAATATAAAACAGAAGGATTATATTGACCAGCAAAATCAATATATATACTTACCATTACCAAAAAAAAAAAAAAGGATTATATTGATCAATGATAAAAATATTTGATATTAAATTGATGAAATTGAAAAATTTAAAGATTTCTCAATAATTATCCGTGTAGTCCCCTTATATCTCACCTTGGTGCTCTTAGCTTTATGATCGGTTCCCACAGCTCTAATTCTTCTTCTTCTTTTGTTCTTTTGTCGCGGAGAGCCACCTACCTTCAAAGGATGAATTATATTGTATTATTTATTCATACGTTGACCCCGTTATGTAGAGATGGGGACGCCACCTTATTCTAAAAGTTCCTTCAACTGACCCCTTAAAAGAACCAACAACTAAATGCGTCACTTTCGAACCGTATGTCTATTCGGGCTCCTATTATAAAATCAAAAGAAAGAATGGGATTCACATCGCTTCCATCATTCCTGTTTCTGAATTAGTAGAGACTAACGTACGTATATGTCGATTCTACGAGCTTTCTCTAAATTGGAAGTGTTTTGTCATCATGCATCCGGTCGCTGTCAATAGGGTTTTTTTTTTTTTTATTATTATTTCAACCGTGGGGTCAAAATGAAGCGGGTAAGTCCCGTTCATGCCGTGCTTGATTGAACATGGGCATGGAAATGGAGGAATCCGAAGACAATTATTACAGAAAACCTAAGTTTATTATATTTATATCAATTTAATTATAAGATCGAGTTCTTGACATTTTTACATTTTATCAATTAAATTTATCAAGTTAATCCGCATTAGAGTTGCGATGCTTTCATTATGAATGGCAAAAGAATCAAGTGAGAGAGTTGTAACGCCTCTCACTTAAAAAAAGTAAAGAAAAGAAAAACCAAAAAAATTATTAAAAAATGTCAACATTAGCACTAGCTATTCACGACAATCTTCGGTAAAAAAGTAAAGAAAAGAAAAGAACAAATCAATTAGTAAACATAAATGTTTGAAATTGAATTAGCATAATTATAAGATTTAAGATTGAATTGATTTAAATGTAATAAATTTACGAGTTATTTGGTAATTTCCTCATGAAACTCGTGGGGGACGAACTGTAGTTAGTCTTCAACGGATGTTCTGTCTGTTTGTTCGAATTCAAAAAGGTGTTAGAAAACGTGGGCCTTTCTGCTGGTGGGACGAGCAAAGGCGAGACGCAACCAAACAAAAAAAAAAAAATACAAGCAATTCCAAGTTCCGAGGTCAAGTCGCGCCGCGGTTTTTGTTATATGGGCCAAAGGGGGTGGAAAAGGTCACCGTCAGCTTGCTAGGGTTTTTCTTTCGGAACGAATTGATAGGAAGGAAGGAAGGACACGTGGTTACGCATGCGGGGAATGAGGGTTTTTAGATCTCGCGGTCTGAATTCGATTCGGGTGTTGGCAGAGATAGCCAAAGGTCGTACGTTGGTAGGGTTGAAAGCCGGTGTTTTTATCTTTTAACGTCACATGCTCCAATAACGCAAGCCGGCTTTTTCGATTGGAGTCCTCCTCATTAAGGGGTCCCACGCCTCATCCATCCCATGAATTAAAGATCAATCGTCCTTTAGAACGGGGAAAGGGAAGATGGGATAAGGGATGGACCCTCCACCGCGGCAATATCACGGGTTGTTTTCTGAGAAATTATGGGGTCTTGCGCTTTTCAGGCGGTGGGATCGGATGGATGGATAAGAAGGGGGAGGTGTACCGACACGTGGATCCGATGCGGATCTTCAGCCGTCAACAACGAATATTTATGTACGCGGAGATGGCCGCCACGTGTTGAAGTTTAAGGCCACCTGTACGTCCGTCTAAAAGGGAAGAGAGAAATTGAATGAGGCGCATCGAGAGGGTAGACCCCCTCCTTCTGCGAACCAGGCCAGTCAAACTTAAAATGCTCGTCGTTTGGAGTGCCGTCCTGGAAAGTGTTTTACCTGTTAAAAACAAGTGAATAAATTTAGGTCTTTATTCAAGACGACATGCTCACATTACGTTAATATATACATAAATGCACGAGATTTTGTGGTCGCGTGCTTTCGGAAGTAGTTGTAATTGTCTGGACGTGGATATTCTCGGTAGAGATGCTTATAATATATCCTTAACAGAGAAAGCAAAATATCGATTAAAAATGAATATTCTTTTGAGATATTCGCAGACACACTCACGAGACACCAAAGAAGCAAAATCCTGATGAGAAAATAGAAAATCATTAAGGGTGGTAATCATCTTGTTTTGAAGAACAATTTTTCGTGAGAAATGATTTTTTCTGTTTTTGTTATTGAACAAATTTTCATGAGAAATGATTTTTTCTGTTTTTGTTATTGGGAACAATTTATGAGCAAATTTTTACCAAAAAAATAATTTCTAAGCGAAAGAACGCGTTTTGTAACCTACCAAAATTTATATTCTCGGGATAGAAATATGTTCGATAAAATTCTTAGATTTTTTTATTTTTTAAAATTTTTTAATTCTTTTATTATTTTTCTTATTTTTTCCTTTTTCTTTTTCTCTTTGGTCAGGTTGTAGGCCACCGGAGCCTCGCTAGGCCAGGGCAAGGCCCAGCGAGGCTCGGCCTCGCCCAGTCGACGCAAGGTCAGCCTCACTTTGGCCTGGCGAGGCCCAGCCTTGCGTCGACTAGGGAGGTTGAGCCTTATCATGGCCACGCGAGGCTCAACACAAGGTCGACCTTACCCAAATCTGACAAGGCCGAGCTCGCCTAGCCACCAGTAAGCTTCATCGTGGCTTGGTGTCTCCAAGGACCGACAACGCTCCAACAAAGTCGTCGACTTTTGTTTGGTCAGTCGCCGACGCTGGCCATGGCCAAAGCCGGCATGGTCGACGTCGGCAACCGGCAAAAGGGAGAAGAATAAGAAGAAAAGAAAGAGAATAAAAAAAGAAAAGAGAGAAAAATTGATCCTAGAAATTGTTCTTGGAAACAATAAGATACTTTTTTCTACTTTTTATTCATGTTCCAATTTATTCCCAGGAATAAAAAAAATAGATTTTTGTTTCCGAGAACAAAAATTTTACTAAATAAGTTTCTATTTTTTTTTTCCTAGAAGAAAAGAATATAAATTTTTGTTCCAAGAACAAAAATTGTTTTTAACTAACAGGCCCTAAGCCTCGTGCTCCAAATTATCACTCCAGTGAATTTGTTGATGATTAAATTATCTTGTTTGCAGATTCTTTGAGATTAAGCAGCGTATTCACAAGCTTCAACCCCCCCGCAAATAAATTTCCAGACTAATTAGCCACTCTTATAGTGATGCACGAAGGAGATGCAACCTCGGTAGGACTTCTCACACATGCTTCGCTGCTACGCAAGAAAGAAGAAACTGATTTACAGCAGCGCCATAGTTCACTACCTGAAGGCGTCGGATCTAAAAACCATGTTCTCCTAGACCTTCTGGATAGGTGGCCCTTCCATTCATTAAAGGGCTCAGACCTTCACTTCCGGCTCTTCCAAACACATGACGGGCTCAGACGCCGCAGATGGCACTTCCACAGAACTGCTGGATGTGGAGGATTTCTTAAACTGAACTAGAATCATGGTCATGTTGTCGCATCCTTCACTGCCAGCAGAGGGTGTCAAACATCTCTCGAAGACTCTCTCACAGAAAGCTGGAAGTTTGCTCTTCTGCAGAGTTTTTCATCTAGCAAATGCCTAGGTTTTCTTCTCGAGTTTTCCTGCATTGCCGTCAGTTTGGGAAGCTAATATCTCAAGTGTTAAGAATGTACCGTGTGTAATTGTTCCCTAACATAGTCCAGCAGCTGCTGGCTTGACATGCAATCCCTGCTAAGCAAGCTTATGGACACAAAAATAGTTGGCTGGAAGATTATTTGTCGGTAGAAAATGATATCAGCAAAAGGATGTAATGAAGCGCTATATTCCGCAGCATGCTAGTACAAGCAACTCATCATCTTCACAGAGCTCAATCTACAAAATTGGCGAAAAAGGAGGGAAAAGGGTTTAAAAACGCAATAGAAGCAATCGTGAGTATACATTCTAATGTTTATATATGGCCAAAGTCATCAAAAATTCCTGCATTAAAGTCGAGCAGTTCAACCATCTTGATTAAAAAGAAATGTAGATACCCTCACAAGACTGCAAGATTATATCTTGATTAGCTATCACATACAGTAGTTATGTCGGGATTTGCAGCTAAAATCTGTCTTTCAGCTGGGAGTGATTTGTTCTGCTTGAATTCCATGTCTCCTGCAGCCAACAGATATTACGTCCCCAATTCACATTGGATGGCATGAACCCTATAAAAGTCCATGGACGCACATGCATACACACGCGCTGAGAGAGAGAGAGAGAGAGAGAGACTCCCTCCACTCTATCAACTGGTCATCTAGATTAAAAACTAGTAGTAGCACCAATAGCTCTTGCTAGATTCAAACTTCCATCGACCTTTCCAACTTGAATGAAACCCCCAGCTTGAAGAATTCTCTCTCTCTCTCTCTCTCTCTCTCTCTCAATGTCAAGGTCCGGCTTGTGATCTTTAGACAAATTATATGCCTGCATATAGCTAGAAACACCTGCCTTAGTTACTGTTCATTCTTCCCTAGTGAAGGCAACCTGAGCATCATTATCCTATCCAACATACAATATTAGCTACTAATGATAACACCCTCCACAAACTACTGTACAAAACCCAGGCATGTTTGGCAGATTCATGGTTGATGCATGAGTTCTCCTCAAGTCAAATTACCGCACAAAAATCAATTACAGCATTTCCAAGCATCCCCAGAAATCAAGTTTTGTATCCAAAGCAAAGATATGATGTTGGAATAGAGTATACAAACTTGGCATAAAACATCACTGGTTTTATCAGTCGGGGCAGGCTGGTCCTCACCAAAGCAATTCTCCCGACTAAACATGTAAAGTAGAAAGTTGAACACCTCAAGTCTAGGAACCAGGGAGCTGACTTCAAAACCCTCTCCTTCTCCTCTTTCGACTGAAAAACAAAGGTAAAACGTCCCGGTTCCTTCTGTACACATGAGACAGCATCAGTTTTCCAAGCCTTCTTCATAGTAGTCCAAAATGCTATAAAATTGACATTTGGTTTAGAAAAGAGTTTCCCGAGAACAGTTCTATTGCACTCATCCCTTTTATGTGGAGGAATTTCTGAGCTTACTTCTACCACATCCTCTTCGGACCAAAGATGGCCTAATTTTCTGCATAATGCTGCTACCCGCATTTCATTTTCCTCCTTACTAGCCATGATTGCTCAAATCAATATGGCAGGTGGTTTCAGATGGACATCACCAGAGTGACAGGGATTTCTGTGCAGAGGCATATCGGGATGCACCATCTACTGCGTAAGTAAACTTTTTCAAAATTGTCATATCATAAGAGTACTACCCTTGATTTCGAGTTCAAAGTTATGTGGCCTCAGTAGACATATTTCTTCCGCAATTTTATGAAGATGCTCATATTGAGAGCTAACATTGTTTCCATTGCATCAATCATAGATCAATCAGCCGAAAGAGAAATCCTCATGGGTCTGGGCACACTCCTTTCGATTTAGGGCATCCATCACGATTTAAAGAAGGGGCTCTACCTTAATCGATCATGGAATGCGTAGCCTCCACTAGATCATGACGCCAAATGACTGGACTGTTCATTCTGAAAGCTTTCTTCGCCAGCAATCTTCAGCATTTATCAAACAGTGGAATGCAGAACCCGCTCCACTCAACGGGAAGAGAGTAGACGGAAACTTCTGTTTTTTGGGTTTTTTTTCTAATTTAGGGCAAAGAAAAGAAAAGACTTGAAAGGAAAGCAAAAGGACGAGTGATGATTGTAAGGTTGAGGTCTAGGGTTTTTGGGAAGGGAGATGCTACTAGAGGTTAGAGAGGACGCTCGCATCAGCGAGAGAGAGGACGCTGGACGGACTCGGAGGAGTTCGACTGGTGATTTATGCCGATGCAATGACAAAGACAACATATAACAAATTAGCAAAACTCGATGATCCACGCCTTTCTAAAACTCGACGACCCACGCCTTTCTATGTTTTCATCAGTTGTAGATTTTGTCCATTTCGAGCTTGCATGAGATAAAATTGAATAAACCTTTCCCATCATTCGAAATAACCATGAAAGTTTAATATCTCGAACAATATATGGAGAGTGAAATTTCGAATTACTAGCCTATCTACATACCTAAATGAACTTAAAGATATTACATAAATGATTCTTAAACTTTGATCTAATGGTTAATACTGTTTTGAAACTTTTAATTTATTCAATGGACTTGTACCTGAACTTTTAACGTGTGATCATTGAATAAATTAAAAGTTTCAAAACAGTATTAACCATTAGATCAAAGTTTAAAGATCATTTATGTAATATCTTTAAGTTCATTTAGGTATGTAGATAGGCCAGTAATTCGAAATTTCACTCTCCATATCTTGTTCGAGATATTAAACTTTCATGGTTATTTCGAATGATGGGAAAGGTTTATTCAATTCGATCTCATGCAAGCTCGAAATGGACAAAATCTACAACTGATGAAAACATAGAAAGGCGTGGGTCGTCGAGTTTTAGAAAGGCGTGATCATCGAGTTTTGCTAATTTGTTATATGTTGTCTTTGTCATTGCATCGGCATAAATCACGGCCGAACTCCTCCGAGTCCGCCCAGCGGCCCTCTCTCTCGCTGATGCGAGCGTCCTCTCTACCCTCTAGTAGCATCTCCCTTCCCAAAAACCCTAGACCTCAACCTTACAATCATCACTCATCCTTTTGCTTTCCTTTCCAGTCTTTTCTTTTCTTTGCCCTAAATTAGAAAAAACCCAAAAACAAGTTTCCGTCTACTCTCTTCCCATTGAGTGGAGCAGGCTCCCGCATTCCACCGTTTGATAAATGCTGAAGATTGTCCTGGCGAAGAAAGCTTTCAGAATGAATATCCCGCCATTTGGCGTCCTGATCTGGTGGAGGCTACGCATTCCATGATCGATTAAGGTAGAGCCCCTTCTTTAAATCGTGATGGATGCCCTAAATCGAAAACTGTGTGCCCAGACCCATGAGGGTTTCTCCTTCGGCTGATTGATCTATGATTGACGCAATGGAAACAATGTTAGCTCTCAATATGAGCATCTTCATAAAATTGCGGAAGAAATATGTCTATTGAGGCCACATAACTTTGTTTTGTTGAAACTCGAAATCAAGGGTAGTACTCTTATGATATGACAGTTTTGAAAAAGTTTACTTATGCAGTAGATGGTGCATCCTGATATACCTCTGCACAGAAATCCCTATCACTCTGGTGATGTCCATCTGAAACCACCTGCCATATCGGTTTGAGCAATCATGGCTAGTAAGAAGGAAAACGAAATGCGCGTAGCAGCATTATGTAGAAAATTAGGCCATCTTTGGTTCGAAGAGGATGTGGTAGAAGTAAGCTCAAAAATTCCTCCACATAAAAGGGATAAGTGCAATAGAACTATTCTCGGGAAACTCTTTTCTAAACCAAATGTCAATTTTACAGCATTTTGGACTACTATGAAGAAGGCCTGGAAAACTGATGCTGTCTCATGTGTACAGAAGGAACCGGGACATTTACCTTTGTTTTTCAGTCGAAAGAGGAGAAGGAGAGGGTTTTGAAGTCAGCTCCCTGCTCCTACTCCAGTAATTTACTTATCCTCAAACCATGTGATCCAGCAGTCCCAGAACACTGCTATGATTTCTCTCGAACATCATTCTGGGTAAGGATAAGAGGTATTCCCCCTGGGTGGAAAACTGAGCCTATTTATCACGATCTGGGCAGCAAGCTAGGCCAGGTCCAGGAAATCCAGCTGGAAGCTATAGGCAATGTTCAGAAGAAAGCAGGGAGAGTTAGAGTGGAAATTAACTTATCAAATCCACTAAAATCTGGAGCTATTCTAGATTTGGGGATAAATGGCTGTGGGTTGAATATAAATATGAGCGATTACCTTTTTATTGCTATTCATGTGGCAGGATGGGGCACTATGCACCTGAGTGCCCAGAAATTCCCTATGTGGATTCCCCTTGGGCAAAAAACCAGATAGGACCCTTTGGACCCTGGGTGAAAACAGAAGTCATCGAATACAGTCCTTATTGGGAAGCCTTTTATAGTGATATTAAAGAAGAAGTTACAGTCCAAGAAACTATACATGTGGCACCTTCTCCTGTTCATTCGCCACATCTCCTAGAGCGAGAGAAGGATTACGAGATGCAAATAGTCGCCTGCAGCAAAAAATGAACAGAAAACCCAATGATACCTGAGGTAATGACCACAACCATAACAACCCAAAAGGCCTCTAGGGATCATGGAAAGTAGATTATGAACTCTGAAGATCTCACCCAGACTTCTTTGAAGATAGGCAAGAGTAGTAAAAAGAGTATGAAGGTTCAGAAAGCAAATAAGCATAAATGCTTACCTGATCCTATTCCCCTCCTCATTGATGACTCAAACTTGATGGAAACTCCGGTGGAGACTCCCAGATGATGCAGCATGGGCTCTGGTGGCTGGCCCTAATAAGGCACCTGAGACGAAATGAAACTAATTAGCTGGAATTGTCAGGGGCTGGGCAACCCCCTGACAATCCAAGAACTTAGAGCTTTAAATGCTTAAGAAAAGCCCAGTCTTATTTTCCTTATGGAGACGAAGAATAAAGCAACGATGGTAGAAGGTATTTGCAGAAAACTACAGTTCAAACATTCATTTCTAGAGAATCCAACAGGCACAGCAGGAGGTTTGGCCTTGATGTGGCATGACTCAGTAATATTACAGGTGATAGATAGTTCCAAACAATATATAAATGTGGAGTGCACTGATACAAGTAGCAAGATTAAGATGCAAATTACCTTTGTACATGCCTCCACAAATTTTGATGAAAGGCAATACTTATGGTAGTTATTAAAGGCAATCAAACCTCAGCACTCAATGCCATGGATATGCATGGGGGACTTCAATGAGATTTTATAAGTATGGGAGAAGGTAGGGAAGAGAGAAGCAGATAATACCTGGATTGCAGCTTTTCGACAAATGCTAAATGAGACTACCTTGATGGATATGGATAGCCAAGGTTGTGCTTTCACCTGGACCAATAAGAGAGACGGGGAAGAGTTAGTGAAAAAGCGGTTGGACAGAATGCTCTGTACCTTGGAATGGCACACAGCTTTTCCTGATGTAGTTATCCATGCGCTGTCTGCAATAGGGTCAGATCATAGCCCTCTAGTCCTGGGATTATACGCTGAACCTAGGCACAGAAAGAAGGAGTTTAAAATGGAGGCTTACTGGATAGAGCACGAAGAGTATCATGAACTTATTCACCTCATATGGAACCAGCCACATCCAACTCAACTTACCTTTTCTGAGAAACTCCGGGAGACTACTGAAGAACTAATCAGATGTAGTAAAACGAAGTATGGCCATGCTCTCAAAAGGATTAAAGAGTTAACTCAAACTCTTACTAAATTAACAAACCGCCCAGCCCAATACAGCAATCGACAGCAAGCTCAATCAATCATACAACAAATTGATACACTGAGGAGGCAGGAAGAACAATACTGGGGTTTGAGATCTAGAGTAAAATGGTTGCAATGGGGAGACAAAAACACACGCTTTTTTCATGCTAGTACATTACAGAGAAGGCGCAAAAATAATATAACCATGCTACAGTTGGAAGAAAATAGATGGTGTCATGATCCAATGGTACTCAGGACTCACACTCTTTCTTTCTACAGCAACCTCTACAAATCAGAAGGGATTCGACATTACCTGCCAATGTTGGATCAATGCCACTCTCCCATTGATGCAACAATTAATATAGAGCTGGAGGCAAACCCCACAATGGAGGAGGTGCGAGCAGCAGTGTTTCAGCTGAGTGCTTTAGAAGCACCAGGCCCAGATGGTTATAATGGCCTATTTTACCAAAAATCATGGGAAGTGGTAAAAACCGACCTGCTCCAACTTGTCCATCACTTTTTTGACACGGGTAAGATGGATGCTTTCCTCAATCAAACTCACATAGTCCTGATACCCAAAGTCAAAAATCCCGAAACCATTAGCCAATTTAGACCAATCAGTCTCTGCAATTTCAGTTATAAGATAATTTCGAAAATACTAGCAAACAGATTGAAGAAATGGCTGCCCGAGATAATAGAACCAGAACATAGTGCCTTTGTACAAGGCAAATAGATTCAGGACAATATTCTGCTGGTGCAAGAAGTTCTCCATCATATTCATACTACCAACAGAAAGAGAACCCACCAGGCAGTGCTCAAACTCGACATGCAGAAGGCGTATGATAGAATCGAATGAGACTTTGTTCGAGACTGTATGCTCAAAATGGGTTTTTCATGCAAATGGTGGATCTCATAATGCAATGCATAACGACAGTGACATTTAGTGTAAAATTCAATAGAGTACCTACCCCGTTTTTCACCCCTTCAAGGGGACTTAGACAAGGTGATCCCCTGTCTCCCTATCTATTCATATTGATTTCAAATGTGTTATCATGGATGATGCACAAAGCAGTAGTAGATGGTAGTATACAGGGTATACAGATAAACAGAGCATGTCCAAACATTTCTCATCTGTTATTTGCAGATGATGCCATCTTTTTCCTAAAAGGAACTATCACGGAGTGCTAGAATTTAACACTTACTCTGAACCAGTATTGTCATGCCACAGGGCAAGCCATAAATTTAAACAAGTCAGGGGTTACCTTCACCAAGCACTGCCCACTCCCCTTACAGAGAAATCTGGCTCAACAACTGCGAGTACCTGTTACCGAAAAAACAGGTAAATATTTAGGGATTCCTACGGAGTTAGGCCAATCAAAAAAGGATGTTTTTGCTTGGATACTAACTCGAGTAAATTCAAAGCTGGAGGGATGGAAGGAGCAACTACTTACCAAAGCAGGAAAGGAAGTGCTGATCAAAAGTGTTGAACAGGCTATTCCATCCTATGCAATGGCGGTGTTTAAACTGCCGGTGTCCATTTGCAAAGCAATTGAAAAAAGAATAGCTTCATTCTGGTGGCAGAAAGGAGATTAAAAGCGAGTAGTGCACTGGAAAAATTGGGACATTTTAAAAAGGAGGAAGGACGAAGGAGGACTGGGGTTTAAAGACTTGATTACTTACAATGATGCGATGCTCAGTAAACAGGTCTAGCGATTACATCATTCACCAAACGCTTTGTGGGCCAGGATTTTCAAGGGCATCTACTTCCCATCAAGTGATGTCTGGAAGGCATAGGCTGGTCAGTGAGCGTCCTGGGGTTGGCGAAGCCTCATGAAGGGTCGAGATACAATTAAAGACAACATCAGATGGGCAATCGGAGACGAGAACTCAATCAACATCAGACAAGATAAATGGCTACAAGGGATGATAGAGGGCCAACCTGTACAGAACGAACCCTCTATGGTAGCTGGTTTAATACATGATACCACTCGCGAGTGGAATCAGCCCTTGATAATGCAACTGTTTGAGGAAAACGTGGCCAATGAAATCTTAGCCATCCCTCTAAGCTCGACCCCTAAACCAGATCATATCCTCTGGACAGGAAACAGCACAGGATCATTCTCAATGAAAAGCGATTACAATACAGCGAGCATATCAGCCATTACAAAACATTCAGACCAGGCCTCTAGCTCATACCTGCCTCCATGCAACCTCTGGACGTAGATCTGGAGTCTCACAGTCCTGCCGAAGGTCCGGACCTTCCTCTGGAGTTTTTGTCAGAACGCGATTCCAACAAGGGAGAACCTATACAGAAGAAAAATCATTTCAAATCCTTTATGCCCGATTTGTCACACACAAGTCGAAACGATAGAACATCTCTTCTTTTTCTGTCGGTGGACAAAAGGGATATGGGAGGATCAGAGGCTGCATGCCCTAAATCTCCATAGAAATATCATGTGAACAGATAACGGCTGGTCGAGACTTTTCAAGCGAAAAGGGACGAACCTGATCGAGCTTTCATTGGGATGCTTCTTTGGCAGATCTGGAAGGCTAGAAACTCTCGGATCTTCAAGGGACAACACCCAAAGCCTTCAGCCATCCTCGAGCTCACACAGAACCAGAGTATTAATATGACGCAAGAGAAGAACATCCAGAAGAACCAACGGCCAGATCTGAACTTACCCAAGTGCTGGAGACCTCCGAGGTTTCGAGAGATGAAACTAAATGTAGATGCGTCGTGAAAGCCAGGAGAATTTCTTGGATCTGTAGCAGGAATCGTGAGGGATGACTTTGGATCTATCGTTGATGGCTTTGTGGCCGAGATTAGGGTTTCCTCGGCGGCTCAAGCGGAAGCTGAAGCGATACTTCACGGGATTTGCTTTCTGAAGGAGTTTAGTTCGAAGTACGGGGAAGAGATGAAGAGTCAAACGCTTCAGTGGTTCTGTGAAAGCGACAGCTCATCCATCGTTGATTTCGTGCTGGGCCGGGCCGAGCCTCCTTGGAACCTGCGAGAAGTCATTACTCTTTGCCAACTAGAATTAACTCAATTCAACAACCTCACCGTCGAATCATGCCCTCACGAAGCCAATCGTGCGGCTGACTGGCTGGCACGTCATCACCGAGAAAGGAAGTTGCCTTCGAATTGGTTGTCCTCCCTCCCTCTCTCTCTTCTGGATATTATATGTTTGGATTGTACGTCGTCATTGCGTTCTCCGCCTATATAATATAAAGTCAATACATGTTTTCAATCAAAAAAAAAAAAAAAAAAAAAAAAAAAGTCCAGGAACGCGTCCTCCTCTCTTCATCTCATCGTATAGTGTTAAAGAGTTGAAAAGGTTCCCAACCTTCCAGAAGCAGGAGATATGACTATTCGGTGTGATGCAGCATCTCGACATCTCTCTCCAATTTCTCTTATAGCTTCGAGCACGTTGACAGTGACGTCAGACCAACCATACAGAATAACGTTGCAGCTCTCAGTTTCCAGGGGAAGAGCTTCTCATTGAGGAACATGAACTTTTCGGCTTCTTCAAACGTTTCCGTTTTTACAAAGAGCAGTCGGAAGTGCGCGCAGTGAGCTTTCCTCATCCGGAGCAGCTCTGAATTTCTCCACGACGTGTGGAATGTCCAGATTGCATTCGCTGAATTGTTTGCAGCTGCATACCTATAGAACAGCATAAGCGAAAGATACCTAGTCAATTGGGAATCCACAAACCTGGGATTAATTTATTGAAAAAAAAAAAAAAAATCCGCAGAAAGTGCATCCGGACGGACCGATTATTTATTATTTTTTTTAAATTTCTTACAATTCTGAAAAAACGCTAGTCGCTACTGTCCATTGTTGCTCGAGGCCATGGACGACCCGCCATCTGATAGCTCGCAGGCCATATATGGAGGCACAACTCCAAAGCTGGACCAGCGACTCGTCCAAGCTGAGCCACTCCTCCGTAGGCTCGCCAGATCTCGAGGACAAGCTGCCTCACGGGCCACGAACGAAGCTAGATCTGGACAGGCAATGGGTAGGACCGACCACGAGCAACGCCGGAAGGAGTGGCTCGGCTTGTAAGCGGAGGACTTGGCCGCCCGCGACTTCGCCCGTGGCAATGGCGATGAGTGGTGCTTTGCTAGTGGCGACGGTGTGAGAGTTGCCAGTTCCATTGAGACAATTTGGGAGCAATACCGGTTCAATTTTCAATTCCTAAATAGCAATTGGATCACACAAAAACTAATCACCCTAATTATTTGGTTTCGATACTAATTACTGGGTGCCCGATTTTATCTTGTTAAATAATAAGACTAACAAAAAAAATTACATTTTCGAGTGCATTTTTGCAACATATAAATCATAATCAATTTTTAAAAAAAATGGAAGAATTCTTTCGAGGACCGGATCCTTCAACCAAGCAATGATATCAAGTTGGGTTTTGATTGATGGACATAGCCCAAATCCAATTGACACTACTTTTTGTGATATGTGATTTGCTAGATCTCACCAAACTAATACCAATTGAAAGTATATGAGGACATGGAACATTGGGTTTGTGGCACATGATTCGATTCGGGATGAGACATTTCGTAGTGATTTACGAAGGGCAAAACATTCTTCAACCTAATACAGCGAGAAAAATAGGTAACAAATTCAAAGAATCGCCACAACAAACAAGCACATTCCCACTTCTAATCATAGTTTTGATGTAATACACATTATTGACTCTAACAATGATGCCGATAAATAATTCTACCCTTCATTTAAGGAAAATCCAATGCTTGCACATCTATCTACATTAGTCTTTTATACTTGAAGAACAAACAGAATACTAAGAATATGGTGATTCCAGTCGCTCCTGTAACTATGAGGACCCACTTAAAGGCACTTGCACTGTGCTATAATTGTATGGGAAAGTTCATGCCGAAGATCCTTGCAACCATGCCAAAGATGGTGAACACAAAACTCACGGTTGTCATCAGCAGATCGAATATGATTAGTTTGTTCCGGACACTGTCCTGCAAAAGTTTTCATGCGCACTATATGAAGTTGAAGAAGAGGAATTTCCAACATTAAATTATATTCTTCCACATGACATACTAGTCTACTTGTCTGAAGACTGGGGCTAGAGTTTCAAGCCGCTAAACGATCAGAAGGATCAAAAGCCGGCTTATTCTTCCTTCCATGGCATCGATAATGTAAAGATGAGTAAATTACATAACATCAATAGCATTGAACTGAGATCTTATCATCTGCCTGTGTCTACTTCAGTGATCTAGTCAAATTCACTCAAATAATAAGGCCCCCTATGAAACTACAACTCGAGATGCAATAGAAAATGAGAAGACAGAAATAACCTACCTGCCGCATATTGATTAAAGTTTCTGTGTTCTCAATGTACTGCTTCAGCTGAAACAAGAGGCAATTAGAAAGTTCTGTGAGTTTCCTGTATTCCTTCCAGATCAAACAAAAGAGAATCACTGAGTGGAGAGAACGGTGATGCCTTACCGAGGTCAACTTGTTTACTAAGTTAGAGGTCACAAGAAGAAATGGTTCCAGCAACACCTCAAGTTCTATGGTCTTCATGGCACTTTCTGAACTCCTTATAACCTCGTGCCGTCTCTTGGCATTAAAGCTCTTCTCCGGCTTCCACCCATCTGGAGGGAAACTGGTGCAGAGACAGATGATCTATTTTCCAACAAAGACCGATCACCATGTGATGTTGGCTCCATCCTTCGTTTCTTTCGAGTGAGGTACATCTCTGCCAATTTTCCTTTATCATTCATTAGCTGCTCAATCTCATCCTTAAACTACATTGGAACATTTAAGAGGAAAATGTTAGAAACCAGTGGTCCCACGAAGGCTGCGTGTCCCGGCGCGGGGGGTGGGGGGGTGGTGTTGGATCTGATATCATTCACCAGGACAGATCATTACAAGAATGACATATTTCTCTGGTACCTTCTGCGCTTTCATAGTTGTGTCAGCGAGCCGTCTTTTCAAATAATGGAGATGCTCCAATTTCGACATGCTAAACTTTAAAAGAAGCCCATCTAGCAAACGTAAACCATCCATCTGAAGTTTTTCTGCCTATAGAGTATGAATATGATGGTGTAAGTACTTTGCCTAACTAACTTTGAATCAATCAGAACTAATTAAATGGACGTCGAATTATCCATGGAAGCAGATAAGTAGATCTTAATGTTATGATGACTCATGATAAAGTACAAAAGAAAGTGCTATTCTAGTAATCAAAGCGAAGCATTCCATGATGGCCTTTAATGCAACTAAAGCAACAAAATTAGCTTAAAAGATATCGAGGCGCTAGTCACAAGTTACTCAAAGCAATTCAGTCCAGACACAAATATTGCATGTCAAAACATAAAAACTAATCTAACTGAAGCTCTCAAAACTGAAGCATGGATCTATGCTTTGAATAAGCCTCTTTCACAAACCTCTGAATCTAGATCAGAAAAGGCAGCTCCAAGCATTACTTCAAATGCCTTAAATTCAAAAGGAAAATATTCTTGGCATGTAATCCCATATTTGTTGCAGAAGTTTGTCCTTCCTTTTCTGAAGCTCAAGTCAGCAGATTCAGACCTCGAGACTTGGCTCACCCCAGCTGGGTTCAACCGGCGTTGTAGCTCCGGTACAAGCGGGTGAACTAGATCATTGGATTTCAAAAGCAGAACCTCCTCTGCTGTGATGATGCCCTGACACTCTTCTAAATTTACCACAATTGCCTTCTCTCCACCAAGAATGGTGGAGGGGTGAGAAAACAAGGGATCGAGCAAGCGTAAATCACGGGCAGGAAGAGCAAAGTTAAGCATCATCGTGACCTTGTCCAGCTCAATGACCTCTGAGTTACCAGAAGCGTCGATGCGAAACCAGGAGCGAGGGCCTTGGACATGCTCCATCAGGCTTGCCATTGAGTCTTCAGAGCTGAAATTGAGCAACAAGCAAAGAGCATAACTCGCCAAATTGCAACAATCAGCGACCAAACCTTAATTGGGGGGGCAGATGAAAGACCCAACTATTTGGCCCTAAAATGAGCCTAGCCGTTGTTGATCAGTATCCACAACGTGTGTCCTGATTTTTTTTTAAAAAAGATATTTGCACATATTTCTCTTATTTTGTGTGATTCTTCATTTGATATTGTCATGTCATGTAAATGAGTATGACACTATATATCACCTTTATTTGTGCATATCTCTTATTAATTATATTTGGTATCATGTTTATTTTGTCATCCAATAAAACTTATAAATAAAATCATATATTCTTTATCAGAAATATATTAGAATATAAAAAAAGAAATTCTTAAATTTTCCTTCATATTAATGTTCTTAACTTAATATTTTGGAACGACGAGGACAATTGCACTTTTGCAGAGCTGTCACGGAGTTGAAATCCTCTTCCCCCGGCCACATGAAATCGACGTGTACTCATTTTTTTTATCCGAAAAAGTAGAATTGGCCTCTTCTGGTCTCAATCTAATGTTTTTTTAGCTAGATCTTGCTTACTGTTATTTTTAATTTGCCGCCCCTAAAAAATATTCCACTTGGCCATGAAAATATGTGCAATGTTATTTAATTCTAAGGTTAATATCCTAAAAACTCCAAATTAGTACATGTGTGATAAATTTATCCCAAACTAATTTTTTGATCATGAAAAATCCCTAATTGGTATAACTGTAATAAATTTACCTCAATTGACCATAAAAAACTCCAAACTAATACACTTATGATAAATTTACTCTAAACTAATTTATTTGACTACAAAAAACCCTAAATTGATACATTGGGACAAATACCCTCTGTTAAACTGGATTTATATCACAAAAAATTGTATAACTATGATAAACGGATAGTAAAATCCTAAGTTGTTACATGTCATTCAACTTATTAATTTGACAATAAAATTTAACGGAAAGTAATAGATGATAAATTTGTCACAAGTGTACTAGTTTAAGGTAAATTTACCAAAGATGTACTAGTTTGGGATTAAATTAATTTGAGATAAATTTGTCATGAGTGTACAAATTTGATGTTTTCAGAGTATTAACCATTAATTTTATGACATAATATTTTCTACTTCGGTGGCTACTAAGGGCGCGCATGAAATCATTTTTGTTCCGAAATAGTTTCGAAAGAAATTGTAAATAGATTTTTCTATTTTTAGTTGGATGAGTTTCTAAGCAAAAATAATCGTTTGGTAACTAACACAAAATTTCTACTCTAAAAATAAAAATCCGTTTGATAAAGACACAAAATTTCTTTCTTTCGGACGGCGGCGGCGACCGGCGACCGGCGCGGGGCGGCGATCGGCGGCGGGCCGGAGGCGGTGACGGCCAACAATGCGTGGTGGCGGAGCGGCGGCCACCGCCGGCGGGGGGCAATGGGCAACCGGCGGCGACCGGCAACCGACGGTGGTCGGAGGCAGCGACCGACGGTGGCCAGAGGCGGCAATCGGCGTTAGCGAGAGCGGCGGCAACCGGCGTTGGCGAGGCAAAGGCGACCGGTGGTGGGACGGCGATGAACGATGAAAATTTTTTTATTTCTCATTTCATTCCCGAGAAATAGAAAAATAGAAAATTTTTATTTCGATTTCTATTCTAAATCTATTTTTAGAACAAGAATCTATTTCAGAAATGGAAAAGTGAAATAATTTTACCAAACGGATTTCTATTCCAGAATTGTTTCTGGAATAGAAAAACTATTTCTGGAACAGAAATAGCTACTTGTCATGCGCGCACCGCCATGTGGCCATCGTTGGCCGTTCACTAAATGTCTTTTAAGTCGGTGGACTTAATATTTTTTTTTTTCCTTCGGCTCCTCTAATTGGGTGCCATTAAATATATACGTTAATTTTTTTATTCGGTGGTCGCATAACTCTGTGTCCCTCTTTTTTATCGGTTTTACTATAATCCTACTCTAACTTTCACTTTCAGATTTTTGCCTACTCTAATCCTACTCTAACTCTCACTCTCAGATTTTTATCCTACAAGCTTCAATGGTTAACTCCGTGTCCCATTAAGTAGGTATGTAATTTTATTAAATCCGGTGGCCATTAAATAAATTTGACTAAATACCTCCTCCCTTTTTTTCTAATTATTGTTATACTTCCGTCACGAGGACGACGACTGCATAACACACAATCCATACAAACATTTTGTATTTGTATATCAATTTATTAGAACATTTCCCATTTGAAGGGACACGCTCGCATATAATAGAAAAAAAGTCACCAAAAACTCCAGATTTTTTTTTTTTTTTTTGTGATATGAAAAATCCCAAACTTTGATATCCGTGACACATTTATCCCGAACTCTCTAATCAATGGTATTTTCGTCTTATTTTTCATATTTTTCCTTCTTCTTTTTTTTCCTTTTTTTTTCTTCTCTCTTCCCTCCGCTAGCCATGGCGGAGGGAAGCAAGACTCAAGCAAGGGCCGCCTGAGGTGCCCTTGCTAGATTTGGCAAGGGGGGCCCTCACCCGACCTAGCCAAGGGCCACCCTCGCCCGACACCGGCGAGGGGGGCCCTAGCCAGCCCAAGTGAGGGTGACCCTCACCCAACGCTAGCAAGAGCAACCCTCGCCTGAGTTCGACTTCCCTCTATCATAGCCGTCGGAGGAAAGAGAGAAGAAGAAGAAAAAAATTAAAAATAAAAGACAAAAGTACCTTATAATTTATGGTAAATATGTCACACGAATATAAATTCAGGGTTTTTTTTTGTCATGAAAAAAAATTGGGGTAAATATCACGGTTAGCAAAGTTTGGGATTTTTCATATTACCAAAAAAAAAATGGAGTAAATTTATCACTTTGAATAAAGTTTTGGATTTTTGGTAGCTTTTTCTCTATAAACAAATACAAGAGTGTCTTTTATCGGCAAAGGAACACTGGCCCAACTTGTGGGAGTGATTATGAATATCTGGATGCGAATATTCTCAGTGGAAATGCCTGAAATACCTTTTAACATAAAGCATAATATTTGAATAAGAAATATATCGCGGGGCTCTATAAAGTGCTCTGTGAAGTATAATTTTTTCAGATTTTTGCCCTACTCTAATCCTACTTTATTTCTCACTCTTAGATTTTCATCTTACAAACTCTAGTGGTTAACTTCGTGTCCCATTAAGTAAGTATGTAATGTTATTAAATCCTGTGGCCATTAAATAAATTTGACCAAACACCTCCTCCCTTTTTTTCTAATTATTGTCATACTTTTGTCACGAGGACAACGACCGCATAGCATACGATCCATACAAACATTTTGTATCTGTATATCAATTTATTAGAACATTTCCCATTTGAAAGGACATGCTCGCATATAATAGGAAAAAGTCACCAAAAACTCTAGATCTTTTTTTTTTTTTTTGTGATATGAAAAATCCCAAACTTTGATATCCGTGACATATTTATCCCAAACTCTCTTATCAATGGTATTTTCATCTTATTTTTCATATTTTTCCTTTTCTTTTTCTTTTTTTTTTCTTTTTTTTTCTTCTCACTTCGCTCCGCTAGCCATGGCGGAGGGAAGCTAGACTCAAGCGAGGGCCGCCCGAGGTGCCCTTGCTAGATTTAGCAAGGGGGCCCTCGCCCTACCTAGTTGAAGGCCACCCTAGCCCGACAAGAGGGGGCCACCCTAGCCCAACATCGCAAGAGCAGGGGGCCCTCATGACCCGGAGGAAAGAGAGAAGAAGAAGAAGAAGAAATTAAAAATAAAAGACAAAAATACCCTATAATTTAGAGTAAATAGTTACACAAATATGTTCAAGGTTTTTTTGTCATTAAAAAGGGAAAAAAAAAACCCTCGCCGAGTGACACATTTACCCCAAAATTTTTTTTGTGCCGTGAAAAACCCCAAAGCAACCCATTTACCCCATAAGGGCATTTTTGTCTTTTTGATTTTTTCTTTTTTCTTTTTCTTTTTTTTTTCTCTTCTTCCCTCCGCCGGCCATGGCGGAGCCGGCGAAGGGGAAGCCGGCGCCGGCGAGGGTCGCCCTCGCCGGCGTGGGGCGAGGGCGGCCCTCACCGACGTCTTCCCTCTATCATGCTTCCCTCCGCTTCGGCTTCGCGCCGCTTGTCGGAGGAAAGAGAGAAGAAGAAAAAAAAACAAATTAAAATAAAAGACAAAAATACCCTATAGTTTAAAAAAAGAGTAAATATGTTACAAGAATATAAGTTCAAAATTTGGGGTTTTTTTTTTTCTTTAAAAAAATTTTTGGGTAAATATGTCACGGTTAGTAAAGTTTAGGATTTTTCATATTATAAAAGAAAAAAATTGAAGTAAATTTATCACTTTGGATAAAGTTTTGGGTTTTTGGTAGCTTTTTCTCTATAAACAAATACAAGAGTGTCTTTTACCGGCAAAGGAACACTGGCCAACTTGCGGGAGTGATTATGAATATCTAAATGCAAATATTCTCGGTGAAAATGCTTGAAATACCTTTTAACATAAAGCATAATAATATTCGAATAAGATAATTTATCGCAAGAACCACCACTAAAGCTCTTAATCACCCAACCACCGGGATTCGCACCCGGTGGCCACCTTCCAACATGGAAGGGGAGGTGCGGGGTTCAAACCCCCACCTTCTCAGGAGGGATGGGGTGGGGACGCGCAAGTTTCAAGAGTGGGTTTTGACGCCTACGCCCTGCAAGAGGCGGGACAAAAGTCTGAGAGTGAGTGTAGAGTAGGTATAGAGTAGACCAAAAAAAAAAATAATAAGAAATATATCGCGGGGCTCTATAAAGTGCTTTGCAAAGTATAATTTTTCAACCACCGTAAAGAAACCACCAAAGCTCTTAATCACCCCCCCTCTCTCTCTCTCAATTTATAATGTTGCAATCTTAAATCCCAGGTTACATGTCTCCACGATTATAAACCCTGGGACCATCAGTTTCATTATCCTAGGTCTGTAAAGTGCTCTGTAAAGTATGATTTTTTCAACCACCACACTCAAATGGCAAGCCCAAAAGCACTTAAAGTCCATACAATAAATCATATAGAGAAATATGGTTTCTTATTAATTTTTAAGTAGTAGCTGCAAAGAAAAAAAAAAAACACTAATAAGAGAAAAAGATGAAGCAAAAAAATCTGAAGTCTTAAGGATTTTTTATTTACATTAAATTGATTTCGGAAGTCGATTTGTGGTCCAATTAAACTGAAATTTTATCAACATATTCCTGACACACTCTTCTCGAATTTGAAAGGTTTGATTTTCGTTTGAAACTTCTTACATCAGTTTTTCATGAGTTTATCAAAACTTTCGTTTTTGGTCAGATTTATTTTTGATTTCTTGTGAAATTTATGTGTAAATCCAGCATCCACAGGAGATGTTCCTTGCAATATAAGTTGCCCCTTTTCCTGTGGCAACCAGACCCAAGAACTCAATTTGACAGATGCAGCTTCAGTTTCATTAGGCTCCTCTAACCAAGAAAAAATAAATTCGCAGATGCACTACTCACAAGACACAGGAGAAGTACAACGCTGTTGAAAATATAGGAAAACATCAACATCCAGAGTGTTTCTTCAAGGTGAGCCTTGTCATCCGAATATCGCGCTCCAGCGATTTTGTCGATGACTGTAACATCAATTAGCCACTCTTATGGTGATGCACGAAGGAAATGCATCCGCAGCAGGACTTCAAACATGCTCGACTCCTACTCGAGAAAAGAAGAAACTGATTCGCAAAAGTGCCATAGTTCGCTACCCTAAGGTGTCGGATCAAAAACCATGTTCTTCTAGACCTTCTGGATAGGTGGCCCTTCCATTAGTCAAAGGGCTAAGACCTTTACTTCCGACTCTTCCAAACACATGACGGGCTCAGAGAGGTGATTGTACGCCGCAGACGGCACTTCCACAGAACTGCTGAATGTAGAGGATTTCTTAAACTGAACTAGAATCATGGTCATGTTGTCGCATCCTTCACCGCCAGCAGTGGGTGTCAAACATCTCTTGAAGACTCTCACAGATAGCTGGAAGTTTGCTTTCCTGCAGAGTCTTCCATTTAGCAAGTGCCTAGGTTTTCTTCTCGAGTTTTTCCTGCATTTTCATCAGTTTGGGAACCTAGTATCTCAAAGTGGTGCAAATGTACCGTGTTAACTGTCCCCAGCTGCTGGCTTGACATGCAATCCCTGGTAAACAAGTTTATGGACACAAAAATAGTTGGCTGGAAGATTATTTGTCGGAAGAGAATGATACCAGCAAAAGGATGTAATATACCATATTCTGCAGCATGTTAGTACAAGGAACTCATCATCTTTGTTGGGTATTCTTGATCGCCTCTCACCTTAAAAGCTAGTTCAAGAAATAAGACTTTTCCTCACACTTATAAATTGATTACTTGCCCCTTTCACAATCGATGTAGAATAAACCCCAACAATTTTTGCAGAGCTCAATCTACAAAATTGGAGAAAATGGATTAGAAAGGGATTAAAAATGCAATAGAAGCAATTGTAATTGTAAATAATAATGTTTATTAATGGACAAAGTCATCAAAAATTCCTGCATTAAGTCAGTTGGAGTTCAACCATCTTGATTAAAAAGAAATATGGATAACCTCACAAGGCTGCAAGATTATATCTCGTTTAGCAATCACATACAGTGGTTATGTCAGGATTTGCAGCTAAAATCTGCCTTTCAGCTGGGAGTGATTTGTTCTACTTGAATTCCGCATCTCCTGCAGCCAACAGACATTACATCCCCAATTGGCATTGGACAGCATCAACCTGATAAAAATCCATGGACGCACATGCATGCATGCGCGCTGAGAGAGAGACACTCCCTCCAATCAACTGGTCATCGAGAAAAAAATCTAGTGGTAGTACCAATAGCTCTTGCCAGATTCAAACTTCAGTCGACCTTTCCAACTTGAATGAAAACCGTAGTTAAAGAATTCCCTCTCTCAATGTCAAGGTCTTGCTTGTGATCTTTAGACAAATTATATGCCTGCATAAAGCTGGAAACACTTGCCTTAGTTGTTTAATTTTTTACCTAATGAAGGTAACCAGAGCATCATTGTCCTATCCAGCGTACAATATCATCTACTAATGATAAAACCGTCCACATGCTACTGCACAAAACCCAGGCATGTTTGGCAGATTCATTTCCAAAGCGAAGATATGACGTTGGAATTGAGTGCACCAACTTGGGATAAAACATGATTGGTTTTATTAATCGGGGCAGGCTATGCTAGTTATGATTGACTGGTGAGTAAGCACGTAAATTATAGTTGCTTTAGTGAGGGGATGGACGACCCGCCATTTGGAAGTTTGCAGGCCAGATTTGAAGGCACAGCTCTAGAGCCGGACCAGCGATTCGTCCAAGCAGAGCCACTCCTCCACGGGCTCGCCAGATCTGTAGACGAGCCGCCTCACGAGCCACGGACGAAGCTAGATCTGGAGAGGCAATGATGAGGACCGATCACGAGCGACGCTGGAAGAAGTGGCTCGACTTGTAAGCGCAGTACTTGGCGCCTGCAACTTCGCCTGTGACGAGGGCATGGCAATGAGAGGTGCTTGGCTACTGGTGATGGTGGGGGAGTTATCAGTTCCATCAAGACCATCTGGAAGCAAGACCAGTTCAACTCCCCATTCATCAGATTACACGGAAACTGATCACTCTAATTATTTGGTTTCGACACTAATGATTAGGTGCGCGATTTTATCTTGTTAAACAATAAAAATGACTACTTGCTCAAAAAAAAAAAAAGACTTAAAAAAAAGTACATTTTCCAATGCATTTTCGTAATATATAAAACATAATCAATATTATAATAGTTGAACAATTCTTTCATAGATTGGGTCCTTCAACCAAGCAAGAATATACAGTTGAGTTTGGATCAATCGACATAGCCTAAATCCAATTGACAATACTTTTTGTGATTTGTGATTTGTGATTTTGCTAGATCTCGCCAAACTGATACTAATTGAAAGCATATGAGGATATAAAACATTGGGTTTGTGGCACATGATTTGATTCAGGATGGGACATTTCGGGCTAAGTTACAAAGGACGAGATATTCTACAGCCCGTTACAATAAGAAAAATAAGTAACAAATTCAAAGAATCATCACAAGAAATAAGCACACTCTCACTTCCAATTGCAGTTTCGATGCAATGCACATGACTAATTCTAACAAAGATGCCTATATGTAATCGTACGCTTCCTTCAAATGCAAATCCAATCCTTCCAATCTGTCTACATAAGTCTTTTATACTTAAAAGTACCAATAGAATGCTAGGAATATGTTGATTCCAGTCGCTTCTGTAATTACGAGGACCCACTTAGAGGCACCTGCACCGTGGTATAATTATACCGGAAAGTTCATGCCAAAGATCCCAGCCACCATGCCAAAGATGGTGAGCACAAAATGATAGTTGTTGTTAGCAGATCGGATTGGATTTAGCTTGTTTCGGACACTGTCCTGCAAAAGTTTTCATGTACACTTTATGAAGTTGAAGAAGAGGAATTTCCAACATTTAATTATATTCTTCCACAGGACGTACGAGTCTACTTCTCTGAAGACCGGGGCTAGAGTTTCAAAGCCGATAAACGATCAGAATGATCAAAAGGCTGCTTATTCTTCCTTCCATGGCGTCGATAATGTAAAGATGAGTAAATTTCATAACATAAAATAATAAGGCCCCCTACGAAACTACAACTCAAGATGCAATAGAAAATGAGGAGGGCAGCGACAAACTACCAGGTGCATATTGATGTGTCCTCAATGTACTCCTTCAGCTGAAACAAGAGGCAATAAGAAAGTTCTGCGAGTTCCCCGTACTCCTTCCAAATCAAACAAAAGAGAATCATTGAGAGAAGAGAACGGTGATACCAATACGAAGGTCAACATCATTAATGTCGTAATGAGTGTGCTTTTCAATTGACGGACGCGCACCAACTTGGACGTGCTAATCTTCGAAGTAAGCCCATCTAGCAAAGGAATAACTTCCCCATGAAGTTCTACCGCCTATGGAATATGAATATGATGGTGTTACTACTTTGCCCAGCTAACTTTGAATCAATCAGAACTGATAAATGAACGTCGAAATTATCCACGGAAGCAGATCTTAATGTTACAATAATTCATGACACAATACAAAAGAAACTGCTATTCTAATAATAAAAGCGAAGCATTCCATGACGGCCCCTAATGCAACTAAAGCAACAAAATCAGCTTAGAAGATATCGAGAAGCAAGTCACAAGTTACTCAAAGCGATTCAGTCCAGACACAATATTACATATCAAAACATAAAACTAATCCAACTGAAGCTCTCAAAACTGAATTATGGATCTGAATAAGCATCTTTCACAAACCTCCGAATTAAGAAAAGCGCAGGAAGCTTGAAGCATCACTTCAAGTGCCTTAACTTCAAAAGGAAAATACTCTGGGCATGTAATCCCAAACGTGTCGTAGAAGTCTGTCCATCCTCCTCTCGAGGTCAAGTCAGCAGATTCAGACCTCGAGACTTGGCTCACCCCAGCTGGGTTCAACTGGCTTTGTAGCTTCGGCACAAGCGGGCGAACTAGGATATCATTTCAATACAAAAGCAGAACCTCATCCGCTGTGATGATGCCCCGAACCTGCTCTAAATTTACCACAGTTGCCTTCTCTCGACGTAGAATGGTGGGAGGGTGAGCAAATGGGGGATCGAGCAAGCGGAAATCATGGGCAGGAAGATCAAACTTAAGCATCATCGTGAACTTATCCGCCTTAATTTCCTCTTAGTTACCAGAAGTGTCCACGCGAATCCATGCGCGAGGGCGTTGGACACGCTCAGGGCCAGAGGTCCGCGTCACTAGCCCTCAACGGTCGGTCGCCGGTCATAGCCAAAGCTGGTAACCAGCCAAAGAAAAAGAAAAAAAGAAGAAAAAAATAAAGATGAGAGAGAAAATTTATTCTTAAAAATTATTCTAAAAATAAGAAACACGTTTTTATTTTTTTTTATTTCTTATATCTGTTTTTTTTTTTTTTTTTGTTCTCCGAAGCAAATGGATAGAAATTTTATTTATAAACAGGAAAAAGAAATGTAAACAAACAGGGTCTGATGTGACCGGAATTATTGGACGCCTTTAAGGCATAGCCTCTCTCTCACATGGTACCTACGTACTACATCTTTTGTCTATTAGTATGGCATTCTCTCCTCGCTCTCTCTCCACTTTGTCTCTACTCTCTCTCTCTCTCTCTCCATTCAAACTCCTGCATCCTCTCTCTCCATATTAATAGAGAGAAAGGATGTAGGAGTCTCAACCCACCTATGGCTCCCCCTCTCTCCCCTCACCCTACTCTCCCGCTCCACCTCATCGTCACCGGAGTCATCCTCCCCCTCGTCTCGCCCTCTCCCACCTCTGCTCAAGGCGTGACCCAACAAAACCCCAAAAATACGACGTATCCCAATTCTCAAGTCAAGTCAAGCCTCGGTTTGCATGTAGAATGAGATTAGATCTAGCAGTCCAGATTTAGTTTCAGTGTTGTCAGACAGCGTTGGTCGTGGGCACGCGTTGTACAAGGCAAAGTTAAATCCCATGTTATTGATCTCATCCCATAAATTCAAAATTATCGCCTTTAAATAAGACCCCCAATTAGATGACAAATGACGAGCGTAGTCAAGTTCTCAATTGTCTTCACCCAAAAAAAAAAAAATCGCTTCCAGTTTCACCATCTAATAAGACATAGAAGGAACACATATTCGTATCCACTGGGTCGGAAGTAATGTCATTGGACTTTTGTTATATAGGGATAATGACTATGTATATGAAACCATCGATCACCGCTAGGGGAATGAGTAAGAATTTGAAAGCAATGGAAACTTGAAGTACTGTCGTAGTACAATAAAAACATTGTATATTTGTACATCGATTCATTAGAACATTTCCCATTTAAAAGGACACGCTCACATATGTTATAGGGAGAATTACCAAAAAAATCCTAAATCTATTGTAATTGTGCTAATTCAGTCTTAAACTTTTTTTTTTGGCCAATTTAGTTCTAAACCTTTTATAATTGTGCCAATTCAGTCCATTCGGCCAAAATTGGCCGGTCGACACCGACGTGAACACCGGTTGAGGACAACTAGCCGGTGAACAATTGTTTAATTTTTAAAAAAAAAAATTAAAATTTTTAAATTTTTTTGAATTTTTGAATTTTTTTTTTTTTTTTTTTCCCCACCTTTTTCTTCCTTTGGCCGGCGAGGCTTGCCCCCTCCGGCTACTAGCGAAGGCAAGCCTCACCAAATTTGCCAAGCCTCGCCATCCAGATTTGGCGACGGTGGCCGCGCCGGCCACTAGCAAGAACCATGGCCAAATCTGGCCATGATCGGCCATTTTCGCCGCTCACAATGTCTACTTGGCAACTAGAGAGATCTGGTGACGGCGACCTCGTCGGCCACCAGCAAGGACCATCGCCAAATTTGGACGGCAAGGCTCAACAAATCTAGCAACGATCCTCACTGGTGGTCGGCGAGGCCACCGTCATTGGGTGAGGCTCACCTTCACCAATGGTTGGCAGGGGCGAGCCTCGCCTCTGGTTAGCGCCGGCCGACTAGAGGAAGAAGAAGGTGGGGGAAAAAAAGAAAAAAATTCAAAAATTCAAAATTTAAAAAATTTGAAAAAAAAACATTAAAAAATTGTTCGCCGGCTAGTGTCCCGGCCGACGTCCACGTCAGCGCCAACCGGCGAATTTTGCCCGAATGAACTGAATTGACACAATTGTAAAAGGTTAAGGACTAAATTGGCCAAAAAAAAGTTTAAAACTAAATTGGCACAATTGCAATAGGTTTAAGACTTTTTTTGTGATTCTCCCTATGTTATATAAACAAATACAAAGAGTGTCTATTACCGGCAAAGATACACTACCAGCTTATGAGAGTGAATATGAACATCTGGCTACAAACATTCTCGGTGCAAATGCCTAAAATACCTTTTAACAGAAAATATAATATTCGAATAAGCAAGAATCTAGGACACCTAAAGTGCTAAAATTTAGCACAAGAAATACTTAAGTGCCAAAAGTTAGAAAAATAACACTTAAAATACTAAAATCGGAATAAAATAGATCAGTTAAGTGTTAATGACGAGAAAATTAAGTCAAAATGCTGACATGATAATTTTTCGACAAAGCAAATGTAAAACAATGTCGTTTTACATACTGACGTGACTAAATAAGTGCAAAAATGATGTCTTTTTATTATTAATATGGCTATATAAGTAATATAAAATTTAATTTAATTTAATTTAATTAGAGAGAGAGAGAGAGAGAGAGAGAGAGAGAGAGAGAGGAGGAAGAAGATGAACAGCAGCTAAGGGCTTAGCCTCTACCACTGCCGCCTCCCTACCATTGTTGGGAAGGGCCGGCAACAGTGGGTGGAAGTGGGTGGAGGGTCAACCGTTGCCAGCCCCTGGCTTCCTTTTTTTTTTTTTTTTTTTTTAATTCAAATTCAAATTCACACCAAAACAACATCGATTTTGCATTTTTTTATTAAGTCAACTTTTGACGAGCAAAATTAATAAAAAAATCATCACGTAGGATTTCTAATAGAATTAACCGAAAGTGGCACTTAAATGTCTCATTTTAAAAAAATGACATTTAAATATTATTTTCCTAACCTTTAGCATTTAAATATCCTTTTGTGCCAAGTACACTTGAGGCGTTCTTTCGCTGAATAAGAAATATATCAATCTTGGGATTTGGCTGTTTTCTGATTCGGCCTTTTCCCTGGGTTTTGTTTTGATGCCATAGAGTGATATGCCATGGGGAATATACTGAAGAGTGGCCAACCGATCTGCCTAAAGTAAACTCTTACAGGGAGCGTCCGCCCCCTCATCAGCCAAATGCACCCCCGTCTCCAACACCTGACGACCTCAATAGATATTCTGACTAACTGAAAAGGCTTCATCCCATCCCCACAATGAGAAAGATCAAAGCTATCACCAACCGGCAGGCATCCTCAGAAGCTCCTTGCAACGATAAGTTGCCCCTTTTACTGTGGCAACCCAACCCAAGAACTCAATGTGATAGATGCAGTTTTTGTTTCATTAGGCCCCTCTAACCAAGACAAAATAAATTTGCAGATATACTACTCACAAGACACAAAATAAGTACAACGCTGGTGAAAATATAGAAAACCATCAACATCCAGAGTGTTTCTTCAAGGTGAGCCTTATCATCCAAATATCATGCTCCAGTGATTTTGTCGATGATTATAATATCTGTTTGCATATTCTTTGAGATTGAGCAGTGTATTCACATGCTTAAGCCCCTTCAAATGAATTTCCAGACTAATTAGCCACTCTTATAGTGATGCACAAAGGGAATGCATCTGCAGCAGGACTTCTCAAACATGCTCAATTCCTACGAAAAAAAGAAGAAACTGATTTACAGAAGTGCTGCAGATCGCTACCCAAAGGTGTCGGATCTAAAACCATGTTCTCCTAGACCTTCTGGATAGTTGGCCCTTCCACTGGTTCAACAGCTCACACCTTCACTTCTGACTCTTCCAAACATACGATGGGCTCTGAGAGTTGATTGGACGCAGCACATTGCACTTCCACAGAACTACTGGATGTAGAGGATTTCTTAAGTTGAACTAGAATCATGGTCATGTTGTCACATCCTTCACCACCAGCAGAGGGTGCCAAACATCTCTCAAAGACTTTCTCACAGATAGCTGAAAGTTTGCTTTCCTGCAGAGATTTTCAATATAGTAAATACCTAAGTTTTCTTCTTGAGCTTTTCCTGCATTGCCATCAGTTTGGAAGTCTGAATCTTATGTGTTAAGAATGTACCATGCGTAACTGTTCCCTAACATAGTCCACCAGCTGCTGGCTTGACATGCAATCCCTGGTGAAAAAGATAATTTTAGTCAGACAGGATTCCCAAGAATTAGCAAACTACAGGTGTCATGAACTAAAATATTCCACCAAATCATATAACTGGGTGATTAAATAATTAAACTAAGGAAAAATCAGATCTCTATATGGAGGGGATAGATATTGGAATGTATGGCCCCTTCACTTCCAAATTTAGCCGACAGGGAACTCTGGTTGCAAAAGACCACAAGCCATAAGGGATGAAAATTGCAAGGGAAGACATGACCACTTCTTTAGGGTCAATGAGGTTTACTTGAGTATAACATCATAGCATAAGCTTTTAAATTGGAATCACTAATCAACAATACATCACCTGCTAAGAGGAAAATTCTCCTCAAAGTCATAAGCTTGACAAAGAACGTACATGTATTTATTAAAGTCGACAAAATGAAAGCAACCTAATCAATCCTCATATCCACTAAGATGTAGCCATTTGGTAGTCAAAACAAGTACACCCTCGTAACCAATGGAACTACAAGTCCCCACTTAAGTCAAATGTTCGTCTGGTATTTCAAGTCCCCATTAATTATTAATGCAAAGTACTCATGTCATATGTAGCATTTCTATTTCAAGTTCAATTCCTCAAGCTTATGGACCCAAAAATAGTTGGCTTTAAGATTATTTGTTGATAGAGAAAATGATATCAGCAAAAAGATGTAATGAAGTACCATATTCCGTCACATGCTAGTACAAGGAACTCATCATCTTCACAGAGCTCAATCTACAAGATTGGACAAAAACAAGGAGAAAAGCATTAAATGTGTTATAGAAGCAATTGCAGGCATAAATAACAATGTTAATAAATGGACAAAGTCATATAGAATTCCTGCATTAAATCTACAGGAATTCAACTATCTTGATATAAGAAATGTAGATAAAACTCACAAGACTGCAAGATTATATCTCAACTAGCTTATCACATACAGTAGTTATGTCAGGATTTGCAGTTACAATCTGTCTTTCAGCTGGGAGTGATTTGTTCTGCTTGAATTCCACGTCTCCTGCAGCCAACAGACATCACATCCCCAATTCACATTAGAAGGTGTGTACCCAATAAACATCCACAAATACATGTGCATACCCCAGCGCGCATACACACTGAGAGAGAGAGAGAGAGAGAGAGAGAGAAGAAGAAGAAGAAGAGAGAGTATCTCTCCACTCTATCAATTAGTCATCAAGAATAAAACTACGTAGTAGTACCAATAGCTCTTGCTAGATTCAAACTTCCATTGACCCGTCCAACTTGAATAAAACCCCCAGCTTGAAGAATTCTCTCTCTCTCAATCTCAAGGTCTGGCTTGTGATCTTTAGACAAATCATATGCCTGCAGAGAGCTAGAAACACTTGCCTTAGTTACTTCTTTTTTAAATAATGAAGGTAACAAGATCATCATCATTATTCTAGCAGAATACTAGATACTAATGATAACACTGTCCACATACTATACTACCGCACAAAACCAGGCATGTTAGCCAGATATATAGTTGATGCATCAGTTCTCCTGGTTTCAAATTACTGCATAAAAATCCATCATGGTATTTTTTAGCTTCCTTAGAAATCAAGGTTTGTATCCAAAGCAAAGATATGATGTTGGAATTAGTTACTCTTTTTATAATGGGTAATCAATCGAGTACATGAACTAGGCATGGGAAAATTGATCTAATCTTTATTCATCTCCATCCTTGACAGCAGGCATCTCTTTTTCCTGCGCTTATTAATGTTTAAATCCACAGGTCTAGGTTTTCCCAGAGTTCAAACCCATCTCTTGCCTCTATTCTCTGTCCTCACTTGCCAACAGGCGTTTGGTAGGATTGACAGCAAGCATCCTGACTTCACTTGCCATTACATCCTTTTCCTTCCACAGATGAACAAATGCCAATTGAATGCACAAATGGAAACTATCTTATACCGCAAATACATATGCACTATTTGTTCAACATGACTTCATACTTAAAATTAAGTCAACACTTCTTTCCAATCTAATCAAGGTGAGTTATAATTGAGGGAAATACATTTACCATTTAATATCTTAAGAGACTTTTCCTGAACATGCTCAACTTTCATCCAATCAAAAGCAGAACTCTGATGATTTAACTTATGCGAAAAGAATTACCAGACCCTTCCGAGATAGCACGCAACGAGAATCGCCAGCATTTACTGCAATTAATTGTTTGTCCCGAATGATCGCGACACAAGCAGTGCTTCCACAAGTTGGTCCAGGAAAATCAGAGTGAGGCCCCTAGTTTTGACATGGAAATTGAACACGTCAATTATTCGCCCCGAAAGAGCTTTTTTTCTTTTCACGGCCTGGCCCGGTCAGTACCTAGCCGGGCCATTTTTTGTTCCATTCCAAATCATAAAAAATTTGGAGACAGAAATAAATAAAACAAACCGGAAAATGAAAGACTATAATAGCTTATAACAACCCATCAGAAGCTTTTGAAAAAGCTCATTATCCAAACACTTTTCGTCTAATATTTACTCGAGCAGAATTTCTCCTTTCTCTTTATAGAATTTGATCGTGTCTTGTCAATGAACAACACTAACACAGCAATAATGAAGTTCAGCATTCCTGAGAACTAAAAGGCGCTTCAGGTAAACATGGTCGACACTCAATGGCAAGTTCATTGATGAGATGGTTATGATCACAATACAAAGAATGGATCATGTCACAGAAGAAAACATGCATGCTGGTCTCACACTTAGGTCTCTGTCCAGCTTGGTGGACCAGGTAAAATCACTGTGTCAGATGCAACAATTGAAGACAATGGACCAAGTGATGCAGTTAAGATGCAAGCAAGTTTAGCTTATCAAAAAACTGGTTTTGAAGATCGGTGGTAAATACGTTAAGAAGCAAGAAGCCTGCAGGGATGTTCACTAAAAAAGGCTAGCCAGGCTCAGGTGAAAATTTTGTCCCAGCCTAAATAGTAGGCCTGGCCTGATAGAAGAGAAAATGGCCTGCCCCGAATAATCATGGTTCGATCAGTCCAGTCTAGGCCTAGCCCAAACTATTATATGAAAGATCCGCAGGCACGGCTAATTCACTCAGAATAATCAAGATAAAACAAAAAGATCATGACCTGATCATTTCTGGGGCCAGACCTAAGACCTGATTATACACCTTATTTAAACGAAATAATGAATATTAACATTAGATTCACCAACAGATTAACCACATTCAACTTTTGATGCATCAACAGTAAAAAAGAACAAAACTAAAGCCAAGATATGCAGATCGTGGCTTCATATAGCACCAAATCCTAAACTTGTCGATCAGAAGATGGGGGGGTGAGGAGCTGTGCTTATTGCACGCTCTAGATTTACTAATTTGCTCCTCACGTGAGGGTTGGTGGTGCTTTAGTAGGAGGCAAAGAGACCGCTGAGAGGTCAATTGAGCAAGACAAGAGGGACTTGAGAGATCAGAGGGATTTGAGAGGGACAGAGTCAGAGAAATGAGAGGGAGGACGAGTGCATGAAAATGAGAAGATTTGATAGAAGGTGTTAAGTTCTGGTATTATACACATTATATTATACCTAGGCCAGTTTCTTCCGGGGAGGTTAGTGGTGTTTAGTCCGGGGCCCAAGGGTCAAACTCGCCTGAGAGTGACCTGAAAGCCTGGACTGAGTTTGTCTGCGACTGAAAAATCGGGCCGGTCCTGTTTAAACCAACTGGGTTTTTGGGCCAGCAGGCTTTTTTGAACACCCCTACTTTAAAGTGTATTTCCTTAAGATGACAGTGACTTGATAGCAGCCAACGCCCTTTCAACTTATAAGTTGTACAAAATATGTAATTTTGGAAGTCAGATATATGATATAGAACCATCTCATTAGCCTTATTTACTTTTTGCTACTGTTTTTTAAATGTAGGTGGAGGGAAGACAGTAAACTTGACGTGTGATATACCTCTTCAGAGTGCCAATCATCAGTCTGCTCATTGGTGTCAGTACTCCTTGGAGACCAAATAAATCCTTCTATCATTCCAGAGAACTTGTCTATCTTGTCTCCCAAAATTGCTAATTCCCTCCACCCTCTTTGCCCACGCATCATCTCATCCATTCTGTAGCAATTAAGATCGTTTGGTCGGAAGCATGAAATCAGTAAACCAGAAGATGGCATGAACTGTTGCTTACAGTCATAAAGAAGTCGCCAAGTTAATTTGAGAGAAACAGAACCATAACAACTATCAATTTAGGAAACGATACAAAATAGCACTGTTCTTAATGACCGACCAGTCCTAAAGACTCCAAAAGAGACCTTGATTGTAAAAATTTTATTATGGTGCAATTAAAGCCAGTGTACAAACCTGAGGAAAGCTGTCCGTGCAGAAGTGCTCAAATCTCCGGCAGCATAAGCTTCATGCTTGAGTACCTGCTGATGGAGATACTTAGCACAAAACTTTGCAACTGCTTTGCCTGCAAGCAAATTGCTTCCATGAGTTTATAATATGGTCAATGACGCCCAAAAAAGTGGAATGCAAGCTTCATCAAATGCTTTTCAGAAAAAGTCTATTTGAATGTGCAATGAGCAAAGATGGCAATATGATAGAGTAGAACAAAATCACACTTTGAAAGGAGCACAAAGCTTTAATGAAAATGTAGTAGTTTGTGGGTGGTTGGTGGTTACGGGGACCAATCTATGAACTATGAAGTATGCTTTTCTACCACGCATGAGGTACAAAGACCTCAATGTGGTAGTCCTGATTCATCGATTGGCTTCCTATTACTCACAAGAAGCACCGATCACATTGAAAAAGGAAAGACATACACAATGGTTAAACAAGGCAGGCAAATAGATCAACTCCCAACAAGTTAAGCAGAATATGAATGGCCACTCTAAACCAATCTACTTCCAACGCATCGTCTTGTGGACATAAAAGAAATCATGGCCTGCCTGCATTTTGAGTAAGTTCCCCTATTTGATATGGCCTGAGATTGATTAGAGAATAGGAAAACAAGGGTGAATGTCAACAACATTTATGGGAAAACTATGATAGAAAATGGCTTTGATCTAAAATGATAGTGCAAGTGCAGGAACAAAAATATGAAATTTAGCTAGGCATTCTTTTTGGCCAGATAACTCGGCATACATCGAATTGGACTCTCAAGCATATAAAAATAAGAACCATGTGAACTAGTTCTAACCTCCATGACCATCATAGACCCCAAAGAAAGATGTGGAATCATCAAGATCTGGATAAGCTGCATGCTGAGAAGACTACATATCAATGCATTGTTGAGTGCCAAGATTGAGCAAGCTTGAGAGTGCATAACATAATGAGTTCAAGAATAACTTAAAAGTAAGCTCCTTCTTGGGAGTTGGGGGCCCTAAAAAGGCCCAACCATGGCTTCTGGCAGAAAAGGTGCAAGCAAAAGTTACTTCAAAGGCGGAAAATTAAGGCCACAGCTACAAACCACAGGCAACCGAAACAAAAAATAAGTCAATTGTTGGAGAAACTACTTTGCACATGGTATTGACAAATTTTAGTCACCTCACCTCATAATTGCAAATTCTCCCGTTAAGTGCACTCACAAGCAGTTTCAATACTTGTATTAACCAAAACAAAGTCGCACCTTGGTCGCAGCATTTGAAATAAATTTAGAAAATTTTGACTACAAATAACCAACTACCAAGAGTCACCAAACTAATTTAAAACCAGGAACGCTGGTTTTCATGGATTAGATAGTATAATTAGGCAAAGCAAGAAATCGGACATCAGCTAGCAATATGCAGATTAATTAAGAGCATAATAATATGGAAACGACATCGAGCAACATAGAAAGAATACTAACTGCATCTTCCATGGTTCCACGCCACCCTTGCATGGAGGACAGCCCATAAGAAAGCCTATCATTCCCACCATCTTCTGAGAACTTGTCAGTTTTCGGAGAGCTGAGGTAGATGCCCATATCTAGCTGCAAAACACATAAAACCTCTGCAGCCGATTAAAATGCAAAAAGAAGAACCGTGACCCGACTTTCCCTTGTTAATACAGTAAAAGCCAATGTATTTTTCCACAGCGCATACAATATTACATATAGGCATAGAAATGAAGAAAAATAGCCATTGCCCTCTTCTATTTAGCCACATCGAAACTGCTTTTCCTTTCTATATAGAATGGAAAGTAGAAATGAAAAATTGCAGTCAATTTTCTCAAAAGGACTAAATACTCAATCGACTCAACTCCCCGAGAATCTTCAACCGAAAGCTGAACCGACGGCCGGGTGCCAAGGAATCATTTCACTCAGCAAGCCGGTACAGCTCCGAGCTCATTATCCGCACACACACATACACACATCACATCGAAAGCTGCGCGCTTAACAAATGAACTCAACATCGCACTTCAAGCTCAGACCAAAGAGCCTCGGAGCCGCCGAATGCAGACCGAGAATTGCTCCGACCGATCCAATCCGCGCCTTCAACCTATGCGCTCAACACGTGTCGCACAGTCACTGCAGACGCGCCGAAGTAAGCTGATCCAGCTAAGACCGAGCGGTCGCGTCGACCACGAAATCGCCATACGACGATCGAGGAAACCGAGACACGCGACAACCGCGAGACCCGATGCGACGAGACGGACGGGCAAAAATCAAGGGGCGCGCGAGGTGAGATCGCATCGGTGAGAGCACGCGAGAGCAAGAGCTTGAGGTCGAAGAACTCACTTGCCAGATCGGAGGACGCCGCGCTCCTTCCTCGAAGCAGAGCGAGAGCGAGAGAGAGATTTTGCTGTTGGTAGAAGTGCGAGATGACACTGTGCTTTTCGCTGATTGGCAATCTGCTCGTTACCTCACTTCCTGACCAGTGCAGAGTTCAGTGGCCACTGCGCCCCGCACGAGTCCCGATTTTTCTTATCTCGGGTAGGGATCGGGCTTGACCATCTAGGCCCATTGGGCTTGACTGTAAAGACCGGTCCTATTGGGCCTTTGGTTCGTCGTTTTCTAGAATAGAGCCCCGAATAGCCCATTGTATTTTCGAACCACCTCGACCTCGACCTCGACCTTGACGAAGGTGGGATTCTCAAGCTCGAGTTCCACTCGATTATGTTTTCAATGTGCTCGAGCTAAACCTAAGGCATTGGGACCTTCACTCTCATCTCGGGTGATTGCATTTTCAAAATCTCTCTAGGCCCTCGGCCTTGACCTTGATCTCGACCTCGACCTTGATCTCGATGAAGCTGGGATCATCAAGCTTGAGCTCAATGCAATCATGTTTAAATTTGCTCAAGCTAGACATGTGTGATTGGGAACTTTATTCTAATCTCGAGTGATTGTGTATTTGAACCTCTCTTAGCTCTTGACTTCAACCTCGACGAAATTGGGATTCTCGAGCTCGAGCTCGAGCTCCACTCGATTATGTTTTCAATTTGTTCAGGCTAGACTCAAGTCATTGGGACATTCACTCTAATCTCGGGTGAAGCTCGAACTCAGATTTCGTAAGTACATTGATATTTGCAAGATAATATCCTTTTATTTATTCACCGACAATTGTGATCGAATTTACGTCGATCGAATTATGATAAAGACACAATTTCATGATTATGCTTTCCGAGTCATGGCTTGAGTATTTTCAAATTTATGCTTGACTCGATCAAGATCGATTTTTGTCATCGGCTATATGATGATTTCCTCCTTCATTAGCAGACCTCCACTTTATCATCTTCTTTCTCGTGGAGCCACATATAAAATGGTTATTAAAACGAGTGAAACTAAAAAGTCGGAGCGCCCTACCTGATTTAGTTCTTGCTGTCTAATCGAAGAGCTGGCTCCCAAAAGTTGGTTATTGCGTACGGTTGAAAGGTTTGAAAAGATTGAATAAGCAATTGACGAAGTGATGCAATGCTGTGATTACGACCGCCTCTTGAATTTCAGATCGACTACTTATCTAGGAAGCACGGACACGTTGTCCGTGCTTCCGTGTCGTGTCCGACACGTGTCGGAGCGTGTCGGACACGTCGACACGGTCGGACACGCCTTGACCGCATGTCCGATTTTTCGACACGCGGTCAACTTTTCTCGACACGCGTGTCGACGCGTGTCCGGAAGACTCCGGGCGAAGGCGAGGAAGGGGGAGGGTGCAGAGGCCGCGAGCGACAGCGAGAGACAACCAGAGAGAGGAAGAGAAGAGGAAGGGATCAAGGCCCGAGGGGGCGGTGGCGGCGGCGGCGGCGACGGCGACGGCATCTCCTCCTCCTTGGCGTCGCGTCCCTCCTCCTCGGCGTCGCGTCCGCTCCATCGTCGGAAGCTGAGAGACGGTACAAGGTGTGAAAGAAAGGAGTGAGGTCTGCTGTCTACGTGTTTGTCTTGGTCCGGTGTTTTTTGTGCGAGCGGTAGAAGGGGGAAAGAGAGGGTCGCTAGGGTTTGTGATGAGGGAATTAAAAAATAATAAAAAGAGGGGGACGGATGGCGTGTCTTTTGAGTTTTGAAGGAGGGGAGGTGAGGCTGACAGTGACAGCCTGTCCATAAGTGATTTTGGGAGGGAAAAAAGTAAAATAAGTTTGGGGTGGAGGGAAATGGACAAATAAAAGAAAGAGTGGATTTGGGGATTTATTGTTATAGAAAAATTAAATAAATGAAATTAAAAAATAATTTCGAAAAGTAAAAGTATTGAATTTTGAATAATGATAAATTTTGATTATTCTAAAAAATCATGAATTTATTTAAATAAATTGATTCTAATTTCTTATTAATTATTAGTTTTATCAATAACTTTTGTTAAAATTAAAAATATGTTTTGCATTAATTATGAATATATCTTTCGAATTTCAAATGAATTGATTTATTAATATTATTAGTGTAAATTTATTATAGGCTTTTTTTAATTATTTATTTATTTATAAATTTGAATCAAATTAATTAAAAATAAAAATATTTATTTAATATTCAACGTGTCGAAACGTGTCGGAATTCTCTATTTTTTAGAAATGATGTGTCGACGTGTCGTGTCGTGTCGGACACTCGTGTCGTGTCGCGTGTCGGTGCTACCTAGCTACTTATTGGTGGCTGATGGGACGACCATCTTCCAGAATTAATGCAGACTTGAATTCCCCATAGGCTCTTCAACATCCCCACATGGGGGCGATTGGTTTCAAGGTGAACAATTCCTACCTTGGGACCCGGTTCCAAAAAATTAAAATTGCAACTATTCATTGATTTTATGGACCCACGCGAGATCCAAATCAGAACGATGAAAATGTCCTTGCTTTGAAAGAGGCATGAGACTCGAGAGCGAGTAACGAGGTTAGAGGCAGAAAGTGACCAAGAGTGAGGCTGACGCAAAGATCGACGAGGTCAGAGGTGATCAAGAGCGAAGTGAGAGAGGGATTGACAGGATGGGAGGACATCGAGAGAGCGAGAATGAAAAAGGGAGGCGAGGCCACGAGATGAATGAGGCAAGAAACGGAAGAGGAAACCAAGATTTTGATATGAAAAGTTAGTACTTAAAAATTTTAAAGAAAATTATATTCAGTTCGGGATGGGCTAGTTAGCGATTTCACACCTGGAATTGAGAATTGCTGATTCCGAGTTGATTTATTCTGGTTCTAAGTAGTTTCCAATTTTTTTTGCGCACCCCTATATTCATGCTGTTGAGATTGTTCCAAATCGGTTGTAGAAGGAATTTGTGATCGGTTTGTAAATGTGAAGGAAAATCTCATCTTTTGAGTTAGCTTTTAAGTAAGAATGGCTTGAGACCATTTACTACATGCATATCTTATACTATTGTCTGTATCGTGAGTGGCTAACTTCAAGGGCATCGAGTTATCTAGTGGTGGGATTGGCTTACTTGAATTGTCATCGACGAGCGTGGCGAGAGTAAGAGAATTTCCATGCGATGGTACTCGATAACGTGGTGCTTGGAGTGGATAAGGAGTAGTCGTGAGTTTCGTGTCGTGAATGTCCACTCGAATCGACACCGATGATGGGATGGAAGGTCGAACTCAATACGCCGTTCGAGGAAACATCATCCTCGTCTCGGGTATCTTCATCTTGCTGAGGTTGAGTGAGACTTGAGAACTCGGTTTGGTCTTTGACTAGTTCAACGGCAAATGCCAATTCTCCCCTTGCGCCGAACTTTGGCTAAATCCCAACTTCACCTAAAGTCTCGTGTGGCAGGTGAGAGCGGACAGCGTTAGGGACGACTAATCAATGTTTTGCTCTTTTCTTGACCAGGCTGTTCGACCGTGTCAAGTCTTCATTCCCACGTAGACGCGCAGTGTGTGCATTTCCAATTTTAGTACGATCGAATTAATTAAGGTCTCGTTAAGGCCACCGTAGTCGTATGACTTTCATTATCCGCCCTGTTTGTTTATTTCTCGGCGTCTTTTGGGTGACAATATAAGTTGAATTTGTACGCAATCTTATTCTATAAGGCAAATCTTCGTCGGAAGGTTTGACTTCAAAACACTGATTACGATTAGCCACGCCGTCTAAGTTGCGGGCAAACATATTTATATGGTTAGTCCAATTACATATTGTTACCGTTCAAATTCTGCCCGTCTTACTATTTTTTTTTTATTTAAAAATCAACAGTTTTTAATAAATTCCACCCGCTCCAACTATGGGCAATTGGGGCACTTGCGATCTCGCAAATTCATCATCTATGAAGTATCAATATTTTTTGTATCATGGTAAAGACTCTTGGACACTCTCGATCAACACGTGTTAAAAAATTTGATACTTAGTTAACTTTCTTAACACTCTTTAATACTGGAGTTGGAATTTTGACATATGAGGTTTCGACAGGTAATTTCGACATGCGAGGTTAATTTTAAAAAATTTCAATAAATGAGAGGTTAAAATATGCGTATATATATATAAATATATATAATATAAAATAAAATAATAAATTGAAAAAGAAAAAGATCTAGTATTCACACTCCATTTTCTATTCTTTTTGGACACGTATGACACATAAGTTCATTATGTGAATTGCTTATTTTTTTTACCTCCGAGTTTAATAGATCATTGGAATAAAGTTAGATTTATCAAATTAAAACAATGAGTTATATTAATAAATAATTGATTAATACTTTTATTATAAATTAATTATAGGCTTTATTATTATTTATTTATTTATGAATTTGAATCAAATTAATTTGATTGAAATAATAAAAAAATAATTTATTATATAACGTGTCGAATTTTCTATTATTTGAAAAATGAAGTATTAAATTATCGTATCGTTTCGTGTGTCGCATGTCAATATCACATTAATGCCACTTAGGGCCTGTTTGTTTATATTTATGTTTTTTGTTTATAAACAAAATTTATGTTTTTTTTTGTTCCAGGGAACAAAAAAGAATAGAAACGTATTTGTTTGTGTTTTTGTTCCAAATCTATTTTTTTTATTCCCAAGAACACATTTGGAATGTAAACAAGAAAAACATGTTTATTATTTCTTGAACAATTTTTAAGAACGGATTTTCTCTCTCCTCTCTTTTCTCCTCTCTTTTTCTTCTTCTTTTTCTTCTTTTTCTTTCTTTTTCTTTTTGGCTGGTTGCTGGCCTCGGCCATGGCTGGCGACACTATCGAGGGCCAGCGACCTTGCTAGAGCGTTGCCGGCCCTAGCGAGGCCGAGCGTCGCTGGCTCCTAGCAAGGCTTGGCTTCGCCTTGGTTGGGCGAGCTCGAGCTCACCTAGATCCAGCAAGGCCGAGCTCGCCCAGCCATTGGCGAGGCTTGATGTCGCCGACCTGGCGATGGCCTGGCAAGCCTTGCTGTGGTTGGGCAAGGCTGGCAGCCCTTGTCGGCCGATCGCCGGCCTCGGCCAAAAGAAGAAAAAAAGGAAAAATAAAATTAAAAAATTAAAAGAAATAAAAAAATTATATAAGTTTATCAAATGTATTTCGTTCTTTTTTTATTTCGAACAAATTTACCAAACGTGTTTTTTGTTAAAAATTATTCTCCGGAGTAGAAATAATTTTTTTATTTCTATTTCCTATAACAATTTGTAAATAGAAACATAAACAAACGCACCCTTAATTTCATTGGCCCTACCGTGAACGGGATGGTTACCGCGTGGGCGGTGCCTCGGGGGGGGCCCCACCTCTGTGTTCCCAGTTTTTAACCTGGTAGACAGAGTGGTACGTGGGTAACCCTGGTCCCATATCCACATTTTACGTTCGTGGATGGGTTCCAGACATGCCAGATCCTCCTATTTTCAGGAGCCCGTTGACATCGGATCGCTCCAACTGAGGTCTTCCACCCCTGCTAGGTTCTCCCTAGATTGGGACTTGGCCTTTTAACCCCGGGGGCGTAATGATGGTAGGAGAAAAGAAAAACAGGGCCTTAGGCTTGATGGCGTCACTGATGACCTCACGAACGGACCGACCGGGGGGACCGACCAACTGCCGTCACGGAGGATGCGACACGAACGCCCCCAACCCGCCGGGATACTGACACGTGGCGGGGAGGGAGGCGTCCGGACAAGCCTCTGATTGGATCAGTGGCTTCTGACTGTTCAACTCCCACCAACCCCCACGAACCCCCAAGTGGGCCCCCCGAAGAACACCCCCGACACGATGGGATCGGTTGGGAGTTTACTCGAGTTCCTAAAATGGCTGCACCATGCGGCGTGGGGTCCAATACCAAGGACTTGCCCATCGTATCCTCCAATTTTGTTCAAGAGTAATATCACAAAAATCTAAATTGATATCATTAAATTTTACTATTAAATTACAAAGCTTGATGACATGTTGTAGTTAAAGTATATTGAGATTTTACCCTTTTATTTATCATAAATACATCGATTTAAGATTTTTTCGTGATACTAATCCAATTTAACATAAATTAATAAATAGTAAATTTGTCATGATTATGTTAAATTATGACTTTTAATTAAGTGTATTAGCTAGGGTCTTTAGTAATAAAAGCAATTAATTTTGGATAAATTTAGCAAATATATACTTAAATTTAAGGTTTTTTTTTTTTCATAATATTAATACTAATATTTATATCGATTATCTTTGTTTATGTCTCGGATTAGAACAAATTACTAGAATTCGTCCTCTTCTACGGATCAGTCGACATTTTTCACAAATTTTACGAATGGAGGCCCTTATTTTCATAGTTGTCGTTCCTTAACTTAATCCTGACTCTATTTATTGGAATGGCATAAATCACGCTTTAAGACACTCGTTGAACATGCTCGGTGAAAGTTTGATTTCCCTCAATGTTGCTAGGCATACGCTGTTGGAAATTTCCTATAATATGGGTTTACATTAATTAATTGATTTCCTATTTTAAATAATCGGGTTAATGGATATTCCAATATGTGTTGAACCCTACAGTGATCTTATTGAATTGGGTATTGGCGATACGTTGATAACGGGCCTAGTTGAAAGAAGAAAGTGTAGGCAATTGTGTTTAACTGAAACCCGTAATGGGAAGGGCCCAGTTGACACACTATTGATTAGGGTTTGCTAAGTCCCCTCTCTAGCCTATAAAAGGATAGGTTATACCTATCAGTTGCTTTGTCCCATTAAAAGCCGCTATACTGAAATAGGTCATAGAGAGGAAATCTGACATTCCAATAGATCCCTGATTATCGAAGTGATCTACTTTTCTTCACTGAAGCGATACTCAAATAGGTAGACGCTTTAATTCCGCCGTATTTGGTGATATCGGTGTTTTACAATCATATATGGAATCCGTCTCTTCTTGATTGATTAGTTGTTTATGCGAATAATATTCTACATACGCTACAAGGAAAAATTATATATTTTGAATCTACGTTCGAATCCCACGGTGATCTCATGTTTGATTATTCCGTCCGTGTGTTTCGATTGCCAGTTGACGCATTGCTTTGGGTGTGTCTAAACCACGGTCACGATCCAAGCTGCAATAATAAGGATGATTCGCAAACGTGACGTTCCGGATTGGTTGTTATTATGGCACAACATGAAGAATCGGATAAGCTGGGGACAGTTTTTATGGGGGGGTGGGTGAGGGCGGGGCCCGGAGCTTTGTGTTTTTGCGACGTTTTCTGATTAGGTCGCTGTCTCACCAACTTCCCAATCTCTTTCCCCTCCCTCGGGCTTTTCTCCCACCTCATCGTGACCGAAACAATGATATCGGTCTTATCTGAGCAACCCCACCAAAAATGGTCGAATTCCCCCACCGCTTGGCGTCCATCGTTTGTCCAACCTCCGACGCTTCCCGCTCTTTTAAGTTTTGACCCCTTGCCGATTCATCTCGCGAATTGTTCAAGAGAGGATAGCCGTTGGGCTTCCACCTTCTTTAATAGCATGCAAATAGATTGATATACGATATGTCCCATAAATACTTATGAAGATTGTCTTTACACATCATGTGTGGTAGCTGTCGCCTTATCTAAGGATATGCATGCTCTAGGCAGACAGTTTCCAACCTAAAATTGGGAACCGTTTGCTGAGGATAAGTTCCAAAAAATTGGAATTGGGATCCACCCATTAATTGTATTGATCCACCTAGGAACTAAATCGGACCACCAAGGTGGATCTATGGAACCGGTCTCACATGATATATATCATTTTTTAAATCCCGCCGTGAGTACTCTAGCCTAAGGGGTTTCTTGGGTTTTTAGAAATCTCTGATCTTGACGTGAAACAACTTTGGTTTTCGACTGAAATTGCTGGTTTTTCACCTGACCTATTCTTTTTATCCTCCTCATGCTCCTTTGTGTGCTTGCTTTTTGCCCACTAACTGCTCAGCATTTTGTCAAGGTGTGCGCTTTGGACTTTTCAACTTGAGAATTGGGACCTCTCCATTTGGTTTGACTAGCATGTTATTAGATTACCCACTTTAATTAATTTTTTAAAATTATTTGATTTGGGTTAATTATTTAATTTGGGTTTGTTAATTAGTAATTTCAATTTTTTAATATTAAAAATTAATATATTATTATAATATAATCGATCTAATCCGGGTGGGCCAGTGGACGGATCAGCCCATAAAATCGGAAATCGGACCGGTATCCATCGATTTCCATAAATTGAAACCGGGAATCGGATCGATTCTATCAAGAACCCCCAGTTCCAGGCGGTTTTGGTCCAGTTCCAAGCGGTCCAGGCGAATCCCGGTTCTTTTGCACACCCCTAACCTTACCCACTTGCCTCTTTCTCTTTTCTTTTGTCTTAATTGTAACGTAATTATCGTAAAACTGAATTTTCAACGGTTCAAATTTACCTTCATTTATGAATCAATGGGGACAATGCAATTAGGATAAAGAAGAAGACCGCATTTTTTGTTGAGTTATAACATCTTATACAAAGTGCGCTAATGTAGGTTGAAAGTAGCTAATATTTTTCTTCTGGGATTGACCTGGTCATATTTACTAAAGACTTCAGGCTTTATCCATAGGCTATTTGCTCATATTTTCTCATCCACACTTAAAAATAGGAGGACTTATCTATAGTCTCTTCATCTACACTTAAAAAAGAGAAAGGTTCTACTAAATTCTAATATCTTATACCCAATTTCAAACTAAGAGAAAACCTCGTCTTTAAATATTTTATTTTTTAAAATGAATATCATAGCAGATTTTATTTTATTTTATTTTATTTTTTTGCATGAAGCAAATACTAAGGACCCGTTCGTTTGTGCTTTATAAAAAGCAAAAAGTCTTTGGAATTTCAAGCGTTATCCAAGTTTAAACCACCCACCTGGGTGGCGCAGTTGGCTTTGGGTCTCCTCCCCCTCACGAAGGGGAAGGATTTGAAACTCCGGCGCGTCGCAGGGGGTGACTTAGGCGATGGCAAGACGTGTGTGGTGGGCAAGACGTGTCGCCCTGGGTGGTTTACTCCGCATCCCGCCGTGCGGGGTTCCCTGGATCAAAAAAAAATATTTTATACAAATTATATGTGAATATTTTCTATATTATGAAAGTTTCTAATGTTTCAAGATAAGAAAGAGCCAAAATGGGCTCGTCGCAAAATTCAGATTGTATAAGGAAAAAAAGAAAAAGAAAAAGGAAAGGCTATCCAGGTGCGCCTATTACCGTTGAGAGTTATGAGAGGTAAAATGAACGAACAATAAATGTAAAATGCATTCATAATTTTCTATTTCTCGACGCATGGAGAAATGCACCGAATCAACGAGGAGTCTCCAGCAGTTCAAAAGGAGAAAAAAAAAAAAAATCAAAACAAGAAAGAAGGAAGAGCTGACGTGGCGGCTGGGCAGTGGTCAACGTCAGTAGGCGCGGTAGGTGAGTGACAGTGCGCTGCGGCCCGAACGACGACTCCCTTCCTCCCCCTCCTTCTTCTCCCCTTCCGTTTATATATGTACTTGCCGCAGACCAGCCATCGCCAATCTCTCTCTCTCTCTGTGCAACGTAGTCTCACCGAATCAACAACCATCTCCGCCTTGCCTCCCTCCATCCTCCTCTTCCTCTCCGTTGTTCGCTTCTCTCGGGTGATCTCCGCCGTGGCGCATTCTCCTCCCCTTTTTCGGTTTCTTCAGAGCTCGCGGCGTTCCCAGGTAATGCTGCTCTCCGTGTCTTCCTCCTCCGTCGCTCTTTCGCCTTATTCTTGTTCCGTGATCGGTCGCTATTGCTTGGAGTCGCCGCCCTCGAAATGCGATGTTGGAGCTCGCGCGAGCAGATTGGGCTCGACGGGTTATCGAGAACCCGTTTTGTCTTTCTTTTGTTTTGTTGGGTTGTCTTTGCAAATTGAAAAAGGTGGCGGGACTGCTTTGATTAGAGCCTTAGGCGTCGATGACGACGCGACCAATTTAATTAAGGTGTTAGCATCGTCGATTTGGTAAATGGTCGCCGGCGTATGCATATGTTGCTGATCTTTTGAGGGGGACCGGCTGCTCGCTCAGGTTAGCTTCACCTGCACAAAAGAAAAAAGAGAAAAAGGCCTATGAGATGATGTGGAGGGATATAGGCGCGCGGGTCCCATTAAATGCCGAAAAGATTTAAACTTTAGGACAAGTTGTACGCAGTTCAATTGGGCTGCGATAAAGTCGGAATTTTTTTGGCTGAGCTTCCTCCTCTGGGGATTTCGCAGGACAGCCGGTCGATCTGATACCAGGGGAAACATCGTCTGGTTCGATATGATTGTCAGCGTGCGAGAGTCCACGATGGTGCGCCCCGCTGGGGAGACGCCGATCCACGCCCTGTGGAATTCCAATGTGGACCTGGTGGTGCCCAGCATGCACACCCCGAGTGTCTACTTCTATAGGCCGAACGGCTCCCCTGACTTCTTCGATCCCAAGGTCCTCAAGGAGGGGCTCAGCAAGGCCCTCGTGCCTTTCTATCCCATGGCTGGGCGGTTGAGGCGCGACGAGGATGGCCGCATTGAGATCAACTGCAATGCTGAAGGTGTGCTTTTCGTGGAGGCGGAAACGATCTCCGCTGTCGATGATTTTGGTGATTTCGCCCCGACATTGGAGCTTCGGAAGCTCATTCCAGCTGTAGACTATTCGGCAGGGCTGTCCACTTATCCTCTTTTAGTGTTGCAGGTATTGTCCTTTTCCCGAATGTTGTCTCAGCGTTATTTTTTTCTGGAGATTGTCTTCCCCCTCGGCTGATGTCTATAATCCGTAGCCACAGGCATTGGTAGTTTTAATTTGGATATTCAATCAAATTGATTTGTAGGAAGTCAAGCATATTCTCATCTAATTTTGTGAAATATCTGTGAAAGAGTTATGTGCTATTGATCCCACTTACAATTTAAAAAAAAATAGTTTATAACTGAAGATCCCGACTACCGAGCGGTGGTTTGGAACTAAGAAAAGCCTTTGCATGGTTCTCACTTGCATTGATAGCAGGTGTTGGTTGATGCATAAAACTCGTAGTAAATGCTGATATTGTTGTTGTGGATACTCATAGTAAATGCTGATATTGTAGTTGTGGATGTATCTAGTAATTATGTGGTTAGTCCATCATTATGTCTTATTCAAGCATGTTTTTGCCATTAGGAAAGGAAGACCTGAGACGGGATGAGAAATTTCAACCAAAAAAAAACAAAAAAAACAAAAAGCAGAGAGAAGGGATGAGAAATATATTTTATATTGCTAAGTTCCTTTTTTGTCTCAGTAGCATCTATAGAGATCATCAGTAAACTAGGGCTCCATTGGAGGGGAAGAACTGAAGGATAAGTTTCATTCTAGTTTCATCAGGATCTTAAGGAAACATTTAGCTGAAGTAAGTGAGTTCTCTCATGATTACTGGTTGGCCAGGAGAAGTGTTTGGTGGTTGTTATTGCTTGAGCCAATGCCATGTGACAAGACAGCTATTGCAAGTAAATGGGTGCAAAAGGATTGGCTAGAACGTCACTCCTTTTTTGGTTTTGCATTAATTGATTGAGGCCAAGTTAGTTACAGATTTGGACTGTTCGATTGTTCCACATAAATAAGTGGTCCAAGGAGAAAATAAATGACTGAAAGAAGTCAAATTCAGGGAAATCTTAGACTGATGGCAAAAGAAGTTGGGTTGCAGACGGTTCTGCCTGCCTCAAAAGCAACAGTTCCAATAAATTCACAAAGGCGAAGATTGACCATCTACTTAAGTCAGTATAATTCTTCTGTACTGTGTAAAATGTAACTTGGTTTACCCAGCTTAAATATGACCCACTGAATGAAATGTCCTGCTGGGGATGTGAGCTCTCTGGTGCTTATTCACTGCAATGACAGCTATGATCTATGAACTAGTTGGTCACCAACCATTCTGTGTAGGGGTCATGTCACGTGCTTTGCCAACTTGGCGAGAGTAAATGTCCTAGTATGGCTACTTCCGCATTGCATCTATTAGAAATGATTTCTCTAGTGTGAATGAATTTTAGGACCAATTTTATCATTGTGCTTGCATATATTGGTTTACTTAGGTCTAACTACTAAAACAAGACACTCTACATATGGTACTTGAGAGGATAGTATATCCTGTCCTGGCATCTTAGAACTGTTAATTTGCTCCCAGCATCTCACCTTCTACAGTTAATTGCCTGAAATAGAATCTTCACAGCAGGAGCCTGTAAATCGGGGTGACTGCTACTGTTTGTGAATGTGGTGTGTGCCTAGCAAACATAATGATGTCATTGCAGATCTTAGGAGAACTTTTTTGCTCTCAATTAGTCTTTACCACTTCTCTCCAGTTAATCTTCTTCTCACAGATGCAGAAACTTATTGTACTATGCAAGCAATGTTCCTTCGCTAGTTATAAGCGTTTTCCTTTGGTGGTATGAAGTAGGCTGCAACTATATTTTGAGGTTATAAACAATGCAGTTGTTTAAATTTTGCTATGCCGGTCATGCACTATATTAGACATTTGGCAAGAGATCATAAACATTTTTGTGGCTAAAATATGGTAATGAAATGCGCGGATATGCAGTAATTGGGTGTGTTGCATTTATCACTCGACTGGATTGGTATGACAAATAAATAAAGAACAAAGAATTAAAAATGGACCCTTGTAAATTAAAAATGGACCCCTGTCCTTTTGCCGTCTTTTCTCATGCAAAAATAACATTTTAAGAATGTGTGTCAAATTTGTCTGTAGGTATTATAATGTTCTATGTTTTTGTTTGCCTGCTATCTGTATTTCATCTCTTCGTTGACCTATCTTTACTTGTGGAAAATCTCAAAAATACATTTTAAGTCATCCCTTAGGGTTCATGCTTGCTTACAAGTACATACAACATGCATAAAAGGATGACCATTCATAATAATAGCCTGTGCTTCATACTTTAGTTTGTTATATGAAATTACACTTTGAGGAGACTGGAAATATGGAAGAAGCAACTGCTACAGATTGAATTGCTGGAGTAGCAAAGCACTGTGTAAGAATTTGCTTATAACAGAATTTTCTTGAAAATTCATGCAGGTGACGTACTTCAAGTGCGGTGGAGTTTCGCTTGGTGTTGGCATGCAACACCATGTTGCAGATGGATTCTCTGGCCTTCACTTTGTTAACACATGGTCAGACATGGCTCGTGGTCTTGACCTCACGACTCCACCCTTCATTGACCGCACCTTATTGCGTGCTCGTGATCCACCACAGCCTCAATTTAAGCACATTGAATATCAGCCTCCACCTGCTCTTAAAGCACCGCTGTCACAAACTACTAAATCCGGTGCTGAGACCACGGCAGTCTCCATCTTCAAAATGACTAGGGAGCAGCTTAACAAGCTCAAAGGAAAGTCAAAGGAAGATGGAAACACTGTCAACTACAGCTCTTATGAGATGTTGGCAGGTCATGTTTGGAAATGTGCATGCAAGGCACGTGATCTCGCCATTGATCAAGAGAGCAAAATGTATATTGCTACTGATGGACGGTCCAGATTGAGTCCGCCCCTTCCGCCCGGTTACTTTGGCAATGTCATCTTCACTGCAACGCCACTAGCCGTTGCAGGTGACCTTCAATCCAAGCCAACATGGTACGCGGCAAGCCGAATCCATGATGCCTTGGTTCGCATGGACAACGACTATCTCAGATCTGCCTTGGATTACCTAGAGCTCCAACCCGATCTATCAGCCCTTGTTCGAGGGGCCCATACATTTAGGTGTCCAAATCTTGGCATAACTAGTTGGGTTAGGCTCCCGATCCATGACGCTGATTTCGGCTGGGGCAGGCCTATATTTATGGGGCCTGGTGGAATTGCATATGAAGGATTATCGTTCATATTGCCGAGTCCCACAAATGATGGCAGCATGTCCGTGGCCATCTCCCTGCAAACCGAGCATATGAAGGTGTTCGAGAAGCTGTTGTATGAAATCTAACGAGGGTCGAAGGGAGCCTTTCAGGTGGGATAAATCGTAGCTGGTCGGATCAAGTGCATCGAAAAGAAATTTTCCCCCGGCCATCATGTTTGTTTCCTAATGCCTCAACACTGCAATCTTGATTTTAATTTTATGAGTACAAACGATCCTGTTCGACAGACTTTTTGCGACACAAATTGCACATTTAAGGACACCCGAACCAATTGTATTATCATTTTACCTATGCCGGTTCGGTTGGTTCATGTATGTGCCTTTTCCGGTTTAATTGATTCTTTGAGCACTGCTGGTCACATTACACGGTTCGTTCCTTGAGTAGAGAAAGGCTCGGGAGCACTATCCTCAGGAGGAAAAGCTGCGAAACTGAGACGGAGAAGCGACCATAGATCATCATTGAAACTTATGACCAAAGTAGGAATGAAGGAACACGACACGCCAAACCATGGACACAAGTAGAACAGAGACGGAAGTAACCATTGACAAAGATGTTTCCCTTTGGTGAACCGCTGGTGAACGATATTTCCACTTCCTTGGCCTCCCTTCACAGTACACTTCCCATTTCTTGAGAGGAGAATCCTGTGCATTCTCCCGTATCTCAAGTCATCACCTTTTGCACGCAACAATCCATTACTTACCGTTTCAATCTGCGTCAGTAACGTACGTCAGCGCGTTGTTGGCTTGAAAAATGGACGACAAAATGTGATGGTTGGCAGGTATCTTGTCACCCAAGACTACAAGAGTCTTGGTCTACAACAGCTTGTCCCATACGTGCTGTGCAAAGCAACAAGTAACCGTGCATGCGGTAAATATTATTTCAACTCATAGTCAAATTAACATAAGCGGAGAAGAGGGACGATCACATACCAAAGCGCGACCTTCTTGTACTCTCATGGCACCAACTGAGGTGGTAATGTTGCCATTACCACAATTTGGACATGGATTAGAGAAGCTATCGATGGCCAAGCTAAAAGAGGCCAACTGGATGAACAGGAGGCATGCAGGGCATAATTCAATTCAATCTTCTTCAATGAGCCCAATGGTCACCGACTTATTATTATTTTTTTTGGTCAGTCACCGACTTATTATTTTAACTAGTCAAAATTGTGAAATGTCCTTGCTAAGAGTGGCAACTTATTTCCATCCACAATGGTCAGTAATAAAACGAGAAAAGGTATAATTTTGAGGTCACCCCAATGTCTTATAAAGTGAGGCTTTAGTTTCAATAGTGCATTTGGTAACGATTCTGTTATAGAGAATAATTTTTTTTTATCGAAAATGGTTTTTTCTGATTTTGTTCTTGAAAATAATTTCTGAGCAAAAGAACACGTTTGGTAATTTCACAAAATTTCTATTCTCTGGATAAAAATACGTTTGGTAGGATTCTTAATTTTTTAAAATTTTTATTATATTTTTTATTTTTTTGTTTTTCTCTTCTCCTTCCTCTTTTGTGGTTGGCAATTGGTTGGGCAAGGCCCAATGAGCCTCAACCTCGCCCAAGCGGCATAAGGCAGGCCTTGCCTTGGCCTGGTGAGGCCGAGCCTCGCATTGGTTGGGAAGGTTGAGCGTCACTTTGGCTAGGCGAGACTTGGGCCGATGAGCCACACTGCGGCTTGTTGTCGTTGGGGGTCAACGACACTCCAAGCGAGGTTGTTAGCCTCGTCCAGCCGATCGCCAGCCAAAAGGAAGAAGAAGAAAAGGAAAGAGAAGAAAAAAAGAGAAGAACAAAGGAGAAGACAAAAAATTAGATTTTATGAATTGTTCTCGGAAATAAGAAGCTACTTTTTTTTGTTTCTTGATTCGACTCCAAATCTATTTTTGAGAAAAAAATAAATTTTTATTTTCAAAAATAAAAAATTTACTAAATGTATTTTTTTTTTTTTGGTTTTTAGAAATAAAAGAATAAAATCAGTTGTTCTCCAGAGTAAAAACAAAAAAGTTTGCAGGCTCGCAGCTGGATTGGGTCGGGCCTTGTTTGCCTAAGAAGCCTCTCTTTCATGAGTCGGAACGGCTATCTCGAATCATGATAAAAGCCAAGAAAAGCTTAATCTTGTAACATGATGACACGGAGGAGATAATTTCAGCGCAAAAAACACTGGAGGAAGACACCAAGTTTACAGATTGGACGAGACGGACGAGCAGCTCCGAGAAGAACGTGTTGACTTTCCATGTCCTTTTTAACACTTTCAAGAACCGATATGATCCATCTCAATTAACTAAACTTTTCACTAAATGACCTAAAGTTCATTTCTACGGATGATTTTGCCTCCTGTGGTTAGGGTGGCAAACTAAGTGATTAAGTGAGCAAAAATATTGGATGGAATTGGCTAAGTAACAAGAGACTCACCAACTAATTTCTGGCGATCATTCTTATGGCTAATTCTCAAGAAGTAATTCATCAGCAACTTTTCCAGGAAGGCCATCGTAACCTCTCGGAGTTCACTGACAAGCTTTAGATTTCACACTAGCATATAATTCAGTAGACTCCTTACATGGATATGCACTAGTAAAAACTATAAAAAAAAAAAGAGAATTGGGGGGGTCATGAAGATGACTTTATTTCATACCAGGTAAAACTTGAAATTACATCAAAGCAGAAGAAATATTAAAAAGAACAAAGAAAAACTCCTAGTAGCTCACACCGCGATACATCATTTCTTATATGTTACATGAAACCAGTCGAAAGTATACTATGTTCCAAGGTGCCAAAAGCCCAAGACAGAGCAATTGCGGCAACCCTTGGGAAAAACAGAACAGAACAGAACAGAACAGAACAGAACAGAGCAGCTATTTCTAGACAAATGCTCAATCGACCTCTTCAATCTTTGGGCCAGCACCGCCGCTGCTGCCTCCAGATTTTGGCTTGCCGTAACCACCACCGGGCATGTCACCCATCGGCGCATCGCCGCCACCGGGTCCGCCCTGGTACATCTTGGCAATGATCGGATTGCACAGCCCCTCTAGCTCCTTCAATTTATCCTCCAGCTCATCCACTTCGGCCAGCTGGTTCCGATCCAGCCACTCGATCGCCTCGTCGATGGCCTTCTCAATCTTCTGCTTATCTGCCGGGTCGAGCTTCCCAGCGAACTTGTCGTCCCTCACCGTGTTCCTCATGTTGTACGCGTAATTCTCGAGCGCATTCTTGGCTTCGACCTTCTTCTTGATCCCTTCGTCCTCTGCTTTGTACTTCTCTGCCTCCTGCACCATCCTCTCAATGTCTTCCTTGCTCAATCGTCCCTTGTCGTTCGTGATCGTGATCTGGTTCTTCACTCCGGCCGTCTTGTCCTCCGCTGATACATTGAGGATCCCATTCGCGTCGATGTCGAAGCACACGTTGATCTGCGGCACACCTCTCGGCGCTGGTGGAATGCCCTTGAGCTCGAACGTGCCCAAGAGGTTGTTGTCCTTGGTCCTGGCCCTCTCGCCTTCGTACACTTGGATCAGCACGCTGGTCTGGTTGTCTGAGTAGGTCGAGAACACCTGCTCCTTCTTGGTCGGGATCGTGGTGTTCCTCGGGATCAGCACCGTCATGACGCCGCCCGCTGTCTCGATCCCAAGGCTCAGCGGGGTGACATCGAGGAGCAGCAAGTCCTGGACTCTCTCGTTGCCCTCACCGCTCAAGATGGCGGCCTGAACTGCAGCTCCATACGCGACGGCCTCGTCCGGATTGATGCTCTTGCACAGTTCCTTCCCATTGAAGAAATCCTGCAGCAATTGCTGCACTTTCGGGATCCTGGTCGACCCGCCGACGAGGACAACGTCGTGGACCTGGCTCTTGTCGATCTTGGCGTCCCTCAGGCACTTCTCGACGGGCTCCATGCACTTCCTGAACAGGTCCATGTTGAGCTCCTCGAACCTGGCCCTTGTGATGGTCGCATAGAAGTCGATCCCCTCGTAGAGGGAGTCGATCTCGATGGTGGTCTGCGAGGTCGAGGAAAGCGTCCGCTTCGCCCGCTCGCAGGCAGTCCGGAGCCGCCGCAGGGCCCTGGCGTTCCCGCTGATGTCCTTCTTATGCTTCCTCTTGAACTCCTGCACGAAGTGGTTCACCAACCTGTTGTCGAAGTCCTCGCCGCCCAGGTGCGTGTCGCCGGCCGTCGCCTTCACTTCGAAGATGCCTTCTTCGATCGTCAGCAGAGAGACGTCGAACGTCCCGCCACCCAAATCAAAGATGAGCACGTTCTTCTCGCCGGCCCTCGCCGCTTTCTTGTCGAGTCCATAGGCGATCGCAGCGGCCGTCGGCTCGTTGATGATCCTCAGCACGTTCAGGCCCGCGATGGCGCCGGCGTCCTTGGTGGCCTGCCTCTGAGAGTCGTTGAAGTAGGCAGGGACGGTGATGACGGCGTTCTTGATGGGGTGACCCAAGAAGGCCTCGGCGACCTCCTTCATCTTGGTGAGCACCATGGAGGATATCTCCTCGGGGGCGAACTGCTTCTCCTCACCCTTGAAGGTGACGACGATCATGGGCTTGTCGCCGGGGCCGGAGACGACGCGGAAGGGCCAGTGCTTCATGTCGGCCTGGACGGAGGGGTCGGAGAAGCGGCGCCCGATGAGGCGCTTGGCGTCGAAGACGGTGTTGTGGGGGTTCATGGCGACCTGGTTCTTGGCGGCGTCGCCGATGAGGCGCTCGGTGTCGGTGAAGGCGACGTAGGAGGGGGTGGTGCGGTTGCCCTGGTCGTTGGCGATGATCTCGACACGGTCGTTCTGCCAGACGCCGACGCAGCTGTAGGTGGTGCCGAGGTCGATGCCGATGGCTTTGGAGGCCATTGCTGCAGATGAAACAGAGCTTGGAGGTAGGTTATCGCTTTGCGGAGAGACGGAGAAAGACACTTTTAAGTTTGCAGTGATGAGATTTCTAGCTTTCTTTCGTGTTCGATTGGAGAAGGGCGAGGTGTTGTGTGTGTATATATATGGAGGTAAAGGGAGGGAGGGGAAGGTTATGGAGAAATGGAGATGGTGGGAGAGACTACTGGGAGGAGGGATGGAGAAGGAGAGAGACTTCCTGACTGTGCAGTCAAGAGAGAGGACAGCGAAGCGGGGACGAGAGTGTTCCAGAGAGTCGCCATTGTTCTGGGTCGAAGCATGCATGCTGGGCCGTTTGAACTGGCCCGAGAACTCGACTGGGCTCTCTCTCTCTCTCTCTCTTACACATGGGATCTTCTATCCTCAGATTATAAATCTGGCCCAAGTTCTCGACTGGACTCTCTCTCTTTCTTTCTCTCCCTGTCACCTACAAAGTGCAAACTCCAAAGTTAGCATGGGATCTCCTAAACTTGGATGATAAATCTACAATCTGGAGATTAACACATCATCACATATGTACTTTACTTTCCATTATTACTGCATATATAGTCAATCGGAATAGGTTTATGAACAATAATTGTTACAATCCATCAAAAGTATGTTATAAAGGAATCTCGATCATGAAATTACCAAAGGTGTAAGAGAGAAATCTAATCATGAAATTAACACTATATAGGTATTTCAAGTGTATAAAATGTTGCATAGACTTCTCTATCTAGCATACTCAAACCATCAACCATTTATCACTTTATCAAAACCTGAACTCTAAGAAGCATCAACACTTTCTAGAAACCTTCATGTTGTGTTGGGCATTTCGACATGTATTCGACATTTATCACCGTCTATTTTTTAGAAATGACGCGTTGGTGTATTGTGTTGTGTTATGTTGCGTGTCGGTGCTACTTAGCTTGAACCCCAAAGGAACCATGAAGCAAATCTCCAAGTTGATGTTAGTCTTCCTCTTAATGACTCTAATTTGTAATTCCCCCATCCCGGCCCAACACAACATGAAGGCTTCTGAAAAGTGTTGACACTTTTTGGAGTTCGGGTTTTGATAAAGTGATAAATGGTTGATGGTTTGAGTATGCTAGATAGAGAAGTCTATGCAACATTTTATACACTTGAAATACCTCTATAGTGTTAATTTCATGATTAGATTTCTCTCTTACACCTTTGGTAATTTCATGATTGAGATTCCTTTATAACATACTTTTGATGGATTGTAACAATTATTGTTCATAAACCTATTCCCAGTTGACTATATATGAAGTAATAATGGAAAATAAAGTACATATGTGATGATGTGTTAATCTCCAGATTGTAGATTTATCATCCAAGTTTAGGAGATCCCATGCTAACTTTGGAGTTTGCACTTTGTAGGTGACAAAGAGAGAAAAAGAAAGAGAGAGAGCCCAGTCGAGTTCTCGGGCCAGTTCAAACGGCCCAGCATGCATGCTTCGACCCAAAACAATGGCGACTCTCTGGAACACTCTCGTCCCTGCTGCGCTGTCCTCTCTCTCGACTGCACAGTAGGGAAGTCTCTCTCCTTCTCCATCCCTCCTCCCAGTAGTCTCTCCCACCATCTCCATTTCTCCATAACCTTCCCCTCCCTCGCTTTACCTCCATATATAATATACACACACGACCCCTCGTCCTTCTCCCATCGACCACGAAAGAAAGATAGAAATCTCATCACTGCAAACTTAAAAGTGTCTTGAACCCCAAAAAGAATCATGAAGCAAACATCCAAGTTGATGTTGGTCATGAAGCAAACCTCCAAGTTGATGTTGGTCTTCCTCTCGGTGACACTAATATCTCTCTCACTCTCAATTATAAAACCCTAATGCATGATTTATGCAATTGATGTCATCTTGTTATCCATAAGGAAGATATTTAACATTTCCATTTCATAAGTTAACGCAAGGCAAAGGAAGTACAATGAATACACATCTATTTGCTTAATTTTGTAATTGCTTTCCTTTTTGTGCATGGCACATGCTATTTCTAAATAAATATCCCCCAAAATGAAAAAAATAAAAATAAAAATGACAATATCTTGAATTTTTGGACATGTTTTTTATTTTTCCTTTTTCAGGTGAATCACGGATGGTGATGAGAGTTATAGCATCATGCTAGTTCGACGTTGATTGCTTGTTTCAATGTCTGAAGGGCAAGTTGGCACTTTGCAATTTGATGACTCACAAGTGTTCATGCATCGGAAGGGAAGGGTATTAATTAGTTCCTCTAATGTTAATGTCGAAATCCCAAATTAGTTAGTAGGTAGAATCGAACAATTGTTGATATCTCTCAATAATCAAATTATCTATAAAGTTGCTTGATTGTATGAGCTTGCATAGGTCCTCTTACTATTTTTGATTTTTCGACCTTCCTATATAACATTAATTGGAAGATGCTCTATGTGATCCGCGATTTATTCAAACTCTGTATTTCAATAATACCTAAACAACAATCAACGGAGAATGCTGAAGTATGAATCGCTACTTGGTTTGATTTTTGTTCAAAAAGGGGAATAAGCATGTCTTGATGCAATCATCATAATATAATCCTCCACACGATGACTACATCATGCGTTGAGCCATTCATTTTTTTAAAGTGATATTTTCCTTTTCTTTTTTTTTTTTGATTTTTTGATTCAAGCACTTTGACTCAGCGTTTTAATTTGTTGTATGAATTTCCCAGTAAAATTAAATTTCATCAAAAAATCAAAGTGTATGTACAGATAGGCACATAGTCGCTACCGAGTTTTTGCAGGACTTCACTTAACTTGTTGCAAATGTTATATTGCCAAAAAAGAATTAAAGTTGCCGTTCTCTCTATTTAGAGTTGAATGCAGTTTTAAGCTTTCAATGTTCAACTTGAGCTGAGTCCCAGAACTATATCCGATTCGGCTCAACTTGATTGTACTGCTATTGCTGTAATACGTAAGTTCTTTTATAACCAACTTTGACCAATGCATCTATTAGAGATTGTAATAATCCGAACGATGCCACTAGGACCCTTTCAACATCGCAGAAGAGCCATTAATTTATGTTCAACTGGCACTAAACACCATTATAAGTTGTCCAAGTTGCCAAGAAATAGTTCCTTTGCACGATCAAAAGACCGATGTATTTTCACACGGGTACCCTCGTTCCTTACACAGAGTTCTTTCGAATTTATTGTAAGGGGAAGTGTAATCAATTAAAGATGAAGGAGAATTGCTTTATATCTGCGTAGGGAATTTCCTACGAGACGGATTTAGGGCCGACGGAGAGACTTAGTCAGGCAGTACAAGAATTAGCACAAAGAGCAGCGCTGGAAAGTTTGACAACCGATTCGCTTGCAAAGCCAATGGCATTGAGAGTGCTGACCTGTAACGCTGATTTTTTTTATATAAAATAGTTCATCCAAAAATTCCTGGAATTTATGCTGTTATTTGTTTGTTATTTAAGAGATATGATTTGGAGAGCTTTGTTCCTGTTCTTGTTCAAATTGCAGCAGCCCGGCTGCTCGACACCCATGGTTTTAGCACCCCTGGTTTTTCTGAAACTTGGAGCTGAGTTTTGCCTTACTTGACTTTTGATATAATTTAGTTCTTTTCCGCTCCTCAGGTATCGACAAATTGTTTTTAACTGTTCATGGTCTCAGTAGTCTTACTTGGAGGGCTAGTCCAGCAAAACTCTTTGACCACAGACCACATTCATTATGACCATTTTGCTAATCATATTTTATCGAGAATATCAACTTTAGGCAATGAAGCATTGTTAAAAGTTCTAATCCTGTGCTACTCCTGATCATTCATACTTCGTTTGTAAACTTTTTACAAGGGCACGCATAAATCATGGATTTGGGGCATTTTCATTCCATTTTCTGGTTTTTGATTAATACGCAGGTGATTTTAAGAGGGAAAACGAAAAGTCCAAATCTATCTGTAAATTCTGGTATTGGGTAAGTCCCCTTATAGAATAATATTAATGTTAGGTGAATGAACAACTTGATCACAAGAATATCCCAAAACCAAGGCGTTTTCTGCTGTATGTGCGCCTATAAAAGGTGCCAACTTCAGTTGAAAGACAAACAGGACTCAAAACTTTGTCGTTCTCTCAGTGCAAAGTACAGATCTTCCCTGATCTTGATTGATTTTGAGATGGAGTTTCAGTATGTAAGCGGAGCGCTTGTGGCTCTTCTCTTGCTAGGATGTGGTTTTTTGTGGCGAATGTCGGGGAGAAAGAGGCGAAGCAAAGGTGGCTCAGTTGGGTTTCAGAAACATGGGAATGGAGAGGGACATCGGGACGTTGCTGCAAGTGATGATGTCGTTATTGTTGGTGCCGGTGTGGTTGGCTCAGCTCTTGCTTATGCTCTTGGCAAGGTAATATCGTGACCTGAACACGATATCTTATCTAAATGCAACATTTTCTTGTAAAAATCTGTTTTACGAACATAGTGAGATATCAATTTTCACAAATTCACTCATTAGGCATGGTTGCGGAAACATATAAATGGCGATGGGAATTTGATATACAGGCATATTTCCTGCATTTTCTATTCCATTAATGACCATTTCTACTGGTTACAGCAAGGGCGTCGGGTTCATGTGATCGAAAGAGACCTGTCTGAACCAGACAGGATTGTTGGCGAACTTCTTCAACCGGGAGGCTATTTGAAATTAATGGAGTTGGGTCTAGAGGGTAAGCTGGAAATTCAAAGCACCCTTAAGAAGTAATTATGAAACTTCTCATCTTTACTTTGCGATTACATCTGACACAAATGTTTCGCTCCAGATTGTGTAAAGGACATCGATGCACAACAAGTTTTTGGGTATGCTCTTTTCAAGGATGGAAAGAAGACGAGAATTCCATATCCTTTGGAGAATTATCACTCGGACGTTGCTGGGAGAAGCTTCCACCATGGAAGATTTATCCAGAGACTAAGGAAGAAAGCGTCATCTCTATCAAAGTACCGACTTTCAATTGTCAATTCGTTCATTTTGCATTATTGCTTTCATTTGATCTTCCTCTTGATCAAAATATCTGTCATGTGTGATCATCACAAATGGCTGTTTTTATTTTCTTGCGTGTAGTTTTAGCATTGGAATAGGTGGTTTTTCTTGTTTCAGGCAAGTGTGTGATCATTCTGTCTCCATTGCAGTGTAAGACTAGAACAAGGTACAGTAACATCTCTGCTTGAGGAAAATGGGATGATCAAAGGGGTGAATTACAAGACAAGGACTGGTGAAGAATCGACTGCATATGCTTTCCTTACGGTTGTGTGTGATGGTTGTTACTCAAATCTCCGACGGTCACTTTGCAATCCTAAGGTGAGGAAGTTTTGTTGATCTCTTCAGGATGACTCTTCTTTTTTCTTTTTTTTTTTTCAAAAATGAAATGGATATGCTGACTTACTCATTTGTCCCCTGAAAATGGCGCTGTCTTCATGCAGGTAGATGTGCCTTCGTGTTTTGTTGGTTTAGTCCTAGAGAACTGTCGACTTCCATTTGAAAATCACGGGCATGTCGTTCTGGCAGACCCTTCGCCCATCCTGTTTTATCCTATAAGTAGTCATGAGATTCGTTGTTTAGTCGATGTACCTGGCCAAACGGTGCCTTCCATCGCAAATGGTGAATTAGCGCAGTATTTGAAGGCTGTTGTGTCGCCACAGGTACTTACTGATTACAGGCATATTTCATGGGCAATTATTGAGATTGGACCTAATCAGCAATTGAGTTGGCAATTTTTCTTCCTATGGTCTCTGAGCACTTGATCCTATATGCATTTATGGAATAAGTAAAGAGATCTTGTTCTTCAGGTGCCTACTGAGTTGCACGATTCCTTCATTACTGCCATTGACACGGGAAATGTAAAACCGATGGCCAACAGAAGCATGCCGGCCGATCCTTGTCCCACTCCGGGGGCACTTCTGTTGGGAGATGCATTTAACATGCGACATCCTTTAACTGGTGGAGGAATGACCGTGGCTTTATCAGACGTTGTTGTTCTACGAGATCTGCTCAGACCTTTAAGCGATTTCCATGACGCATCAACCCTGTGCCGATATCTTGAATCTTTCTATACAATTCGTAAGGTGAGCAATGAGCAGCAGGCTTTTTAGGATAAAAGCTATGTGATAAAAGTAGTTCCGTTCCTATTGTTTTGGTCTCCAATGACTGCTTAGGGTTCGTGTTTAAGCAATTTTAGACCACCTTGTAGGACGTCATGGAAAGATTGTATCAATCTCGTAGTATTTTGTTTTTGCAGCCCATGGCATCAACAATAAATACACTAGCAGGTGCCCTGTACAAGGTCTTCTGCGCATCTCCTGATCCGGCAAGAAAGGAAATGCGCCAAGCATGTTTCGACTATCTGAGCCTTGGAGGCATATATTCACTCGGACCGATTGCACTCCTCTCTGGACTCAATCCTCGCCCTCTGAGCTTGGTTCTCCACTTCTTTGCTGTGGCTGTGTATGGCTTTTGGCGATTGATGCTGCCTTTTCCTTCCCCAGACCGCATTCATACCGGGGCGAGATTGATTTCAGTGAGCGGTCCATTTATCCTTGTTTAAAATTCGAGCAAGAATTTTCGTTTACAAATCACGTCAGAAGTAAGAAAATTTCTCACTCACTTGTTTTTGGTTTCTTATAACGAAATTATCAGGGTGCGTCTGGCATCATCTTTCCCATACTCAAAGCTGAAGGCATTAGGCAGATGTTCTTTCCATTCTTTGTGCCGGCGTACTACAGAGCTCCCCTGTTGAGGCAAATCATACAGAAGAAAAGAACCAGGCAAATGATCAACGAGATGTCCCATTAGCATTTCTTCTATGCATGTTTCCATCTGCAGAATTGGTAAAAGTGCAGTGTCGCACTGCTCGAACAGAGAATTTAGTGGGGTCTAGTTTCTTCATTCTTAAAGCGGATTACAATTTTCAGTTCTCAATTATAGGATCCTGGTACAACAGAGATTTCTGTCTGTTTTGTCGGGCTTGTACAAGTTCTCAGCACAAATGCAAAGAGGTTCCTGATCATTTTATCCAACCAAGAGTAGAAAATCTCAAAGGATTGGAATGGTGTGTGCTTCCTACTTTGCTAGTCAGCGTGCCCCTCAGCTAGTTGTCTTCTACTTTCATCCGGAATTGTTACGTTGCGAAGCGAATGATGACTCTGGAAAAAACTCTTTGGAGGAATGAGACAAGTTGAAATCCAAAGCGGCTTTGTCTGGGGAATTTTTCCACCGCAGAAAAGTTATATCTGAATGCTGAAAGAGCTTTTCAATAGAGACTGGCTCCGAAAAGTTCTGTTCCTCTTGTATCCTTCGTTTGTACTCATAGAGAACATCTCTGTACTAACGGGTATTTCTTAAAATTCGAGGACAATGAAAGGTATAGCAAAGGGTTGCATTTTCTGTCAAAACAAGTCATATTCCCTGCACTTACGAGGAAATTCTGAGAAGCCATTGCTTATACTCCTAGGCAATTGATCACAACTAGGCAGATTTAAAAGAATAATAGGCGCTGCGTATATTTGCATCCGGTTGATCCAGTCTATAACATCAGTGGTTTGGGCAAATTTAGACACTTTTACCAATTAAACTAGTATGCAAACAAAAATTAAATACTCGACAAAGTTCTATTGTTCTGTGCACAAAATATATATATATATATATATATATATATATATATATATATATATATATATATATGTCTTATAAGCATCGGTAAATGTCAAGAGCTGTTGGTAAAAGAAAAATTGACAGGTGGCTTTTTTTCAGATGACTACCTGGTAACTTCCTAACACTTACCAACTGTCGTTTAAGTTGTTCAGGTTTTTCTGGTGTTGTCTCGTTTGCCAACATTTTTTTTTTTTATCATATAGAAAATTTCATTTGCATTTTTTGGCCGCTCTTTAACTTTACCAATCTTAATTATAATCATTTGCCTTTCCATGAGGAATTAACATACTAGTTTTGAGTTAACAATTTTCATTTGAGTTATTTTTCTATATATTACCAACTTTTCGTATCTTCTACTAATTTCTGTTTACCTTTCTAAGTTACATATTTTGTTTACCAACAATTGTAGGAATTACTAACTTTCATTCAAGTGAGTTGTATAAATTACCAGCTCTCTTTTGAGTTAATTACCAATGTTTGTTTGTTTCTTCTCAATTTACCAAGTTTTCTATTGTGTTACTTAATCGGGAATAAAATTGATTAGTCAACAAATCAAGATTTGCAAGTTGCTGATTTTAAGGTGTCCATTAGAAATATTAATAAAAAAAATAATAAAACAAGTTTTTTTTTGTCAAAGATAAGGTAATTTCATAATCTAAAAGAAAGTTGGTAACTAACTCAAGCAAGAGCTAATAATGCAAAATTACATGGTAATTTAATATAGAAAAATAATTGCTAAGTAATGTTAATAAAGTGGTAACTCAATATAAAATTTGATAAATTATAGAATAAAAATAAATTTTAGTAAGTAACTTAAATTAGAGATGTTAATCCAAACTTAATCATAAACTTAATCAGAGAAAAGGTAGCAATTCACACAAAATGAGTTGGTATTCTTATTGTAGTTGGTAAGCCTAAGGTTTTACCAAGAAAGGCAAATAAAAGTTGGTAATCTTATGGCCTTTGGTGAAATTGTTGAATGATAAAAGAAGGCTTTTCCTCATTAGAAATGAAAGAAATTTATACTTTAAAAACCAAATAAACATTGGTATTGAACTCAAATAGCAGTTGATAATGCAAAATTAGTGGTTTCTTAATTGGAGAAGTCCGCAATCATCAAATTGAGTTTGGTAATTGCTAAAAAGAGCGGAAAAAGTAAATAAGTTAAAGAGTAGGCAAGTAAGACAAACAAAGTGGTAATTTAATAGAGAAGTTCATAAATTTAAAAAAATAGAAAAATACAATTGTCAATAACAACTCAAATGAGAGTTGATAACCCAAGTAAGTCAATAGGAGAAAAGTAATAAGTTACTCAAATAAAGATTGGTAATTTTATCAAATAATGGGAGAATTCGCGCCAAGTCTTTGGGCATAGTAATTCGTTAGGTTTCCCATTGATGGTTCACTTCCAGTAAGGTTGTGACAAGCATCATTAGAAGTGGTTGAGCCATCATTATGTATTATTAAATATTTTATAGCTAGACAAAAAATTAAAATAGTACATATTCTTTTGGTCAAAGAAATAATACATTAAAAAGTGATTACCCAACAACTACTAAAAAATAAAGGAAAACTATCTAGAAAGTCTTAAACATATTGTATTTATGTTAATTTTATCATGAGACCTTTTCACGATTTATCAATTCCATCAAAGTAATTTTTGCCAAAAATCACCGACGTGGCATGATTGATGCCTACATGGATAACTTTTGAAATTTTTTAATGTTTTTCGTTTTTTTTTCCTTCCTTTTCTTTTTGGCAATGGTTAGTTACCAACCACCGATCATAGACGATGGCCAATGAAGAAGAAGAAGATGAAGAAGAAGAAGAAGAAGAAGAAGAAGCTATATGGTGAGATCGATTTTGTCACACCCCAAATCCTACAGGAGGTAACACGGCCGTCTTTCCACCCGAAGGACGCAGCCTCAAACCATATGCAAAGTTCACTTCCAAAGGTCCCCATTGATAGCACTCTTTGACATACTGGCTGCTAACCAAAGGACCTGAAAAGGTTTGGAAATAGAGGGGTGAGCAACCACAAACTCAGTGAGTAGTATATATCTTCTAAGTAGATCGAGCAACCATTATGCATGTGTACAAAATAATACCAAACTTCATAACTCAAACTCAATATATAAAATACATATCGAATCATATAAGTGTTATTTCTTATCATCAAAGCTTTAGACTAATATAAAAACTCATTTAGATCACCATCAAAATTCAAACATCAATGGTCAAGTCCATTGAATAATGTCCATAAAAAAACACATATTAATGGTGATTAATCTAATATTAAACACATGTCGATGGTCCATCCATCGACCAATCTTTTGCTCAATACTTAACCATGGTCACGGCACAATGCCTTGTGACAAGGCGACCGAGATTCCCCTCTTGGCAAGGTCTACACCTACAAAACCGGTGGCTCAGTCTAGAAGGATATCCTAAACCTAGTATGCATACCCCAAAAACCTCTTACTGGGTTCACAGTCATATTGAGCATAAATAACCATTCTCCAATATTAGAAATCCAATCCAGAAATCAATATCTTAAACCAAACAAATAACATTTGCGGCATAACCTATCATCCATTTCATATCCATTTCTCAAATCATCATAAACCTTTCCATAAATAAGTTGCAAAGCAATTTCATATATATTTCTCCACTTACTTTGTATATTATGCTTTTCAAACATCCACAATTAACCAAAGAGTAATAATTGCTCGATCCGGCTTTTATGCAATAAAAATGCTCTTCTCAATTCAATATATATACATATATATACTTCAAGACATGATTTTACAAAATCAAAAAAGATAGAGTAGCACTCACCTCGTCATCTATGATAAAACAACAAATGATACTTGTATCGTCGAACTCATGGTCCTATCAAATAACCGAGGAATGATGTTAAAATCTAATAAAACTCTATCTCAACTATAAAACGACTAACTTACACCTTAACTCTAATGAAAGGACTCTTACATGCTAATAAATTGTATAACCAAAGCGATTGTTCAAGCTATTCGCAACTCAGAGTTTTTTTTTTTGTCAGTCGCAACTCGGAGTTTAAGCGCAAAACTTGATCATGCCTTCACTTTCTCCTCCGAACCTTGATCCGAACGTATTTATAGTCAATAGAAAGCCCTTGGTACATACTACAAGAATCCCAACTTGGTCGCCCCCAAAATCAAGTCGAAAAATGACAAAATACTGGCCCAAAGCTGCTGGACGTGTACTGTTCATTGCGTGCGGGAAACTTTGAAATTTTTTTCGGACAAACCATAAGCTCAAATCATGATCCGTAAAATCCCACGGCTCCACAACACCTTAAACTACCATTCCTACAAAAATACGTGGCTCAACGACTCCAAAATTGGACTTCGCCACTCGATTTTCCAAAAATTCCGAATTTGAGTCCTAAACCCAAAATTTACTTCAATTGGACAAACGAGGGGCCTAATCTCTTACCGGGTGTTGTGTTATGGAGTCGAGTCGGCTTGGCAAGGCATCCGTGGCGTGCACGTGCCAAAACCCCTTTCCTTTCTTCCCCTTCTTCTTCTTCTTCGTCTTCTTCTTCTTCTTCTCTTTATTTTCTTTTTGGTCGAGGGACCTCTCAGCTTCTATTTAGTCGAGCCCTCTCCCCTCACCTTTTACTTTATTGACTTTTCAACTTCTTTTTTCTTCTTCTTTTATTTATAGTGAGTCCCACCACATTTTCTTTGACCTAATAAAAAACTCAAATATTACAGATTCAGTTAAATCATACATTAGGAAAACATTTGGACCTAATCAAGATCTGAGGATTTGTGATCAATCAAATCGACTTGTACCACCCATATTTCCTATGAGGTAAAAATAAACTACTAATGAAGAAGCTATCATAAGAGTGACTCTGGTTATACTTGGCTGATATTCTCATAAATCACATAAAGAGACTATGAGATATATTGATAATTGAATGTTTCTTCCTAAATCAGCTCGTTCTGTTACAATATTATAGTAATTTAATGTCGTTGACATTAAACAAAAACTTTGGAATGTAATGATTATAATTTAAGAACAAAAGACGAAATTAAATAGAAACTTCGGAGTGTAATGATTAGAATTTAAGAACAAAAGACAAAACAAGTGAAATGCAGCACGTGCTACAACTGGATGCCAGTTTCCGCGCGGTAAGACACTTACCGAGTGATTGTCTTCATTCAGTGGTTGAGAGAGAGAGAGAGAGAGAGAGAGAGAGAGAGAGAGCAGGTGCCACGCTAATACATGCAATCCTCCGGTCGTTGCAGGGAAACGCCAAACGGTACTGGTTACATAAACAGTAGGGCGGGCCACAGAAAGTGAGGGAGAAGAAGACCAAGAAAAAGGTTTTGCCTCCTCGTGGCGACTCTTGTTAAACTGAGAACATGGCTGCTGCTTTCCAGCTTTGACATCAACATTTACCCTCTCCAGATGAACCTTTCGGTTTCTATATATAGCCACTTGAATTAGCCTTAATGGCATCATTAATGAGGAGCAACCCCCGTAGGGACGTAAGGGTTCCAATCATGAGGGCTTCTCATTATTCTTTTGCTCGCTCACTCTCTAATCTCCTCCCCCTCCCCCTCCCCCCCCCCTCCTCCTCCTCCTAGCCGTTGCTGCTCAAGTTTAAGCTAGGCCTCTACTTGCAGGTAGCCCTTCCGACCTTGTCCGTTTCGCTACAATAGGATTTCCCACTTGCCATAGTTCACGTTTAATGTTTATTGGACTATGCTCTCATTAACCCAAGATTTGTATTGCGTGTGAACTGCAGAGAGGTTGAGGATGACAACTGAAGAGTATGCAAGGTCATTGAGGCCACTCCCTCTGTGACATGCGGCATCACCACCTGCAATCACGCCATGCGAAGAGATGCCAGCAACAGCGGCGACCATGACGACAAAAAACGATAGTTATGACGCAGTTATGGGAGCAACACACTCTCCACCGCCACCTCCTTCAAAAGTATCTCCACCGACCCAACAAATCAAATGCTTATGCTCTCCTCCTTCGAACGACGATTTAATCATATCAATGGTTACTGATCTTGATTTTGAGGCATCGTCCAAGTCACCACTTCTACCTCGAGCTCCAGATAGAGTGCCCCCCAAGAGACCAGGGACCGTCAAGAAACCATCTCCATCTCCACCTCCACTACATCCACCTCCAGCATTAGCACCCCCAGATAGACCATCGACTGACAAGAGATCACCTCCACCTCTCTCATTAGCACCCCCAGACAGACCAGAGTGTAAGAATTTTCCTGGTGTGGGCCACATTAATTAAGATCATAATTATCCGTTTTACGGAGTTGATCTAATAAAGTGAGGTATAAAGTTTCTTAGCAGTCGAATATGGGCTGGCTTGTGTGGGCCGAGTTGGGCCGGCCCGTGATGAGAGGGCCGGCCCAAAACTCTATAAATAGCGCTAAGGTCCCTCCTCTAGCCCTCAACTTTTCCAAAATTCTCTCTGAACTCACATAAGGCATATCGTGAGTGGCGGTCTCATCGAGCCAGGAATCGAGGGTCATAGAGGAGAAGATCTTTAGCATTGAAGGCCGGGATTGCTGTCGTTTTGCTCCAAGAACAATGGATTCAAAACCAGGTACACAAATCCTTGTCAAACCTCATGGATGTTTGAGTTTCTAGCTATGTAGATCTTGGGAAGCCGTATCAAACGGCCTACATTTGGTATCAGAGCCTGCATAGACTAGAGCTGAGTCCTTTTATGCCTGTTGAGCCCGTCGCCGGAGCTAAATTGACCGCCTACGGCCTGTTTTCGGTCTTCACCCAAGCTCCGAATCTTTGCCTTGCTTTTTCGTGATTTTTGGTCCAATAAAAGTGAAATTTTATTGCATAAACGGATTCTACTCGTCCATACGAGCAAAATGGTGGGTCGAACGTCGCCGGAGGAGGTCGGAATAGGCGCACGCGGCGCCACGCGCCGGGCGGTCGGGGCGTCGACGGCACGCGCCGCCGCGCGCGGCCCCACGTGCGCGCGCACGACGCCGGCGCGTGGACCGCCACGCGGCCTCACGCGCGAGCCAAGGGCATGCGCGCCGACACGTGGCGGCCACGCGCCGCGTGCGAGCGCATGGGCATGGGCGCGGACACGTGGTGCCACGCGTCCCGATGACGTTACGGTGACGTCACCTCCACCGCCTCACGTGTGACCGCCACGTGGCGGTGACGTCATCGATGACGTCACGCCGACCCGACCTGTTCACCGGTTTGACCCGACCGGTTGACCCGACCCGTTGACCGGTCCGATCGTTGACCGGTTCGGTCCGTTGACCGATCGGACCGGCTTCGGACCGGTTCTAGGACGCCAGCGCGTGTGACTCACGCGCCGCGCACTCCAGCGGCGCGTGAGGGCGCGTGCGGTGGCCGTTTGGCGCGTGACTTATACCGCCGTGCTCGTATGTGAATTTCCTACCTTGTGGTGTGCTTATTTGCATTTTTTGATGCCTTTAAGGATGTGAAAATGCATGTGAAAGCCTTAAAGTATGTGATTTTGGGGTAATTTTGGAATATTTTTCATGTATTACTCTATGATTTTAGAAATGCAATTGCATGCTTACAATTATATCATCACTTGAGGAATATATATGGTGTTGATTTATTATCAGTTTGTATTAGTGGATGGAGTAATGCAATTAGCATGTTTTGTGATTTTAGTGACAAAAGACCCCGTCATCAAGTCTAAAATCACTTATAAAAGGCGTATGTGAGTTATAAAGTTATATCCTTGATATGAGAGAAATTTTGATAATTCAGTTGGGTTGTGACTGCCAAAGTGACACACTTGATTGGATTTGAGAAATATCTGTCTCATATTTAAATGGGATGTCTCCTGATCTTATGTATAATTATACTCCCAAAGGAGGTAATTGTGCATTAGTTGATGGAGGGATACATGTACAGCATATGGTTGAAAAGTAGCTAGCCCTAGTGATTTATACACCCAAAAGGTGATGAATTCGCGAAAGGTTAGAGCATATTTTTCATGGAACCGTTGTCATATAAAGGGTATACAATTGTATGTCATGTATTCTCGCCCAAAGGTGTTTATATGATGATACGTGTAGCTCTTGTATGTTTGATACTCACATGATGCTAATTACATGTATTGCTCGCAAAATCAGTTACATACTCGTGAATGGCAATTCCATAGCTATTGAGGTTCGGGTCAAACTTCAAGAAATGGAAAGAGGATTTTCTGTTTGGAATGGAGCTCGCAGATGTTCATATTGCTCTTGCGAGGATAGACCGCGGACCTTACCGATGCCGCATGTAAACTCGAAAGTACATTTTGCTGCATGGGAAAAGAGTAATAGAATTTGCTTGCTCATTATGAAACGGTCAATTCGGGAACATTTGATGAGTGGCTTGCCAACCGATTGTACTTGTTAAGGAAATGATGGAAGCTTTGAAGGCTAGGTATCGTGTTTCTACCAATGCCGAGATAGGTACACTCATGCAATCACTCTTTAATATGAAGTATGATGGTTCAACCGGAGTTAGAGATTATGTGCTTAGGATGGTAGATCTTCGACAAAACTCCGAATCCTTCAAGTTGATATACCTGAAGCTTGCATTGTGCATCAAGCATTAAATACTCTTCCTCCTGATTTTGGAATTATCAAGACGAACTATAGTTCGCAGAATGAATCTTGGTCCATTAATGATCTTATAGTTAGAGTTGTGGCAGAGGAAGAGAAATTAAAGAAGGAGAAAGGGCATCTTGCCTTGTATGCCTCTAGTTCTGCCAGTAGAAAAGACAAACGGGTTGCACATCAGAGAGGAAATCCTAAAGCCATAAGAACTTTTAATAATACAGCTCCCAAGAGAGGGGATCCCGAAGCCGTTGGTCCCTCCAACTCTATGGCTCCTAGAAAGGCACCCTTTGCTGGTCCCTCCACTTCTATGGTTCTCAAAAGGATACCTTTTAAAAGGGAAGGTGTCCTTTGCTATTTTTGTGGAAAGAGGGGACACATAAAGAAATACTGTGAGAGATATAAAGCTTGGTTGTCTAAAAATGAGCATAAATGTAATGATTCTTTGGCACTTGTTTGTGAATCCAACCTATCTGAAGCCCCATCCAGTTCCTGGTGGCTAGATAGTGGTGCAACTAATCATGTTGCGTTTACCCTACAGGAATTCACAAACAGAAGGATGCCAAATCAGGATGAATCATCGCTCACTGTGGGAAACAACGATAAGATCGATGTTGAGTTCGTGGGAGACGTCATTTTGAATCTAGACTATGGTTTTAATATGATATTAAGAAACACTTTCTATGTACCTTCCTTCGACGGAACTTAGTTTCCGCATCATGTTTGGATATGTGTGGTTACTCTTTTGAAATAAAAAACGTCTTGTTTCTATGTTCTTTAACTCAAATAAGGTTGGGTGCTGCAACATGTTCAATGGATTGTACAGATTGTGTTTATCTCCCAATGATATATACGTCGCTAATACGGTTGAAAATGTTGTTTCCAAAAGACCTCTACCTAAGGAAAAGTCTTATGTGTTGTGGCATAAACGGCTAGGTCACATATCCAAAGAAAGAGTAGAAAGGCTGATAAAGACACACATCCTGCCTACTCTTAAAGGTGACCTAGAAACTTGCATAGATTGTTGTAGAGGAAAGATGACTAAGATAAAGAAGAAAACCGCAGTTCGAAGTTCGGATTCGGAGGTCATTCACACCGATATCGGTGGACCCTATACTGCAACCTTGTGTAGAAATTTTTATTTCATCACGTTTATTGATGATTATTCTCGGTATGGTTACCTTTTCCCGATTAAGGAGAAATCCGAATCTCTTGACAAATTCAAGATCTATCGGATTGAAGTTGAGAAACTTGAGTTGGGAAAGGTAATAAAGGTGGTCGATTTGATCGAGGTGGAGAATATTATGGTAGATATGGTAATGCTGGGCAAATTAAAGGACCATTTGCTAAATACTTAGAGGATTTCGGGATAGTGACTCGTTCACTATGCCCGGAAGTCCCGAACGAGAATGGTGTGGCTGAAAGGCGCAATCGTACTCTCATGGATATGGTAAGATCTATGATGAGTAGGACAAATTTACCTGATTTTTTATGGGGTGAGGCATTAAAAATAGCCGTTTATATATTGAATCGTGTTCCTACTAAAGCTGTTGCATCAACTCCTTTTGAGTTATGGACTGGACGCAAACCAAGTTTGAATCATTTCAAGGTGCGGGGATGTCTGCGGAAGTAAGATTGTATAATCCAACATTGGGTAAGTTGGAGGCTAAAACCACTCGATGTTACTTTGTATCTTACTCGAACACTCAAAGGGATATCGGTTTTATAATCCAAGTGGAGGAACAAGGATTGTAGAATCTCAAACGGCCAAGTTTTTGGAATTTGATGTAGCTGAAGAGCATAATTGTTCACAAATTAGTGAACATGACAACATTATGAGACCTGCTATATCTTTCTCCTTACCTATGCAGACAATGATAGAGCCTACTGTACCACAAACTGAACCTGTCAACGCTGAGAATCCTATTGATGAAACGACCACAAATGAAGTCCTTGAAGTTCCTCAGACTCAAAATGAGCCTACAGTGGCTCCACTTAGGAGGTCTACCAGGGAAAGGCGTTCAGCTATACCACCGGACTATATGGTCTATTTAGGAGAACATGATTATGATATAGGATGCATTAAAGATCCAAGTGACTTATACGAGACGCCATTTCTGTCCTCAATCTAGTTTATGGCTGGATGCAATGAGAGATGAGATGCAGTCTATGAAATATAATGGCGTTTGGGAACTTGTTGAATTACCGGAAGGTTGTAAGCCCATAGGTTGCAAGTGGGTTTACAAGACTAAAAGAGATTCAAAAGGAAAGATTGAGAAATTTAAAGCCAGACTTGCAGCCAAAGGTTTCACTCAAAGGGAAGGGATAGACTATGAAGCAACTTTTTCTCCAGTTTCCTCTAAAGACTCTTTTAGAGTGATCATGGCATTAGTAGCTCATTTTGACATGGAATTACATCGATGGACGTTAAGACTGCTTTTCTAAATGGAGACCTTGATGAGGAGGTTTATATGATGCAACCCGAAGGTTTTGCAATAAATGATTCAGGTGTGTGTAAACCGAAGAAAGCTATTTATGGTCTTAAACAAGCTTCCGACAATGGTATATGAAGTTTCACCATGTTGTTACTTCTTTTGGTTTTGTTGAGAACAAAGTGGATCGGTGCATATATCTTTGCAAGGTCAGTGGGAGAAAATTTATTTTTCTCATACTTTATGTGGATGACATTTTGCTTGCAAGTAGCGATATTAGATTGCTGCATGAAACAAAACAAATGTTGTCAAAGAATTTTGACATGAAAGACTTGGGTGAGGCATCTTTCGTTTTAGGTATTGAAATCCATAGAAATCGTTCTTGTCGTATGTTAGGTTTATCTCAAAAGGCATATGTTGATCGTATTTTGGAGAGATTCAACATGCAGGATTGCAAATCAGGAAGTGTTCCTGTCGTTAAGGGTGACAAGTTGAGTCTCTTACAATGTCCTCAATCAGATTGTGAAAAAGACCAAATGAAGGACATACCTTATGCTAATGCACTTGGAAGTGTTATGTATACTCAAGTTTGCACTAGACCGGACATTGCCTTTGTAAATGGACTTTTAGGCGGATATCGGTCTAATCCGGGACATGATCATTGGGTTGCTGCCAAAAAGGTCTTGAGATACTTAAAAAGAACAAGAGATTATATGTTGGTGTATAGATATGTCCATGATTTGCAATTGGTAGCATATTCGAGATGCAGACTTTGCTAGTTGTGAAGATGATAGAAAGTCGACAACAGGATATATCTTCATGTTAGCGGGGAGGTGCGATATCATGGAAAAGTGAAAAAGAAATCTATATCTTCCTCTACCATGCAAGCAGAATTTATAGCATGTTTTTCAGCTGCTACTCAAGCCGTTTGGCTTCGGAACCTCATTAAGGAATTGACCGTATTTGATTTTGTGAATAGACCCATACGGTTATATTGTGATAACAATTCTGCTGTGTTGTTTGTCAATAACAACGAAGTCTCAAAGGGTCTAAGCATATGGAGGTCAAATTTTTGACCATAAAGGAAATGGTACAGAATGGTGACATTATAGTAGAGCATGTTTCTACGAGACGATATGTTGGCGAGATCCATCGACTAAAGGCCTACGCCCTTGTATATTTGAGCGACATATCATGAACATGGGCTTGGGAGAATCGGTGGATACTATCGTTTAGTAGGAGGTATTTCAGATTTGCTCTAATAAAGTTTATGTCGTACCTTGTTACTTTTTGTAACATTTCGATATATGTCAACTCTTTTCTTTGTATAAGTTGTTATTGAGTTGTGTACATATATCTAAGGAAAATCTCAAGGTACTGTGTAAATCTTGAGTAAAGGCTAGGGGCATCCAGTTATTAGCCTTGTACATATGTCTTGATTACACATAACGAAAGGTTAACTATAAAGATAAGACATATGTGGGTTCGTTAGAACCATACAGATATTCTCTAGTGCCACATCCGGTTTTTTGTGACACTTAAAGATAAGAGAATAGTGACCGACAATGGAGATAACACATAAGGTATTACTCTTTATGAGGTGTTATCTATTTGCCGCACAACCATATTGAATCCATATCAATAAAGTTGAAAGCATTCGTGACCATGGAAGGCTCTGTGTAAATACATGCAGTTACCTCCATGATTCGGTGTTGGAGACTTTATGGGATATGATTGACTGTTAAGGATTATCTCTAGATCAACATAAAGTGTGCACATACAGTATGATCTCAATTAATATGGCCCAAGTGGGAGAATGTAAGAATTTTCCTAGTGTGGGCCACATTAATTAAGATCATAATTATCTGTTTTACGGAGTTGATCTAATAAAGTGAGGTATAAAGTTTCTTAGCAGTCGAATATGGGTCTGGCTTGTGTGGGCCGAGTTGGGCCCGGCCCGTGATGAGAGGGCCGGCCCAAAACTCTATAAATAGCGCTAAGGTCCCTCTTCTAGCCCTCAACTTTTCCAAAATTCTCCGAACTCACATAAGGCATATCGTGAGTGGCGGTCTCATCGAGCCAGGAATCGAGGGTCATAGAGGAGAAGATCTTTAGCATTGAAGGCCGGGATTGCTGTCGTTTTGCTCCAAGAACAATGGATTCAAAACCAGGTACACAAATCCTTGTCAAACCTCATGGATGTTTGAGTTTCTAGCTATGTAGATCTTGGGAAGCCGTATCAAATGGCCTACACAGAGCCCTCAACTCTCTCAGTTACATCATCTCCACCGCCACCTCCTTCAAAAGCATCTCCACCGACCCAACAAATCAAATGCTTATGCTCTCCTCCTTCGAACGACGATTTAATCATATCAATGGTTACTGATCTTGATTTTGAGGCACCGTCCAAGTCACCACTTCTACCTCGAGCTCCAAATAGAGCGCCCCACAAGAGACCAGGGATCGATAAGAAACCACCTTCACCTCCACCTACTCCAGGAGTAGCACCCCCAAACAAATATCCACCCTTAACAGTAACGCCCTCACCACCTCCAGCTCCAAAACCATCACCCCCATCCAAGCATATTAACAATTCCGAGATGACATACAAATCACCACCGCCATCTCAGAAGTCATCGCCTTCAACCCACCAGCTAAACGAAGAATTTGGCCAACTTATCATCATTAATTCCGAAAGATCCCTGCCCTCTGGCGAGTCTTATTATTCTTCTTATTAATTCCCTTCATAGTCCTGAGTTCTAAGAGATGCCTTCAATTATCGGTGTGTTAATTAGTGTACTCTGTAGCTGCTGCATTTTATTTGCTTCGAGTGTGATGTGAATGTGAAGTGTTTTCGTAGTATGATATTGTCAATTAGCAGCCAGTTAGTGTTCTTTGTAATTGGATGGAAGTTCCGTTGTATCAGTTCGTATCTGTATGAAGCTCCAAGTTACCGTGTCGAAGTTGACTAAGAATCTAAGAGTACTTATCCAGCTGAGTTGCGTGGCAGTGGCTTGCGCCATTATAAATATGTTTTCAGGTAACTGGGATTGATAAAGGAAAAAACATGCTTCATGGATTTAGTGTTTCTCCTCGCTCTCGGTCATATCAACAAGAAGTCCACCATCCTTCTTTTTTTTTTTTTCCTGGTATAAATATTAAATGTCATCAATTAGATGAAGTATGGAAGCTTAGGCATGCCTGAGCATTACAAACGTGACTAAATATGTGAGAATGTGGAGGTAGGAAACCTTCACATAGTTGCCACCAAAATATTTGCCTAGGGGGTTCTACAATTGAGGAAAAATGAAGCCATACCTCTTACAATTTTACATATCCTAGCAAAAAAAAAAAAAAAAAAAAAAGGAAAAAAAATGCATCTCAATTGACTTACTTTGGAATGTTAAGATCACGATCCATCCACATGCAATATATGGTCGATAAAAAGGATACCTTGAGGAGCCACGCTACCAAATTCTTGCCCTTTGCGGCTCTTATAATCCAATTAAGTTTAAAATTCCACCCTCCGAATTTTGTGCGAGGATACTTCACCATATACTCCAGTCCAGTTACACTTAACTAATAAATGAGTTTTGTTTTCTATATGAGACATACAAAAGTTACATTGAATATCAACTAAAGGCTTCCATCATGATACGGCCATTGTCGTTGATAATCTATCTTTACTGCCGGCCTATAAAACTACATTTGTTGATACCGCTAGTCCATATCAAAATGCAATACTCCACAATTTGTCCCACCTGTCTAAATTCCTGATGCACCTCTTTGCAGTAATATCTAGAGCTAAGGATAATCAAGGTTAGAGCAAGTCTCAACTTCAGAAGACATCGCCAACTCCAAGCCATATTGCCCTTAATGTTGTTGGGACTAACAATACAACCTACAAGGGGTGAATTATTTATTTTATAAACTTTGACAAATTGGCGAAAAGTATTAGCAACTTCGCAAAGGTTAGGTTAAGCAGATATTTCAATTAGTAGGAATTAAGTTGTGTGCCAATGCAAGTCAGAGAAGAGAAATTGGTGCACACAACAATCTATAGTGATTAGACTTTATCCCGAAGCCTATGTCCACTCTTCGCACTAACAGCCATAAGTTGGGCTAGATTGCATTGATAATTGCTAAGCAAGTTACAATTGACACGTACTGATCATTTTCAGATGATAGATTACGAGATCAGGACTTAGCTATTGCACTTACTTTTATACACTTAATCTTTCACACGATAAAAAGTAGCAAGAATACAATAGTGAAAGTAACAGACGAATAAGAGCCTTTAGTCAGAACACAGCTTCTAGCAGATCTCGGAGTTTTGTGTTGCACGTGTCTTTAACATTTTGTCTTCAAAGATCTTCTCTCATATAACCATTTTCAATCTTCTCATTGGAAATATTTTGGAGAAACAAGGACTCATTAGATATTCGTTGGTGCTGTTGTCCAAGAATATAACTGCCCATACGGTTCTTTTCTTAGAACATTTGCAGGCTACCCACTACTTTCATATCACTATGGCTTTGACATGTCTATCAATCAGCCTGTTTTTCGATTCTCTGTGTCACTTTCGATTCTTCTACTATGCATATCCACCTTACAATGGCTATAATTGAGAGTTAAACAAACAGCATCAAATGACTGATGTTGTAACATCACCAATGACAATATATTTAGTATAGGGAGAATTATCAAAAAAGTCATAAACCTATTGTAATTATGTCAATTCAGTTGTAAACTTTTTTTTGAGCCAATTTAGTCATAAATCTTTTACAATTGTGCCAATTCAGTCCATTCGGCCAAAATTGATCAGCCGGTGCCGATGTGGATGCTAGTTGGCCGGCGAACCAATTTTTTAAATATTTTTTTCTATCTTTTTTAGAATTTTTATTTTTATTTTTTATTTTTTGAATTTTTGAATTTTTTTGCCACCTTCTTCTTCCTTTAGCCGGTCGGAGCCGACTAGAGGTGAGGGCCAACGAGGTTAGCTTGGTCGACCACTGGCGAAGGCGAGCCTCGCCCAGTGACAATGAAGCCGCCGTCGCCAGATCTGGTGAGGCTCGACCTCGCCATGGTTGGGTGAGGCCAAGACTCGCCAAATCTGGCGACAGCGACCTTGCCGGCCACCAGCGAGGACCATCGCCGATCCGGAGGCTCAACTAGATCTGGTGACCTCTTATGCTTCGGTCGTCGGCGACCGGGGCCGTGGTCCTACCGCCCCCTTTGGACTTGTTTGCCTCCACACCCTCTTCGGGGACGCCCTCTAGATCCGACGACAGTCCTCGCTGGTGGCTGGTGTCACGCCCCGATCCTCAGGCACGCGCACATCCCTTACATTTGGTCGATTTTAAAATGCGATATCTCAGGACTATATATCGCCGACCCCTTTCTTTTATATATGCACATGCGGAAGTATTAAAAAAATTCCCAGACAATAAAACAATGGGATAGAAAAGCAGACCAAAATTTTATTTATTTAAATTCACAACTTCTTAAATATAGGGTTTACAAAGAGGATAGGACCATGCTCGGGATCATCATCCCAGTCCTCCTCAGATCTTTCACTACTAAGCTCATTTTCTTCAAACTCTTCATCTCCTTCTTCTCGCTCATCCTCAACTTCAAATACTGGCTCATCTTCGGGAAGTCTAGGGGCCTGAAATATAATCCCACAACCGGGATGAGACTATGTCTCAGCAAGTTCTACCCCCTAAGACTCGATTAGTAAACTAATACACCTTAGGGCTGCCTATGCACAACATGAGTCAGAGGACTTACCTTGGCCTCAGATTCCACATGCATGTTAGCACATATCAAACAGGCACCCAAGCAATCACATTACAGATCGAAGCATCGATCAAATCGACTTAGTCGATCACACGCCAACAAGACCAATCACGGTCAATTCCATTCAATCAATCAATTCACAGATATCAGATCAAATCATTGATCAATCGAACTAGTCGATTTCATAATTAACAGACTAAGTAATTCCCACAATGCATATCAAGATGTCGAGCACACGTGCATTCTCTTAGGCATTAGTTCGCCAAAGTGATGTATCAAATCACCGAGCCCACGTGTCTCTTTTATGATGCCATACTTAAATCTCTGGGCCCACGTGCCTTCTCCAAAGTGATGCATCAAGTCACCGAGCCCACGTGCCCTTTTTACGATGCCAAACTCGTCACCGAGATTAAATGGTTTTACGGTCCCACTCGACCTTTTCACGATTCAATGGCTTTACGGTCCCACTCGACCACTTTCAAGATTCAATGGCTTTACGGTCCCACTCGACCACTTGCAAGATTTAATGGCTTTACGGTCCCACTCGACCTTTTCACGATTCAATGGCTTTACGGTCCCATTCAACCACTTGCAAGATTTAATGGCTTTACGGTCCCACTCGACCCTTTTTCAACACTTAGTGGCTTTACGGTCCCACTCGACCAATTTCAACTGCAGCCAATGATATTGCACTTCATAAATAAATTTCTCAATTTCATAATATCTTGGCCCAATTCCTTGAAAATAGAGATACCCAATAAAATATCGTGCGTGGGTACACGACCGGCCTTAACCAAAATATCATATTTTGCTTTTAGAACTTTCCACCATTTTCAACAGCCCATAAAACACATTTTTGGCTCTGTGAACCGACGCCTGGTAATTACCAATCAATTACCACAATTCAAATCATTTAGGAATAAATCCTAAAAATACAAAATTAAATTAATTTAGCACGAATTAAAGCTCAAATAAATAAATGGACTGCGCCATGACGATCAGCACGAGATTTCGGTCGTCGGCCATCTCAATCTTAATTTCCGAAAAATAAATAAATAAATAAATAATTTCGAAAATTAAATAATTAATATTAAAATTCAATTTAACTCAAAATAAAGCCCGATTAAATAAATGGACTTCACCACAGTCATCAGCATAATATTCTGGTCACTGGCCATCCAAGTTGAATTTCCGGAAATAAATAAATAAATAAATAATTTCGGAAAATAAATAAATAAACACAATAAATTCAATTTAGCACAATATAAAGCTCAATTAAATAAACGGTCTGCACCACGATCATCAGCATAAAATCCAGGTCCCTGGCCAACCTTATTGAAATTTCGGGAAATAATTAATTAATTAAATTAATTCCGAAAATTAATAATTAATTCCTAAGGATTCCACCTAGGCCCGAATTATTAAATTGAAACCCAATAAGGGATGGGAAAAATCCCTAGAAGCATTCAATAATTAATAGAACAAGTCTACTTGCTAATTGCACCTTCAATTTAACTAACAAGCACTAACAAGTGTCTAATTTAATTATTGTAATATAATCTAACCACCTAATTGCAATTGAATAAATCTAATCAACCCTTAGGCATCATTAGCAAACTAAGAAGGCATCAGTGAGTAAAACTCACTTGCGTCAAGCGAAGATCGAAAACCACGATGACGACGTGACGGCGGCCGAACTTGGGCCAGGCCAAGAACTTGCAAGTTCACAGGAACTCTGGGCTTCAAGAGTGAGCTGAAATAAAACTGAACTGGGCCTGAAATCGGACCGAAGATGGCTCATGAGTAGGTGGGCTGCTGCTGGGATTTTAGACTGAAGCTTGGGCCGAATACAAGCTGAATTGAAGCTGCAAGGCCAAGCTGATGGGCCTTAGTGGGTTACTGGACTTCGCTAATTTGAAGAAAACGTGCAGCAGCTTTGGTCGAGCAGCTGGATCAACGCCAGCTGGGGAAGAATTCGGTGGAGACGCTGCTGCAAGGGAAGACTTCGATCGCGGCTGAGTGGAGCTGGCGGTTGACTGGGACGATTAAAGACTCGTGAAACGTGTTCGCGTGACGGTCAACTGGAGGGGCAGACGGGCGAAGGAAGAGAGATCTCGGTGGTTGCTTGTTGGCATGCGCACGTGTTGGCGTGGACTGACGGTGGGGCGTGTGGCTTCAGATGGCAACAAAAGCAGAAATAGAGAGAGAGAGAGAGGGAGGACGTCAGTGGGGGACAAGTGATGGTGGATGGCAGCAGCTTTGGATCAATGTTTGAGGAAGGAAAGTGGACGTGGAGCTGCGGCAGAAGCTGGAGTAACTTCAATCAACAAGGTGGGGAAGAGTTTTGGTGCTTTGGCTGAGATAAAAAAAAATCTTGACTGAGCAAATGAAGAAAATGAATGCTCGGCTGCTTGCAGGCGTGAAGGCCAGGCGTACGAAGAGAAGGGGAAAATAGATGAGCGTGTAAGGGAAGCCAAGGAGGGACCCAATATCTTCAATCCTTAGTCAATGTATTCAATGCTTGGTCTCCCTTTTGTCTTCATGTATATCATTATGCTCCCTTAATACTTTCCAACAATAATTTCCCACAAATTAACTAAATTGAAGCCAATTTTGCCACCCCAAGATCCAACTCCGAATTTCCTTAATTTTTGGCTCTAATTTCTTCATGACATTCCCAATTGTCTCTCATAAAATAAATCAATAACTCAATGCCTCAATTGCTAATTTTCGTCATCCAATAAACCTTCGTGTATCTCAATTTGTATTAAATTTTAATCCCCGGCTCCAATTGCATAGGAACGGCCTGATTAATTCAATTGAAATTAGTACCGAAATTTTGGATGTCACAGCTGGCGAGGCCGCCGTTGCCAAACCTGGTTGAGCCCTTGCCGTCCAGATCTGGCGACGATCCTCGTTAGTGGCCGGCGAGGCCGCCGTCACTAGGCAAGGCTCGCCTTCGCTAGTGGCCAACGGGCGAGCCTTGCTAGTGGCCGACGAGGCTAACCTCGCCAGCCCTCGCCTCGGCCGGCATCGGCCGCTAGAGGAAGAAGAAGGTGGGAAAAAAAAAAAAGAAAAGAAAATTAAAATAATAAAGAAATAAAAAAATCGAAAAATATTAAAAAATATTCAAAAATTGGTTCGTTCGGCCAATTTTGGTTTGGATGGACTGAATTGGCACAATTGTAAAAGGTTTAGGAATAAATTGGCAAAAAAAGAAAAAAAAAAAAAAAACGTTTAGGACTAAATATGCACAATTGTAATAGATTTAGGACTTTTTTGATAATTCTTCCATTTACATAGGCACACACATTTTGTTAAGCTGATCTTCACATACATTGGTATTATTTTATGAACATAACAGACTTGTAATCTTTTTCCTCATGAACATTATCTATGTTCTTTGCACATAGTCACAAACATCTACACAATACCATAGTAAATTTTATATTGAGAATAATTTGGAAATCATCAAAATCACTTAGAGATATTTCTCCAACAAATGTCAAGTTGCATAATTGAAGTACCTCTACATTTAGGGCTCTAAACCCAATTACTCCATAGGGAAGAGGAAAGATAATTGATGAGAGTGTGCGACCTAGTAATACTTTGTTCCATAAATTTAGATCGAGCAGACCTAGTCCTTCATCATTTTTACGCGGGCAAACTACTTTCCATGCAACTTTTTGCAATCGGCCAACTTCTGCATTTCTAGCCTGTCGAAAGTGTCGAATCTTCTTCTTAATCTCATAGATAGTTTGCTGTGGTAGTAGAAACATTTGCATCCAGTAAGTGTAGATGGAAATAAGTACGATTTGGTCAACTGGAGTCGTCCGACATATGATTCATACCCCATCCTTCTATTCTTATAAATATCTCAATAACGATTTGCAATGGTGCATGCTGGCTAGTCAGCATTTCCATTAGCTTAAAAAAGGGAAGCTTGGCTTCTACTCATATCAGGAACTGTAAAATTGCGAAGCAAATGATGACCCCGGAAAAAAACTATTTGGAGGAACATGACAAGTTAATATGCGAACCGGCGTTGTTTCGGGAATATTTCCACAGCAGAGAAGTCATATCTCAATGCTGAAAGAGTCCTCTAATAGAGACGAGTTCTGAAAAGTGATGTGCCTCTCGCATCCTTCGTTTGTAGGAGTGCTTAATCTCTTAGACACACATGACACTCGAGAGAACATCTCTGTATTCGCGGGTGTTTCTTAAAATTCGAGGACAATGAAAGTTGTAGCAATGGCTTGCATTTTCTGTCGAAACAAGTCACGCTTCCTGCACTTACAAGGAAATTCTGAGAAGTCACTGCTTATATTCCATAGGCAAAATTGATCACAACTGGGTAGCTTTATGACCTGTCTTACCTCAAGAAAGGTATGAAATCCGCCTCATAAGAATCATTGGCGCTGCGTATATTTACATCTGGTCGATCCAGCCTATAAACATCAGTGAATTGGGCAAATTTAGAAACTTGTACCAATTAAACAACATTTGACTTTTTTTAAAGCAATTAGTTGGTAACTTACTGATGCTTACTAATTCTTATTTAAGTTACATATGTTTTTGAGATTCTCTCTTTTGCCAACATTTTTTCATAGTATAAAAAATTCCATGTGCATTTTTTAAGCAGGTGGTGTAACTTTACCAACCTTCATTAGAATAATTTATCGTGTTTTCTGTGAGGAATTTACAAAATAGTTTGAATTAATAATTTTCATTTGAGTTATTTTTCAGCATATTAAATTTTGTTTACCTTTCTAAATTACATCTTATATTTACGAGCTCTTGTGTAAATTATCAACTTTTGTTTAAGTAATTTATCAACTTTTCTTCAATTAAGTTATCAACTAATTTTGGACTACCAACTCTCTTTAGAATTGATTACAAATGTTTGTTTGTCTCTTCTTGATTTACTAACTTTTCTATTGTGTTACTCAATCGGTAATAAAGCTGATAAGTCACCAACTAATGGTTCGTAATTTCATATAATAGTGGCTAAATTTAAGGGGTGAGAAATTTAGCTAAGAGTTGCATAAAAAAACAAGAGAAGTTTTCTCTCCAGAGAGAACTTATATGGTAATTTAAAAAAAAGTTGAAAACTAACTCAGGTAAAAGCCACTTATGCAAAATTAGTTGATAATTTAATGTAGAAAAAGTATTGGTAAGTAACGTGGGTAAAGTGGTCAACTGGGAAATAGATGCGTTGATATGTGAAGTGTAGGCACGTGTTAAAACTTTTCCAAATCTAAAAATAACTCATTGCCGAAGAGAATGCGACAAAATAGTAGATTGAGTTGTTAAGGCCCGCCGGAGAAAGGCCCTTCCAGCTAATTGGGTTTGTTATCCCCCTTCTTGTTTTGTGGACTAGTTATGTTCTGAAGCTCCTGCTTCTACTATCCAAACTTTTACTTGAATGAAAATGCTATAAACTCTTTTTCGACAAAAAAAAAAAAAAAATCTAACATCTTTTAAATTAAAAATATACTAAATAAATGTTGGTAAGTAACTTAAATCGAAGTTGCTAATCCAAACGTAATGGTTAACTTAATGAGAGAAAATATGGCAATTCACACAAAATGGGTTGGTAATTTCATATTATAGTCAATGAATTTAAAGGTGTTACTAAGACTCCGTTTGTTTCACGAAAATGTGACATCTCTCGAAAATGTTTTCTAGGAAGTTCTTTTTCCAAATAAATGATAATATTTTCTAGTGTTTAGATGAAACTTGAAAATTAATTAGAAAATATTTTCTATTGTTTGGCATGAAAAATTTAACCCAAGAAAAATTACCAAAAAATTTGAATTTTTAATTATTTTTTCTTTTCTTTTTCCTTCTTCCTTGGCCAATCATTGACCACTGGCTACAAATGAGGGACGAGCTCACCAACCTTGCAAGCCTTGGATGAGCCTGTCCCTTGCCCATGGTTGATTGTTGACTGTTGCTGCGGTGATTGGTTGAGGAAGAAGGGAAAAGAAAAAAATAAAAAATAAAAACTCAATTTTTTTAAAAAAATTATCGAATGTTTCATTAACCAGGGACCTATGCACAAGTGCCGAGGACCCACGCATGGCTTTTGTGGACCTAGGCTTGAGTGCTAGGGACCAAAGCTCAAGTATTGAGAACACAAGCACAGTCATTATGGACTTAGGCTCAAGTGTCAGGTCATTAAGCATGCGCATAGGCACTAGGGCTTTGAGCCCGAGTGCCAAAAACCTAGTCATGATTGCTGGGAACTAGCGTTACAAAGTCTATGCCCAAGTGTTGAGTTTCATATCTAAGTGCCAATACTTAGTTGTATTTTGGAAAATGTTTTTCGATTTTTTAAAGAGGAATTTATTTTTGAATTTAAGCTTAGGTTTCCCATTGATTAGAAAAATATTTTTTGTTGACACATTTTCTCAAGCTACCAAATGCCATAAATTGTTTTCCGTAAAACAAATGAAGCTTAAGAAAGTTTTTTTTTTTTTTAATTTAAAAAAGCTGGTATTCTTAAGGCCTTTGGTAAAATTGGTAAATTGGAAAAGAAGTCTTTTCGTTGTTAGGGATAAATAAATTTATATTTAAAAATAAATAAATACTGATAACTAAGTCAAATAGGATTTAATAATGCAAAATTGCTGGAAATTAATTGGAGAAGCTAGCAATCACTTAAATTGAGTTTAACAATTCCTACGAAGAGTTAATTTTTTTTTTTTAAAATTTGGCGAGTCAAACAAAAAAAGTGGCAATTCAATAGAGAAGTTAATAAATTAAAAATTTGAAAAATACAATTGGGAAAAAGCAACTCAAACGAGAGTTAATAACCCAAGTAGCTCAATAGGAGAAAAGTGATAGGTCACACAAATAAAGGCTTGTAATAATTGGTAAATTTAAGGCGTCAATAAGAAAAGTAAAGAAAATATTATCAATGAAAAGAAATTTTTTTGTGAGAAAAAAGAGAAGTTGAAAGTATATATATATATAAAATAACTAACTCAATGGCGAGGTGGTAAAACAACATGTCATTTTGTAAGGAAAATAAAATTGATAATTTTAAAAAGAGATGGTAAATTTAACAATAAGGTAAGTAAGATCCGTAAAAGGTGGTAACTTAATAGAAAATTTGGTAAAAAATTGTAACATTGGAAAGCAATACAAATGAGAATTGACATTGCTAACAAAAACAAAATGGTAAGTCACACAAATAAAGATTGGCTATATTTATATAAGAGTTGATAAATTTGTGACGTGCTTAAGAGAGACAAATGCTAGGTGACTACGATAGAAAAAATGCCAGTTGATAAAGGGCAACCAAAGTTGGTAAATTATAAACAAAAAGGTGAAAATAACATTTGTAAGTAACTCAAACGAAATTTAGTAACCCATAAATAATTGATAATTTTATCGAAAAAATTTGGTAGGTCACTCGACGGTAAATTTATGTAGGAGTATGTTAATTTGAGACATTGACCAAAAAAGGACAAATAAATTTTGTAAAATATAAGAAAGGTAGATATCTCGAAAAATTGTTAAAAAAAAAAGTTAGTGTGTTTATAAATGCACTTATAAGTTATTAACGAGTTTTCCAAAAATCAGGTTGTCGATAACTTTTTTTACAACCACATTTCAATACTTACCAATTTTTTCGGACGTACACCGGCAAGAAATGAGTTTTTATTTTAAAGATGAAACCGTACAGTACTTCACACGCATGCCGCAGGAAGACTACTTTTTCACAGTCACATCTCTGGGTGATTTGACTGATGTTCCCATGACAGGGCCCAAGAAGACAAAGGACCTAAATATGCGCAAGCGCAAGCGCACGCGCAAGTGATGGGATTGCAGGCCCACCAAGCCGAGCCATCATGGGAGCAGACTTTTCTGAAACTGTGGCACCCACGTTTTGAATGAATCTCACTCCCACACGGGCCGTACAAAATTGCAGAGCTGTTGACTCTATTATGAAATCACCTGATTAGGTCCCTCTCCCCTAGCCAGCAAACGTTTTTTTTTTTTTTTTTTTTTTTTTCAGTCCTACTCTATACTTATTCTATACTCACTTTTAGATTTTTGCCCTGTCTCTTACAGGGTATGGGCGTCGAAACCCACTCTTGAAACTTATGCGTCCCCATCCCATCCCTTCCTGAGAAGGTGGGGGTTTGAACCCCTTACCTCCCCTTTCCATGTTGGAAGAGTGGCCACTGGGACGAATCCTAGTGGTTTCCAGCAAACGTTCTTACTTGCATTTGAAAGTCTCAAAGGGTGCATTTATTTATAGGGTACATCGAATTTATATGAGCGCATTCCATCACAACCCTTTGATTTTATGTGTCTTAAATGAAATTGAACAAAATTAGAGTCAAGAACATATGTATTGTGCGTGCACATAAGCTAAACCTATTTAAATGAGTCATAAACCTATTTTTTAATCCATATTTGATAAGCTAAGTTATTAAGTAAGTTAATTATATTTAGTAAATGGATTCAGAATGGAAAAATTAAAAATAATATAGGCATTAAATGGGTTCACAATTTATTTATTCCCAACCCATCTCTATAACTCACTCGCTCATTCTACGTTCCCATCTTATCTTGGGTATGAATTTTCTTAAATTGACTTAAATATAGAAATATTTTAGCAATATGGTCAAGTTTGATAGGTCCAATATAAACCAATTACTTCTAATTGCATGATGGGTCATAGGTCTGTCACATGGAGTCCAACATAGAGACCATGTTAATGATTTTTGGGATTATGTTTAAGTAATCAATATGGCAACCATAGATAGATCATGAAAGCATGGTAATCACTCAACTGCACGGGATAAGGGTAAAATTATGATATGATATCCAGAGTCAAATGCCTAAGAGATCTCTATTCATCGGACATTACTAAAAGTAAAATTTTGCCCCACCCGCAAATTCAATTATACGAGCAAAGTTTCTCAATTGAGTGACTACTTTAGCCAAAAGGCCATAATGTATTCAAAGTTATCAAATCCAAGATGCAAATATTCCAAAACAACTTAAATTTTTACCTAGTTAAATTTTTACCTAGCTTTTTTCTTTCCATTTCACTATTATCAAATCACCGCAGATATACATGCCTTGCTTAATGTAATAGTTTCAAGGCTTTGCAAGTTGCATAATAGCCACTGGTTACTATGAGAAAAAGAACTTATAATGAGCTGCAAATTCTTGAAGAAGTGGATCCCATAATAATTTCAAATTATTTATTTTTTTATGGTCAAAACATGTTGTTAATCTCTCAATGGATTAAGGGCATTTCTCATAGTTTGAATTCTTGCTTGATTTATCTATATTAGTACTAGTAAGCACTTGAATTTAGTTTCACATCCCAAGAAGACAATAATAATCTTTCGAATTATCCACAAGCAATTAATGTCCTTTTGATTTTCGATTAAGATACTTATAGATTTCCTTATAAAAAAATGTGATACCTCATTAGACTCATTGATTATCATTTAAGTTTTACAGAAAAAACATTCTTCACTGAGCATCTTTTACAGAAATTTCATTTGCTTGGCAACATAGCTCATGCGATGCGGCTCTCAAAATGTTGTTTTTATTTAACGAGAAGAACCTAATGTTTTTTCGAATATACAGCTATATAGATAATATTTGAATCTTGGCGACAAATTCATCAATAAGTATCTTTTCGCTGAGAGAAGCTAAAGAAAAGAAAGTAAGCCCTAACTCTCCGGCGTCATATAGCACAAGTGATAACCTACCCGCTTACAAAAATGCAGGTGCTCCTTATGAAGCATAAAAAAGAGAAAATGCTGTCCTCAAGAGCATCGGGATACACTAATTTCTTATATAATTCACAACAATAAATGGATTTATCAATTTATGACGTGTGATTTAGGAATGGTTGGTAACCCCAGTGACTTTCTGGTGCTGTATACTTTTCTCTGGAGCTTGTAAGGGAGTAAAACCCTACGGGCCACCATCCTCAAAAAGAAGAAATTGGAAAATCTGTCCTCTCAGATTTTCTTTAGTTGACAACTCAGTTAGTGACGTAGAGTTGTTTATTTCATAAAAAAACAAATGAATTAGAAAATATTTTTTAAAGTATGATGGCTTCCATTACTTACAAAAATGAATGAATAAAAAATATTTTCATTATTTACAAAATTATTCAGACATAAATAATTATGAATAATAAAAACATTCTTCATTAGTTAATCATTTCAAGCAATCATTTTTTTTTTTTTTGGAAATTTTTTCCTAATTATTAATTTCCTACAAAAATATAGGGTATGATAAATGGTCTAAACTTAAGTAAGATTGACCTGTTGTGAAGAAGTTTTGATCGAGCATACATTGCAACCAATTATTTTTTGGAAAATATATTTGAAGTTATTTGTTTTCTGTGAAACAAACATGGTATTACAAATAGTCTAAATTCAAGTAAGATTGACTAGTAGTGAAGAAATTTGATTGGACATGCATTTAAAATGATAATTTTTAGAAAATACTTTCTTAGTTATTTATTTTTTGCAAATTAGATGGAGTACATTAAATAGTCTAAACTTAAGTAAAGATCGATTGGTAGTAAAGTTTGACTGGACATGTATGTGTTAAAATTTTTTATCACGATTTATAATCAATCATTATGAATCCGAAGGCTCTATATCTAACAATCCAATGATTATGAAATGTCCTTATAAAAGGTATTGAAGAGAAACCCTACACTAGAGACGGAACATCCGTATTTACCTTTGTATATCTTTTTTCCTCATGATGTGAGAATTGGGGACCTTGTCAAGTCTAGGGTTCATTCCTTCCTTTCTTCCTTCCCTTCTTTTTCCCTTTACTCTGTTATTCTTTAATGGTAGTGTCTATGTAAGTAAGATACTGCACGCTCCCAACAATACCTACTGAGTGATAAAAACAAATGATTGACTTCACATCCATGTTCTCATGCATATGGGCAAGAGCCAGCGGGAGAAGATGCCAACACAAAGCATCAGTAGAATCACCGAAAGTTTGTGATAACAATAATTGAGGGGAAGTTTTTTCTTAGCTAATTAGGTGACTGTGTGGTCCATAAATCCCACTTTAATCGCTGAGGAGTAGTAGATAGATATGGTTCTAGATTCATTGGCTATCTGCCGACCTCATCGGCCCTGAACTTTGTTGTTTTGGACCTTCTGACTCTTGGAGAAAATGGATATATAATTGATCTCGTCTATGAGAGAGTTTTTTCTTGATGCAACGGGCTAGAAATATTGTATTATGAGGTTGATAAGATTGTACATTGTTTGCTTAATGCAAATTAATTTTTTGAGAAGTGATTGCGACGTAGAGGATTTTGGATTTGTTTATACACTTGTTCATATCACGCCGTATCATTTAGTATTCCATTCTTATGTACCGTCCATGTCTCTATGAATACAAACACACATGACGCATGGCACGAAAAATATATTAATATTAAATAGGCATTTGGCTTTCAATGCATTTGTTAGAATGTCCAAATAAAAAATTTAACCTCTAATCGGAAGGAGAGTACATATAAGCAAAAGGCATTACAATAAAGTATTTGAACGATGTGAGATCTTATTTATTGAATATTTAAATACATGAGACTGCGCAAAGAGATAAGGTCTTCAACACGTGTGCAGTAAATGAATTCTAATAAAATACTTTAATTTTATAGCATTTGTAGATGCGTAAATAATATTTTATACTCGAGTATACTTTATATGATCCTTAATAGATTTATGCAGTCTTTTGTGTATGCTTGTTTTAGAAAGAAATTGTTCGGATGACAACGGGGATGACATATTTCAATTAGTAAAGGTGATGCCAACTGGCTGAGATACCAGACTTAGTCAAGAGCATCATTAGAATTAGAAGTGCTTGAACTATCATTATAGGCTTGTAAATATTTTATAGCTAGGCAAAAATTTAAAATAATACATTGAAAAGTGACAATATAACACCTACTAAAAAAATTAAATCGTAGCACAAAAATAAAGAAGCTGTGATAAGATCCATTCGGTTAAATCATTTGTTAGGAAAACATTTGGGCCTAAACAAAATCTGAGTATCTGTGATAAATTAAATCGACATGTACCACCCATTATTTTTTGGATAAATACCAAAAAATTTCTAAATTTATAGTATCCGTGCCAATGTAGTCCTAAACTTTTTCATTTGATCAATCTTGTGCTGAACCTTTTGATAATTTATCAATGTGGTCTATCCACCCAATTTTAATCGAAAATTATTGACGTAAAAATGCTAGTGTCCTATGTGGCACCTTTGGTGTCGACATGAATAATTTTTATAAAATTTAAAGAAAATTCAGATTTTTAAGTTTTTATATATTGCTGCTGATGAGGGCCTCACAATCCTTGTTGGCCATGAGCGAGGAACCTCACCCAAATTTGGTGAGCACCAACCTCACTTGGGGTTGGTGAGGGCAAGGTCACTTAGATTAGGCAAGGGCAGCTCTCACCTTGCTTTTGCTAGCCATCATCTGAGATTGGCTACCGGTGTTAGTCATGCCATAGGAAATGGCCAATATTGATTAGACTACCATATTAGTATATTCTGGTTAAAATTGATCGGAATAACTACATATTTATGTTGTAATAAATCTGCTTGTGAAGTTATCAAAAGAGGGGGTCTAGCTATACCCATCTATTTTCTTATAAATCACATAAAGATCATGAGATATAGCGACAAGTCAATAGTGGGCTTCTCCCTAAATCACTTTCATTCTAAATCACTTTCATTCTCTACGTTGTAAAAGTGATTTCATGTCGCCAAAATTGAACGGAATCGTCAGTATGTAATGGTCATAATTCAAGATCAAAGGACGACGCATGTGGAATGCACCACGTGCTGCTACGACTGGCTGCTAGTTCCACACGTGGTGCGACACCTAACTTCAACTCAACTCCATCCAACTTGTTCTCGTTCCTCCATTCCAACGGAGATCAACACGCGCAAAAATAAGACTCCCCCAAAAACAAACAGAGTCAAAGAAAACACAAGTGTTGACCATGACTCTGACTCTCCCGCGGGTTCTTCATTTTCCAAAGTGCTGAAAAAACTAGAACCCTAGAATGGGGAAGGAGGAAGACCGCGCACCGAGGACAAGGTCTCGTTTGCCGAGTGATTGTCGTCATTCAATGAGAGAGAGAAAGAGGGAGAGAGGGGAGAGAGAGAGAACGGGTATTTGTATTACCAATTTGATTCAGCGTAGACCTGCGCACGCTAATACATGCAATCCCCGGTTCACAAGTGGGAAACGGTACGGATTTACACGGTAGGGGAGCCACAAAAAATGAGGGAAGAAGACCAAGAAAAGGTTTTGTCTCTTGTCTCCTGTGGCGACTCTGATTAAACCGAGAACATGGGTGCTGCTTTTCAGCTTTGACGTCAACATTTACCTGCTCCAGATGAAACTTATCTCTCTATATATAGCCACTTGGAATTAACCTTAAAGGCATCACCGATGAGGAGCAACCCCCCTTGGGAAGTAAGGGTTCCAACATGAGGGCTTCTCATTGCTCTTTTGCTCGCTCTCTCTCTAACCACCTCCTCCTCCTCCTTTTAGCCATTGCTGCTCAAGTTCGAGCAAGACCTCTACTTGCAGGTAGCCCTTCCGACTTTGTCCATTTCACTACAACATTATCTTTCCACTCGCCACAGTCTGATGTTTTTGGACGATGCTCTCATTTTAGTTGGAGTTTTTTTTCATGTCTATTACATGAGTAGTTCATTCATGACAGTCTAGCTAATGATCTGGTCATTTCAATTGGTATCAGCATAAGATTTTTTGCTGCATGCAGTTTTTCCAAAAAATAAATAAATTACCTTTCATATATGAATGACGAGAAAGAAGACTGAAAGCTGTCTCGGCTGCTAATAAACCGCTTTTGATTTCCAAGGATATCTTGTATTTCACTGGAAAAGCTGAAACTGGTAACTGAAGAATTATATTGCGTGCGAACTGCAGAGAGGTTGATGATGACAATTGAAGACTATGGGAGGTCATTGAGGCCACTGCCTCTGCGACATGCGGCATCACCACCTTTAATCAGGCCATGCAAAGAGATGCCTGCAACAGCGGCGACGATGACAACGGATAACGATAGTGATGACGAAGTTATGGGAGCCACATACTCTCCACCCCCACCTCCTCCAAAAGTAGCACCACCGATCCACCAAATCACAGGCTTAAACTCTCCTCCTTCGGACAAAGATTTAATCATATCAATGGTTACTGATTTTGACTTTGAGGCACCATCAAAGTCACCACCGCCACCTCCAAAAGTTTCACCTCCACCGAAGCAAGTGAAGGATGATCTTGAGGCGCCGTCAAGACCACCACCTCCATCTCCCCAACCAAACACCCCAACGACACCAGGGACAGACGATGTTGAGGCGCCATCAAAATCACCACCTCCAGCTCCAAAAGTAGCACCACCGACCCACCCATTCTCATGCTTAAACTCTCCTCCTTCGGACGACGACTTGATCATGTCAATGGTTACTGATTTTGACTGTGAGGCACCATCAAAATCACCACCTCCACCTCCAAAATTTTCACCTCCATCAAAACAAGTGAAGGATGATCTTGAGGCGCCATCAAGACCACCACCTCCAGCTCCCACAGTAGCACCGCCACAGAAACCAACCCCACAGAAACCAGCCAGGACCGAAGATTTTGAGGCGCCATCAAGATCACCACCTCCAGCTCCAAAAGCAGCACCCCCACAGATACCAGGGATCAACGATTTTGAGGCGCCATCAAAATCACCACCTCCACCCCCAAAAGTATCACCCCCAACCCACAATATTAACAATTCCGAGAGGACATACAAATCACCGCCGCCATCTCAGAATTCATCACCTTTGACCCACCAGTTAACCAAAGAATTTGGCGGACTTATTATGATTCAATCTGAAAGATCCCCGCCTTCTGCTGAGTCTTATTATTCAGCTTATTAATTCCCTTCACAGTCCTTAGTTCGGACCTTCTTTTAATTTTGGGCGTGTTGATTGGTTGATTCTGTGGCTGCTGAACTTTTTTTGCGTCGAGTGTGGTGTGAGTATGAAGTGTTTTCACGGTACACTACTGTAAAGTAGCAGCTAGTCAGTGTACTTTGCAATCAGATGGAAGTTCAGCTGGATCAGCTCATATCTGTGTGAAGCTCCAAATTATAGTTAGCTGGGCACATATCTCAGAGTTGACCGAGATACCAAGAGTATTTATCCAGCTAAGCTGCGTGGCTCATACCATTATTTTATAAATTTTCAGGTAACTGGGATTAATAAAAGAAAAACATGCTTCATGGATTAAGAATAAGTTCTCGCTTTCTCGGTTATACCAAGAAAATCTTCATCATCTTGTAGATATTGACTTGCTCGCGGTTTGGACTTTTAAGTACCTGATTGGACTTGGAGTTGAGGAGCTCCCATTGAATATTGCCAATTAACTGAACTCGTATCTTGACACACAATCACGTGTTTGCATCTTGATCTCGATATTCTGCTTGGGGTATATAATACTGTTCATCCCATTAACGAATCTCCAACCAAATGTTTGTCTGTATCTTGTCCATGTAGAACCACTTTTTGAGCTATGGATCGAGCAAGACTTGAAAGGTTCATGCTATTTTCCCAATAAATAATTTCTCACCATAAGCAAAAGCAATGAAAGTGAGCAAAGAAAGAGGAAACTTTATTCCACGGAAGGATTCAGAGTGATTGAACTTTCATCTTTTGGTCTGCGCTCGCCGACAAAGGAGGCGCAAAATATGAAGAGGATGACTTTTTCTTTGCCGTCTTTGCATTTTTAGTAAGTTTTACCGTCAAAGAAGTACATTTAGATCTATAAATTATTTGTATTTTGCCATGTTTGCAGTAATTTGTCGAACTCAAAAGTAGTGCATCAGTCAAGAGTTAGAAGTCTACAATACAAAATACGTTTTTCGCTTAGGTAGTAACTTTATAAGTTTTGAAAGTGATTTCTCTGCGAGGTGAAAATTAACGGTAACTTTACAACTTGAGTAAATGCTAATATATATAAACTCATTTCTTCATTGATACACTTAAAAGAATCACTCTATATATAAGCAAAAAGAATGTCTCTTTTTATTGCACTACACTAGGTTGAAGAGATAATAAAGAAAATCGGACATTTTGGAATAAAATATTTTTCAGCAGTTTGTTGACACCTAATTTTCAAGTCCATATAAAAAAATTCAAAAAAATTAACTAATTAAAATTTAAAATAGAAAAAGAAAGGGACGTGAGGGGGCCGGGTCGGGCCGAATCTGGCCTTGGCCCAACCCGCCCTTCCTTCTTTCCTCTCTCTCTCGCACGCATGGCCCGCCCCCCTTCCTCTTCTTTCCCCACGTCGTGCGGCCCGGCCCAGCCCAGCTCTTTCCCTTTTGGCCCGGCCCGCGCTCGAATTCGTCTTCTCCTCCAGTCGTCTTCTGCGCGGGGACGCAGCGAAGCAGAGGAGCACCAAACAGGGAGAAACAAAAAAAAAAAAAAAAACATAGAGAGAAACCAAGAGGAGAAAGGCGGAGAGAAGGCCGGAGAGCGAAACCCAGGATCCGAGAGCCAACCCCGGAACGCCCAGCCACCGCCGGTGAGTCGCCGATCGCCGCCAACTCCTCGGAACTCAGGTTGGTATTTTAACAAACATTTGGTGTGCATTTCTTGATTGAGCCGGCCGGAGCTCATCCCGACCAGCTCGGGCGAGCTCCGGCCACCATTCATCCCCGCCGCACTCTCCGTTGTCCTGGCATGCCCCAGTAGCCCCCCTAGGTTCGCATTCGAGTCTCGGCCGAGCCCGACACCCTTGCCTCCCGGAATGCTCGCTATCTGTTCGGTGAAATGCCCCAACGAAAACCGCCCCTATTTTCGCTATTTAGGGCCCCCCTCGCACCCCTCTCTTTCTCTGTCTCGTATCCCTCTCCCTTCTACACGCTTGCTGGTTCGTGTTCTTGGAGCTGCGTCGCCGGAACCGAAGATAAAAGGGAGCTGCGGGTCCTTTTGCACACACACCGTCGTCGGAGTTCGCCCAAGACGGTCCTCGCCGCAGCCGCCGGACCCGGCCGACCTCCGACGTCGAGGGCGGTCGCCGCCCGCCTAGCCGAGGCGGCACCGTCGCGGTTCTCAGCTGGAGAGGCCGCCTGTGCCGTGCGCCATCGCCGTTCCCCACTCCATCGTGGAACAGGACCCAGTGGGCCGAGAGCGGGCCAGATCGCAGATCTGGCCCGCTCGGCCTTCCTCGCCTGGGCATACGGGCTTTCTTTTTTGGGGTTGGGCCCGTCTCTCGGGCCCAAATCGGAATGAGGAAAATGTCTGGTCGGGCCTGGCCCTTGTGGGCGGGTCGACCGACCCGCCCCCCAACCGGGCCGAACCCGGGTCCGGTCGACCCGCCAGACTGGGTCAGACCTGGGTCCGGCTTGACCGGACCCGATCCGATCCGGCCCCAAAAAAGTAAAATAAGAAATAAGAAATAATAATAATAATAATAATAATAATAATAAATTTTAAAATAAATTTTAAAATTTTAAAAAAATTCGAAAATCCAAAATTGTAGGGTTTGATTGGAAATTGCCATGTTTTGCCTTTTTACTATAATTAGACCTTTATTTGTTTGCACATTGATTATATCGCATGTTTAATTTGCATATTTAGTTATGTTTAATTGCACTCGCTCAATTTTATTGCAACTCACATGTTAGCGGATAGGTATAAAATCAATCTAAACCGCTTGAAAAAAAAAAATCTTTTTTTTTTAAATGAACAAGATTACGTATTAAAATGGCATTAATTAGTCAATTAATGTAATTAAGTTCCCGACTCTAGATTCTCTGATTGTGTAGAAAGCGGGACATACTCCCGTGTCTCGCTTGGTTTTTAGCCGACTCCAATAAGTTAGTGGCGACTCCTTATTGCAAAAATCTTTTAAAATACCTCAATGTTATGCGAGGTATGGACTTGGAAGAGCCCGTGCCTAATCATGGGCCTTAGATCCATGCTTTAGGTAATATTTCTAAACGTATTCTCTCCCCTGGAGGGGTAGGTCGCGACACAGTTTATATAAGCATATTTTAAATTCAATAACCTTTTTCTTAAAAAGGGAAAAGTCCGATTTTTATGTCATTTTTCTTCCTTTCAATTGGTTTATTATTCCTAAGTATAATTACAATAAGCTAGCATCATTTTCATAAGTAAAAGTAATCTCCTGTATTAACAAATCTGTGCTCACTCATCTTCACTTAAATTAGTAAAAAGGTAATGTCATGTACGTCAACGACTTTTTCTAATGTAAAGTTGATTTTATAGTGTCTCAATGAAAAAGGGGCGAGGAAAATTAGCGAGGCACGCAGTGCTATTGCCCCGTGTTAGAACTTCTTAATCGTGCAATTATAAACTATGGGACTATTTTTGTTCACAATGTCAAAATGAAAAATTTTGATTGTTGGAATTGATGCAAGCCATAACTAAAAGAAGTGAGAGACCAGCAATGCAACCACGCGGTACGACAATTGTTTATATTTATGTAGATATCGAACTTTCGACTCCACTAATTTCGAAATATGCACGCAATCTGCTCCTTTTTACATATGTTGATATTTCTACTCAAAGGTTGATTGATGGGCATGGCCCCTAACATTACTATGAGCAAGAGACTCTACAAGATTAGCCGTTTCCAGAATTAAGTGCATGACCACTTATATATGGAACTAAATTATCTATAGTCCAAAATTGGCTGAGATTGTATATGTCAATCATATATTATAAATATGAAAAAATTATAATAAACATATAGGTTGACGATCGTGGCTCTTGTGATCATTATGAGTAAAAGATATGTGGTTCAAGTATGAGATTCATAATATATAAATCAAATATATGACTACTTATGCTCGCTAACTTATAATCTAAGATTGATTAATTTTGTATACGCTAATAGATCTAACGCTTCAGAAATACATGAATACTAAAATTAGCATACATAAATTTATTTTAGCCCCGGGCTATCACTAATTTCTTATATGATGAAGTAAAGATCCCAAATTAGAAAACTAGCTAGTACACGTGAATTGCATGGGCACGTGGGAAAACCCGAGGAAAGCCCCACGGCTTCTCGGAATTGGCCGTTGATTCGGCCTGGCCATGCCTGGTCCCTCCTACTCTGGAGACTTGAAATGGACCCGACACGACCGCATCGGCAATCGTCGTCCTCTCTCTCTCTCTCTCTCTCTCGGGTTTTGGTGAGAGCAGCTGGAACTCCAAGAAAGCCGATGCGGAAGCAATCTGCTGCCACCATAAGAATCCGTTCTCTAGCCGCTTTTGTGTGATATCTTTCGGGAAGCACGAGGGGGGGTATTTGGATTTCGTTGCTCTGTTCTCTTCAGATGGAGCAAGCGTCTAAGGACAGCACGAACGGGACTCTGCAGGGCTTCTCTCGAGTGACCGATGCTCCAGTTCTTTGGAAATCTCGAAAGAGATCAGGTATCGACTGCCTAAACAATCCAATTTACTCGACTCTGTTTCTGAATATGGGTTTAAGTTGAAGAAAACTGATGATTGATTGATGCATGCTTGGTTGGGGGGAGGTGGGGATTTCATTTGGGGACTAACTGTAGCAGAACCCATCTGGGTTTTCGAATGGGGCTGTGCATGATCGGGGAAGATAGGGTCTTGTGGAGGACTCTATTATAGTTTGACTTGTTTTCCTACTTGCTGTTACCTGAATTATGTTAAGCGTTTGAACAGTGCATTTTCTTGCGCCTTCATTTGCTTCCTCAAAGGAGGGTAATGATCTTACTCAGTACATAAAATTCCATCCGCCCGGAAAATGGAAGACAAAAAGAACGTCTCTTGGTGAAATTCTTTTATAGTTCACCTCTTATTCTTCCCCTCTGAAACGCTGGTGCTTGAAAATGTGCATGTCTAGGACTCTGTCTGTCATGCTGCGCAACTTACGTTTCATTCTTGCATTTTCTATGATTCAATCTGCTGTATAATAACGGATACCGTTGAGTCACTAACGGCCCTGTGATTTGAGTCATCATCCCAATGACTCTAGTGATATTTCACATATGATGCAATTCCCCTTTAAATTAGTGCCTCAACAAATTTTTGTCACGTCAGTAGATTTTGAGTGTTCTGCGGTTGCAGCTGCTGTGCTACCTCACTCCTTTCGTCTGATGGAAACATCAATGGATATGCTAGGAGTTGAATATTCAATAACTTATTGGTGCTCCTCCAATTTCTTAGCGATGACTTCATGATGACGTTACTCTTGAGTTCTTTTATCAAATTTAGGCTATGGCTTGGGACGAGATTGATAAGTTGCAAAATTGGTTGGCTACTCATCACTTGCGCTTAATATTGTTCTCCTTTTATGTGATTCCTCAATCTAATAATCGGGAAAAGTTTGCCCATTTTTAAACTAAAACTCTGGTGTTCCTAATGAAATACGGATCCCACCTATTTTATTTGTTTGCAAGTCTCGGTGAACCCTGACCTATCGTGTCATTACATCTCAAGCTGCACGATCTTCCATAGTAAGCTTCAATATCTCCCAAAGATTCTTTGAAATCTAAAGAAAGTAAAGTCCTTTTCTTTTCAGACATCTGAAAGTAAAAGGAAGACATTATTCATCCACGTTTGCATGTTCTGAGTGGGATTTTTTGTATTCTTTAGGTTTGGAATAAATATTTTGCCAAGCATCATATCTGTTATTATTCCTCTTTTGAAATTTCTTCTTCCTATTGCCGCATACAGAAGAACATTTGGTGGTATTGATACTTGGTGCCACGAAGTATATCTGTAACAAATATTATGGGCACTCTATATGTTGCTCGATCCTAGTTAGAATTGATTCTCAATTACTTGGGATTATGAATGCTATAATTTGATATCCACAGCAAATGCCTGGAATTTAGACAAGACCATCGCAGACACTGCTGATGATACACCTACTAAACAAGAAGAGAGGAGGATGGAGGAGAAGATGCAGGATTCGACACCACTCTCCGTTCTTTCTGGGAAGCGCAAGGCTCTGTTTGAGCCATTAGAACCGATAAATGATATCAACAATAGAAGACCATCTGCTGAATCCCTGCTCCCACCACCAGATTTCGACACTGCAAGCTATCCACGCGGCTGGCTAGTTGGAAAGAAGCGCAAACTAGTTAATGTGGATGTTGTCGAAAGCATGAGAAGAATTGCCATTCAAGAGATGAACAGAAAGGTGCAACTCCTATTTATCTCTTAAGTCATCCTCAGTCTTGCTTGTTCATTATATTAGAAAGTCTGAAACAGAGAACTAAGGATCATGTGCTTGCAATTTCCGCGTGCAGGACCGGGAAATTGTTGGCCTAAATGAGCAGCTGGAAGAGGACTCTAGGGTACTGGAACATCTTCAGCTACAGCTCCTGGAGGAAAAGAGGAAACGTGTGGAAATAGAGAGGGAAAATGCAATGCTGCAGGATCAAATATCAATGCTGATGAATATGATACAGGAGAATGACCCGATAGATGAAGAAAGGCAAGGCGAGCCATAATCAATGACTCTTTGTTGATAAATAGTTTTCTCAATTCTGCATAAATCTTGTCTAGTATTCATCTTATATAGCTAAAATTGGCTATTCGAATGTTAGTAATATCATCAGTGGATCCTCGTGCATATCATATCTCTAGTGAGCTTGAATATGTTCAACTCTGGTGGTAGTCCAAACCTACATCTATCGAGCTGTTGATTTGTGTATTCTGTACCCGGTTTCATTGGATCCCATGTAAATATTCAAAGCACAAGTTAAGTTGTTAGTTTCCTATGGATTATGGTACTTCTATCAAACAACAAGCAAGATAGATCAAATTGCATTTTCTTCCACTTCAGGACTTACGTCGAGAATAGAAAGTCAAGGAGAGAAGACCTTTCTTTGTTTGGTTTCTGAGACAGCCTGTGATATGAATTACTCCTTGACTTCATCTGTGCTACTCGTGGCTGGTGATTCTTGTTTTGAGACCCTGTGTTCTACGCAAAGAGAGAATGTATGGTTCCACAATGGTACCGGGATCTTGGTTTGAGATTCCGTCCCTTGTGCACATTCCAGCCATTTGGCATCATAAAATATGCATGTGTTGGTGAATGGGAATGTAAATAGCTTTATCAACGTGAAGTTAATTTATAAGAGTCCCCTTTTGGATAGCCATGACAGTTCTAGTGGGTTTCAGGGTTGTAGGTTTCAGTTTTGCGGACGGGGGTTGCATGCTCGGTTGAATTGCCGACAGAACGCATGGACTTGCGAATGTTTCAGTCGAGGGAGCTATGTGTGATTAGAAGTAAACTTCTGTGAAATTTGGGAACCAAATGTGGAAGGTATTCACGACTAGACATGGCTAATGCCCTACAGATGGAACGCGTGTATTGCTTTCGTGTTGCTCGAAAAGGTGAAAAGAAAAGGGACTTTTCATCGCCCTGCGAGTAATAGAATGAGCCAGCTTTTGCCATTGCAAATACTAAGACTCAGGATAAGTTAAGTTTCTATTGGATGACATAAACCTGCTCATTCCTATTATTCTTTGCGTTAAATGCATTTTTACCTTCTTTTTTTAGCTTAAGATACAAGATATTTCACTGTTTCTGTTCTTTTTTCCTTTTTCTTGAATCTCAACCTCCGCCCTCCGAAGCACTTGGACTTTCAGATAAGAACGGTGAACTGGCTACTTTCGGTCTCTTTTGAGTCCCTTTAACTTTGACAGGAGATGGATGGATTCTCATCTCTCTCTCCCTCTCTCTTTTCATCTGAATAATAAAAATTATAGCGTGAAAATAGTTATACGAAAACGTTCCGAAAGATATTTTTGTAACTTTTTACATGACGGATCAATTAATTCTACTTTGATTCCTCAAAGAATCCTCAAAGGCCTGCACGGAAACTTCATGAGGATTTCTTTGGGAAGTCCCATCGGTGCTTTAAGTCCCCATGAAGAAGAGAGCAAATTCTATAATTAATTGAGGAGATCTTCTATGCTATAAGTACGTTTGACTGATTCTATTACGGGATTGGGTATCACTTTGTTGTGTAGCAAGACTGAACATCATTTCGTAATGCGATCAAATTTCTTGCCGGCAAGCAGGTTGCCCATATTCAACATCTTAACTAGAAAGATCACTTTCAAAACAGATGTACAAGAAGTTGAATTATGAAGCTATGCTGATATCTAGTGGGCAGGGGCTGACTTTATCGAAATTTCCAGTCCAAAAGCAAAGCATTGAATGAAAACCAAAAAAGAGGGGCCAATATGCTCCTAGACCTATATAGAGTTTTCCCCACCTCTTAAGCTTTCCACACGTCATATGCCTATGCTTATGCCCAAGGACTTTTTTACATGCAATCACGAAAGAACGTATTAGTATTGAGTCAAATACAACCAATAAAATCACAGATTCAATAACCAAGGAAGCTCTCAAGGCAAGACAACCTAACCAACTTCTTTCACACAGCTTTCACAATCCAAGAGATTGCTCAGTGAGGCCCATCATCTAAAGTAGAACTTTATCACTTCAATATCTATTATTTTTTTTATAGGAAGTCTTCCTTTTGATTACGTCATATGCCGGCTAAATGTATAATTAAATTTTGAATTTTATTACGATATGAAAGTACTCTTTAACTCTCATTTAACCATGGTAAACATGTTACCAACTTTAAAATTCGGGAGAGTTTTGGCTGCGTTAGAAGAGCCACATCTCTTGTCCCATTCGACGAAGCAAAACCTCATTTGGTTTAAGGCTGTCTTGCACTTGTTGTTTAGTGGTGGTGGTACTGGTGGTGCCACTTTCACCCATCGAAACCCCAATCCATCATAGCACTCCCAACCACAACCAAAAAAAAAAAAAAATCAACGGCAAACTTATTCGCCAACCCTTATCACTGAAACTGCAACCCTAGAAGCTGTGCTTAGTTTATCCTCCACATCCAGATATGGTCCATTACAAGATTACACATGCAGTACCTCCAAAAGTTCTGTGTAGTCATCATAGAAGGAAAGAAAACATAACCGCATGATGTTCTCTCGTGAAATAGTCTGTCGTGGGTGTCAATCAAGACTTGGTAACGAAATCTGCGCTTCTCACTTTCTCCCTCTAACTGGATTCCACTCCCAGCGACAAGAGTGACGACCACCTGAGGAACGATGGCATTTGCTTCAAGTAGAACCGTCCAGAAATATAGAATCGAGACTTTGGAGTTTGATTTCACAGCCCATCATACATAGGATTGCTCGCAACTTTTGAAATGGGAAGTTGTTAGAGTGACGATGTGATGTTCCCGACATTGTGCTTGTGTCTTGACGTGATTTACAATGATTTCATGTGTTAAGCTCATCACAATTATATTCACGTGCAGAGAAGTAATGTGAAGAGCACGCGGTTGAAACGAACATCTCACGTCTCCCGTGAATAAAATGCAAACTAGATTTCCTTGTTTCCCACTCTCATAAGAAATCTGCTTGCTGTGCTACAGATATCGTTTCATGAGCTACCGATCTAGAATTTGTAAGGGAAGAAACATCATTGGCGAGGGACCCTGTAAAGATCATTACAGATGACTTCCTCCATGACGGGTGAGGAGAGGAATCATTGTCGGTGCATCACTACAAAGAGGAAATGAGAAAAAGCCAGCACGGGGTCAAATTTTTCTCTCTTGCTGGAGAATGAAAAGACCAATTCTTAAGTTCGGTAAATCACTAGTAGATCGATCTCTTATATCAAAATGAAGGTACTATTATCTTCCTGACCAATGAAGAGACAAATTTGACGCAGGACAAGGAACTTATTGCATGGGAAAGAGAAAAGGATGAGCTCACATTCCCTTATCTTTTCTTTAATAGTAAACCAGATTCTAATGTCAGATTTGAATGTGTTGATTGGATTCTTGCGATGAAGTACAAATATTAAACTCAAGTGGACAGTGCATTTGTGGACTAAATAATTGTCAATATTCTCCTCATGCCTGTCAAGGGAATATAAGGACCAACATGGTCTAGGGTTACACGCGAGTCAAGTTGAAGCAAGGGACAAGCTCAAATGCCCTCGCCGGGTGGAAGTTGTGACAGTTGATTCCGTGAAAAGATAGAGGGAGGGAGGGAGGGAGGGAGGGGAGAGAGAGAGAGAGAGAGAGAGAGAGAGAGAGAGAGAGAGCCCTTATCTTTTGAAAGCTCAGCTAGCACAATGAAAATCTACTTGGAATCACAAGCGCTCAATCCCACTCGACAAAACAAAGAAAAACACAAAAAGCACCATACGAGTTCTTTTTATTTTCTTCTTCTTTGGATCAATGGTGGAGGACGCAGAAATTAGATTGAGAGGGGGCAGGAAAATTAGGAGGAGGCAAATTGAGAACTTTTCCGTGACATTTATCTACAAAAATATGTGAATTCATAAGGAAAATTTTAGTGCACATCTATGAGTTAAGGAGCGACGATCTCTATGAGCCACGTGTTTGTTATCATTGAGGGTAGAAAATAATATTTCTAAAGGTGATGTAACATTTGAAAGAGAAAATTAGTCACGAGCAACGAAATGTGGGTTATACCATGCATATGTAAACTCAAATGCCATTATTAATGGTTGTCGCGAGTGTTTTTTTATACTAAATTTTCCTTCTTTTTTTCTTGCAAAGAATGTGCACGTGACCCCCCAATAATTTCTCATGCACCCGTGGGTCCTCAAGCCAGCCCTTCTTCTTTTGTTCTCGTCCCAAACTCCAACTCCTAAGAATCTCCCCCCCTCTCTTTCTCTCACAAACACTCACGCACACACGCAGAGGGAAGTGCTGTTTCTTCTTTTGCTTTTGAATGCGTATCTGCACCTTGCGAACTCTTGCACTGTTCTGAACAATGGCACAACGAGCACAACTACCTCAGCTAGAACTGTCTCTGCTTTTTCTCGTGCTCCTTCTTGGCACTGCTCATGAGGTTCACAGTCTTGAAGGCAAGAAAGCTCTCAGCTTGAGAAACTTCCTCTGGGATCAGATGACCAGCACTCCCAACTGCTTCTCTCAGAAATCAAGTGAGTTTAAATCTAAAAAAGAAGGCTATAACAAGGAATTGAACATGATGAAATGGTATTCTGTGTTCGTGGACATGGCTTTTCTTTTTCTTATTTTATTCTTCCTCTTCGGGATTTGCAACTTAGAATCGCTTCTTTTTGTTAGAATGTGAGCTTTGTTCATCATTGCTTGCTTTTATGGTGACATGTAACCACGCTGCTCTCTCTCTCTCTCTCTCTCTCTCTCTCTGCGAGCGCGCGTGAAAAGTAGGAACCAGCTGTATTTGATAAAGCAAAATTTGGTTTTTGCTTTGCTTTACCATTTATTTAGCAAAGCGCCGGCTGTTATCTGCTTTCTCCACTTTCATTTATCGTTTTGCATTCACAAAACATCAGAATGACATGTTTTTTTTCCATAAATTCACTTGTCTGCCTCATGCTCGGTAACACAATGTCAATGGTTTAAGAAATGGAAGAACTATGTGTAGTTCCATCTTATGCTACTATATCCCACATCATGCAACTCATTACTCCTCACAATCAAGAAGCCTTCTCAGAAACTCTTGTTTGAAACTGTAGTACACAAGAATGGTGCAACCATATTGGAAATAGTACACCAGGATCACTGCTCAGGGAAGACCGTGAACTGGAACCAGAAGCTGCAGAAGCGCTTAATCTTGGATGATGCCCGGGTCCGAACGCTCCAACACCGTATCAAAAACACAAACTCCCGCAAAATCAAAGATGTTGGAAAAACTCAACTTCCATTAATTTCTGGCGTGCATCTTCAGACTTTAAATTACATAGTCACTATGGAACTAGGCGGTAGAAAGATGAGTGTGATTTTAGACACAGGGAGTGATCTCACATGGGTCCAGTGCCAACCTTGCAGAGTATGCTATAACCAACAAGACCCTCTATTCAATCCTTCAGCTTCTCCTTCCTACAAATCAATTCTCTGCAATTCATCAACTTGTCAGTCCCTAGAATATGCCATTGGGAACTTAGGAGTGTGTGGTCCCACAACCCCTATATGTAACTATGATGTTAGCTATGGCGATGGTTCCTACACTCGTGGTGACCTTGGCGTAGAACATCTAAACCTTGGAGCGACTCCCGTGGACAATTTCGTATTTGGGTGTGGGAGAAATAACAAAGGTCTTTTTGGAGGTGCTTCTGGTCTCATGGGTCTGGGGAGAAGCTCTCTTTCGATGGTCTCTCAAACTTCAAACCTCTTTGGTGGTGTTTTCTCATATTGTTTGCCATCTGCAGAAGTTGCAGCGTCGGGGTCTTTAGCTTTTGGTGGCGGCTTTTCGGTCTACAGGAACTCCACTCCCATTTCTTATACTGCAATGGTCCCGAACCTGCAGCTGCCTACCTTCTACTTCCTTAATCTTACTGGAATTAGTGTTGGCGGAGCAGCGATACAGTCTCCGAGTTTTGGTAAAGCTGGAATTCTGATCGATTCTGGTACAGTGATTTCAAGACTTCCACCCTCAATGTACAGGGCTCTGAAGGAAGAATTCCTGAAGAAATTTACTGGGTATCCTCCAGCACCGGGCTTCTCAATCTTGGATACGTGCTTTAATCTGAGTGCATATCAAGAAGTGGAGATCCCTACAATAGACATGCACTTTGATGGTGATGCTGAGTTGAAAGTTGATGTGGATGGGATATTTTATTTTGCAAGGACTGATGCATCTCAGGTGTGCCTGGCCCTTGCAAGCCTCACATACGAAGACGAGATTGGCATCATTGGTAATTATCAGCAGAAGAACCAAAGGGTTGTGTATGACACCGTGGGGTCTAAATTGGGATTTGCAGGGGAAACTTGTAGCTTCATATGAAAGGACTTCAAAAAATAAGTACGTGGTTGTGAATATATTCAAGAGGAAAAGCCAAGAAGCTTGTTGGCTGAAAAGAACAGCAAGTGGTTTTTTCTTATTCCACAGAAAACTAAAGTGGTATTGATTACCTACTGAGAAAGTATAAGAAACTCGAGTGGAGTGTGGTTTCTGTGTAATATCTTTGACATGCAATATTACTTTCCAAAGTAGAGTGCAAGTTATTGACATGGATTACATAAAATGGTAGTACCATTCTTCTTTTGCATATGAGACTGCTTTATAGAGGGACTTAGAAAGATAGTTAAAGCTAAAAAGAATAAAGGCATAATCTGTGATCATGAAAATGGAAAGGTTCCAACAGCTACAGTATAGCAAACAATAAAATTTCTGATAGAGGTTTACATTTTGTAAGGTACTAAGGAAAAATAAATTCCTGTTGTTTGTAGGATTACCAATCATTATGCAGGATATGGAAATTTTCATATTGCTAAGAATTATATATGCAAAAGGATGAAAGGGGAAAAAATCTCTTTTGGACTGCTTCTGCGTCAACAGTATGCTAACCTGCTAAGAGCTTCTTGAAGAAATTGCAATCTTTTGAAGAAGCCATCGTCCAATACTGAGAAACAAGCATTAGGACACCCTCATTTCACATATTATGCAGAAAATGGCCCTTTCATTACTGGGTTTCTTTCGATGAGGAGACAAGTAATTTGACAAAGAACTTCTGCATTTCTTTCCTACTCCCAGAAGACACTGTTGAAACTAACAGTGGTTGTAGGAAAAGATTTCGATCCCAACTCAACAGGAGTTGTGTTCCAAGTATCTTCAGCTCTTCAACACATTGCACATCACAAAATGAACTAGGGAAGCCATTTTACGATTCTTTGTTCCCAAAGCTCCTCCTAGAAATTGCACATTACAATATTGACCTAAAAAGGTGTTTCCATGACTTCACTTTCAAGTCAATCGTGCCCACTGAAATTCCTTGATGTTCTCCCAGAAATGGATGGTTGAGTCTTGATCACTTCTGTAAACAAGTGAAATGGAATCACTTCATCTCAATGTTACTAGAGCCAGGTCTCTTTGTGATGCTAAAGTCAATCATTTCACCTCTCAACAATTCCACATCACCCCATCTTCGTGCTTCAGAGTAAATGTTTGATAGAAGGACATAATCACCATCCTGAGTAGGTTCCAAATTTGTAAGCTCTTGGAAGGATAACTCAGCCAACTCAACATTGCCATGTACCCTACAGGCACCAAGTAACGTTCTCCACAAGACAGAGTTTGCTTTGAAGGGCATACTCTTGATCATCTCATAAGCTTCATTTAACAACCCCCATCTGCTTAGTAGATCAACCATGCACCCATAGTGTTTCATGTCAGGCTCTATCTTGTACTCCTTCTTCATGTGACCAAAGAACTCACGGCCCTTATCCACCAAGCCCTTATGGCTACAAGCGATGAGGACTCCAATAAAGGTGACCCGATTTGGTCTAACTTCAGCAATCCTCCTCTCCATCTCTGCAAACAACTCCAAAGCTTCGTCAGAATAACCATGGACAGCCAAACCCACAATCATTGCATTCCAGCAACTAACGGGTTTCATATTCACTTGACTGAATACTTCCCAAGCACGACTCAAGTTTCCGCATTTCGAGTACATGTCAACAAGTGCAATACCTAAGTAACCTTCAATTTTATATCCCTTGGCCTCTAAGGACTCATGGATCATCCCGCCAACTTTCAGAGCACCCGTCTCCGCACAAGCACCCAAAACAGAAATAAGCGTTATCTCTGTTGCTTCAATATTGGCATTTGACATTTCATGAAACAGACTTAATGCGCCATTATAATCTTTAACTTGAATGTAACCTGCAATCATCGAGTTCCAGGAAACCGCGTCTCTCTCGGGCATCTCCAGGAACGCTTTCTTTGCCGCTGCAAGATCGCCCATCCTGACGTATCGTCCCATCAAGGTATTCCAAGAAACCACATTCTTTGCAGGCATCAACTCGAGAAGACAATCCGCGGATGCGAAATCACCCAACCGATCATAGGCCGATATAATTATGTTCCACGAAGCGACAGTCCTCTGCGTCATTTCATCAAAAAGGCGGCGGGCGTGACTCACCGACCCACACTGAGAATACACATGGAGCAGAGAATTCTGAACATACTGATCCTGATCGAACCCTACCTTCCAGACTCTGCAATGAATCTCAGCTCCCTTGGAAGCGACATCAATGCGCTCAACAGCCCTCGCATCATCTTTAGTGCACCAGAGCATTTTGCCACAGGCCTTGAGCACGAAATTGTAGGTGAAGTGATCACATTCAACGCGCGCGCCATGCATGTGGTTGTAAATGAGTACAGCTTTGACGGGAAACGCGCTCTTTGAGTAAGCCCGAATCATGGTGTTACAAACAAAAGGGTTGTCCATGCTGGTTTCTTGAAAGATCGCTTGGGCGTGCGAGAGGCTACCTGCGGGGGAGAGACAAGCGAAGGATATGAGCTTGGGAACGATGCCGGAGTGGTCCCAGAGGGCTGCTTTGAGGATGGAAGCTTGGGCTTGTTCTGCTTCCTTCAAAGATCGAAGCTTTGAGACCATCTGCGTCAGCCTGCTCCTCACCATCGCCCATCGACGTGGCTACAACTCTGTAGCGATATTGCATTGCTCTCGCAGACGCGAGTCGAAAGAAAGGTCCGACCTTTCGAGTTCTGGACCAACCGTCGTACGTTGGACCTCCCAGGAACGACGATTTCGCTTCTTGGTTGTGTCATTTGATATTATAGAATCATCTCAGTTTCACCTTTTTTTGCTTCTACTTGAAAGAATTATTGAATGATTTCATTGTGCTAAAATAGATGATGATTTTGTACTTTAATTTATAAATAATTATAGTTTTTTTTTTGTCAATTCTACTCTAATCTAACACATTCTTAGATTTTTGTCCTGTTTCCTAAAAGTTGAAACCCACTCCTAAAATTTACCCATCTTCACTCCAACTCCCTTTGAAAAAATAGGAATTCCAACTCCTCACTTTCCCCTTCCATATTGGAAGGATGACTACTGAAGTTTGCTCCAGTGATTAATAACTGCAGTTAAGGCATTGCTAAATTGATCATTTTCACCCGAATGCTTTGGCCTTTATGATAGTGGTCACACCGGCACGTCATATCCATAAGCCTCTCTTGGTCCACGCTTAAGGATTTTGCGTTCTTTATAGCATCTAACTCCAAATGAGCATTGGAAATTGCGGGCTCGTTTGATCAGCAGACGTAGAAAAAGCATAGCAAACAACGAAAAGGTCAAAAAGTGAAGGAAATGTCTTCGATTTGGGATGACGAGATGCATGCGTTTTGCATCTAAAACGGCCCATAATTGTTGTCTCCAAATGTTTGCCTCTACAAAAAAATGGTGCCATTCCACTTCTGTATGAAGTAGTGGGATGGCACCCAAAAGATGAAGATACAACATCTGACATCTGTATTCAGAGATTGAATTACAAACTCAGGAGGGCAAGCACAGTGTCATCACACTGTGCAGCATAGCTTTGTATCTATGGAGGCCAAACAACTGCAGAATGCCTGATAACCTGTCAAAGGGTACCTGAATCACAACAGATTAATTACTAAAATATTCATTTCTTGGTTGCACAACACGATTTAAGTCAAAGTACAACAAATTGCAATTTATACCTGTAGTCCATGACATATTTAGATTTTCCCACCCGTCCGAGCTGCAGGATTGTCTGCTTACCATTCTCCTGAATAAAATATGTTAATATCAGCCTTCATAATCACCAGTTTGGGACCATCTCATTGCATATTCTCTTTGCATGTGTATAATAATCCACGAGCAAGGGTTGGGTGTATTCAATGTTGGATGTAAGGCATGACACCTCTTATTGTTCCTTGCTCACTTTCGAATTTATATGAATTAAACTTTTGAAGTTCTCTGACCCAAAAAAAAAAAAAAAAAAAAATTATAGAGTTGAGTGTACCTCCAACTTAAGCTGGAAATTCTTGACCGATCGCTGTATTTTAAGTCCAGCTCTTCCCCTGTCTCTGAAATCTAACTCGTATTGCTGAGAAATCTGAGATTGCAAAAAGCAACAGAAGAAACTTAGCTACCTAACTCAAGGAAGAGAATGAAAACTTTGATCCAAGCAGATCGCTTCGAAAGAACATTTCCCCTACACATGCAACCCTCTTTCTTGATTAAAAAACAGAGCATTTGTTATATTACCTTATTGTAGTGTGGAACCCTTGAGACTAGCTGATGGACTCTATCTCTTCTTTCCTCCCAGTCCTTCGGGAGTCCACTGATGTGTGGAACCTGACAGCAGGAAAAAAATCAACATTCTTTTTCATCGGAGACCTAGGAAAATAGAAACGAGCAACAAGGTATAGTTTGTCAAAAGAATTCCATGAAGCTCACTTGAGTTGTGTTCTTCAGCTGCATCGATTGATGCTTCGGTATGTACACTCTCATGATCCTGTGGCTTCCTGTCCATGTGGCTATGGTAGGTACAAATCTGCATAACCAAAGGTAAGCCGACTCATAATTTTCAGTTTTGCATTTTGAGTGTGACTTTGCGTGCGCATGTCACAGAGAGAGAGAGAGAGAGAGAGAGAGAGAGAGAGAGAGAGAGAGAGAGAGAGAGAGAAATTGCTCACGTTACAACTGCTAAAAGAGCTTTAGTTCCTCTAGCTACAGAGTCCAAAGAGACCCCCTGAAAAAAGGACCGAATTAATCCGAGTTGTCTGATTAATTCCAAACATATATGGTACTTTCAATCTATGTGGGAGTCCACTGAGCTTTAATTATCGGTGTTATGTTGGCTAAAGTTTCAAGAAGGTGAACCTGATCCCATATATGGTACTTTGAACCCATGACATTGGCTGTTACTGCACCGATGTAACTATCATCACCATTGGATAATAATCCTTTTACAGACTGAGCTATGGTGAAGATGGATTTTCCATTGCGTCGCTTGCAGAAGGCGACAGCTAGTTTTCGATCTTGTCGTCCCTTACCTTCCTGCAAGTATCAGATGCTCAGCAAATCATACTGACTCTAAAAACTGTTTTGTCTTCCGTACCTAAAGATTCTGAAACATACACATATGCCTATCCACTAACAGATAGCAAGAGAAGTCGATGGTGAAAATCCACAATAAAGCAAATGGTGGACATGCACCATCACCTAGACAATCATATGATCCGTTGCAAGAGAAGCTATGAATATTCAGAGTTCTTTTACTTAGCCAGAGCTGCATATGCATTAGATCTTCAGATTCTATCAAGAAGGATTGGCATCTGTCCAATTGACAAGTTATAACCAATTAATACTGCGACCTTTTAAAATCATTGTTTAGATAATGTTCTTCCATTGGTCGTCAAAGCAATATTCAAAATGCAACTAAGAAATTATAAACCAATGGAACATCCAAGATGTGATGAAAGGATGCTCAGTGCAGCAAAATCTGAGCTATGAAACAAAAACAAGCATACAGTACCACATTCAGAAACCCATGGTAATGCAGATGCATGCCAATCTGGCAGTGTCATATGATAAAAGCAAAAAATTTACCTATATCATAAGGATAAATTGATTATCCTGAAAAAGAAAATAAGGATCCACTATGTGATGGATTAATTGTGCCCTATCTGCGATTGTGAACAGGGTAAAACTAAGTAGGAAATTTTTGGAAGCGTCTGAAAAATACCCAGGATACGAAATCATCAACCATCAGAAAAGTATAGTTTATCGTGCAGCATCTAGGAACATTGAACCAAAGCAAACGAGAAATTCTACGGGTCCAACTTCGTTGAAGCTATCTTAAAGTTCTCATAGGTTGTGTACACTGTGGTCTTAAAAGTATTTCATTGATCCCAACATGATTTTCAGTTCGACTTAACCGTGCCTTTACTTCCACAAATTAAGCTTCATCCAACAAACTGACAATAAAAAGCAAAATAGAAAAAGGAAAACAAAATCTTAAGTTTAAAATGTCAATAAAACAGGGATATGAAACAGAATGAAGTACATCCAGAAAAATAACTTACATTGGTGTATAAAGAATACAGAGTGCCACCACTAATTCCATCTATAGAATTTTCCCTCACAATAACACAGGTGCACCTCCCAATGTCCACGGGCAATGGTCTGCACAGCAAAGTCCTGAAACCACACCAAACGTCAATTTAACATCGACAAACAATTTCTGACTCATGAACAAACACATCATTCAATTTCTAGACTTCAGGGAATGGAAAAATGGTACTTTTTTATCTGAGCCGGATCCTCACCTATTTGGCAATGTAGACCAAGACGAAGCTGGAGCCGCCTCCGAATCAGAGTAATCCCAGATATTCACAGAATGAGAGTTCTCCGACCCAATTGGGTCCCGTAATTTGGACCCCAAATTCGGATCTCTGTCTTGCATTTGCATGCAGAACTGGAGAGAAGACGGCTTCAAGTTCAACGCTTTCCCGGTGGACAGAGACTTCAGATTCGAGGAGTGCTTGGAAACGGCCGCAGACCAAGATTTGGGAGCGGCGTTCTCTTTATCGTCACCGTCCGCCGCGTCCCGTTCTTGGTTGGGATGGGCATTCTCCTTGCGGTGGTCGCCGAGCTTGACAGGGCTGTGGTTCGAGTGGCCCTCGAGGGCGATCCCTTCGCTGCAGCTGCGGACGTGCCTGGCGTCGGTCAGGGGGTTCACGTAGAGCGTGTTGTACGAGAATTGGCGGGGGATGGTCTTCTTGGTGGGAGTCATCCTCTTGCAAGAAAGAGAACGACGGAAACAGAGTACCCGCGGCCGTGTGTGGCGAGCGTTGCTGGAAGGCGAAAGAGAACGAAAGTACACAGGGGTGTCGGTGACCGTCTGATTGTTGGCCTTGTTTTGGGGAAAGAAAGATGTGACAGTCACGAGCGATGATGTCCTCTGATGGGGGTTGGGTTTTGTGGTGATGTCTTGGGGCGTTGGAAATGAGGAGATTCTTGGATTGGTCTTCAGAAATCTACCCAGGAACAGCTACCAAGAAGCCATTTTTTGAAATTTTGCGAAGCAGGCGCTTCCAGAAAGAGAAAAGGTGAAGACTTTACCGCACCCAGTCACTCTGCATATGAAGCGACATTCTAAAGCGGGACTTTACTGCGAGCTGCTTCATGATTTATACAGAAGGATATCATATCAATCATTAATTATGGAGACCTTATATTATCTTTTTTCATAGGAGAAATTATTACCTGATTTAAAAACCAGAAATCAATGCAAGCAAGTCATATCTATCTACACATTAGGTGAAACTACCATGAAGCGTGATAGTATTGGGGGATAGATATCTGAGGCCAGTCGTCTTCTGCCACGTTGGAGGCCCGTCTGGTGGGTCCCGCATGTCAATCTGACGTGGCGCTCTTGAGGCGTTTTTGGGTTTTGATGTGTTTTAATCATTTATTTATTTTGGGGGTGCATTCCTATGGGGTTTAAATTTGAAAATGCATGGGAAAGTGTGCGTGTAGTAGATAATTGGAATGCGGCTTTTGGATGCGGGCGGGTTTGGTGAGGAGCTAACGGTCGGTAAAACCATTGGGCAACTCGGCGTCGTTTCGTGCGCTTTCATGAGACCGAAACGGCTGGGGCTTTTCTCAGTGGTTTTTGACTTGGGTGCATCTCCTTGGAAGTTTTCGCAGGGTTAAAAAGCGGGAGTTTTGTTTGAATGTGGTGATGTCTGTCTTGAGTGGAGTGAAGCAAAGCTGTGGGAATCCGAAAAGCGACAACAATTATTGGCGTACCATATTTTAGTGGCGTGTATTGGAGACTTTTGTAGGAGTGTTTGATGGCCGCACTTTATTGCCAAGCAATTATTTGGCTTGTTCAAAAGATAAGTGGCTCATATTGTTTGATATGAGAATAAATTAAAACACTTAATAAGTTGACGGCTTCTTATGGATATATCGCATGAGTGGTACTTATTATGTTTGTTTTAAGTGTCAGGATGAGAATGAGCTTGTTTATTTTTATTTTTATTTTTTTGTCTTGATGTTATCTTGAAATGAATAAGTCAATAACGCATTGGACACAAATAATCATATTTCATTGTTATGAAACAAGCATGATTTGCTCAATAATCTTATTGTAGGGTGTTTTATCAACTGAAGGTCAAGCTCATAGACTTTTGTATCTCGTGGAGTGTGAAAATTCAAATTCAACTTCAACCTTACAAGCAAGAAATTTGAATTTGGCAAGAGCTATTTTTATACTTTACCAGAATTAACTAATTATTATTTGAGGTTAAAGTTAGGAAATTGTGTTCCTCATGGAAGATATGGTGAGTCCTATGCATAAATATGATTAACTATGATACGAAGGTTATGCATCGCCAAAAGAATGAACTATCGGAAGTTCGTATTCATTTCCATAGTCATTTTATCCACGACTATTAGGGAATAACAAATTTAGTATTTCTAGGTGACATTAATAGTTCATTTCATGATAGGCTCAATCAAAGACCTATGTCTACACCATATTTGTTTAACATTTACTTATCAAGTATTCTCAAGTAGGTCATGACGGTACCCTCAGCTACTTGTTAAGCATACTTAATGTCAAATAATTCACTTTTCAAATAAATGATCATGTATGACACGGGACAATTCATGAAGCTGGAAAATTTTCTTGATTGACTGCTCGACTAGTGCTTAGAAAACTCAATAATGAAATCCTTCGAAAAGACACCATATCATTTATCATTCTAGCTCATTGCCTCGGTGCTTATATATATATGTGATTAGGAAATTATCATTCTAACAGAACATGTAATGTAAAGACATTCCCTATCCTATACTTATCATAAATCACTGTATTAAGCATGAAGACTTTTGCCAATTATAACTGATGAGAGACGCCATAATGTCATTTGGAAGGACTCTTCCAGTTATTTCTTCATTCTTGTGGGGAATAAACCTGATTCTCATGAGTTAATATAGAATGCCACAACCTGCGAAGACAAGCTGAGCACGGAGTACTTCTTTCCTTTCATTCCGATACCCAATCAGCTACCGGAAATATGGGAGCAATGTCCACTGGGACCTGAAACCATTAGGCAAAGACTCGTGAGAAGTACACCAGCACACTGAAAAATACTCTCAACTCACAGAATGGTGGACCATTCGGTACAGGGTGTCTCTCTCTTTATTTGGCTGATCTAGTGCTGCTCTTTAACATCTTAGGATGTCCGTATTAAACCCAGGGAAAAGGATGACAGAGTTTGTAGATGCAAAAGTTATAGAATACTACCTGAATGTTTTCTAGTTTCTGCAAAGCAGATTTGAGTGGATCTGTCATTTTGCAATATCTATTGATGAGGGACCTTGCAGCCGGTTTGTCACCTTTTGCTTGTATGGTGAGTATCTCCCGGCTCAAGCTTTCTACGGCACCTTCAACCTTACAAAGGATTTATGGCAATCAATTGGGTATTCTAAACAGGAAATGACACTAAGGACGTGGGAAATGCCCACTGTAGTACCTTTGTAAAATCAACGCTGAATGTTTCATCATGATGCAACACGAATGCTCCTTTCTCAAATAACCAGTTGAACTGCAACGCCTGACCTTTCCTGGTAATATAACAGGACCATATACAGCTCAGTGTGAATTGTCCATATGATGGGACAAGGATCCATGTATAGCTAGCTTACCCATGAGCTTCCTCTAAGCCAAAACGAACCGAGCGAAAGCATCCAGCTAAAAAAGAGACATACATTGACTTAACCAAAGCCTTTGGAAGCAAGTCCTGAATGCCATTGCAAAATCGTGTAAGAGTAAGAATATCAGCCTTATTTTAGATATTTCCAGAACCTAAAACATCATTACCTGGTCAATGAGAAACTTTAGCGCCCAAAGACCAACTATATCAGCTTTTGCTTCTTCCAAAGCTGAGTGAAGTTCTTGAAGCTCCTGCATTGTGTTAAGTTACTTCAATTAAGTTTCCTTTATTATCAGAGTTTTATTTCCTTTTTTTTTACTTACATAAGGGTATTATTGTCATATATAATTTATATTCAATATAAATACAATGGGTGTAGGGTTTCTGTTACTACAAAAAAACTACAGTCTCTCTTTCTTTCTTTTCTCTCTTCCTTCTTTCTCTCTTTCTACTTGCTGCGAGTTCTCTGATCAACTTTGTGACACATTGGTAGATAGAAGAATGTCACTGAAGCCAAGAGAGAATAATACTGGAATTCTTACATTAAGTTCCTACATGGAAGGGTCTGTCCACACTCCCATGTCGATAAGCATGCAATAGTATCCCATGGAGTAACTTTTCTCAAAACAAGCAATATTTTCGACAATGGTCAGTATCTTAGTACTAGTTCCTTTATTATCAAGCAAATCAAGTAATGGTTTCTGGACGACAGACACGGTATATACAGACATGGAATCATATGAGTTTCGAGATTTATTGGCAAAAAAGAAATGAGAAAGTAGCTCTTTAAGTCTATACTTTCACTTTTATGGATGTACATTGTGAACAACAGGCATTTTGGAGCTGCCGTGCTGGACCTTGTAATGGGATTCTCTTCACCGTCTATTGCAATGTGTCAGCATCAAAAGCACAATCTTCATTGTCTTTCAACACGTGTTAGACAAAAAACACAAATTGCTATTTAAAATTCTGTTAAACCACGAGACTATGATAACAACAATGAGAAGGAAATGGGAAAAAAAGTATGACAAGGTAAAGTTGAGGGGACTAACTAGTCTCACTGTAGACTTATGACCATTTGGTAGAGTTATGGTATGGGGGCCAATTCCATGGCAGCACTCATGGCAAATCGTGTGAGTAAAGAAAGAATCGAAATCTACTAGCCCACATTGTTCCCTTGAAATGCATGCGGCCGCTATGGGCTGGAGAATATGCTTGAACCTGATTTTAATAATAAGAGAGTTGAGAATCATAAGAAGCGATTTCGGGGTGTAGATAAATCAGATGCAGACATTATGCTGTAATCTAAAGGAAATACAACAATCATAAAGATGGCAAGGAAGTCGTACTTCGCTTCTGAAACATTCTTGAGCATGACCATTGATGTTCCTCGATCCTTCACAATACGCTCATCATTTGGTAAATTAAAAGCAACAGTTTGAGGGCCCTTGACATCCTGGATATCATCCATCAATTAGTTTTCAGAAAATGATAGCATCAGGGTGTCTAAGATAGCATAACTATTAGTCAAACTGTCAAATGATGAGTAGAAAAATGTTACCATTGAACTGGCTAAGGAAAATATGTGTCCACAATCTTACTCCAGAATGAGGTGTTCATTAACCGGAATTTAAGACCATTTTATGAAAGAAGTCCACAGGCAATTGTAATGATTCACATTCTGCTGAATAACCAAAAACTCACCCCTGCATTGTAAACAAGCTGAATGACACGTATTGGTGCAGCAATCACATCTTGCGATTTGTATACACTGTCCAGAGGGAGATTTTGTTCCAATACCTAGTGCGATGTTACAAAAGATAAGAAAGTATCCTACATCAGTAAAGTTGGACTATATTTGTGGAGTCTCTGTGGAAGATGATTTGACAAAAATACCTGAAGATTATCTCCAAAGAGTTTTAATTGAGTAGTTGCCTTGTCATCACGAATACCAATAAATGCTTCAAATGTCGCCTAATGCAAATTATGAATTATTAATAGCATTGCCAAAGACGTAGAGACATATATTAGTACAAGACCATGGACATGTTAAAGGGCATTGAGTTGCACCTAAAGTGCATCCAAGCATTATCATAAGGCATATCAACATCGTCACATATGGTATTCCATACTATACAGACAAAAGTGAGTACTCATTTTTTGCACATTTTCTCCCTTTCCTACTTAAAAATAATTCATCTCTTGCTTTGATGGCTGGTCTATTAGATTGAGGACAGACACATAGAGAAAAAAAAACAATAAGAAATATATAGTCAGTCAAAAACAAATCACCAGTAACATCATAACTTTTGCTTCCCTTTCCATACTTCTCTCTCTCACATATTATTTTGCACCATTTGTCACCTCAAATATTCTTCCATCTTCAACATTTCAATCATGGAAGTACTTTTTTTCTGTGAGGGTCAATTGAGTGCATTCGATCAGGACATATCTAAAGGGTAACGAGGAATAAAATAACGGGACCGGTGGAGTTATTACGATGCATGATTAGCAAGATCAGAACTTCAAGGAAGAGAAAGGGACACAATTTTATCAGAACTTCATAAAGTATTGAGACATCAATGTGAATGTTATGCACATAGATTTGTAATGGAAGTCTGGCACTGTCCAATGAAGGAATTTCAACAATTTTATCAGCTACATCAACTTAAAATCTGTACATGATAGGTAAAGACTGGACTTCAAGAGTCCAGGCTCCGCAGGCATCATTTACAAAGGTTCCTACCAGTCTGGTGATTGTATGCTTCCGAGGTCAATTGCAGTGGTTTCTCAGATTTTCTCATGTAATTATAGCAAAACATGTTTTTTCTTGTCTGCCTTGTAGGACAATAAAAATCAGAAGATCATGTTCTTCTTTCTTCAGAATTATATACCGATACCTATCAATGATATGAATACATGTCATCGTCTACTATTCATCTCTGAAGACAACCACCTCATTCATTGCTGTTCCTATTTCTAGACTGCTAATGCGATTAACTAGTCTTCTTCCGAGGTCAGTATCCAAAACTGTTATAGGTTAAACAATCTATATGAGAGTGAATCATAAGTAGGCTCTATGACATACACACATGACAAACCTACAATGCATGGATGAAAATTCTGGGTGACTTGTACCTTGTAGCCAAATAGCGTATCTTCATAAGTCTCATAAGGACCGATAGTCACATCCAACTTGGAGTCCTTCAAGTTAGGGAAAAGTGAGGATCAATACATTAGTAATGTAGGAATACTTCCAAAACTTGATTTTTAAAAGATAAGCATCTTCATTCTTTCCCAGCAATTCTAGATCATGAGATAACCAACTTCACAAATTATCGCCACTAAAAATTGAACAAATGACCATTTTTTCTGATTGTCCATGCAGGCCAAACCTGGCTTGATACCAATGCTCCAGCTGGGTAAAAAATCAGTATAATAACTAGGCCAGTGACCACTATCAACAGAATATTGCAGCATTAAACTACTGAGAACATAACCAGCTACAGACCGTAAAAATCTTCTCCAAAGCATTCACTTCTCAACACCAACTAGAGAAGTGACAAAATCATCAATGGCTTGCACTAAAGAGGTCTGAGAATGGGATATGGTTAGAAGTAAACTGACACCATTCTTAAGATGAGTGTTTGTTAAAGAGTCCCTCATCATAAATCTTTTATTTTAGAGGAAAAGGTCGCAGCAGCACCATTTGCAACCAGTGGAAGGAAGCTCATCTTATTCAGCTGGTGAAATTTTTACTCAAAGACTACGAGAAGGAATATTATCTCAGAATTCCACCAAAACACTTTCTCAAATTTATCAAATTATCACCCTAATCCTATATGTGGTGGCAGCCAGTCTCAGCAACCTTAATCTCTCTTAGTCAAGCTTCTACATTTTCTGCTCCAGATTCCTAACTGCTAAGGTGAACTCTGTACTTCCTAATAGATGGAGATTGACAGAGGACTCTCTTTTCCTCCAGTAGATAAAGCTCATAGGTATGCTAAAATGTCGTCAGAATACTTATCAAGCCAGAGCTACATCTTACATTTGCTAGGTCCTCTCTCCCATTGTAGATATACTACAGCCAGCCACTGCAGAATTTCAATCTCAGAAGTGACACATCTATTCACAATGAGAGTTATGACATTAAAGATGAAACAAAAAGCAATATAAACTAACCAACTCCATCCAGGCAATGTCTGAGTCATAGTAGTCATTGGACAAAAAGGCTTCAGCCTTGCTTTGCAATAGTCTTTTCAAGCTACAAAAAGCAAGAAAGTACAGGTGTTTATGAACAACTAAGCCAGTATTGGCATGTTCACGTATATAGAATGACCCAATGATTTGTTAATGGTAACACGTCAACCAACAATACCTTGGGGAGCTAGTTGAATTTCCAGCTTTATGCAACAGTTCAGCTGCTTTTGTAAGCAAAGCTCTGTACTCTTGTGAATAGGGGACAATAAAAAGATCGCGAACCGGTTTGACTGTATTATTATTACTTTCATCAGAAGCTATAGATGAGGCTCCGTCCAAACTAGATTGACTTTTCCTCTTAATGACGTTGAAAAAGCCAGTTGCCTCCGCTTGTTCATCTTTTGATAAGCTACTCTTCCATAAATCAAATTCCTGATTCCACACAAGCAGTTAAAATAACTCTCTAGCAGATATGTGGGGAATAGACAGCTTCAATGATTACAAATCCTATCTTGAATGGATGTTAGCTGGCTTAGGTCATTCTTGAATTTGGATCAATATGAAGAGATACCTCTTTGTCCATGTCAGGAGGATAGAAGTTTGCACCGGGTGGTTTTTGCATGGGAAATGCAGCCTTATATTCTATACCCTTCCACCCATTAACTTGCTTTGCGGGTTTGGAGAGCAGCTTAACAGCTGAATCTGCGGTTGTCAAAAATGCCTCATTCTCATCAAGGCAAGACCTGTGGACAGATAAAAACTATCATTCTTTGACAATTCTAGATGTCATAAAGGACATAAAAATTCAAAAAGGTGACCCTCATGCAAAATCAAATAGAAGTGTTAAAAGGATGCAATTAACATCATGTCAGTCCCCTAACACTCTAAAGCTTCCACTGAAGGAAATTCTCCGTGGCAATAACCTTTTCCAAAACCAACACAAATACTATAAAAGGTCTTCTAATGAGAGTTTCAATAAATCAAGCGAGTCTGTTGCCTGTACTGGACGATTGTCTCTCAGCTGATCACTAATCTTGACTGTTTCTTATCCCTCTATATCATCAAAAAAACCCAAAGGCAACTTTCCATCTCAAACTTTCACCCAAAAATTCCATGAAAGATAAAATGAACGAAAGCTGTATATTACTGGAAAAATGGGCAAAATAATTATTTAAAAGGGTTGACTAACTATTATTTTATTTCATAAATCTCTCACAAACTCTAGATTTAAATTAACTTTTACACCCAACTAGCATTTCAATGGATTTCCTAAAATAACTGAAATCACACCATCTCTTTCCTTGTCAAAATTTGCACACTCGTATGAGAGTGCCATTTTTGCTAACCAACTAAGAAAGAAGAGAGACATGAATAAAAGAAATGAGAGACATGTCAAGTCAGAGCTTTCCATCTTGGTTTACCATGGACTTTTATTTATTGAATAGTATATCCATTTAAGCTTGTCCAGCTCTGACGAAGCAGCATGCTCCTTCAACCAATCTCTCAGAGCTGGATTGTTGTACCATACCTAAAATAATAAACAAAAAGTTACCCACCAAAATCAAATCAAGCAGAAAGCTGCTTAAGCTGTAGTATAGAAGGATTCTCAACCCTCTTATAATTCAGGAATTAGTACATCTGTCTACGACAATAAGTTTGACTAGAAGAAAAGAATGGTTAGTATCTTCATGATCCTAGTGCTATCTTCATAAAGCGAACACCAACCTTGCCTTTTAAGAAACGAACAAGGCATGTAATGATTTATGAAAGCAGCCAAAAATATGCAGAATCATTCACAGCCTGACAATAAGGACTATATTCAAAGCATTCGATTATAGAATATCCTTTCGCCAGTCTCAGTAGATAAGCCATTAAATTACGACCGCATAAAAATTTTTTAATGATAAAAACCACAAAGCTTTACCCCCACAGCTGCATCAACTATATGGATCATCTCATGCCATTGAACGTCATATCTAACGCTATCTTTCTCATTCTGCGACTACTGGACCACCATTTGATGTTGTAATTGACTGAAAAAAAAAAAAATTGATACCAGTACTTGACTCAAGATAGGCTAGTTCCTTCAGTCCAAAGGTCCATTTTAAGGCGAAGAATTACCGATTGATAGGTAGCACGCATGCACCATATCTTAACACATACCAATCAAAGGTAGAGATAAAGTATGCTTCACTTAAGAAAGTTCAGTATCAATTTAGAAATAATTGTGGATATGCATGTCCAGCTTTACCAACCTGTAGGTAGAAGATCTCATCAATAACTTTTGCAGCCTCAATTACTAAAAGCAGGGCTTCCCTTTCTCCATTTGAAAGCCCTGAAAGCTGCACAAGAAAATGTGAGAGTGAAATGAAAAGGTGAAAATCGTTTCTTTTTTTTGTAGATAAAGAGATGAACGTTGTTTCTTGTGCATGCAAGAAAAAAAAATGTAAAAAAGAACCTTGAAGTATAATAAGTAAATTCCACTACTACTTTTGAGCAAGCTAGTGCAAAGGCCTTTTTGGCTGACATCACATAACCAATACTGAACCGATCCTCACAAGATTTTTCCACATATAAGATACATAGATATGAAGAAAAAGTCACCAAGACCACTGCACATTACACTTAAATTCTCTCGGAGAAGTAGAAAATGAGCTTCTTTGTGTAACATGACAGTCGTCTTATACTGGGATTGGGGTGGCATGTATTTAGTCCTGCCTAACGAAAGTGGTTGGACAACAGAGCTAAAAACAAGTCCTAAACATGGGCAATAAGCAAAGACAAAATGAACTCACACCAAATAGCAATTATGTCTACAATTAGCGCAATGAGTTAAGAGTAATAAAAATATCAAAAGAATTGCAAGCAGCTTCTATAGTTCTTTATTCCCTTCGGTTAAACAAATAAATGACCTGAGAATCATAACCATCCAAGACTAGCTGCCACAAATTATGACAGATATGAGAAAAGAGATCTACATAAATTCCACCAAAAGGAATTACAACCTCTGCCTTGAGGGTAACAGAAGCATAGCGATGGATTTTCTTTTGTAGAGCCAAGCTGCGGTCAATGGCCTTCTGGTTGTACCTTTAATAAATTTAGATAAAATAGATTATGAAGTGGTATAAAACATTGCAAATGCCCATAAGGAAGAAATTACTCAATATTCTTTCAATTACTTCTCAAGTTAAAAATTAATGTCAATAAACTAAATGATGAGATATCTAGCCTAAGCTAAAACTTCTCCAAATGAAATAACAAAAGTTCATCAGGCTTTCTCATAGCAAGCATCTATTCCAAAGCTTACCTTTGTGTAATTATGTCAAATAGTTGCCCGTACTGCCCATTCATGTCATATGGGACATACTCAGGATCTTCTTTAGCAAGAAAACTTCTATACTCATCATAAGATAAGTATTTAACAGCAGATACTTCGCTTTCCTATGCAACAAAAAGATCTCAGATGGTATAGTTGTTGAAAACCTCTTTTATAGTGGACAATAAGAAGGTTGATAAGGGCACTTGCAAAACATCCCAAATTAGAAAAAAATGTCAATGCATTTACATTTTCGTGTTACAGGTAACCAGTGCATTAGAAATGAAAACATTTCCTTATCAAGCACAGCTATAAAGTGTCCCGAGGGCACTTGTTAACAAACCCTAAAAAGATATATGTCATGAACTTACAGTAGACAAGTACTCGAATTAAAAGAAGGAATTAATATGAAAGAGCAAAATCCTGGAGATGCCGGTAATCATTTCAATGTGAAGCTCTGTTTTGGGATAAATAAATTTGCCATTCTCCAGTAAGTTCTCCATCAAACTGAATAACCCTGAACAACTTAACATTCTAACAAATGACAAATTGGCAAAGAATATGTTCCCATCTATATTTGTAAATTTCCATGCGAATGTTCATGCACATATCTACCTAGATGCATATTGATTACCATTCATACATGCTTTTTATCTTAATGATCCTCCAATTTATACATAAACACCACTACAAGGAAGACCATCTTCTGAGTGGGCAAGTACAAACCTCACTTTAGACAAGAGCATGGTACCTGCAGCGTAAAGGCCTCCAATGGAATTGGATCAAGAGTGGTCACCAGATAGACATCATTGAATTCATTATTGATGAAATCACCATCATTTATCACACTGCGTGGGAAAGCAACATAGGAAGTCAATGAAGTAAGAATACCCTGAACGTCCTGTGAGCAAATTAAAAAGAATGAAAGAAATATTAAAGCTGGCCAAAACCTCTAAAATCATTTGTTATTGAAGTTCTGGAGAAAACTGACTTTTCACACTTTGTCTTAATATAACCTCATGATGATGTTATATAAATGCACGGTGCTCAGTAGTAGATAGGACGCCTTCTACTTATTCAGTAATTGATGATGCAACTTCTGGATCCGATGCTTCTCATACTATGTAAACAGATTTCTTCATTCTAGGTAATGAAAACCTAAATTTTGCTAATTTTTAGTTCAAATTTGGTTTTATAAAATCTCATCATAAGGATATTAAATTTCAATTGACCAAATTCCAGAAGCAAGATCTTGTACAAGTAAAGAATGGAAAAATGGAGTAAGACAGAGTGTGACCGCCAAAAGCATTAAAGCAACTGTGCTGCACAAAGAAAACACATCAAATGACTAGCCAATAAAGCACTTAAGAGAGGTTGTGGAAGTATTAATTGTGTCTTTTTCAAATAAAGTCTAAAACTTAAAACGACATGAATCCTATCTTGAAACTCCCATTACATGACATGCACAAGTCAAAACCAAGTAACCCATAGATTACACACAATGTTCCGTGGGTACCAGTGCTACAGTTAATAACTTGAAACATGAGAAAATGCTTCAATCCATTGATATGAAGAAGAATGAACCAGAATCTTGAAAATGTCTAGCCTGGTTGATGCATCTTCGGAGGGAAAGGAAACAGTTGCAGAAATGGAGGTAAGGGTCACTAACCACTCTTGAAGAAAAATAAATAGCAACTCGAACGCATCTTTTGGAAGGACTATCCCTAGCTCCTCCTCAAGTTCCCTCCTGAGGCACACAAAGTTTATCTCAGAATAAGCATGATTGAGCAAGCAGGTAATTCTCTTTTTTGGTGGCCAGAGCAAGCATGTTATTTAAATAACCATAAAACATCAAGTCAGGAACATATAAATTCAGTAAATGTAAAGGAAATGGCATGAATTTCTCTGTGTATTTAGTTTCTGTTCTAGATTTTAATAATATTGTAAAAAGTTTCTTCACAAACAGGTCCACAACTCACAGGAGCCTTCATAAACAATCATAAGCCAGCTCTCCAAAATCAATTTTTACAATTATATATAAAGCATCTTCTTTCCACCAATTGGCATTATTGCTTTATTGAAGGAAGAAAGTACCCTACCTCGTGAATTCTTATTATATTTCTAAGACATGGTTTGTATATAATTAAATCTTTCAGGGGTCATAAAGGCCTTGGCCAAGGTCCATCCTCTTATTCTTTCCTTTTCTGCCAGTCAAAGTCAGAATTACGAGCTCAGTGGGTCTAGAACTGCACTTTCAGACTCGAAGACAGATCATGTTGCTTGGGCATCAAGATAAGAAGAGAAATCATGCATATTTTAAAATTGCAACTAGCTAATAGCCAAATTAGTTCTATAGTGGCGAGATGAACAGCAACTGCAAATAGTCTTAGCAAAAAAATGCTAATGAATGAAAATTACAAATATGTACACAAATTGAGGTGAAAACTTGCAATGGTGGGAATCCACATCAAGAGCAGCTCTATCAGAATTGTTGCCAGTAGAAAAACATGATCTCAAGAACTTTATAAAATATAGATCAAACTGGTGGTTTTTAGGCTAACTAACTTTCTCCCAAGGTAATCTCTGATTGCAAGATAACAAAAAATAGCCTCACTTCTTTATAGGTAACAGTACTGTGGGAAGCATTGCCATTAGAAAACGACCCAGGTAACAACAAAACACAACTTACTAGAAGTCATGTATAAAACTTGAACCACAGCAAAATATAAGGCCCAAATCTTAGTGTAGATGCCACAAAGATGAAAACCCTAGTAGGAGTTCCTGCAGAGCATAGAATTGCTCTGACCTAGAAGCAGAGAATCAAGCATTATTTAAGGATTGAGATTGTTAACTGGGCTGTCACAAGCGAGGAATCGCCAGCAGATATATGGCCAGCACTCGAAATATCCCATTGGCCTGGCCATGAGTCCTTGCAGTCAGCACGCTTCTGGAGGAGAAGTTCCTGTGTACTCTCTGAATATATCCACACATGAACTGCTCGATGGTAATCCCCATCACGGTGCACATCACCCCTGCACAAGATAACAGTAACAGTATGCAAATAAGGGGAAGGGAAAAGGGTCAAAAAGACTAGTCAATAAATATGTTTGAAGGGAAAAAAGAAAAGTTCTTGAATAGATGTCTTGATGTTTATGAACAAAAAATGCAGATTAATATGAAAGATATTGCTTCCAGTTAAAGAGAAGGGTACCGGACAGTAAAGCTATAAACTGGTAAAACGATTTGAATACGTAAAGTTGGTAGAGACAGGCGTAGAACGAACTTAATTCTAGCAGTTCAATTACCAGCTTGATCGTCCAACATAGAGCAGTCCTATGATGAGGAAAAAGACAGCACACTTTGACCATCCATGCTATTAAGCCTAGACACAAGCTACGCTTTGTCAGGACTCGGGATACACTCAAAGCTGAGTACATTTCACATCGCTCCCGTTTTCCAGCCGACCCAACAAGTGAACCCATCAGCATTTAAAAAGAATCGCATCATCAAGAACCCATGATTGAACGGAAGAAAATGACATTCGCGTTTCCTCATATCAAGTTCCTTCTTTTCACTCAATTTTCAGGGCAGCAAACGAAGAACTAAAAAGGGTTGGACGAAGAGAGGGAGAGGCGCGTGCCTGGGTTTGCGAATGCCCGTTTTTTCACCGGTCCTGGTGAGGACGTCAAAATACTCAATTCCAGAGTGAGCCGAAGCTTCCGCCATGTTTCAGTATCCCAGGTTCGCCACTCAAACCGCTCCGTGTCAGCGTCTCGATGTCAGATGCAAGGGAGCGAGAAGAGAGATCGAATATGGCCCGGCGTGTGATCTCGGCTGAGTATTGATTCGGGTTCTGGAGGGAGTCAAATCAGACACGGCTGAGGATGCCTTCACGGAGAAAAAAGTGTCTTGGGTGCAATCATTGCCTTCGCCATGCCTTCAAGAAGGTTTTTCACTAGGCACTTAAAATGCGAAAAAGTACTTGTACGCGAAATTGTGCCTGTCTGTCTTGAATAATCATCGCTTCTCCATTTGCCAAAAACGGATTCACTAAACTTGAATAATCGATCATAGATTTAAAATTCGATTAATACTTCAAAGTTTATCCATAATATATCCATATGATCAACCATTAATTAATTATCAATAGAATAATAATTTTTTCCTATCGCCGAACTAATAGTAGATTACCGATTATCTTGAATTTTACAAGCGATCACCCTATTAGTGAGTGATCATGATAGCAAATTACCAATTATCTTGAATTTTACAAGTGATCACCATATTAGTGAGTAGATTATGGATTGCATAGGTAATTTACTAGTAATTTCAGTTCACGATTATGACTTATGAACCAAATAACTAATTTACCATAAATTTTGTACTATACTAGGATTAATGTTTTGATCTTACGAGCACCAACGTTCATTTGTCAATTACATGCTAGTGAAATAATTGATTTATCATCGACCAAAAAAATAATAATAATTGATTTATCATGTTGAAATACTCTTGTAGATCACAGGCAGTCAACCATTTTTACAAATGAACATGTTTTTATATCAGTAGACTAGAATTGTTTACATCCTTTCCCCCTTGCATATGGACAAGTCACCGAAGTCAATCAAATGGCATCAACCCGCACATGTTTTGACTAGCTATGAATACCAGCCACCATACACAGTTATATTTTCTTCTTCAGTCACCATCGTTCCTGCTAAACATGGCGTGATAACTTTTTCGTCAACCACCGGTCAGCATTCAGCAATTTCTCACCACCTTGTCCAAAGCCAAACCCTTTTGAGAATGCCAATCGAGGTGATTTTTTCTCACCAGAAAAGCTTTCAAATGCCGAGACTCTAAAAACAATCCCTACAAGAATGACCATCCAGGAAAAATCTATTCTTGGCCAAACATATCAAATTCTACTTGGTCGTGAACTGCTGAGAAAATTCTCTGAACATCAGCTTCATGGCACCGAAATACTATGCTCTGGTTAAAAAAAATTACTAGTTGATCCAGTTTAATGAGTTAGCCATAGCAACGGCCTGGGAGAGCATGACAGTCAGGCCTCCCTCCATGCAAAATCGCTGAAGTAAGCAGTTATGCCCTTGAAATTGCCATCCACATAATTTTCTTCAATCTGCAGATCTCTCCTATCATGTAATGCAGGGAAGACAAATCAAGTCCATCAAAAAGGGTTATAATCTAACAAGGCAGTACCTCAACGTGTAAAGGAGGAGAAGAAAGCCAAGAGAGCTCTTCCACTTGGCTTAAGTCCATGTTGCGGGGAAGAAACATGACAACGTTTGGTGTTATCCTCTGAGCCGCTTGAAATACTGAATAGCTGTCATTAGATGGATATTAGATACATTTCTTTTTTTTTTTTCTAAGAAAAAAATGGTGATAATTTTTTGCCTAGCCACAACAATGGAAGTCTCAGAATTAGGTGACAACAGTACTGCAGAATCGTACAGCCTACAGACCATATTCATCTTGATTGAGTTTTGTGATAACACTCAGGCTGTGCACACCAGAGATAACTATTGATATGGAAAGAGTGCATTAGTAAATTTAGCTCAGAGGAAATATAGTTTAACCTCCTTTCTCCTTTCGGTTATTTCATACCATTGACCTATAACACTACTACAAAGAACAAACTCCTCTTTGTTTAGACAAAGAAAGAGAAAAATTTGTATTACTGTTTGTATTATTTTCAGTTAAAAATTGATTTAGGTACTTTTACTCCTCTAGTACAATAATTTACGCACAACCAGTAACTTCATTATCTGAAAAGGCCTTTCACTTAGATATGAACAAGAATGTGCATGAAGAGATTCTGCATACCCGTCTTTTGGCTTGAGCAGATCAAGATTAAATTGCTGAATCATTTTGTATGATGGGCCACCCCACGGAGGTGAAAGGTAAACAACATCACCCTGACGAAACAAAATCAAGGGGCATTTTACTTATAGTTGACCTGAAAGATGAGAACCCAGGCAACACACTTGTACCCTGAGCACAAAGAAAGAATTTTAACCGAATAATTATGCCAGACATGTGATTGCAAAGTGATATTGGAGGACAATTATTAAAGGGACCTACCGAGCATTATCTGACACATTCATAAAACAAAAACAAGGCTCAATCTGAAGCATTAAATCATTGCCAGAAGCCACCTGCCAAATGGTTGGTATTACTTGCTCTATTCTTCTTGTATTGCATAACCATTATTAATACCATAAAAGTGTCTCCAACTCAACAAAATGTGACAGTTGAACTGCAAAGCTTATTCTAACTATGTATGGCATGTAAGCAGCACAATAAAACCAGACTGCCTCAACTACCTTTGCAACATGAATGACTGCCTCAACTACCTCCGCAACATGAATAAACATGTGAAAATCAGGCATGATTAGAATGAAGTAGCATCTCTTGTATATTATATCACTACCTTCAGTGATGGAGCAAGTTGGAAGAAGTCCCCAACAACAAAATCAATACGGTCTTCTACCCCATACACTTTGGCATTATGAAGAGCCAATGCAACTTTTTGAGGATCAATATCGATTGCAATAACATGGTGACATCTGCAGCAAGTAAAGGCAATCTCAATTCATAAATCTAAGAATACTCCCACTAATGAGATAATCTAATTAGTCTTAAAAGTCAAAATATCATGAAATTTTCCAACAGACATTCAAGAGAGGGCTGTTATATAAGCATCTCAAGCATCTAACCATTATCAAGAAAACTGAAACTCCCATTGAGAATTCCTAAGCTTTTAATGAAGGCATGTATGTAATTCTCTCGACTTTACCACCAAAACATTCTGCACAATCTCATTCCAGAAGTAGTATAAAGAGTGTGCAGCGAAGCAGTGAACGAAGAACTTACAGTATAGCAAACTGAATGGCATTGCCCCCAACACCAGCAATCACAGTTTTTCCACGACATCTCTCTGCATGTCGGATAGCAATCTCCTCAGGAGTGACAGAATACCACCCTTCCTCGTCCAATTCAACACCTTCATCATACCTCGAGAACAGGTGATATCTTTGCAACCAGTATTTCTTGACTAGAGGGCTGATAATGGCACAATCCCCACGCTTTCCTCTGCTTCGCTTCAACTTAACTGAAAGAACATGCAAGAAATTGATCTCAACCCAGATGGATTATATCAACAAAAGTCGGGACAGCGAGCGACAGAACAATAAGAGGACATTTGCTTTTCCTGGGGTCACCCCATGAGAGAAAAAAAGGCCATTGCTCTGAGGGTTTAGCCTGTAGCAACTAGCAATTCGAGTCGGTCAGATCATTTGGGTATGACAAAAGAGAGCATTTTCTACATTTTCTGCTCGATCAACTGAGTAACACTCGAAAAAGGTAAGAGAGCAAGGTAAGCAAGGAAAATGAAAACAGGAGTACCTCGCTTGCGTTTCTTAAGACGACGAGAATGGGAAGCTTGAACGGCAACCCCTCGTTCCCCGTCATCGGCAGCTTCCTGCCCTCGCTCGTGCGTGCCAAGTTGGGAGGGTGGGTGGCTTCCCGGGTCGAGTGGAGAGAGAGAGAGAGAGAGATGGTACTGTTCGTTCGCGCAAGAATCCGCCTTTTTGTATTTTACGGCTTATGCATTTTCTTAATCTTATAGCCCGGGTTGACTTCGGTTTGAGATCAGACCCGTCATTACCCGGATCAGCAACCGCTCCAACCAGCCTCGTAGGTACCATTTTTCTTTCTTAGCTTTCTCTGCTTCCCCTGTTTCTTCTTGGTCGTGTCTCCAATGTATGAACCTTGTCAAATTCTTCATACAAGTTCCCCGTCTCAGTCCCGTCATTTCGTTTTTTTTTTTAAAATGCAACTTTTGATAATGGAGTCGAGGGAAAACTCAAGCTTTGATGCCTTTTGCCTGATCTTAGCTTATTGTTTCGGTGGAATGCATGATAATTCGATTGCCCCCAATTAGCTTACCATGTAAATGTGATTAATTTTTTGTCTCGCTCTTCGCTATTAGGCTTGGTCAATCATCTCTCCTAGGATGCTTACATTGTAGACTCCACGGTTCACCGATCACCCCATGAGTTTTATTTAATTTTGGCGATCATTTATAGTAGTAATCACCAATTGTTCTACTTGCTTTGCATCCGACATTGTGCTGACATTTTGCCTTGTTTCGCTTTCCCCTAATTAAGTGTAGATCGCATGGTCATGAGTGAGGATGAGGGCGCCTTCATGCCTCGTACCCTGCTGCCCTGCGTGTGCATGCTACGTGTGCTGAACTGTGGTCTCGAGGATTGGCAGGGGGTCGGCTCTGATTGCATATTGTGGCCTCTTCGGGCTTCCTATGATGGTATGGTGGATATTCCATGAGGTCGCTGCCCCTCTAATGAAGAAGCTCCTAGTAAGTCCTTGATGTTGTTTCTCGGGTTATTGTGTGCATAACTTTCTTTGTAATTTATGAGTTTGGGACACCTGGAGTGCCATAACTTGGCACGGGGGACACTTAAGTGCAATAACTTTTTTTCGGTACACTTAAGTGCCACTTTTTTTTTTCAAATGGGACACTTAAGTGCCACCTCCGGCGACCTTGCCGGAAATCTTACGTGGCACGTGTTTATTATTTTTTAATGCTTGCGTGGCTCGCCAGGAGAGCCGAGTCGGCCGCCGACTCGCGAAACGACGCCGTTTACATAATAAAAAATTAATTAAATTAAATTAAAACTTAATTTAATTAAAAATACTCTAAAAAAAAAAAACGAAAGGGGCGGGCGGCCGAGGGTTGAGCCCTCGCCGCCGCCGCCTCCCGCCGTCGCCGGCAAGGGCCGGCGACGGAGGGGGATGGTCGGGGTCGCCGGCGGCGGCGGCGAGGGCCGCGAGCCCTCGCCGGATCGCGGCCCTCGCCGGCCGGCCAGGGGGACCGGCGACCCCGGCCGACCCTCCCCCTCCGTCGCGGCCCTTCCGGCGACGGTGGGGAGGCAGCGAGGGCCCGCAGCCCTCGCCGGATGGCGGCGAGGGCTCGCGGCCCTCGCCCGATCCGGGCAGGCTCGCGGGCCCTCACCGCGATCCGGCGAGGGCTCGGCCCTCGCCCGCCCGCCCCTTCGTCCCCACTTTTTTTTTTTTTTTAATTTTTAGAGTATTTTTATTTAAAATTAAGTTTTAATTTAATTTAATTAATTTTTTATTATTTTTACACGTCAAACGCGAAACGGTGTCGTTTTTGCATTTTTTCCACGTCGGCATACAAAAACGACGCCGTTTTGGACCTCCATCGTCGGAAAATTGCGTTTGGCCGGATTTTCGCCGGAGTGGCACTTAAGTGTTCCATTTTACTCCGATATTGGCACTTAAGTGTTCCATTTGAAAAAAAAAGTGGCACTTAAGTGTACCGAAAAAAAGTTATGGCACTTAAGTGTCCCCCCGTGCCAAGTTATGGCACTCCGGGTGTTCTTTACTCGTAATTTATCGAAGCAGATACAACGGTAAGTATGGTTTCTCTTATCAAATAGTTTTCAAAGGAGTTCTCATACTTGATTCAATGGAAACGAGTAAATGGGGGCACTCTACTAGCTTCAGTTATATCTCTGTATTGTATGTACCTTTGCTACAGTGGGCTTGCTAGTGAACCAAAGGGAATACGGGTGCCAAAATCTTCCAAAGAGGTACTTAAGCTGTTTCCATTGGTACCTTGACTGTTGGACTGCTAACCACCTTTCTTTTGGGAGTTTATTTTGCCGTTGATGCAAGGTCTTCCGCCACCCTGCTCTCGCCATCACGTTCTTAAGTTTTCATGTATCAACATAAACATTGGTTGTGAATGTGGCCTTCTTATAACATGGGCCATGTCAACCTCATGTCAAAGTGTCAATGACTAGGCCTTTTGCAAGAAACTCTTGAGTTGGGGGACATGCAATATATGACTCGAATAGACCTATCGGTGATGAAGCTAATTAGTTAGCTATTGCCCGTCTGAGACATGTTTATGGTGCAGGGAAGCATCCACCTCCACTGAATCAAACAACTTGAGCACATGGAGAAAAGGAGGGGGCTAAGCTAGTCACATACTCGTACTCTTTCCTCCACCTTCTAGCATGTACACCGCACTAACTCTGACTAGGTGGTCAACGTCAGCTGTGGAAAAAGCGAGAAGTTGGCTGATGGTGGTTGGCCTTCTTTGGGGAAAATTATCCAAAAAGTCCTAAACCTATTGCACTTTTACCAATTCAATCTTAAACCTTTTAATTTTGCCAATTGAGTCCTAAACTTTTTCACTTCTTGCCAATTTAGTCCATCCGACCAATTTTGGTTGGAAAATGCTAACGTGGACGCCGCCGGTGACACGTAGGACTACCGACGCTGACGTGGACAATTTGTAATAATATTTTTTGAATTTTTTTAATCTTTTTGAATTTTTTTTATTTTTTTCCGTATTTTTTTCCCTTTTTCCTTTTTTTTTTTTTTGGCTTTTTACTTGGCCTTTTCCGGTGGTTGACCATTGGCCACAGCTAGTCGACTGGCCTCGCCCACCACAAGTGAGGCCTGGTCGGGCAAGGAGGAGCCCCGGCGAGGGGAGCCCTCACCCAAGCACGGCCTGGCTAGGGTTGCCTGGGCGAGGCCGACCCTCCTTAGGCTAGGGCGGCCTCACCGGGCATTGGCTAGGTGATGAAGACGGCGACGCCGAGCGAGAGCCAGCCTCGCCAAATTTGGCGAGGGGAGCCCTCGCGGGGACTCGGCCTCGCCCAAGCGAGCGTTGGCCTCGCCCAGACTAGATTCGGCGAGGCCAGCCCTTGCCTCCGGCCGGGTGGACCTGTGGCCGGTGGCGTTGGTCAGATCTAGAACCCACCGGCGAAGAAGATGGCATTGATCGTCGAGAAGACCACCGACGGCCGGGAGTACAAGGTGAAGGACATGTCGCAGGCGGACTTCGGGCGCCTCGAGATCGAGTTGGCGGAGGTGGAGATGCCGGGGCTCATGGCGTGCCGCGTTGAGTACAGCCCCGCCCAGCCCTTCAAGGGCACTCGCATCACCAGCTCCCTCCACATGACCATCTAGACCGCCATCCTCATCGAGACCCTGACTGCCCTTGGCGCCAAGGTCCACTGGTGCTCCTGCAACATCTTCTCCACCTGGGACCATGCCGCCGCCGCCGCCGTCGCCGCCCACGAATTTGGCACCGTGTTCGCTTGGAAGGGTGAGACGTTGTAGGAGTACTGGTGGTGCACCAAGCACACCCTCGACTAGGGCCCTGGCGGCAGGCCCGACCTCATCGTCGACTGACACTCGCCTGGGCAAGGGCAAGCACCGACAAGGGCACCCCTCACCAGATTAGGCAGGGCCGGCCCTTGGCGTCGCCGTCACCTGGCCGACTCCCGGTGAGACCACCTTGGACTAGGGGAGGGTTGGCCCCACCTAGGTGACCCTGGTTGGGCCGTGCCTAGGCGAGGGATCCCCTTGCCAGGGCTTCTCCTCGCCCGACTGGGCCTCGCTTGTGGTGGGCTAGGCCAATTGGCTGGTTGTGGCCGGTGGCCGGCCGTCGCCTATGGCCGGTGGTCAGCCACCGGAAAAGGCCAAGTAAAAAGCCAAAAAAAGAAAAAAGAAAAAAGGGAAAAAAGAAAAAAAAAAAAAATTAAAATATTATTAAAAATTGTCCACGTCAGCACCGGTAGTCCTACGTGTCACCGCCGGCATCCATGTTAGCATTTTCCAGCCAAAATTGGTTGGATGGACTGAATTGGTAAGAAGTGAAAAGGTTTAGGACTCAATTGGCAAAGTTAAAAGATTTATGACTGAATTGGCAAAAGTCAATAGGTTTACGACTTTTTGGATAATTTTCCCGCCTTCTTTGTGGGTGCGAATTCTAACTGGCTGGGCCACGACAGCGTTGTACATAGATGGTCTCTCGTGGCTCCAATCTTGTGTTTCCAAATAGGGAATTCTAAGCCAACTTGTCGACCTTGAGAAAATACTTGATGAAGCTTGTATGTAAGCTGTGGACTCTAATCTTGCTAGGGGTTTCCTTTATAGTTACCACAAAGTGACTTACCATAATTATGTCCAAACATTTTAATTCTATGGTCTTACTTCTTCCATATAGCTTTTCCCGATATTCTAGAGCAAAAATTTGTCCTCCATGCTTCATTACTGCTTCGATCAAATGAAGTGGTTTGCGGCTTACTTGGATTTTGAGGGTTTGTCATAACTTGCTTTGGTTTGAAGACTTTTTTTATCTTTATGACTTCAACAAATAAGTGAAATTTATGGTACGCTTGGTAACCATTTTGTTTCCAAGAACAATTTTAGCTCAAAAATAATTTTTTTTTTCTGATTTTGTTCCTTGAATAAATTTGTGAGCATTTAAAGGTATTTAATAACTGTCCAAAATTTCTATTTTCAGAATAGAAATACGTCTAATATGATCCTCAAATTCTTTTATTACTTAGAATTTCTTTTAATTTTTTAAATAATTTTATTATATTTTTCACTTTTTTTCTTCTTTTTTTATTCTTTTTTTCCGTTCTTCTTTTTCTTCCTTGAGCCAATTGCTGGCCTAGGCCATTGATAGCGACCTCACCCAAATCTGGCAAGGCTGAGCTCACCCAACCACTGTTGAAGCTCAACTTTGTCGAGCCACCACAAGGTTGGCCTCGCCATGGTTGGGCGACGTCGATCTCACCGTGGCTTGGCAAGGCTTTGAGGAGGTCACCGGCCATGGTAATTAGGATGAGAAACTATGCTTGGTGGAATTTACATATAATAATAGTTTTCGGCAAAACATGGTATGGCTTTTTTTGAGGAATTATATGAACGAGCCTGTAGAACTCCTATCTATCGGGACGAGGTAGGTGAACGGAGATTGACAAGACCAGAATTAGTACAAATCAAGTTGTACACAATAAAGGTCATTTGAGATCGAATTAAAACTACTCAAGGTCGACAGAAGAGCTATGCCAATAAACATTGAAGACCTTTGGAATTTAACATGGGGGATCATGTATTTTTAGAAGTATTGCCGATGAAAGGCATATCGAGGTTTGGAAAGAAAGGAAAATCAAGCCCAAGATTTATTGGGCTATTGAAATCCTCGAAAGGATAGGAGAATTGGTGTACTAGTTAGCCTTACTACCAAAGTTATCTAATGTTTGCAATGTTTTCCATGTATCAATGTTGAGGAAATATCAGCCTAATCCTACCCATATTCTAGATTTTAAGACGATAGAAATGGATGAAAGAGTTAAGTACATGAAGGAACCAATACATATATTGGATCGAAGGGAACGAATTCTCACATGTCAAAGTCCCATGGCAATATCATAATATGAAGGAAGCGACATGAGAAAGTGAGGAAGAAATGAGACGTCGCTATCCAATCTCTTCTAATGAATAGGTTCGATCTCAAATCTTGAGAACGAAATTTTTTAAGAGGGGGAAGAATGATGACATCCAGATTTTGGCCTATTCAATTAGTGTGCTAAGAAAATGGAATTTGGCGATGGTAATTGGCACTGCTAGGAAATGTGTCATTAGTGGGATTGAAGGATAACTGTATTTGATCCATAATTTAGCCGTGAAACTTTTAGGACCAATTAGATGAATTATAGACATAATCTTTAGTCCCTCAAAATGAAATTGAACACAACTAGTGCCATTTCTTCTTCAATGGCCGGCCACCTCTCCTCTTCACCACTTGTCGTTGTGGTCATGCCACTTGGCACCACCACCCAATTCTACCAATGGCCTTTCTTGCAAGAGGCCAAAGATTGGATTAACATGATCTCTCTCTCTCTCTCTCTCTCTCTCTCTCTCTCTCTCTCTCTCTCTCTCTCTCTCTCTCAAGAAATCATAGATGCTTCGCTGTGCCGAAGAATTTCCACCTTTTTTGTGTTTGTGGTTCTCAATTCCTGTCATCTTGGGTTGGTTACAACATTTGAGGTGCCACGAGGTATTGCAAGTCATTAGGCCTTCAATTTGATTGTTTTAGTCTTGAATTTACTCTTGCATATTGTGGCGAAGGGGTTGGGAGGTCTCAACTAGTGGTGAGTCGGTTTAACCATAGGGTGGTGTCACTTCTTTAGTGCATGGCTGGTTTAATTCATGTCAATCGAGTCCCTACATGCGAATTTCGTGATGGAAATAGTTCTTGATTCGTCGAAAGGTGTGTAGGCATGCATTGAGGAATGGGTCCTTGGTTTGTCGAACTTAGTAGTGAGTCGACTTGAAATGGTGTTAATTGTTCAATCTCGATTTATTGCAGTTGTGTGAGGATTGACAAAAGTAAGTCAAGTGCATAATACTATGTGATAATCGTCATCTAGACTTAAACGGGGTTGTCATGCCCCGAACCCCGAGACACGTGAACAACCCGCCATGGTCATGATATCGCAACATTCCCAGGTAGTGTCGCCGACCCGATTTAATTTTATTAAGCGCATGCGGAACGTATTAAGAATCCCCTGACAATAAAAAAGTGGGATAGAACAACAGGAATCAAAAATCAATTTAATAAAAACCAACATACAATCATAAAATCACCCAAGGATTACATACAGCCGAATTTTGGTCGAAGTCTACACACTAGGGTCGGTCCACCAACAAGAGGGAACAGTCCTAAAACTACTAGATGGACTCAATCATCGATCCTTTATCTTCTTGGCTCTGTGACTCCTTGCCCAACTACACCGGCAGTCCACCTTACTCCGTTGGAATCATCATCTACGACCCTGAAATATTTTTCCCACAACGGGGTGAGACATTGTCTCAGCAAGTTCACCCCTCCTAAGCCCTTATTAGAAAGAAAATACACCCCAGCATGACCTAGCCACACATCAAGAAAACTTACCTCGCAACAGTCCGCGCTTGCAGGTTAGTACAATTCATATCATTCAATCACGTGCAATTATGACGATTAAATAAACCAAGGCACAATCACGTCATCAATCAATCAACCACTTGGATCGTCTCAGCGATCAATTGGCTCGGCCGATTATATGTCATTCTATCAAATCAATCAATGCTCCCAACCACGACCCTAAGGGTAGACTTAACCATCGGTGGTAATCACGGCCCCACGTGGCACGACCTTCGAAAAGGTGGTTTAACACTAGTGGCATCCCGGCCCCACTCGGCACGACCTTCAATAAGGTGGTAACGCCGCCTCGATAGGCACGACCTCTAATAGGTGGTTATCACGGCCCCAAAAGCACGACCTCTAATAGGTGGTACGGCCTCACTAGGCACGGCCTCTCATAGGCGGTTCAACAACTAGTGGCATCACGGCCCCACTCGGCACGACCTTCGAAAAGGTGGTTCAACACGGCCTCAATAGGCACGTCCTCTAATAAGCGGTCGATCGCAGCCAAATTCCCAACAATTCCCACACTTGGAATTTCTACACATAACCCCTAATTTACGCAATCACACTCAATTCGCCACAAATCAAGCATCAAATTTAAATTCTAATATCACAAAGAAGCGATCAAAGACGAAATTCGAGCAACCGGGGCTAAAAATAAATTTTTCCGTTTTTTTATAAATAATAATATTTAATTAATTTCGAAATATTTTAATATTATTTTAATCATCCGAATTTCAAAGCATTTAAATAAATCTAAATTAAAAATCTAATTAAGTCCCATCACACTTAACATTAAATAAACCATCTTTAACCTTAATTAAACACAATTAAGCTTAATCTAACCTACTAATCCAACTTAGAATAAAATAATTTAATCTATCCATCTAAACATGCTTAATTTAAACTAAACACATTTAGGGCATAATTAACAGTCTAATCAAGGATTAGTGAGATAAACTCACGGATTTAGACGCCGCTTAGCTCAAATCGAAGAAGGCGACGCCGGGATCGACTTTCCCCAAAGGCGGGCTCGCATCCGGGGCTCGGAAGGAGGCCGAAACGGCCCTCAAACGGGCTGCCATACCCATTTTTTTCCAGACCTGGTGGCTGCTGGTTTGCTGCGATTTGAGGCTGAAAAAGAGGAGATCCGGGACTAGATTGAGCGGAGGAATGACGGGGGAGAGGGGCGGCTCACGGCGGTAGCTCGCGGCGGAGAAAACAGGCGGTGGACGGCGCGGCTGGGTGCGGGGCTGTGCACGGCGAGCTGCGGGCGAGGCGAGCTGGTCGTGTGTAGGGCGGTTGAGGCGAACGGCGCGGCAGAGGGGCGGCGGGTCTCGGCGACGGCGTGCGGCGGCGGCTGGCTCCGGCATGCGGCGGCGTCGACAATGGGGGGCTGGCTTCGACCGAGCCTCCTCCTTCTCTCCTCTCCCTCTCTTCATTTTTTTCTCAAGAAAGGGGATGACACATGGGCCCCACTTCTCTCTCTCTCCCCCTTTTCTTTTCCTTTTTCTCTTTTTCTTTAAGTCTCCCACAAAGGTGGCCCACCATGACATCACCGATGATGTCATGGTCCACTACCCCCACAGCCTCTTCAATGGTTGCAATTGATTTTCCGTCGGGGTCCAAATCTTGTACATATTAATTTCCTCAATTTTTCCTTTCAATTGAATCCAAATTGAAGTCCATAAAAATAATCCAATGCCACCACACTTTAATTCACATCCTCACTTGTCCATAAACCTTCTTGAGTCTCACTTGCGCGATCAAAGGCGGACCTTAATTCCTCTTGAATTAAATCAAATTGACCCCCATGATGTCTCACTTATCAAATTGATTATTCTCTTTATCCAAAAATCCCTCATAATCCTCAATTTCACAATCCCCGACTTCCACTGAACGAAGGCGACTCCATTTATCCAGTCGAAATTAGGACCCAAAAATATGGATGTTACACTTTGGTTTTGAGAATGGTATGCTGAATTGTGCTAGGTCTCATAAGGCGTGATGTCCGCATGCTTAAAGACAAGATAAATATGCATGATTTGTGTGATTAATATCTCATGGTAATGAATACAATCGAACGGTGAACTGATAATATCCCGTAAGAATTGGGTTGCCTAGAGACAACGAACTTTAGATGCCTAGCGAACTAAGATGCCATGGACAATGAACCATCAAAGCCGATGCAGACTAGATAGTGAATCGGCATAATCCGCTAGATGGGAATTCCTTGCGCAGACCAAATAGTGAACCAGCTAATAGTGAACTAGCTAATCCATGAGTCTTGAAATGAAAAGATTGATTAAAAAAGTGAGAACTAAAACGAGTGAACCATAAGCGCATGTGTGGTGGAGTCGTTTTTCGAGTCGTCAAGTCTTTATGTCATGAAAATAGCATACTTGAGGTAGCCATCTTGTTGTTATAATGGGATAATTACCCAAAAAGTCCTAAACCTATTGCCCATGTGCCAATTCAGTCCTAAACTTTTTTTTGGCCAATTTAGTCCTAAATCTTTTATAATTGTGTCAATTCAGTCCATCCGGCCAAAATTGGCCGGTCGGTGCTGACGTGGACGCCGACCAGGAGACAACCGGCCGGCGAGGTAATTTTTAATATTTTTCGAATTTTTAAAATTTTTTTAAATTTTTAAATTTTTTTTTTTGGTCTTCTTCTTCCTCGGCCGGGAGGCCGACCTCGCCGGCCACTGGCGAGGCTCGCCCCGCCGGCCACTGGCGGAGGCGAGCCTCGCCCAGCAACGGCGAGGCGGCCGTCGCCGGGCGAGGCCGAGCCGCCGGGGCGGCGAGGCAGGCGTTGCCAAATCCGGCGACGGCCGCCTCGCCGTCGCCGGCGAGGCTCGCCTTTGCCGGTGGCCGGCGGGGCGAGCCTCACCGGTGGCCGGCGAGGTCAGCCTCGCGGCCCTCACCTCGGCCGGAGTCGGCCGGCCGGAGGAAGGAGAAGACAAAAAAAAAAAAAAAAAAAAAAAATTTAAAAATTTAAAAAAATTCAAAACTTCGAAAAAAATATAAAAAAATATTAAAAAATTACCTCGCCGGCCGGTTGTCTCGGCCGGCGTCCACGCGCCGGCCGGCCAATTTTGGCCGGATGAACTGAATTGGCACAATTATAAAAGGTTTAGGGCTAAATTGGCAAAAAAAAAAAAAAAAAAAGGTTTAAGACTGAATTAGCACATGGGCAATAGGTTTAGGACTTTTTGGGTAATTATCCCTTGTTATAATCTACCTAATCTTAGTTGATCCCTTATAGTACTATCTATATAATAATTGTTGAGGGAGTAGCATGTTTTAGACAGATTATTTCTTTGGGTAATTGGATAATCGTATAGTATAGAATTTTCGATATTTTATTTGATGTGCATTAGCTCACCCTTGTTGATGTTCAACTTTTTTAGATCATTAGATATGACCGCATATCCTGCAACCCCCTTATCCCGATATGGAGCATCTATAGAGTTTGAGGGATAGTTGATGGAGTTTACCAATGCGGTGTTCCCCTCACTAATCTTCATGAGATATATGGTCATGTTATGGGTAGACGTAGGCTTGCCTGTTGGTCGCATTCCTTATTGTTTCGTGGCTATATATGCAAAGATTGGGGGACTCCTTATAGGTCCATTGCCCTATCTGTAGGACAATAATTGCAATGAGGGTGGCAATAGTGAGAAGTAGTGGAGGGAGTTGAGATGTTGTTAGGATCCATTTTTGGGCACGGTCTTGGCACTTTTGGGATAAGACCGTGCATACGGGTGATGTACCATGTTTTCAGTTGTGGGCATAGTTATGGTGACCATGTTGATAGCCATTGGAAGTAGTATATCTTTTTGACCTCCTAGATGTGGCCCTGACGATAACACCCGTGTATATAAATAATGTACGAAATGAAAATTATGATGTTTGTTTCCACTTTGGCATTCATCCATTCCTATGATGTCTATTTGATTTTATATACTTGGCTTTCACTTATGCAATAAGTGAAAAGATTAGTGACTTGAGTATACATAGGCAAAAATTGAACTCAAAATAGGAAATCTTCTCCAACTAAGAAACTTATTTAGAATAGAAAACTTACTTGAATTAGAAAACTTTTCCTTTCGGATTCAAAATCGAGATATATTTTTTCAACATTGTAGTGCAATAAAAAAGAATGGAGTCCCAAGAAAAAAATCGTTATGCTTTATTAGAAGAAAAGATCTCACACCAATAACATCTTTCCATTGTGTCCTTAATCACTGCAATGCGCGTGCATATAAAACTTGTAAATTGGCAATTTGATATAATATAGGTAGTGCAATTTGTAGAGCTTCCAATGAAAATGAATAATATTAGCGTAAAAGAAAGGGGAAAAATAGACCTTACGTTCATTAATTAATTGCAGCATCAAAATCGAGTCATAGAGGAACGATTCAAATAAGGCTACATCTAGAGAATAGAAAAGAAGGGGAAAGAGAGAGAACTCCCCCTTCCATTAGTTCTGGCAATATATCATAGATTGTACCTCATTAATTGTCAACAACTCTCTTTAGACATCTTTTATAGTAGTATGTCATTAATTGTCACCAACCCTCTTTAGCACCTCAAATGGTAACCTGGATTTATTGCCATTGGGAGACAGAACAGAGACTTTATTCATTGGAACTTCCAAGTTTTTGACTTTCCTCCATTTCCTTCCTTTTACTTTAAATACCATGATCCATCTACAAGATCCCATATCTCTCTCTCTCTCTCTCTCTCAAATTGTCTACACTTGCAAAATCATCTCTAGAACAATCCAACGAAATGTCCATGCGTGTGAGGTACCGGGGCACTTACACCATAAAGCCTGAGACAGAGACGTGGAGTGGCCACCTACCACTCTCGGAGTTGGACCAAATCGGCATCATCGCCCATACGCCCATTACTTACTTCTACAAACTGCCCCCAGAATGGCTGCACCCGGCCGATGCCATCTTCAGCACCCTCCGGAGTTCATTGAGCCGCGTGCTGGTCCCGTTCTATCCGCTCGCTGGAAGGCTCAGGTGGCTCGATGGGGGACGGCTTCGACTTGATTGCAATGCCATGGGCGTCCCACTAATCGAGGCCGAATCGGAAGCCGAGCTCAATGACTTGGGCGATTTTTGTCCAGGTCCGGAGTACGAACAGATTGTGCCGCTCTTGGACTACACCATGCCAATCCATGAGCTGCCGCTATTGCTAGTTCAAGTCACCAAGTTCAAGTGTGGTGGGCTCGCCTTGGGTGTCAATATGACTCATGTGGTTACTGATGGGCTGGGTTCTACTCATTTTTTGGATGAGTGGGCGCGCCTTGCCCGTGGTGAGCCACTGAATGTTGAGCCGTACTTTGATAGAAAGGTTAGTTGTTGATTTAAAGAGTTTTCCTTTCGATAACTAGAGCATCCAAATCCTTTTTTGGTTTCAAGCAACAATGAAGCTCCTTTTGAGAACAGTTTACATCTATGCAATTGAATTTTGTGATTTCTGGGTCTCCTTTCACCTTCTCCACCTTTTTTTAGTTCCTAATGCCTTTTTTTTTTTTTTTTTTTATTATCATTATTTATGGAGTTTTTGCTTTTGCTGCCATCGAGCAAAGGAGGTGTCTATTTCTTCAAAGCCATTAAATTTGCAAAAATATCGTGCTCGGCTGAGAACTATTAAATTCATTTCATATTTTTATTGTGCCCTGTTTACTCTCCCCTAATTTGCATTTGATAAATGGCAACGTCTTATGGCCTGTTTATACAACAGTGCTAATGTAAATTGTTCGCAAATGTGTTTTTACATCAAGTTGCGTTTGCAATTTATTCCCGAGCTTCCCCATCGGATAATTCTAATAGATTGTTTTTTACTGTCAAATTTTTTTCGATTTTGGATTTGTAAATAATTCAATTGGAATCCTTTTTTTTTTAATATATCAATTTTCAATATCTTTCTTGCTCACTTTAGATATTAGTCAGACACTTTCTACATAAATACTAAGAAGATGGTTTCATCCATGATATTTGTCTATTTACAAAGTTGATGCTTGAAGTACTAGTTCTTCAGAAAAACAATTGCGCATGTGCGTAGAGCATGTGTGAGTGCTTGTAATGAACATTTTCTATAGTCATCACATTTCCATGCCAAAACCAAGAAATTGGCATATTGTACGTAAGTTCATGTAGCCTCTTATTCTATAACTTCACTGATTGTAATCACTTGCATGACTTTTTTTTTTTTTTTTTTTTTTTTAAATTTTTTAACAAGGTTTTATGGGCGGGTGAAGAAGATCCATCCAGCACACTGCGGTCGCCGCCGAACTTGGAGCTCCCCGAGTTCAACGACCCGCCATTGCTAATTGGCCACACTAACAACTTGGAACAGCGCAAGAAGAAGACCACCATGGCCATCCTAAGGGTGACGAACACCCAAGTTGAAACCCTCAAGAACGCTGTGAACAAGGACCGACCCAGCCACCACCCACGCCCCTACACCCGATTTGAGATTATAGCCGCGCACCTATGGCGGTGCACGTGCAAGGCGCGCAAACACAAACCCGAGCAGGCGACCTCGCTGTACTTCTACGTGGATGCCCGCAGTCGCCTGCAGCCACCCCTAAAGCCCGGATACTTCGGCAACGCGATCTTGTACGTGGCCGCTGCTGGCACATCCGGCGAGTTGGTGTCCAGCCCGCTCTGGCGCACCTCGACCAAGATTCGAGAGGCCATCGAGGCAGTGACCCACGACCGTGTGAAGTCGGCCATTGAGCACATCCGGAGACAACCGGACCTGACCAGGTTTCAGGAGCTAGATGCCCTAGGAAGCACTCAAGGGGTTTTCTATGGGAACCCTAATCTCGGGGTGAGCAGCTGGCTGTCGTTAATGGTGTACGGTCTTGACTTCGGGTGGGGAAAAGAGATTCACATGGCGCCTGCGACTGCCGAATTCGACGGCGAATGTGTGGTTATTCCAAGTCTTGAGGAAGCCGGTGGCTTGCTGGTGACCGCGGGCTTGCAAATAGAGCACGTGGAGGATTTCAAGAAGTTCTTCTATGAGGATATCGTTGAGTAACTGATGGGCTGATTAATGTTTAATATTGCCAATGCTTTCGGCTGATATATTGTTAAATCCGGGGCTTTAATGCATAGGAAGTTATGCTTGGAAAAGGATTTCAAAAGACAATGTTTATTTTGAATAATGAAATACCGTTTACAATGTTTTAGATGTTCATATATAGAGAGGTTGTCATTTAGGAAATAATTATATAACTGAAATTAAATAACCAATTAACGAAAAGATATTGATTACGGGATAGTCTTCAAATCGCGTTCCGAAAATTTGCAAAAGTACGTCTGAAATGCGCCCTTGCGTGCATATAATCCTACTGTCCCCACTCGGCACGCCGTTCATAGCAAGCATTACATTCTCATCCCCGTTTCCCTGGGGGAAAACAGGCCAGCTTGCGTTGCCCCCATTGATGCCCCTAGGCAACAAAATTTCCCACCTTGTAAAAGAATAAACAAAAAACCGGACATAAAACAGCAAAAGCAATGGCCTGCGCAATCGAGCAGCCATCCTATTTCTTCGCACAACCAAAAGAAATCATCGCCCTAATTGTGAAGCATGACGCTCCTCTCTAACCCAAGGACCGACGGACGTGCGCAATCCGACTGACACAAGATAGAGTCGCAATCCGGCTGGGAAGTGGACACTCAGCGCAGGGAAAGAGAGAGAACGAAGGAAATAACATGGTGACATCTACAGCAAGTAGAGATAATCTCAAGTCATAAATCTAAGAAAACTCCCACTAATGAGATAAACTAATTCAGCTTAAAAGTCAAAATATCATAAACTTCCTCAACAGACATCCAAGAAAGGGCGGTTATATAAGCATGTCAAGCACGTATCCATTATCTAGATTACTGAAACTCCCATTGAGGATTCCTAAGCTTTTAACAAAGGCAGGTATGTAATTCTCTTAACTTTACCACCAGAACATTTTGCACAATCGCATACCAGAAGTAGTAGATAAAATGTGATGTGAAGAAGTAGTAGATAAGATGTGATGTGAAGCAGTGGACATGGAACTTACAGCATAGCAAACTGGATGGCATTGCCACCAACACCAGCAAAGCAATCTATCCCGGTTCTTCCGTGACATCTCTCTGCATGTCGGATAGCAATCTTCTCCGGAGTGATGGAATACCAGTCTTCCTCGTCCAATTCGATACCTTCATCATACCTCGAGAAGAGGTGATATCTTGGTAACCAGTACTTCTTGACCAGGGGACTGAAAATGGCCAATTCCTCACCCTTTCCTCTACTTCGCTTTAACTTAACTGAAATAACATGGAATGAATTGACCTCAACCCGGATTGATTATATCAACAAAAGTCATGACAGTGAGCGACAGAAGAAGAAGAGGACATTTGCTTTTGGGGCCACTACTGAGAGGAAAAAAAGGCCATTGCTTCGAGGGTTTAGCCTGTAGTAACTAGCAACCGAGTGGGTCAGATCATTTGGGCATCACAAAAGACAGCATTTTCGACATTTGCTGCTCGATCAACTGAGTAACACAACTCGGAAAAGGAATAGCTTTTCTTGGAAATTCCCTCCGTGAAAACCTGAAATGGAGATTCCAAGTAATATATAAGCAAGCAAAGGGAAAAAGAAAATAAGAGTACCTCGCTTGCGTTTCTTGAAACGACGAGAATGGAAAGCTCGAACGGCAACCCTCTCGTTCGCCGTCATCGGCAGCTTCCCGCTCTCGCTCGTTCGTGCCAAGTTGGGAGGGTGGCTTTCCGGGTCGAGTGGAGAGAGAGAGAGAGAGAGAGCTGGTACTGTTCGTTCGCGCAAGAATCCACCTTTTTGTATTTTACGGCTTATGCATTTTCTTAATCTTATAGCCTGGGTTGACTTCTGTCTGAGATGAGACCCGCCATTACCCGGATCAGCAACCGCTCCGACCAGCCTCGTAAGTACCATTTTTCTTTCTTAGCTTTCTCTGCTTCCCCCGTTTCTTCTTTGTTGTGTTTCCAATGTTTGAACCTTGTCAAGTTCTTTATACAAGTTCCCCCTGTCTCAGTCCCGTCATTTCTTTTTTTTAAAAAAAATTCTACTTTTGACAATGGGGTCGAGGGAAAACTCAAGCTTTGATGCCTTTTGCCGGATCTTAGCTTTATTGTTTCAGCGGAAAGCATGACAGTTCGATTGCCCCCAATTAGCTTCTCCGTGTAAATGTGATTAATTTTGTCTCGCTCTTCGCAATTAGGTTTGGTCAATCATCTCTCCTAGGATGCTTACATTGTAGACTTCACGGCTCACAGTTCACCCATTAGTTTTATTTAATTTTGGCGATCATTCATAGCAGTAATCACCAATTGTTCTACTTGCTTTGCATCCGACATTGTGCTGACATTTTGCCTTGTTTCGCTTTCCCCTAATCTAAGCGTAGATTGCATGGTCATGAGTGAAGATGAGGGCGCCTTCATGCCTCGTACGCTACTGCACTGCGTGTGCGTGCTACGTGTGCCGAACTGTGGTCTCGGGGATTAGCAGGGGGTCGGCTCTGATTGCATATTGTTGAGATAGGGCGAGCGATCGAACAATAATATAGATGGAAGAAGAAAATAAATTGGACAAGGATTTACGTGGTTCAGTCGTAAAGACCTACGTCCACGGGGAGAGCAGCAGCGAATTTCATTATAGATCAAGCGATACAAGGAGATTACACACTCGAGTCACTCAAACACTCACTCGGTGTTTCCCAAGCCTCAATTACATCCAAAAACGCACACAGTGTTTAGCCCCAAAATTCCTCACAAAATAATCTCTCAATCTCACAAAGGAATTACTTACAAATCTTACCTCAAGATTTGTATCGGCTACAAACACTAAATCTTCTTGGATGTAATTGCACGAACAAGAACGACAAAGAAAATCCCTCCCAAGCACTCGACGACGAGACGGCGCTTCAAGACCAATTCTTCATGATCAACGGCGGAACACCAAGCACTCATGCGGCGCTTCAAGACAATTTGTGATCCACACATACCACCCACGGCCACAGGTCTATATATAAGTGAAACCGCCAACTTCTCATAGGATTATGTTTCCTATTTTAAACGATTTTATCCAAAACATATCTCTATATATTTTGAACAAAATCCAAATCCAAGTCGAAGTTGGACTTTCCTATTTCAGTAAATCCGTTCCTGCGAAAAACTCGAGACATATTTAACACATATTGTGGCCTCTTCGGGCTTCCTATGATGGTATGGTGGATATTCCATGAGGTCGCTGCCCCTCTGATGAAGAAGCTCCTAGTAAGTCCTTGATGTTGCTTCTCGGGTTATCGTGTGCATAACTTTCCTTGTAATTTGTCGAAGCAGATACAGCGGTAAGCATGGTTTCTCTTATCAAATAGTTTTCAAAGAAATTCTCATACTTGATTCAATGGAAACGGGTAAATAGGGGCATTCTACTGGCTTCGGTTATATCTCTGTATTGTATGTACCTCTGCTATAGGGGGCTTGCCAGTGAACCAAAGGGAATACGAGTGCCAAAGTCTTCCAAAGAGGTACTTAAGCTGTTTCCACTGGCACCTTGACTGTTGGATTGTTCACCACTTTTCTTTTGGGAGTTTATTCTGTCGTTGATGTAGGGTCTTCCGCCACCCTGCTCTCACCACCACGTTCTTAAGTTTTCACGTATCAACATAAACATTGGGTGTCAATGGGGCCTTCTTATAACATGGGCCATGTTGACCTCACCTCAAAGTGTCAATCACTAGGCCTTTCGCAAGAAACTCGAGTTGGGGGACATGCAATACATGACTCAAGATAGACCTCTCGGTGATGAAGCTAATTAGTTAGCTATTGCCTGTCTGAGACATATTTATGGTGCAAGGAAGCATTCAGCTCCATTGGATCAGGCAACTTGAGCACGTGGAGAAAAGGAGGGGGCTAAGCCAGTCACGTACTCGTACTCTTTCCTCCACCTTATTCTCTCGTGCCAGCACGTACACCGCATTGACTCTGACTGGGTGGTCAACGTCAGCTGTGGAGAAAGCAGGAAGTCGGCTGATGGTGGTTGGCTTTCTGTGTGGGTGCGGATTTGGACTAGCTGGACCACCGTAGCGTTGTACTTATGTGGTCTCTTGTGGCTCCCATCTTGTCTTTCCGCATAGGGAATTCTGAGCCATCCTGTCTTTCTTCGAGAAAAAGCTTGATGAAGCCTATATAAGCTATGAACTCTGGTCTTGCTAGGGGTTTCCTTTATAGTTACCGCTAAGTGATTTACCACAATTATGTCCAAACATGTCGTTTTTGTGGTCTTACTTATTCCACGTCACTTTTCCCTATATTTTGGAGCAAAAGTCCGCCCTTCATGCTTCTTTACTGCTTTGATCAAATGAAGTGGTTTACGGCTGTGAAGTAGTAAGAAATTCTTACTTAGACTTTGAGGGTTTGTCATAACTAGCTTCAGTTTGGAGCCTTTTCGATCTTTACAACTACAACAAACAAGTGAAACTTATAGTGTGTTTGGTAACCATTTTGTTTCCAATAATAATCCATGCTTAGATATAGTTTTTTATGATCTTGTTCCCCGGACAAATTTTTGAACATTTAAAGGCGTTACTATAATCCCGGAATAAAAATACATTTGGTAAGACACTCAAATTCTTTTATCACTTAGAATTTCTTTTAATTTTAAAATAATTTTATTATTTTTTTCCAATTATTATTTTTCTTCCTTGAGCCGATCGCTAATGGGCCATGGCCGGTGACCTCGCCTAGATCTAGCAAGGCTGAGCTCGCTCAACCATCAATGAGGCTCAACCTTGCTAGGCCACCACGAGTTTGGCCTCGCCATGGCTAGGCGATGCTGACCTCACAATGGCCTCGCAAGGGTCCGGCGAGATCACCGACCATGGTAACTAGGATGAGAAACTACACTTCGTGGAATTTGCATATAATAATAGTTTTCAATAGAATGGTATGCCTCCGTTTGAGGCATTATATGGACGAGCCTGTAGAACTCCTATTCATTGAGACAAGGTAGGCGAGTAGAGATCGACGAGGCTAGAATTAGTACAAATCACATCAGACATGATAAAGGTTATTTGAGATCGACTTAAAACTACTCAAAGTCGACAAAAAAGTTATGTTGATAAATGTTGGAGAACTTTGGAATTTAACGAGGGGAATCACGTATTTTTAAAAGTATCACCAATGAAAGGCATATTGAGGTTTGGAAAAAAAGGAAAATTGAGCCCAACATTTATTGGACCATTTGAAATCCTCGAAAGGATAGGAGAATTGGCATACCGATTAATCTTTCCACCGAAGTTATTTAATGTTGGCAATGTCTTTCACGTGTCGAAACTAAGGAAATGTTAGCTTAATCCTACCCATATCCTAGATATTAAGATGACAGAAGTGGATGAAAGAGTTAAGTATGTGAAGGAACCAGTGCAAATATTGGATTGAAGGGACTAGATACTCAAGTGTAAAAGTCCCATGGCAATATCATGATACGAAGGAAGCGACATGAGAAAGTGAGGAAGAAATGAGACGTCGCTATCCAATCTCTTCGAATGAATAGGTATGATCTCAGATTTTGAGGATGAATTTTTTAAGAGGGAAAGAATTATAACATTCAGATTTTGGCCTATCTGATTGGTGAGCTAAGAAAATGGAATTTGGCAATGGTAATTGGCATTACTAGGAAATGTGTCATTAGTGGGATTGAAGGATAACTATACTTGACTTATAATTTAGCCGAAATTTTTTAGGATTGATTGGATGAATTATAGACATAATTTTTTGTCCCTTTACATGAAAGTTGATCACAACTAGTGTCGTTTCTTCTTCAACGGCCGACCACCTCTCCTCTTCACCACTTATTGTTGTGGCCGTGCCACTTGGCGCCGCCACCCAATTCCACCAATGGCCTTTCATGCAAGAGGCCAAAGCTTGGATTAAAATGATCTCTCTCTCTCTCTCTAGAAATCACAGACATCAAGCTACGCTGACCCATACCAAGAAGGTTGAGGTCCGGTTTTTTGCGAATCAAAGTTTGATGAGGTTCCAGAATCAAAGTTAGCGGAATGTCGTCTTGTCTTGGTAGGTAAGCTACAAGCAAATCCTTCAGTCAATTTTCAGGCCTTTCAGACAACAATTAAGCGTACTTGGCGAAATGATTTAGTTCTAATCTCCCAGCACGAAGATGTTCTTTTTCTGTTCAAGTTTAATACGGAAGCAGAAAAACAAAGGATATGGGATTCTGGCCCATGGAACTTTTCTAATCATCTACTTATACTTAAACCCTGGATCCCTAATACTCCCCTACAATGTTATGATTTTACTACCTGTGCATACTGGGTGCAAGTTTTCGGCTTGCCCTTAGAAAGGTGTTCGGAAACTATGATACACCGAGCTGTGCAGCAGCTAGGAACAGTTTTGGATGTGAGAATTGAAGCTAAAGAAGGGAGTAATATTCGATTGGGGCGGGCTAAAGTAGAGCTAAAACTGTCGGAACCATTAAAACTTGGGAAACTTATTAGAATTGATGGGAGGCCTTTTTGGTTGGACTACCGGTATGAACGTTTACCCCATTTCTGTTACTCATGTGGAGTTATTGGACATCATGCAAGGTATTGTAAAGTTATCCAATTTGATGAAGATCAGATGAATGACAGAGCTAACCTCTATTTTGGCCAATGGTTAAAAGCTGAAGTAAGAGAGTCCCTTCTCGGGAGGCTTTCTATCACACGCCAGTTAATGCAGAGGCTGAAAATGAAAGAGTACCTGAAACTCCTCCAGTTGCCACTCTGTTGCTACTAGCGATACCTGACCATCCAGAGGAAACTCCAGTACGGTCGGAGCCTCACCCTCAGCACGGGCCTACCCTTGCCTCAGAAGAGAATTTCATCAAGGGGAAGTCACCACAGAAGTTACCTGGGAGAAACATGACAGAAACCTCTCATCCAGAGCCTAATATCCTGAACCAAAGTGCTGAAGTAGGAACCTCTAAGGCTGCGACAGGGAAAAATACTAGCAGAATTAACAGGGAGCAGTCCAAAGAAAAGAGCTAGGAGATTCCAACCTTACGAAGCTATTGGACATGGTTTTATCAGTATGGACAGCAGCCATTTGACAGATACACCTATCCATGCAGCTGAAGATGTTGACAGTTGGGCTATGATGGCTTGCCCTAAAAAGCCATCATCAGAAAAATGAAGCTCATTAGCTGGAACTGTCAGGGGTTGGGCAATCCCCTGACAGTTCAGGTCCTAAGGGACCTTGTGATACATGAAAGGCCCGAACTTGTTTTTTTGATGGAAACGAAAAACCAGGACTCGTTTTTACAAAGAGTTCAAAGAAGATTAAGTTACCAGCACGGTTTTTGGTGAGCCCGCTGGGCTTGCTGGTGGCTTGGCAATTTTTTGGAATGATCTACTCTCTGTACAGGTGGTGAATCAGTCAGCCCATTTTATAGACTTAATATGCACGAGTGCAAGGGAAGGAAATCAGATGCAACTTACCTGTATCTATGCTCCCACCTCCTTTCATCAGCGTCAACTGCTTTGGGTTGAACTCAAAGATCTCAGCAGCTCAATAACTCAACCCTGGATGTGCATTGGAGATTTTAATGAGATTCTATATCCATGGGAGAAGTCTGGTAAGAGATTGGCTCAAGGCTACAGATTGCGTGCTTTTAGGGAGTTTATAGATGATTGTTCCCTAATGGAACTTGAGAGTAAAGGGTGTACATATACTTGGGTTAACAATAGGGAGGGGGAAGAGATAGTTAAAGAGAAACTTGACTGGGCGCTTTGTAATATGGAGTGGAGATTAGCTTACCCTGCAGCTGAAGTGTTTGTTGTACCAGCCATTGGATCGACCCACGCCCTCTTGTGGTGTCGATGGCCCCTACGGAAGTGAGAAGAAAGAAATTGTTTGTATTCGAGGCTTTTTGGCTGCAACATGAGGGATGCCGCCAAGTCATAGCTATGACCTGGGATTCACCTGCTCTATCTAATGCCCCTACAGATAGGAAGCTTCAAGTGGCAGCGGAGATGCTTCAAAATTGGAGTAAAAACACCTTCCATAAAGGTCATCTTCGCCTCAGTGAGTTAAAACAGGAACTGCAGTATCATACCAATTTACCAAGTAAGGCATATGATAAACAGAAGTTTATTGCTCTTAAAGAAGAAATTCAACAGATTCTGCATCAAGAGGAGCAATACTGGGCGATGAGGTCTCGGATCAACTGGCTGCGTTGGGGAGACAAGAACACCAGTTTTTTCCACGCAACTGCAATTCAAAAAAGGCAGTGGAACCGGATTAGTATGCTTCAGAATCAATTTGGCCAATGGACTAGAGATTCTATGCAGTTGAAGCACATGACCATAGATTATTTCAACAGGCTCTATACTTCAGTTGGACCACGGAATTATGATCCCATACTGGCACAATGTCTGCAAATTGTCTCGCTAGAAATAAATCAATCTTTGATGAAAGCTTGATTACCCTTGAGGAGATTAAGCAAGCTGTGTTCCAACTAGGGACCACCAAAGCTCCGGGTCCTGACGGTTTTAATGGCCTCTTTTTTCAACGTCATTGGGATATTATTCAGGAGGATACCTGCAAAACAGTGCAAGCTTTTTTCGCATCAAGTCAGATGCCACCTGTTCTTAATAAAACTCTTATTGTTCTAATTCCTAAACTGATGCATGATGAAAGATTAGAGCATTTTCGACCGATTAGCCTATGAAACTTTATGTATAAAATCATATCTAAAGTCCTCGCTAATCGCCTGAAAAGATGGCTGCCTGTCTTAATCTCAGCAGAACAGACCGCCTTTGTAGCTGGCAGACAAATACATGATAACATTTTCATAGTTCAAGAGGTGCTACATCAGTTGAAAGTCAAAAAACGAAGGAAAAAATGCTGTGGCATCCTAAAGTTAGATATGCAAAAAGTGTATGACCGTGTGGAGTGGGATTTCCTTGAGGCTTACCTACATAGATTGGGCTTTGACCCTAGATGGATTCAGTGGATCATGCAGTGCATTACAACTGTTTCTATCAGTATTAAATTCAATGGTGAGCAACTCCCTTATTTTAAGCCATCTAGAGGCCTCAGACAAGGGGACCCCCTGTCACCTTACATATTTATCATGCTCGCTAATCTTTTATCTCATCTTATCTCTCAAGCAATTGAAATAGGGAATATGAAAGGGATAAAGCTTACCAGGATGTGCCCCACGCTATCACACCTTTTCTTCGCGGATGATGCAATATTTTTCCTTGATGGCCAGCTTATGGAGTGTCAGAATTTGTCCAACATTCTTCAACAATATTGCATAGCCACAGGTCAGGAGATTAATAGGAATAAATCTTGCCTTTTTATGAGTAAAAATTGCTCACAAGAATTGAAAGAGAATATGGCTGCAGAATTAAGAGTGCCTTTATCGCAAAAACTAGGGAAATACTTAGGTATACCGTCTGAATGGGGCACTTCTAAGAGGGAAATGTTTGCATGGATCCTGGCTAGGGTTACCTCAAAGCTAGCAGGGTGGAAGGAGAGCCTTATTTCCAAAGGAGGCAAAGAAATTTTGTTGAAAACAGTGATACAAGCCCTTCCAAACTACGCAATGTCTGTTTTTAATTTGCCTATTTCTGTTTGTAGGGCAATAGAGCAGAGAATTGCTCAGTTCTGGTGGCAGACAAAGCAAAACAAGGCTGGAATACATTGGAAGAAATGGGATACCTTGAAACTAGGGAAAGATCAAGGAGGGTTGGGTTTTCATGATCTAGTGGATTTTAATAAGGCATTATTGGCTAAACAGGCTTGGAGGCTTGCGCACCAAACGTCCTCGCTATGGGGTCAATTTTTCAAGGGCCTGTACTATCATTCTAAAGAGTTTTGCCAAGCTGAAAAAGGATCAAGACCTTCATGGAGTTGGCAAAGCTTGCTAATTGGACGGGATTCTATTAAGGATGCCACTCATTGGAAGGTTGGGAATGGTAGAACAATACGGATAAGGAGGGACAGATGGTTAAATAATGATGTAATAGGAGGAACAGCTTTGAGAAACGAACCTGACAAGGTGGCTGACTTTGTCAAACTAGATCAGCACACTTGGGATGTAACAAGGCTCAAGCAGAGCTTTGAAGATCACATTGTTGAGGAAATATCAAGGATACGGCTACCACTGGTTGATTCTCCTGATCGGCTTATCTGGGAGGGAGCACATACGGGTACCTATTCAGTCAAGAGTGGATATCAGTATATCAGAAAATGTAGCCAACAACAGAACTGCAGCCAGGACTCTACATCAACTTTCACTCCCTATTATCTTTGGATATACATATGGAAGCTTCAGACAGAGCCAAAAATCAGGATCTTTCTATGGTCTATCTGTCAAAACGCATTGCCTACCAGGGACAATTTGTTTAAGAGGAAATTAATTAATGATCCAATATGCACTATGTGCTCCTCTCAGGTTCCAGAAACAGTGGAGCATCTATTCTTGATATGCCCTCGTCAACAACAGACATGGTCGCACCCCAGAATACAGATCAAGGTTGCTGATTTTACCACCCATAGGATGGACGCATGGCTGGCGGATCTTTTAGCAAATGGGCAGAACATACCTGGACTAACAGTAGTCGCCTCCCTCCTCTGGCATATTTGGAAGGCGCGTAATCTGTATATATTTCAGAAGCGCTATCAGACTCCCCATCAGACGGTAGACTTGGCTTTAACCTCGGCGAGAAGTTACCTGTTGTGCTCACAAAGGAGCAGTGACCCTCGGTGTCCTGCCATCAACCCGAGCCTCCGATGGATCCCTCCAGTTCCTGGTTCGCTGAAGATCAATATTGATGGGGCTTTCCCTACCAGGTCATTAGGGGGCACCGTAGCTTTCCTTGTTCGGGATCATAATGGGTCGTTGCTCGTGGGACAGTCTCGATCTGTCCAGACGGCGTCTCCCCTTCAAACAGAGATAGCTGCTCTGTTATTTGCCCTAAATTTTGTACAGAAAGAGGGATGGGGAACGAAATACCTGGTTCTGGAATCGGATTGTCTCGATTTGGTGGAGATCTTGAGCCACCGCAAAGCGCCATCGGAGGAAGATGAAGTGTTCTTCGTTGAGGGTTTCGAGCTGATGCGGGCGTGCCCTAATGTGCACCTCCAACATTGCAGACGTGAGGTTAATCTGCCAGCTGACTGGGCTGCGAAGGCCCACGGACGTGGGGCTCTCTCTCCCAACTGGGCTGCTGCCCTTCCTGTTTCTCTTTTGAATTTACTGTGTATTGACGCCTGTGCAGTGGCGTGTAAACCTTTACTAAGAGAAGGAAATGCCTTTATCTTGACCAAAAAAAAAAAAAGTTTGATTTTTATAGTCGGAGACATTGAGGCAAGTGGGATTCCTTCATTCTCCATGTTATTTTAACTTGCTTGTCGCGCGGCTTGAAGAATTTTGCCTTTGACGTGTTTGTGGTACTTAAAACCTGTCGTCCTTGGGTTGGTTTCAAGATTTGAGGTGCCGCAGCCGAGAGGTATCGCGGTTCATTAGGCCTTCAATTAGATTGTTTTAGGCTTCAATTTATTCTTGCGTGTCGTGGTAAAGGTGTAGGAAGGTCGTAGTTGGTGGCGAGTCAATTCAACCACGGGATGGTGTCAATTCTTTAGTGCATGGCTGGTTAAATTCAAGTCAATCGAGTCCCCAACATGTGAATTCTATGATGGAACTGGTCCTTGATTCATCAAAAGGCGTGCATTTACGAATGAGTCCTTGGTTTGTCAAACTTAGGGTCCGTTCATTTCGCAGAAAATAAGCCATCTCCGGAAAATATTTTCCCAGAAGTCATTTTCTAGGAAAATGACAATATTTTCTGGTGTTCGGCTAAAACCTGAAAGTGTTTCGGAAAATATTTTCCGGTGTTCGGTAAGGAAAATATTTTCCGCTCACCAATTTGACGAGCGCGAGTGCCAAGCTCGAGGCTCACTAGATCGACGAGCGCAAGTTTAAGATCGATGATTTTGAGGTTCACCTGATTCGACGACTAGCCAAGAAAGAAGAAGATATGAAACAAATAAAAGAAAAAGAAAATATAAAAGAAAAAAAGAAAAATGAAATTAAAAATAATTCAAATTAAAAAGAGAAAGAAAACTAAAAAATAATTTGAATAAAAAAAAAGGAAGAAGAAATGAGTTGAGAAAGTAAAGATTTGTATAGTTGTGAGGTAAGAGAGATCAAGTGAGGAAAATATTTTCCACTTTTGAAAAGTGGAAAACATTTTCCTTCACTTTAGAATACTTTTTTTCTTGGATGTAAAACATTTTCCCCAAGGAATTCATTTTCCATGAAACGAACACCGGAAAATCCGGAAAACGTTTTCCCGGAAATTATTTTCCGCGAAACGAACGGAGCCTTAGTAGTGAGTCGACTTGAAGTGGTGTTAATTGTTCAATCCCGATGTGTTGTAATTGTGCTACGATTGACAAGAGTAAGTCAAGTAGATGGTATTTTGTGTGAATCGTCTAGACTTTGGTTTTGAGAATGGTATGTTGAATCGTGTTAAGTCTTGTTAAGCGTGATGTCTACATGCTTAAAGACAATAAAAATGTACATGAATGGTGTGATTAAGATATCATGATAATGAATATTGTCAGACAACAAACTGATAATGTCTTGTAAGAATCGAGATGCTTAGGGATAGCGAACTATAGATGTCTCGGATAGCGAATTGAGATGCCTCAAATAGAGATGTCACGTATGGCAAACCATGAATCTTGTGCAGATCGCACAACGAATCAGAATAATCCGCCAGACGTGAATTCCTTGCGCGGGACTGCATAGCGAACCAGCTGATCCCTAAGATATATGGCCACAGTATGGGTAGACGTAGGCTCGCCTACTGGTCACATTCCTTATTGTTTTGTGGCTAAATTTGCAAGGTCAAGGAACTCATGGGTTCATTGCCGTATCCGTAAGACAGTAGCAATGATGAGGGTGGCAATGGTGAGGAGCAGTAGAGGGAGTGTCGATGTTGTTGGGGTCCATCTTTGGGCACGGTCTTGGCATTTTTTGGGATTGGACCGTGCAGATGGGTGATGTACGATGTTTTTAGTTGTGGGTGTAGTTATGACGCCCGTGTTGATAGCCAATAGGAGTAGTATATCTTTTTGACCTTATTGATACTTGATTTTTAGTCTACGCGTTTAAAAAAATTAAAATAAAAAAATCGTGATTTGGGTTTCCGATCACGATGAAGCCTGTTTCTCGATCAAAAGGTGTCGTTTGTTGTTCTTTCTTTTGCATTGTTACTTCTAAGTAATTTTCTATTCATTTTCAAGAAAAACCCGAAAAGTCAGATAATTGACTTTCGGATTAACTTTTTGGTCAATCTCAAATAAAAAATTGACTTTTCCTTCAAAAAGATGTCAATTAGTTTTAATTTCATTTTTCTCAAATCAATTTTTCAACAAATCAAATATTTAACCAAAAAATCAAATTTTTAGGAAAAGTCAATTAAATGATTGACTTTTAGTCAAATCTTTGACAAAAAAATTTGAAAAAAAAAACCCTCAAAACACTTTGTTTTGGTGTGAATTTGATTCGTGTCGAAAATTTTGCAAAATTCAATTAAAAACCTTATTTTTCGAATTTGTTTTTATTTTAGACTCGAAATCAACCAAAAATAAAATTACTATTGTTTTAGTTATAATTAGGTATAGTTCATTCTACGACGTTTGGTCTAGAGACTATTTTTAATCCACTTATTCATTCAATTTCGCGAATTGCCATATCGAAAGACGAATTGCCATTTTAAGCCTCAATTAGGGGTCCAAAATCAATTCTTCATGACTTACAAACGAGTGATTGTTTTCCAATCACCTTCTTAAGATAAGCCCAAGTCCAAATAGGAGGTCAATTTTGAGAAATTCACATTAGAACTTTCCAATTTGGGCAACTTCACTCTCTTGAAGGCAAGAAAATTGAGCTATAATCAAAGAAATTTAGGTTGACTCATTTAAGACTATGGTTCAATTTCATGAATCTAAATTCAATTTTAATATTAGACCTCGATTTATTTTTTGCCTAAGTTTTGGCACTTTATTCCAAGGTCAATTTAAATGCATTAGGTGATAGTACACAATGGTAATTAGTTAAATAGAGCTATTGCAATATTAATTGAATTCAATTTCAATTAATTTGTAATTTAAGCCATAAAATTGCAAAAATGGCTCATTTTAGCCCTTAAGGCTCAATATCATGTACGCATGGTTTTGATCCATTGTTTTTTACAATAATCTCTCAATTAGGTCTATAGAAAGTCCATGAATTACTTTAATGGAATTCAATTGGCCTAATTGGATCAAAATCGGATAATTGCTTCTCTAATCATGCAAGTTTTTGCTTGAATTTGGTTCTCGGAAAACCAAATTGCATAAATTTTAAACTCACAGGGACCATACAAGTTGGAATAATAGGAATTGGCCAGAATCAATCAAGAATGGTCAAGAATCAGTCAAATCGATGTGAACCGATCTGATCGGACCAATTGACCATTAGCGGGGCAAGCCTACATTGCCCCATTGATGCCCCCAGGCACCAAAATTTCCCGCCTTGTAAAAGAGGGAATCAAAAACCGGACATAAAACAACAAAAGTAATAATAGCCTGGGCAATCGAGTTGCCATCCTAGTTCTTCGCATAGCCAAGAGAAATCATCGCCCTAATTTTGAAGCACGATGCTCCTCTCTAACCCAAGGACCGATGTATGCGCACAATCTAGCCGACACAAGATAAGAGTTGCGATCCGATTGGAAAGTGGAGTCTCGGCGCAGAGAGAGAGAGAGAGAGAGAGAGAGAGAGAGAGAGAGAGAGCGAAGGATGAACCTCAATCTGACGGCGGCGAGCCGCTGGGATATGGGCAATGAGAGTCTCAGAGGGGGACAGAGTGGCAAGAAGCAAGAATACAGAAGAGAAGTGAGCTGCTCCTTTGCGCTTTCCTTAAAGTAAACAATTTTTTCCGGACAAAAAATTATTTTAAAAAAAAGAAGAAGAAAAGGAAAATAGAAAAGAAGTTTTTTCTTTTTTTTTTTTAATTTGTTGATTATGTTTTAAATCTATCTCTTGGAACAAATTTGTTCTCAAAAAATAAAAATAAAAATTACTAAAGGAATTTATGTTCTTCTTTTTTTCTAAAAAAAAAAAAAAAAAAGATTTAGACACTGTTAGGCTGGTGACCAGATAAGGCCCTATTCTCCTCTAGTTGCTCTTTCACCCAGGTCCTTCACTATCTTTCCAGCTTTGCTTAATTATTGTTTATACAAACAGAGAACTTCTTTTCGTGTAACAGAGGAGGGCCTGAGTCCTTCATCCCCCTGATAACACTAGAGGGTAAATCGACTCCTATCCAATTGCCTAACAAGGAAGGCACCAGCCCATAGAGCGGCGTGTCCCCAAACTAACGTCCCGGGTTTGTATGCATAACAAAATGTGGCAACGGATCATCAACATACCGGTTGCCTTCTCTGTAGGCATGGACAAGACCACTAGTTGACATGGAAAATCGACGACCAAACTCCGTATCCCCATAATTAGATTATTGCCACATAAATCCTCTCGTTGTACAAGTGGCGACGTCTTTAGTAAAGCTTGCGAATCCACTTCTAAAATTATGTTCCTGAATCCAGTGGAGAAGGCTGAAGAGGGACTTTTTGGTTGCATAGGATTTGAACAAATATGGAATATTAGTCATATGGTCGGATGCCCTAGAATCAATGATCCAAGGTACAGATTGTGAACAATAGGAGAGGGCATTTAGATTTTTACCTTGGTGGGCAATCGAAGCAGTAGGATTACCCGATACGAACCCAACATGAAGTAGCTGCAGAAGATGGTCTAGTTGTTCTTTGCTGAAAGGGAATGCGGTGGCCTCATTTGCTGTAGGAGGCATAAGCTGAGATGACTTATTATCACAGCTAAATGAAGCTGGTCTCCTGGCCTCACTAGTTGTAGAAGCTGGACGGCCATGAATCCTCCAACAAGTCTCCTCTGTACAGCAGGGTTTGTTGCAGACATCACACCAAATATAGGGTTTCCCATCTGATCTTCGCAAGTTAATAGGGATTTTGCTTACATTTGCCTCGGAGACTATTGTTGCAGGAACACGGCCCTTCTTGTCTTCGGAGATAGCCAATGTTGAACCTTCCAACGATCCATCCTTTCCACCAGTAGCTGCCTTGCCCAGCATTATTCCCTGTCTACTTTCTTCTCTTCAAACCTCTAAGAAGACCTCTCTAATAGGTGGAAGAGGCTGCTTCCCAAGTATTCTACCGCATACCTCATCCAACTCATCTCTAGGCCCTGTTAGGAAAGCGTAGATACGTTCTGCTTCTACAATTTTCCTGTACCAATTACCATCTTCAATACACGTCCACTCATGGTCATTGAATACATCCAACTCCTACCACAAATGTTTCAAAGAGTAAAAGTATTTTGTAACAGTTTCCTCTCCTTGTCGCACCTTCCCCAACTTCAAGGTTAACTCGTAGATTTGAGATTGATTACCCAAATATGAATACATCTCACACACCATGTCCCAAAGTTCATTGGCGGTATTATAGCCCAGATAGTTTGCACCAATATCTTCTTCCATGGAGTTGGTTAGCCACGTTATAATCGCTGAATTCCCTGCATCCCAGATAGCCCAAGTGGGTTCATTCGTCTCTAGCGCGGCGTTATATCTAGTCAGATAGCCAATCTTTCCTCTACCCCATATATACATTCGAACGGATTGAGACCACCGAAAAAAGTTATCACCATTCAGCTTTATGGAAGTGATTTGAATGGGATGAGGTTTGGTGGACTTTGTGAGAAGTGATGGGGGTTTAGATTGGGTGGTTGATGATTCGTCCGACATAATGATCGAACAATCAAAGGAAAAATTAAAAAATCACCCGAGATAAATAGATAAAGGACCTTCGAGCTCTGACACCATGTAGAAAATAATTTCTATTATTATTTTATATATAGTGATTACAAATAGAGGACCTAAATTAGGTAGGAAACCTATTTAGGTAAAGATCCTAATTAGCCCCTAATCTCTATCAATAACTAATTTACAGCTAACAAAATCAAATCAAATCACATAATATCACATTATATTCCATATAATCGGGGAGAGATTATAGAAGATTTTCCAACACATTCAAACAATTGAAATTCAACATTTTTTTTTCTTTCGCATCTTTATTCTTATCTATACTCATGTCCTTAGGGACAACCCTTGCAGCATGCTCCCCAACTCACACACCCCTATGTATATCACCGTGTTCATGTACTTCTTCCCCTTATACATTTGCTTCAGCATGTTCATCTGGTCGTTCGCGCATATGTTGTCCCCCACAGGCATGCAAACTAGTTATGTGCTCCCGTAGTCAGTGTAATACAAGAAGACATGGTTGTTTAGGCCGCTGATCAAAACCTTGCTGTCCCCCACTAAGGGCCGTCTTGTTCCCGAGAAGGACTGCATACAAGTTGGCTGTTGTGTTCATGTTGACACCTAAATTTTGCCGACCCAATCATTTATTTATTGCATACAAATTAGGGATTACTTTTTTTAACCCCTAAACAAAAATATTAAATGAAATTGCATAACATATCATTTTAGGAGCATTATTGCATTTCGCATTGGATCGGCGATGGTGAATGGATTTGAATGGATGATTCTGAGCTTAATTGACATGGAGATATTCGATTTTTTGATGCGATATATCTTTGTTTAAATCAAGAAATAAAGCAAGAGAGAATGAACATCTTTGTCAAATATTTGGGTTAACATGAGAATCAAAAATTCACAATCGAAATAAGACGGAAGGAAATATTGTGCATAGATCCCATTCACAGCTAATTAATTGAGAAAAAAAGAAGAAAAAAAAAAATAGAAAGGAAAGGGGAAAGAATTTTTGCTGATTTGGTGAATAAGAAAAAAGACATCGAAAAGGCCAAATAAAGAAGGATGTCAACATTATTCGGTTGTTTGAGGAAGTAATAGTCCTGTGCTAGATTTGTTCAAAAGGAAAAAGGGAAAATATAGATTGAAAGGGAAAGAGACAAAAGGGTAATATATTTTAAATATCTCAAGAAGATTTGGCCTCTTTCCTTGGAACTAAGCTTTCCCTCTCTATATAAGAGCACACCTATTACAAATGAAAAGGAGACGATAGCAGAGGCCACGCACGATTGGGATACCCGGCCACAATTGAGTAGCGAGAAAAAAAGAGAGAGTCCTCTCTCCGCCGAACCAAGGAGACCCCACATTACGCAAGACTCCTTGCCGTGGTGCCGCACCCGAGCCGTCTGAGTTGCTGTCGCTGCACTGTTTTTGTCACATCGCACCCTCGACGATCCACGATCTGCTGCTTCTGCTGTATTGTGAACCAACGTACCCTAGGGATGCTTGAACCCCCGTCACTTGGTTCAGAGCGAACGAAGACTCCTGCGGATTCCATCTAGTGTGACGGTTTCGCCGAGGTCCAGCAAGGACAAAATCTCCTGAACAATGTGAACATCCAAGCGTATTTTCGCGGCCACCACTTGCGAGCTTGAAGTCCATGGTCATAAAAGTTATCATAATCTCGCTTGAATAATTCTGAGTGGTGGATTTGTCTTCCTTTTCAAGTTTTGTCCAGATTTTACTATAACATTGTGGGCTTTGTTTCATGCAAGTAAAAGAACGTTTTTTTTTGGGCAATGAGATCGCGAAGAATTCGGATGCGTGGCGACTATGGACTGTGGGGAGAGGAATAGACAGCACGATGTCATGCTTCCTCCTCGTGAGCCCTATCCACCGTGTATACCGCAGACCACCTCACATTGAGTCCCTATTGCTGGCCACCCACTGAGAATTGCAAGCCACCACGGTTCACGGTCCCAAACCGCGAGTTGCCCGTCGACGTTGACATCAAGCTCGAGCCAACGTTGATCTTCTTTTTGAGCCGATCTATTGAAGTTTCTATTTTCACAGGTTCATTGGCTGAGACCCACACCTGTCACTACCCCCCATGCTCTCATCATCCACGACAACTTGACGACGAACCGTGAGCCTTGTCGTGCTGAACTCGCTGACCTCAATCTTGACAATGCTGCTGCTCTAGCCGCGTTGACGACGAAGCTACTGTTCACTCCACGACAACGCTGAGTTGCCGATCTCACTGTCCGCTTCACCCGTGCCGCACCACTTGTCCTCAGATCACGCCACGAGACGTAGCTATAGTCCTCCAGTCTTGGACACCTGCTAACCAGCCTTCGCTGAGCCTTCGTTTGCGGGTTGTTCTTTGGTTTGATATTAATCCATGTTGTCTTAAAAGTTGCAAGTGTGATTCGTGAGTGATACGCGAAGAAACAGAGAGAAAATCGGGAGTGGGAGTCGAGAAAGAGATTGTTGTAAATCGGCGGCGCAGCGGAAGCGGATCGTAATATTTGCAATTATGTCGGGAGCTATAGAAATCGATCGAAATAAAACGAGGAACAATAAAAAAGGACATCAGAAATTTACGTGGTTCGGTCCGAATATCGGAACCTACGTCCACGGGGAGAGCCAGCAAAAACAATCCACTATAAATCGGAGAATTTCAGGATTACAATCACTCAATGCACTCAAGTGTTTCCCAGCCCTACTTTATACCCGATACCCACGGTGTTTAACAAAACAACTCAGTGGACTCGACTCCGCACAAATCTCTCTGAGCTCACGTCTCTCGCTCTCGGTCTCTCAAGCTCTTCTCTTTTCACTCTCTCTGCCGAGCTCTCTTCTTTCGCTTTTCTTCATCTTCGGACGTCTTCTCCTTCTATAGGGAGAAGGGCAGAAACAAGACAAAAGAAATGGAAGTAAATGGCCTCATTAAATGCAGCACAGGCGCCCCCACAAGACAATCCCGCAATCGGCACTGAACGCCCACCTTATTTGTAGGCATGCGTAGGACGGATCGTGCATGTGCATGGGCGCGCATTAATGAGGCAGAAGAGGATCAACAAATGTGTGCTTTTGTTACTCTTTCTTTATTCTGCCATCCCACTTTCTTTATCAATAATAAAATAATATAAGCCCACAAAAGATGACCAAGCAGAGAGGAGGATTTGGCTTCTACGAGAGAGGCTTCGGTAGCAGCAAATGTTGACCAATATTTCTCCATGCATGCATGCACATAGCCATGTGCATGCATTTAATGAGGTTGAAGACAATTCGCACGATCGTCTCTTCAAAATTCACGCTGACAAGTGAGAAAGAGCCACAAAATATCAACACACGCATTTGTGGCCTCCATTTCCAACGAGAAGAGCTGGATCTTTTTCGGCTCCTATCATGCAGCTTTCAGTGGCTTCTTTCTTCTGCGCATACGCGTGGAGAGATCTGATTAGTGCTGGAACAAAATTCTAAGACATCACAAAGTCTCCCCTGAACTTTGTTTATTTGGCCAGACTTGTGCGTATTTGTCTAACGGGCTCAAACTCGAGACATAATTTAACAATTCTCCACCTTGGCTCGACGTTTGAAGCCAAGTTATAGTGATTACTTTCCATGCTCGACTCTCCCAACGCCCCGATGGGCGCTCATACTCTACAGACACCAATCGAGCTCATACGAGAGCTCGAGCTTTCTTGAAGGAACATGCTTCGTCATCATATCCGCTGGGTTCTCTCTATGTTGCTATTTTCTTCACAACAATTTTACCCTTCGCTATGACATCTCGGATGAAATGGTACCTGATGTTGATATGTTTCGTTCGCTCGTGATATATTGGATTATAAGCCAAATATATCGCACCTTGATTGTCATAGTGTATGGTGACACTTTTCTGCTCCAGTCCAAGGTCCGAGAGCAAACCCCTTAGCCATATCGACTCCTTTGCAACAAAGGTTAGTGCCATGTACTCCGCCTCAGTTGAAGACAATGCAACATCGTCTTGCAAAGACGCTTTCCAACTTATTACACCACCTGCTAGCGTGAACACGTACCCCGCTAATGATCTACGGTCATCCAGGTTACCGGCGTGATCCGAGTCCACGTACCCTATGGTCTCGTTGCCATTCACGTTCCTTCGATACATAATGCCAATGTCTGCTGTCCCCTTTAGATATCTGAGGATCCATTTCACGGCTTCCCAATGAGCCTTACCAGGTGCTTCATGTAACGGTGACAATACTTACAGCCTATGAAATGTCAGGTCTAGTACATACCATGGCATACATAATACTACCAACCGCACTAGAATAAGGAACACGAGACATATGTTCCTCCTCCTCCTCGCTTGCGGTGATAACTTGTCGAAAGTTTAAAATGTGCGGCTAAAGGAGTACTTACAGATTTTTCTTGACTGCATATTAAAACGTGCCACAATCTTCTCAATATATTTCTTTTGAGACAAACGCAACGTTCTGCATCCCCTGTCACGCAAAATCTCCATACCCAATATTTTCTTAGCAGCACCTAATTCTTTCATTTCAAACTCAGCACTCAACCGCCGCTTCAACACATCAATATCGACATATGTTTGGCTGCTATCAACATGTCATCAACATATAATAGCAAATAAATCAAAGACCCATCCTCCAATCTCCTAAAATAAACACAACTATCAAACTGACTTTTCGAATAGTCTTGACTAGTCATGAAAGCATCAAAACGCTTATACCACTTTGTCTAGGAGATTGTTTCAATCCATATAAAGATTTCTTCAATAAGCAAACATGGTCTTCCTTACCTGGAATAGCAAATCCCTCAGGCTGCTTCATGTAAATTTGTTCATCCAATTCACCATGAAGAAATGCCGTTTTCACATCAAGCTGCTCCAACTCAAGATCCTGTGCAGCAACCAAGGCAAGTAATACACGAATAGAGGTATGCCTTACCACTGGAGAGAACACTTCATTGTAGTCGATGCCCTCTCGTTGAGTATACCCCCTCGCAACAAGTCTCGCCTTGAACCTGGCTGCCTCTACACCGGGAATGCCTTCTTTCCTTTTGTAGACCCATTTGCATCCAACAATTTTCTGACTTTTGGGTACTTTGACCAGCTCCCATGTCTGATTCCGATAGAGTGATTCTATTTCCTCACTCATAGCCTCTAGCCACTGTGATGACTTAGCACTAGCCATCGCCTCAGAATAGGATGAAGGCTCATCCATCTCCACCTCATCACCTACAGTTAATGCATAGGCAATATCAGAATAACCATAACGTACTGGTGGTTTAATTTGCCTTCTTTGTCTGCCCGTGGCTATGGTGTGTTGTGGCTTTGCTCGTTGTTCAATATCACCATCTTCAGGAACTGTGGCCTCATCCACAATCTCTTCATCTGTTACCTCTGAGGTCTTTGGAGACTCCGCCTGAATCTCCACCTCACTTCTGACACCATGATCCGTTTGCTCTGCTGGTTGAGTCTCAAGACTCCTCTTTTGAAGCATTGCGGTTTCGTCGAAGATCACGTCTCTCGCGATTAGAAAACCGGGTGATCCGGGGATCGTGCACCATAGCCGGTAGCCTTTCACCCCTTGTGCATAACCCAAATATACACTTCTTCGCCCTCGGCTCAAACTTACCATCTCTCGCATGAGCATACGCAGGACATCCGAATATTCGTAATCCGGAGTAATCAACAGGTTTCCCCGACCATACTTCCTCAGGAGTCTTCCACTCAATAGCAGAAGATGGAGATCGATTAACCAGGTAACATGCCATATTTACTGCTTCGGCCCAAAATTCCTTGCCCAGTCCTGCATGCGAAAGCATGCACCGAGCTTGCTCGAGTAGAGTTCTGTTCTTCCGTTCTGCTACGCCATTCTACTGTGGTGTCCCGGGAACTGTGCGGTGTCTCACAATCCCTTCCTTTTGGCAAAACTCGGTAAAATCCTTACCTCAGAACTCCATGCCATTATCGGTTCTCAGGCACTTGATTTGTTTACTTGACTGCTTCTCAATCAATGCCTTAAAATTCTTGAACCGATCAAATACCTCGGATTTGTGCTTCAGGAAGTACACCCATACCTTCCTTGAGTAATCGTCGATGAATGTCAGCATATATCGGGCACCTCCTTTGGATGAAACTGGAGACGGCCCCCAAACATCTGAATGAATGTATTCGACTGGTTGCTTGGTTGAATGTTGAGCTGTACCAAACTTAACACGACGCTGCTTCCCGAAGATGCAGTGCTCACACAGGTCCAGCTTTCCTGTCTTCTGACCTTTCAGCAACCCCTTCTCACTCAGCATTGTCATACCTGCCTCACTCATGTGTCCTAATCGCATATGCCATAACTGAGTCAAATTTGAGTCTGACTCACCTGATGAAATTGCAGCAACTCCGGTCACGGTTTCTCCCAGTAAATGATAGAGAGAATTCACCTTCTTCCCTTTCATCACTGTCAGGGCACCTCTAGAGATCTTCAGCACTCCACCTTCAGCTATGTATTTGCACCCGAGGTCATCGAGTGTACCCAGAGAAATAAGGCTCTTCTTGAGCTTTGGTACGTGCCTTACATCTGTCAATGTCCGTTCTACGCCATCGTGCATTCGGATCCGAACTGTTCCTATCCCGACCACCTTGCAGGCTGCATTATTCCCCAAAAGAACTCTACCACCATCTGCAGTATGGTAGGTAGTGAACCAGTTCCTATGAGGAGTCATGTGATAGGAACATCCAGAATCTAGCACCCATTCATCTCCTGATGAACTCGCAGATACACATAGGACAGCCTCGGCATCACTGGTACTCTCCTCGGCAACATTCGCCACACTGCTTGTGCCATTTTGCCAACCACCCTTATTTCTTAGCTTTGGGCAATCTCTCCTTATGTGCCCCTCCTCGTGACATTCAAAGCACTTCACGCGACCTTTTGATTTTCTATGTCGCGACTTCGACCTGCTCTTGCTTTTTCTTCTGTTGCTGGGCCTTCGATGCTGGTCTCTACCTCGAATCACCAGTCCACGCGCTACATCTTGCGCTAGACTGTCATCACGTAACTTTCTTTGCCACTCCTTTGAAAACAGGGCAGATTTTACCTCCTCTGAGGTAATCGTAGTACGCCCCGTAACAAGGAGTCGCAAAGTGCTCCCATGACTCCGGTAGAGACGCCAACAGCATCATGCCTTGTTCTTCATCATCTAAAATCTTGCCAACATTTTCAAGTCCATCATGAGTTTATTAAACTCATCTAGGTGGGATCTAATGGACGTACATTCGGTGTATCGGAACCGGAACATTCTCTTCAGCATATATAAGCGATTGTTCAAACCCTTCGTGACATAGAGGGCCCGAAGTTTAGCCCATAACGCTGCGGCATCCTCCTCCTCGGCCACCTCTATTAGCACTTCATCCGATAAGTTCAACAGGATGATGCTCATGGCCTTCTCCATTAGCTCGTCCTTTTCAGCATCTCACATTGTTTCGGGCAGCCTAGCCTTCCCCTCCAATGCCTTGGCTAATCCTTGAGTTGTTAATAGCGCCTTCATCTTGACACTCCACAACCCGAAGTTGTTCCTCCCGTTAAATTTTTCAATTTCTACTTTTGCTCCAGACATAATTGCAAAGTCCGAGCTCTGATACCAATTGTTGTAAATCGGCGGCGCAGCGGAAGCGGATCGTATTATTTGCAATTATGTCGGGAGCTATAGAAATCGATCGAAATAAAACGAGGAACAATAAAAAAGGACACCAGAAATTTACGTGGTTCGGTCCGAATATCGGAACCTACGTCCACGGGGAGAGCCAGCAAAAACAATCCACTATAAATCGGAGAATTTCAGGATTACAATCACTCAATGCACTCAAGTGTTTCCCAGCCCTACTTTATACCCGATACCCACGGTGTTTAACAAAACAACTCAGTGGACTCGACTCCGCACAAATCTCTCTGAGCTCACGTCTCTCGCTCTCGGTCTCTCAAGCTCTTTTCTTTTCACTCTCTCTGCCGAGCTCTCTTCTTTCGCTATTCTTCATCTTCGGACGTCTTCTCCTTCTATAGGGAGAAGGGCAGAAACAAGACAAAAGAAATGGAAGTAAATGGTCTCATTAAATGCAGCACAGGCGCCCCACAAGACAATCCCGCAATCGGCACTGAACGCCCACCTTATTTGTAGGCATGCGTAGGACGGATCGTGCATGTGCACGGGCGCGCATTAATGAGGCAGAAGAGGATCAACAAATGTGTGCTTTTGTTACTCTTTCTTTATTCTGCCATCCCACTTTCTTTATCAATAATAAAATAATATAAGCCCACAAAAGATGACCAAGCAGAGAGGAGGATTTGGCTTCTACGAGAGAGGCTTCGGTAGCAGCAAATGTTGACCAATATTTCTCCATGCATGCATGCACATAGCCATGTGCATGCATTTAATGAGGTTGAAGACAATTCGCACGATCGTCTCTTCAAAATTCACGCTGACAAGTGAGAAAGAGCCACAAAATATCAACACACGCATTTGTGGCCTCCATTTCCAACGAGAAGAGCTGGATCTTTTTCGGCTCCTATCATGCAGCTTTCGGTGGCTTCTTTCTTCTGCGCATACGCGTGGAGAGATCTGATTAATGCTGGAACAAAATTCTAAGACATCACAAAGTCTCCCTTGAACTTTGTTTATTTGGCCAGACTTGTGCGTATTTGTCTAACGGGCTCAAACTCGAGACATAATTTAACAGAGATATTGCATTTGCCCTTGGAGAATGAAGGCTGTGATCCAATAGTAATGTTCGTGAGTGAAATTTGACCATTCGGTCAAACACTTACTCACGGTCAAGCTCGTCAAGAGCATAAATTCTTCATAGCTACAAGACAAAAGGAGGAAGGAGATCGTGAGAGCTGGGGGTATGCGTGGCGATGTGTTGACCCCTTAGAAGACATCACCGTGACCGATCCTTTAGTGAGCCCCATCGCGCTCGACTTTTCTTTTGCAAAATTGATTGCAAGTCCCATCACCAAGCACCATTTTGAGCCTGCTGCCCGAGCCACCGGCGACGTCCTTGCTGTTGCCAAGCCCTCTGCCACATCACTGGCAAGCCATCCATCGACAAATTCGAACTTGGAAGAATATTTGGCAATTAGGTAAAAAATCTCATCTTAATTTGATTTAAACGTCTTATTGCCTAGATTGATGAGATTGAAATCTAATTTAAACCTTTTGGGTAAGAGGTATAATATTCATGGAGATTTATTCTCTAATTTCACAACGTGTATATGATTGACAGTGCGATTTCACGCTCGAAATATGACTCGCAATCGCATGAAAAAATCGCCAATCCGATCTCACGCTCGAAATACGATTTGCTATTTTGTTTAAGAATTGGCCAATCCGATCTCATGCGCAAGATACAATTCGTCAATTTATTTCTCAAAATTAAATGGACATGGACGATATTTTGCTAGATTTGTTGCTGTGCTGCTCTTGATGCCTTTATTTATTTGCTCCCATAAAAGGAAAAAAAAAATTTGAGTTAGATTAGATGCATGTTAGGATATTACTTATTTTAGGGTTATTTTGCATGTATAGAATAGGAAATTTATTTATTTCTAATTTCCTTAATAAAAAATACCAAAAACATAAATTTAGGATGTTAGACTTTCGTTTCATTGATTTAAATTGCATGTTAATTATTTGCCAAGTTTAAATTTCGAATTTTATATAAAAAAAAAACATAAAAAATATCATGCATATGTCATGTAGAATTTAGGGCATTCTTTGCACGTCATTGCATGTTAGGATTGCATATTATAGGTTTAGATAAATTCTCCTAAATATATTGTATTTTTTAGGAAAATAAAAAATGTCATATGCATGCCATATAGAATTAGGTTTATGAAATGCATGTTATTTAGTAATTGTGGTTAGATTTGTTTAATTAGAAAGTGCCCACATTAGAATTAGGTCATCTAGATTGCATTTAATTATTACATTTCTTTAGAATTTATTCTACTCATGTCATATAGTTTAAATCATGTTTAATTTAGGTCATGTTGTCATGTCATATTAGATTACTAGCGTGCATTACATATAGATTAGGTTCCCATTAAATAAAGTGAAAAAAAAATTGCGTGTTAATTAGAAATCATATCTAGGATTGATGTAAATTCTGATCTAACAACGCAGATACTTTCGTTACTATGAGGTAAGTCCTGCAATTTATTTATTGCTTTATTTGGATGTTAAATTGGTGGTTTGTGCATTCGCATGATCGCCTCACATGTTAGGGAAATAGATTTAAAATCAATTTAAGCTGCTTGTCAAACATTTTTCAAAAATAAAAAAGAAAGATACCGAAAGGGCGTTAGAGAAATCTAACGTAATTAAGTCCCCGAACTTACAATCTCTGGTTCATAGGAGTAAAGTAAAACTCCCGTTGCTTTACTTGGGTTTCTAATCGACCCACCAAAAATAGATTAGTGGCAACTCCCAATTAAGAAATCAATTGCATATTAAGAATTTGAATTTAAAGTCGCGAATTGATATGGGCTTGAGAGAGCCCGAGTTAAGTCTAAACTTAACAATCCATTAGCCAAACCCTAGGTGATTCATCTAAAAATTTGGTTGCGACAGGTCACATCAATGGTGTAATCCTGCAATATTACCCAATTGGTTAATTAGGATTGCATCACGCAAATATGCATCCTTCTATAAACTAGATGTAAAAAGTAGCTAGATAAAAAGTGTTGAATTAAGACCTTGGGAATTCTATCGTACACATTAGCATACATTGGGTTTATTGATGATGATACCCTTGGTGGGATTATACTTGCTATGGGCGATGTCGTCGTACACAAACATGATGATATTCTCATCTTTCAATCCATTCTCCTTAAGGGGTAGAAGGACATTAAAAGTGTCAAAAGTATTGTATGACGCTCATTTTATTGCCATAAGTCTGATGTGGCAATTTGTTTATATGATTTTTTTCTTAAGTTAGAGATAACTATGATATTTCTATTGATTATCGATATATTTTAATATTGCACATTAATGGCATCTAGATTGGATGTGTATGGCCCATAAATTGCTGATTCATTCACAAGATAATTGGAGGGGTTGCCAATGTAAAATTATTCCAATTGCTTAGAAGCAGCACATATACTCCATATATGTAATCCAAAAACTTTACACAAGCATTATGAGGACACTAATCATTCTCACTTTGCTTTTCCAGAACAAGCTTGAATGGAAGCTGCTTCCATACGATCCTTGTCTACTCCAGCGTTGCACATATTTGCCATGGCTCTTGTGTATTGCATGCCATACTCTTTCAGGCGCCCACAATATTGCTCGTAAGTCCTCACCTATACATCAGAATGAACAAATTCGACATTAGAAACTGTTCACGAGATAAATTAGCTGCACATGCACATGTATCATATATGGATCGGACAAGTAATTGATGAGGAGATCACGGAGACTTACAAATGCCTTGAGGCAGTCCCAGTCATCAACAACAGGTTGGTCTCCAGGTCGAACAGCAGTCAACATGCTTGCAACACTGGAGCCTCCGAAGAGGTGGTTGACAATTTGGTTGATGCTGCGATCAATATGTGATCGGCGAGCAATTTGTTCGTCCAGTCTCTTTTGTGCCTCTACACTCTCAGCAGACCCTTCCGGAGCTTTTTGCACCTACAATCACCTCAAGTAGTCAATCAACAAGGAGTCCCAATATCGAGAGGCAAGACAGACATAGCAAGAAACGCTACTTTAAAATAATCACATTTCTTTGTTTAATTACTAGTCAGAACAGATAAATTAATATGCAACATAATCAACAGTGATGGAGACGGACCTTGCGTTGGAAAAAGACCAAATTAGCATCCCGTTGGGGAACTGCCCAGGATTTCGAAGAAGAGAGCTCCTCCAAGGGAACGGAAGAGACTTTGTTGGTGCTTTGGCCCATGTAAGTAGAGAGGAAGGCCCGGCTAAGAACGGTGTTCCCATATTGCATTACATGGGACAGATTGGTCCTCTTCTTCACTGCTAAGTATTGCTCCTGCAATGTTTCCTTCCCCAAATTGTGGGCATCACTGTTCTCACACACCCAAAATTCGGATTAATGGAGACAAACAGAGAGAACAAGGAATGATTACTTCTACATTTGCAAAGAAATCGTGCCCCTCATACAGAGACAGACGCGTGTGCTCATTTAGCTAGCTTTTTATTTTTCATTCTAAAGAGTCATTTCTTATGATCGAGTGTGCGTGTACAGTTACTATCAAATATAGAGAAATGGCATAATAATACCTGTCCTCCATCCAAGCGATGCTGTAGAGATCCCCCAAACAAGTGTCGTACTTGGAGGGATCACCGTCAGTAGAATCTCCAGGGCAGTAGAAGCCATAGCTGCTCTCCTCGGGATTGGATGCCGTGGTCGCATAGATCCCCATGTCCTTGGGAAGCAACCCTTGCAGCATGCTCCCCGACTCACATGCCTCTATGTATATCACCATGTTCATATACTTCTTCGCCTTATACATTTGCTTCAACACTTTCATCAGGTCGTTCGCGTATACGTCGTCCCCCACAGGCATGGTCACTAGTCCCGTGGCCCCGTGGTCAGCGTAATAGAAGAAGACGTGGTCATTTGGGCCGCTATTCAAGACCTTGCCACTACCCCCGCTAAGGGCCGTCTTGTTCCCGAGAAGGACTGCATACAAGTTGGCTGCTGTTGTCGCATCGTGGGTGTAATCCTACAATATTACCTTATTGGTTAATTAGGGTCGAAAATCAATCACCCCAATATGGATCCTCTTATACAGTGGATGCAAAAAGTAGATCCATTAAACAGGTGGATCAGGTCAGGTTTTGATTGGGTCATAAATGATCCAACCCAAATCGACCCATTTAACCGGTTTATGATCCATTTATTACAGTGTAAAATTTTTGACATATACCCGACCCATTTAACTAAACCTAAGAAAGCTTATTTCTTATATATATATTAAAAATGGTATTGCTAAAGTAATTTTATACAACACAAATTTAATGGACAATTTTTATAATTTTTAAAACAATTATTTAAAAAATCAAATTTTAATTATTTTTTAAAGAAATTAATTTTTTAATTATTTTTATTTTTTAAGAATATAATTTTTTTGGTGAAGAAGAATATAATTTTTCCTTTTCTTTTTCTTTTTCTTTTTGTTCTTCTTTTTCTTTGGCCGCCCGCCGCCACGACAACAGCCCGGCGATCGGCCATAGGCGAGCCTCGAGCTCATCCGGCTCGCCAACGCCGATGAGCTCAAGGCTTGCTAGATCGGGAGGCTCGAGCCTCGCCGAACGTCGGCGAGGCCTCCGCCTTGCCGGATTCGGCGAGGCTCGAGCCTCGCTCGATGCGGGCAAGTTCGAGTCTTGTCAAATCCGGTGAGCTCAAGCTCGCCCAACGCCGGCGAGCTCGAGGGTTGCCAGATTGGCGAGGCTCGAGCCTTACCCGACACCGACGAGTTCGAGTCTCGCCGGATCTAGCGAGCTTGAGCTCGGCCCTTGTCAAATCTAGCAAAGCTCGAGCCTCACTTGACGTCGGCGAGGCTCGAGCCTCGCCGAATCTGGCGAGCTCGAGGCTTGCTTGGCCGGTCACCGGCCACCGTTGTGCCGACTACCAAAAGGAGGAAGAAGAAAGAAAAAAAGAAAGAAAAAAGAAAAAAGAAAAGAAAATTAAAATTAAAATAATTATAATTTTGATTTTATGAAAAATATTTTTATAAAGTTAAAGATGGAAGAGAGAGATTGTGAGGTTTTGGTTGAAAATGGATTCTAAATTCAACCCATTTAAGACCCACTTAAGACCCATCTATCTTAAATTTTTAATTGTTAAATTTATTTAATTAGTTTCTTCAAAAAATAATTGACCCATATAATATATGGGTTTAAGACCCATTTTGCCACGTCTAGTAAAAAGTAGCTAGTTAAAGAGTGTTGAAATAACACCTTGGGAACTCCATGGTAGACATCAGGGCCGTTGGGTTTATTGATGATGATACCCTTGGTGGGATTATACTTGTTACGGGCGATATCGTCATACATGAACACGATAATGTTCTCATCTTTCAATCCATTTGCCTTAAGGATTTGGTAGGCATGGCACACATCCGCCTGCATAGACGCACATAACACAGGTCAATATATATAAAAATATATATATAATCTTCGTGCTGCTCATGTATTACGGAAGTATGTACTGCCAGCAAGTTTTCCATACCATATTTTATGCTTATACAATGAAAATATGATGATATGCGGTAGCTAATGCTGATTTTGAGTGGGGATCACCTGGTGCCTGTAATTTTCATAACCTTTGGATCCGGCGACTAGAACAGCCCATTGGGTGCCCTTACTTTCACCATGATCACCACCCGACTTCGGCACAATTTCTCGAAAACTCCTCCGATTCTCGCTCACAGGCGCCATCATCAGTGCTGCGAGGAGAAAGACAGGAACAAAGCTGCCATATAAGGAGGTCATCATCATCACGATGGGGAGTTTGATGAGAAATGAGATTGAAGAGGATGGCTCGGATGGGGGGAATGGGAGAGAGGTTTATATAGAGATGGGAAAGTGGGGACTCAATGCGCAAAGATATGTCTGAAGTGTGTCTACATGAAATAATTGTTGATGGCAAATCCACCTCGGGCCCATTCCATAAAACACTTGATTTTCTCCTTGAATGATACGTCCAACGTACTACATGGATTTTCGTTGGTGCCACATGAGTCTTCACGTAGGCTCCACCCGTTGCAAGATTCTCCTCCTTCATCACCATCTTCTCTCGCCATTCATTGGATAGTTTCTTTAATGCTTCATTTTGCTCATTCACTGGGTATTAAACGATTACTCAATAAGTCAAAGTAGTCAATAAGCTCCTTTCCTACGTGCGTCCTTTACACGGTAATTTAAGCGCTTAGAATTATGCGTCTATCGTAGATAATTAGGGTATCGATAAGTAAGATGCTGAAGGACGGAGACTACGCACTGTCGGGGCAATTTGCTTAGTTGACGAAGTCGAGGGATATAGAGCGACCTGTGGGACGATGAGATCACAAAAAGTCCATCCACAAGTGGCATCCATACAAACCCGAATCTTAAAATAAAGATGAAGTACAACTTCGCACTATATCTCAACTTTGTACCAAATTACAATTTCTTGCCGAATTGCATGCAGCAAATAGAAAGATTCCCTAAATATTCCTGACTCATTCTCTCATCTCAATATATCATTTGGTTGATATGTATACCCTTGCTGCTTATTCCAGAGTTTGCTCTCACAGCACATCTTCAGATTATACATATAAATATTTGGCTCATAGACAAAATTTTTTCTTTTTTTTTGTTTATGTCGTAGGCTTATGATGTTGTGGAGGTTTACACCTTAAAATTCGCAAATATGATGCTCGATTTAATCACAAATCTATGAAGGTGCTCTTTATCTCTTAACACTAGTTTGGGATTTTTGTAAGATTACTATCAACTATTCTAAAATCATAAATTGTTAGATGAATAAGCAATTTAATATATAATTATTTTATCAAATCGACTTTTAGGTGCTTTTCTTCGGATTGGGACTAACCATTGGAATGGTTTTTGCTTGCTAACGACTCACCCCATCATCACATCATTAAAAGATTGCACTACCAAATCTTCTGGTCAGGACTTCCTTTTGAATTGCGTGGTTTCCTTTATGTGTTGGACTTTCTAATTTTTTTTTTTTTATATTAATGAGAAGCGTCCTTTTTGTACGAGAGCAATACTCATCCAATAAAGAACTTGATGATCTCCTAAGCAATTCCTCTTATAATCTAGTTGGTGAATCTTCTATGTATTTTATAGGGAAAATTATCCAAAAAATCCTAAACCTATTGCATTTTTGCCAATTCAGTCCTAAACCTTTTAATTTTGCCAATTGAGTCCTAAACCTTTGCATTTCTTGCCGATTCAGTTCATCCAGCCAATTTTGGGCGGAAAATGCGACGTGGATCGGCGGTGACACGTAGGACTACCGGCGATAACGTGTACAATTTTTAATAACATTTTAATAGTTTTTTGAATTTTTCTGTTTTTTTTTTTCTCTTTTTCCTTTTTCCTTTTTCTTTTTTTTTTTTTTTTTTTGGCTTTTTCTTGGCCAGCCAGAAAAAAGCCCAAGAAAAAAGCCAAAAATGAAAAAAAAAATGAAAAAAAGAAAAAAATTATAAAAATTATAAGAAAAATCATTAAAAAATCAATAAAACATTAAAATATTATTAAAATTTATACATGTCAGCGTCGGTAGTCCTATGTGTCACTGTCGGCATCCACGTCAGCATTTTCCGACTAAAATTGGCCGGATGGACTAGATCGGCAAGAAGTGCAAAGGTTTATGACTCAATTGGCAAAGTTAAAATATTTATGACTGAATTGACAAAAGTGCAATAGATTTATGACTTTTTAGACAATTTTCCCTATTTTATATATAATACAAAATAAATAAAAAAATTTGGGCATGTCCTAATTGAGTTTTATTTTCAGTGAAAATCATAATACTTATCCATTTGAACCTTTTCAAATCCGACACAATTTGAAGTTTTCATACAATACAGAGGTAGATATGTAAATTAACATATGATATTTTGTAGTTTATGAAATTTTAAATTAAAACTCTTGATTTTCATGAAAAAGTAAAATGATTAATTTTTTTTCTTTTTAGCTTTTATTTTCACCAAAACAAACGGACCTCACAAATGTGAAAGACTTGACAAAGGCAGTGGAGATCAGAATGAGATGAGTCACTTCCACTAGACAAAAACAATTGCGGCAAAATTAATCATTGAGGGTATAAGGCGGCGATTCCATATCACACCTAAATGGCAAACCCCACTTCTAGTTGGTCAAAAAGAAGTTATTACCCTTGCAATCACGTTCGAGTACTAAACCTCAGTCCAATTTGTTAGGCAGTAACACATTTCATCATCATTTAGATATTGACCCTACAAAGACGTGACGTGCCATTTTCATAAAGGAAGAATTATTAAAAAAGTCATAAACCTTTTTTATTTATGTCCATTTAGTTCTAAATCTTTTATATTTATACCAGTTCAATTCATCCATCTAATTTTAATTGGCGGGCGCTGATGTGACGCTACTAACGCTGACGTGGCATTTTTAAATAATATTTTAATATTTTTTATAATTTTTCTCTTTTTTCTTTTTCATTTATTATTATTTTTTTCCCTTCCCCTTCCCGGGCGATGGCCACGACTCCTGCCAGCACTAAGGCAGGAGAAGGGGAAAAAACAAAGAAAATAAAAGAAAAATATAAAATATAAAAAAATTCAAAATATGAAAATATTATTTTAAAAATACTTGCTCCAGTTAGTTAAAATTGGTTGAATGGAATGAACTGATACAAATGCAGAAGGTTGAAGACTGAATTGATAAAAAAAAAAAAAAGTTTAGTAAGACTGAATTAGTACAATTGTTATAAGTTTAGGACTTTTTTAAGTAATTTCCTCCATTTTCATATAATATGGAAGCAACTCAGGCAGCATGAGAGGTGGTCTTCTTCGCATCCTTCCCTCAGCTTTGGAAGCCCACGATTGGATTGGCAACCAAAAAAGAATCAACTTCTTTAGTCTCCTCGAATGCATCCGTCGGAGAATAACTTAATCAGAGGAGGGTTGATAAAAAGCAAACAATATATACATACGGCTGGAATCTTTCCGGGAAACGGCGAGCGGAGGGAGTTGCTTTCTCAGTGTCAAGAGTTAGTGCGTGAAGACGTATCCTTTCATGCTGGTACAAAAGGTAATCATCGCTTTAGTGCCCCACAAAGAGCTCATTTATCCTTAGTGGACTGGTGGGGCAGAACGGGGGACTTGGGTCCTCCTTTTCGATTGGACCCCTGGACTCTCTCTCTCTCTCTCTCTCTCTCTCTCTCTCTCTTTCTTGTTCATACTCTAGAAGCTCTGATCGGGGGATCGATTGAACATTCCGATAGACTGCTTTTCGTATCGTGGGGTTGACATGACCTGTCATTTCTCGAAGGCGGCCGGCCCAACACAGCCTTTTCCTCCGGCACGTTCTCCTTCAAGCGTTGCTGAGCTTGCACACTATTCTTTCTTTTCTAGCAGAAGCTGATTCGCACCCTTGGGATGTTTTTTGTGAGTTAAAGGCGAGGCGAACTTATATGGAGTCCAGGTGTGATTGGCGTGGAATGTATCCTGCGTTTATGTAATCCACCACGTCGAAACCAAATGACTAACAATTGAGCATTGATTCATATCGTTGATGACGGTGATATCGACTCCATGATAACTAGCTCTTCGCATCCGACAGGCTCATTGTATGTTTCTCATGCTTTACGGATATCCCTCTGTACGATTCATCATTTTCTAACTCATGCATGTACAAGAATTGAGTCAGTAGAGCAAAACAGAAGGAAAAGCAAACGGGTCGTGGAAGAGAAGGAAACCATATGTTTCACTCCACCCGACGAACCTCAATCTAACGGCGGCAAGCCGCTGGGATATGGGCAGCGAGAGTCTCAGAGGGGGACACAGTGGCAAGAAGCGAGAAGACAGAAGAGAAGTGAGCTTGCTCCTCTGCGCTTTCCTTAAGTAAACAATTTTTCCAGACAAAAAAATATTTTAAAAAGGGTTAATACCCTGAAAAACTCCAAACTGGTACACCTGTGACAAATCTACCCCAAATTATTTTTTTGACCACCAAAAACTCCAAACTTGTATACTTTTGACAAATTTACCCTAAACTGGTACACTTGTGACAAATTTATCCTATGTTAGTTTTAGTTAAATTTTCTTGTTAAATTATAAAGTTAAATGACACGTGACAATTGACCAGTATACCAATTTGGGATTTTACACTATTTGTCACAGTTTACAATTTTTGTGATTTTTTTGTGGTATTAATCTAATTTAACTGGGGGTATATTAGTCACAAATTTATCAGTTTTGGGTTTTTTGTGGTCGAATAAATTAGTTTGAGGTAAATTTGTCATAAATGTACCAGTTTAGGGTTTTTTATAGTTAGTCGGGGTAAATTTGTCATGGGTATACCAGTGTGGAGTTTTTCGTAGTCAAAAAAATAATTTTGGGTAAATTTGTCACAAGTGTACCGGTTTGGGGTTTTTCAAGGTATTAACCCTTTTAAAAAAAAAGAGGAAAAGGAAAAAAGAAAAGAGAAATTAAAAGAAAATTGATTTGATTCTAGAGTTGTTCCTAGAAGCAAAGAAGCTATTTTTTTTTTTTAAAAATAATTTGTTGATTATGTTTCAAATCTATCTCTTGGAAAAAAAATTTGTTCTCAAAATTAAAAAAATTACTAAACGGATTCATGTTCTTTTTTTGCTCCAAAAAAAAAAAAAAAAAAATAGATTTAGACACTGTTTGGCTGGTAACCAAATAAGGCGCTATTCTCCTCTAGTTGCTCTTAACCCAGGTCCTTCACTATGTTTCCGGCTTTGCTTAATTTTTGTTTACACAAACATATAACTTTTCCTGTAACAGAGGAGGACCTGAGTCCTTAATCCCCTGATAACACTAGAGGGTAAATTGACTCCTATTCAATCGCCTAACAAGAAAGGCACCAGCCCAAAGAGCGGCGTGTCCACAAACTAACGTCTCGGGTTTGCATGCATAACAAAAATATGGCAACGGATCATCAACATACCGGCTGCCTTCTCTGCAGGCATGGACAAGACCACTAGTTGACATGGAAAATCGACGACCAAATTCCGTATCCCCATAATTAGATTATTGCCACATAAATCCTCTCGTTGTACAAGTGGTAACGTCTTCAGTAAAGCTTGCGAATCCACTTCTAAAATTATGTTCCTGAATCCAGTGGAGAAGGCTAAAGAGGGACCCAGAAAAGCAGACCAGAGTTCAGGCCTCGACTGAAGAACATAATGCCTACCGGTTTGGCAAACCCTCTTCTCCAAGTGGTGAGTTCCGACGCACAAAAGCGCCCGCCTTTGTCTCTTGAAAATCCATTTGATAGGCTGCTTCTCTAGCTTTATCTTCACCGACATACTTCCTCGTAACACGAGTGGAAGAGAGCAACCCACAAAAAATCTCTCAAAGACTATACGCCAAAAAATAAGAGTCCAATCACAATCTCGATGTTGTGAATTTTGAGATTCAGGAAGTTAATTATTTAACACTCCTTGTAGGCCAAAGAGTGCACATCAACATCCAGGGCTATTCAGCAGGAGAAAACTGTCGAATAAGGCAGAGGCAATCAACATTCAGGGACATGGCAACTTCATGTCCAGATCACAAACAGAATTCATTGATTCAATGTAATCTCCAGTTTTCTCATATTTAGCAGTCATGTAAGACACGAGCTAGTCCAACCAACAATGTCAAGTTGACAACATTTGTTCACCCCTTAACAGCCCCCAGCAAAGATCAGTCCTTCATCCTTTATGGTGTCATCCAGCAGTAAACTAAGGACCTGAATACTCAGCCTCATGTGACCTCTTCCATCTTTCCTTCATAAAAGAAGAAGTCCATAGAATCATTCCATACATACCCAGTTATATCTTCCAATGCCCAGAACAATTTGAGAGCCAAAAAAGAAATTCAAATTGCCTTTGCCCTCCCCCCCAAATTTGAAGAAGAAGAAGAAGAAGAAGAAGAACGAGGAGGAGGAAGATCGTCCAGAAAACCAATGAAATACCAAGCAATCAACATGTCAGACCCAAAAAGAAAAAAATTTCGAGGATATAATTTACTCTAAGGAAAAACTATAAGCCTGAAGGAAAAAAGTCGCTGCTCAATCCTCAAAATCTCCAGCATGCTCCAATAGATAGTTCGCGGCCAATTCCTCGTTCCGGTCACAAGCCAAAAATGCCTCGATGACAAGGGCTCTGTCAAATCCCATTGCTTCAAGCTGTAAACAAACAAAATTAAAACAATGCTACGACAAAGGTGCAATGAGCAAAACTGACAAATAGAATCCAAATGGGAAGCATACTCGCTCTATGGCCTCCTGCTCAGCTGGCGTTACATTTATAGCATGAGGCATATCTTGATCAGGCTGATCAAATAAATCCCTACAGGGAAATCGAACCATCAAGAATTTTCCAAGTGATACCCTTCATTAAATATATTCAAAAATAGGTAGCCTTTTCTCGAACCCAAAGGGCAATCCACAGAATTCTCTGTCAGCAAAATGATATCAAACAGGCTTCACAATGCTTCAAATTAAGGATGAACAAATACAAATTAGTCCACTCTGTGCAAATTTTTTTTTTTTTTTACCCAACTGCCAAAAAACATAAAAATGAGAAGCAAATTCACTTTTTAATTGTAGGTGAGGGAGGTGAGATGGGGCTAATCTCAGGAATCAGGGTATCATCTGGACTCCCAACATTTGGGTGTTGCATTCTAATCTGGCAAAAGAAGACCTATACTAGCCCAGTTATCTAAACATCTATTGCTTACCCTTCAGACCCATCAAGAGGTTCATTTATCAACTGAAGAAACTCTGCATGGTGCTCTTGTATCAATCGTAAAAGCTGAGGGTTTTGCTTTCCAAGTTCCTGAAGCATGGGCTGTTATCAAGCACGAAAGTAGATCGCATCCAGCATCATTACCTTAGACGAATTTACTTTACTAGAGCTGTTGCCACTAAAAATAAAGAAAACAAGAAAATAGCTAATTCAGACCTGCAAAATCTGGGGATTTGCTTGCACCATAGAACGCAATGCTTGGAACTGAAATGCAAAAGGAAAAGAAAAAACCATATTAGACCACTTCAAAGATCCTAACACCTGATCCATAACTACCTGTAAGTATTATACATATTTGTACCTATAGAAACCATTTTTCTTTTTTTTGTGGAAAAGAAAAAGACGAATGCTATATGACTGACGTTCGATGTTTGATATTCAGTATATAAATGCACAAAGCTTACACATGATGTCAACCTAGATTTTATTTTTCTTAGGCCCACTGTAAATTATAGTCACCCGACAACTGACAAAATACAGACCAGTGAAAAAGAATATCCTAAAGCTTCAGCTCTTCAAACAGAAACTACAAGTACTTTTTTATACATTAGGAGATACTCGACAGTAACGATACCTGTTGATTGTTTCTAAGAAAATCGAGTGTTCCAAGTCCACCACCAGCACCAGCACTTGACAGTGCTTCCTGCAAAACAATTTACTTTCTGGAAACTATTGTGCTTCCGAAACCTAAATTGTCCAGGCACACTAAGAAAACAAACTTTACCTGAGGAAACAAATTTAAAGGAGAAGTATTAGGTGCCCCAGATGTAGGTGCAGGTGCTGCTGCACCTGCTTCATTTGCCTGACTAGCAGGATGAACCCCAGGTACAGCAATTTCAGCTGATTCCGGTATACCCTGGAAATAGGAAGACATTAGAAACGACTTAAGACTAAATATAGAGCAAAACCATCATCAGCCCAATAGACATACAGAATATAGATAATCCACTGCTCTCTCAGGATTATTGTATGCAGCTCGGAGAGCACGTTCAACCATCTCTCTTCCCCAGGTCCCACCACCCATGTCCATTAATTGCTGGATGCTTTCCTCCCGATTATTTCCAGCAACTAAATGAGAAGCAGCTTGACTGTAGGCGTCAGAAGGCACACTGCAACAAAGAGATAACAGAGTGACTTACAAGTAATCAGGTAACCTATGATAAGGCAATTGTAAATCAACCATAACACCAATCAGTGCCACTGCATATTATCTCATCATTATGAATTTGCCACAGTATTGTCTTCCCTATTATCATTCCACCTATTACTCACTAATTCTGCATGGCCAAAACGGACAGCAAAATTGATAATTTAAATCCACATTTGCTCCTCAACTTCTGATGCTCAAACTACCCATGCTGTGTTACAAGGATATGCTAAAGCATTCGTATTCGGCTTCTTTTCCATTAACTTCTAGCATGAAACCACTTTATATTATCTAGCAGTCTCTCGGCATGCAAGAGAGATAGAGGCTATGAGAGAGACAAGCACCAAGCTAAGACCAGACCAAGGTAACATAAACACAAAGCCATGTTGTCTTACAACAATCTTCAACAAGGATCTAAATATTAACTCATCTTAATGATTGTACCAACATTAACCAACTTCACAGGAATTAATCTTGGGAAGTTTAATTCTGCCAGTATACTAACTGGTATCCCCACCAATATCATTAAAGCTGCTCATTCACAAGTATATTTAATTTTGCATGTCACCAACTACAATGAATGAGTTTGCAATATTAAAGGAATCAGGGTATCAAATAGAGAGAGATCTCCCATACTTAGCTGTTGACCCTTCTGAAGTGGATGTGCTCTTTGAAGGACTGCAAACATTATCAAAGAGGGTATGAGATTAATTCGGTACGTTGAACAAAACATTACTGTCAAGCAAATGTAATCTTACGGTGCTTGTGCAGGGGCTTCAGATGCTGGAGAAGGGTTAGAAGGCGCAGTGGTTGCTGCAGTAGTTGCTGCAGTGGTTGATGCGGTTGTTGCTGCAGTTGTTGCTGCAGTGGTAGAAGCAGGCTGTTTTGACAAACAAAAAAAGAACCTTTTATATACCAAGAACTGAATCACTACATTATCTGAAAAAAAGAAAGACAGAAAAGAGTATACCTGTGTGGACGAAGTGCCAGCTGAGCCTGAAGTCTTGCTCTGCTAAACAAAATGATGAAAAAAAGAAAGAGGGATGTCATAGGTCAGCTTCAAGCTGGAGCTAGGGGATGACAAACTAGTGCCGATATTGCTCATCGACATAACAACTCACATCAGTCAAAATGCAATTAGAAAGAAAGAATGAAAGAAAAGAGCACATAAGACACCATGCATATATATCTATAGATATTTAATTCATCACAAGTCAGGGGGGAAGAAAAGAAATCAAGACTTCTCAGATAGCACACATTATGCTGTAATACCAAGTATGAGCCTACATAACTACAGCTGGCAGCTTCCTCCAATTGCCCAGTGATCCTTTAGTTCAACTACGTAAATCAATTTTATGCGACTTACAAATGCTGGTGCATAGTACGCACGAAACATGGAAAATACAAGTTGCTTCACATACTTAAACTTAAGGCAGGTAATGATTTACCTTGCTGAGCATGACAACGAGGAAGCCATCTTCAGAGACCTTGTTGTCAGCCAATGTGGTCTCGTCCTTCAATACCTTACCGTTGTGAATCAGCAACTGCTGCCCACACGGGTAGTTGTCCTTCCCCTGTACATCTTCAATGTTCTTCTTGACAGCCATTATCTATATTAACCAAGGAAAAAAAAAGATAAGAAAGGACTCTCAATCAGAACACAAACAACAATACTCACGAGGCAATACCGCTCTCCTGCCAAATCCACGCGCATCAATATAATACCAGCAAAAACAACAATTACCCATTATCCCCACCCAGCAATTGCGCTAACTAATGCGGGGTCGAATAAAAAAAAACAAAAACCCTCGCATCCTCCGAGCAAAAAAAGAAAAACTCATTTTCCGAGCGGACGTCCGAGAATTCCAGATTACGGACAAACGGAGAACCGCAATCTTCTTAAAGCTCGCATTTTGCAATAGAAATCGACGGAAGTAAAGCGAACCCACGAATTGGAAAACCTAAGGGACGCGAAAGGGGGGCGGGGTCGGGGGAGGAGGAACTCACGGTGTCGGTGGGCTGCACTTTGATTTCAAAGTTGGTGCCTTTGAGCGTCTTGACGGTGAGCTTCATGGCGGCCGAATCGGCGGGCGGGAGAGGGATCGACCGGGAGGAGCGCAATTCCGGTTGCAGCTTTAGCTTGCTATCGAAGTAAGTACAGAACCCTAGAACCTCTTCAGTCCCGCAGAAGAGAGAGAGAGGAGAGAGAGAGAAAGGAGGGGAGAGCGTGTGCGCGTATGTTGTCTTTGCGTATGTATGAATGTATGTCATCTCGTCTTGTGTCCTTGCTGCATTGCGAAGAAGAGGAGAAGCCCTCCGCACGTGCCCCGCACGTGCTCGCCATCCCACTCGGTTTTCCTTAGGGCAAATTGGAACATTGCTTATATTATATGCCTATCAGTCAACTGCTCCCCGGGTTGATGCCTTTGCCATGTTTGCCTCCCGGAAAAATGAATAATTTGAAATTTATTTTTTATAATTACTTTTATCATTATGAAAATGAATATATAAAGATATTTTCATTATCTACGAAAATGTTATACGAAAATTTTATCAATAATGAAAATCGGTAACATACAATATGAAAGTAAAGAGGTAAATTTAATCAGCCCTCTTATATTTGCTTTTAGAAATAATATATGATATGGTTCGATTTGAATAGGGAAATTTTAATTTTTTTTTATTTGAGAGGATCTCTTGAAAATTAAGTTCTTGTCAAAAGACGAAGAAATTTATCATTACATTTTTAATCCTGAATTTGAAGCAATGATAAGTATTGATTCATTTTTTCTGAAAGAGTAGGATTAGAACTCACTCTTCTTTTTATCTGTTTTTTAGGCTAGCCGCTCGTTCTATTACGCGACCAATGAGTTTACAAACATGTCACTATACAAATCATCACCACCTTCATGAATTGTTTGCATTCAGATTTTGGTGGGTCGATAATTGGCTTATCCCGACTATTCACCGAACGTGAGAAGGGGATGAAGAATCATCTGCTTTCGGAAGAAATTCTTCGAGTTCAAGAAGTAATTGATGTTCATAAGTTGATTTCCAGGCACCAGTATTCACTTGGATGTCAGATTCAATGATAAATCTTCGATGGACTCGGTTGTCATACAATGCGCACTGCAGGCCGTGACTTTCACCCCACGTGAACTCATGGGCAAGTTTCTTTAGGATGGTCTGCAATCTGCTGAAGATGGAGGTCTCCGGAGGCCCGTAGGCAATCAAGCTTTGCCCAAATGTGCGGTAATGGCACATTTGGTAACCATTTATTCTTGAGAACAATTTCTGATCAAAAATAATTTTTTTTTATTCTATTCCCGAAAATAATTTATGAGTAGAAGAACGTGTTTAGAAACTACACAAAATTTCTAATTTTAAAATAAAAAAAGAATGTAAATGCATTTGGTAACCGTATAAAAAATTAATTCTAATTCTTTTTCAATTACCTTTTTAGATGAGTGTAAATTTGATATTGAATCCTCATGAACTACTCACCAATGTAATTGTCTTCTTATGAGTGAAAAAATCATATTATATTTTATTATATTTTCAATTTCAAAGAATTCGAATTTAGAATTCTATTTCATTCAAAAATTCTATCAAATCATAGAAATTCTATTGATTAATTATATTTATACTAAGTAATAAAAATATTAACTAATTAAATTAAAATACAAAATTAAATATGTATTCTATATATAGCAAAATTTCAATTCCTACTTCAAATCATTTTTTATTTTTTAAATAATTTTTTTCCTTTTTTTCCTTTCTTTCTCCCCTTCTTCTTCTTCTTCAAGGTGGCCGGTTGCTGGCCTTGGGATGACCGGTGCCTTGCCTATGGCTGAGCGAGCTCGACCTCGCCAAATCTAGGCAAGGTCGAGCCTCACCCGGCCAAGCGAGGCTCACCGATGGCTAAGGGAGGCTCGCCTGGCCATCGACGAGCTCGCTGACGACCAGCAGCAACAGGCGGAGGCGGACGACAGGGGGTAGCGGTGGTGGCAACGGCAGTAGCACTTGAAGAACAAGGGAGAGGAAGAAGAACAAGAAGAAAGAAGAGAAAATAAGAAAAAATAGGTTGATTTGATTCTAGAATTGTTCCCTAGAACAAAGAATCAACTTTTTTTTTTTATTCTCGATTTTGTTCCAAATCTACTTTCGCGAACAAACAAACAGAAATTTGTTCCCGGAAACGAAAATTTTACCAAATACATTTCTGTTTCAAATCTACTCCCAGAAATAAAAAAAACAAAAACAAACATTGTTTGGCAAGTTGTCAAATAGACCCTAACTTGCCTCCACATGCCGCGAATGCGTCACATCACACTGGTTTGGTTATCATAGTTTTGCATCATATGGTGTTATATTGCAGAAGAAAAGACAGTTCGAAATCATTCTGCTGATACACCATTAGCCGTTCATTGCATTGAGGGCTCTAGCTCGGTGTTTAGTTTCTTCCTTCCACCTGGTGCCCTCGGCAAATTATCGACCCGACTGTGGGAGGACGACATGGCAATGGATGGTGTGCTAAAAGTAGAAGGTGAATGAGTGTCCGTGGTCAAGATGGCCTATTTTTAGGCGGTAGTTGCAAATGCACTTGTTGAATGGCCACCTGGCTTAACTACCTTAATAATCTCCATATCTGCTCATTTTAATCCGGACAAACTTCCTTCATATTCGGCATAAAGGACTAAGGATCTCGTCTTGAATCCACCAATTCCGATATAAAGCTCGCCTGAACATGTCCATGCTTTATCTCCTTCCCGTTACAGCGGACTTTTGAACATGTCTCTCAACTCCTTGCGTTCTTTGCTCTTCCTATGTTTCCTTCTCCCATCTTCTACCACAGCCTTTAACATCACCAATATCCTAAGCAAATACCCCGAATTCAGCACCTTCAACAATGACCTCACGCTATCTCAGGTTGCCAGTGCGATCAATGCGCGACAATCCATTACCGTCCTGGCGGTGGACAACAGCGGCATGTCCGCATTGTCGGGGCAACCGACGGAAACTGTCAAAGACATCTTGAGTCTCCTTGTGGTGCTTGACTATTACGATCCGCAGAAACTTCAACAATTACCGAATAAAACAGCAATTCTCACCACGCTTTTACAGGCAAGTGGAGGGGCTGTTGGCCTACAGGGTTTTCTCAATGTGACCAGTTCGAGCAGCGGTGGGATTGCATTTGGGTCGGCCGTGCAAGGATCGAGCGCTCATGCTAACTTAGTGAAATCTGTCACATCTCAACCATACAATATATCTGTCTTACAAATAAGCGGTGCAATAATGCCTCCTAATGTAGGGAAAACTAATTCTAGTTCTGGCTCAAACTCAACTTCCTCACCGCCATCCCCAGCACCAGCAAGTCCTAGCCCAGGTAAATCCCCGGTGTCGGCTTCAAGTCCAAAAATGTCTCCTGGTGCTACACCACCAAAGTCTGGAAAGGCACCAACTCCGGCTGCAGCAGCAACTCCCCCATCTAACGGGAGTGGAGCAACCACACCAGCTGCCTCACCATCGGATGCGGCTGCTGGAGGTTCACCAACAAGTGCCAATGCTCCAGCAACAGGGGCTCCGGCTGGTTCACCTCCCATGCCTGCGGGTGCTGTTGCCGATGGCCCTGCAGGTGCGGGTGCCAATGGGCCTGCGGGTGCCAGTGCCAATGGGCCTGCTGGTGCCAATGGCCCTGCGGCGGATGATCCAACAGCAGATGCACCGGGAGGAAAAAAATCTGGCGCCCCTAGAGATTATGGTGTTGGCCGTGCAGGAGGTGTAGGACTGTTTGCCACAATGACTTGGTATCTGGCTTTGAAAACGTGGTAGGACATGTAAGGAAGAAACATTAGAAGATCACTGCTGTCTCCTGCCGTAAATATGGAGCTTAGTTGCTTGCCTTTTTAACATTTCAAAGTGATGTAGTCAGCTGTTACAGATATCGTTATCAAATGTTCTGAATTACATATTTTTTCCTAATGATTCTTCATCTTAGTAATCGGATTCCTGTAAAAACTGCTACCGCTAATTCAACATCTTTTTGGTCGTTGCCATGTGTTTATTATATTGCCTAATGGCGTCTCTAATATTTCATGGTGAATGTGAAAATCCATGTCAGTCTTAGAGTGACGGCTAGCAATATTGGCAATGGCTTATCTACTTCCTAATCGTTTAAGACTACAATCGATCAATGCGCAGAAACTAGAAAGGACCAAAAGACTGGGGTTAGAAAATGAATGTTGTAAACTATTCGAAGCTGAATTTTAACAAGGATCTCAACAATCTCCAATGATTGCAATCAAACTAAAAGTTTGAGAACAGGTGAGATGCGGATTGAACATACCCAAGTCCAGTGAATTATCAAAAGCAATTGTTAAGTTTCAAGGGAAAAAGTACTCGGAGTATACAAAAATCTGTGCAGGATTTATGTGGGAATGCATTGATACATATTTAACATAGTAAATTGACTGGGTGGTGTCATTTTCTCTTCTTGATTTTAGAAGGAGATTATGCTGTACTCCCCTCCTGATTATGTTTTGATTTGCTGTTGATATTACAAATATCCCTTTCCCTCTCTCTCTCTCTCTCTCTCTCTCTCTCTCTCTCTCTCTCTCAACAGCCGCGCGCAATAATGGTATGTATCATATATCAAAAGAAGTACAAATATTGTCAATACTATCTTTGTCAGCTACAAGTCGAAGCAGCAAAGCTGATGTCTTCTTTCTAGTATAAACTGACTTTTTTGGGAGTGAAAGGGAAGAAAAAAGAAACGAAAAAATTGTGAAGCTTAGACCTTTTGGCTTGGCAAGTCTAAATGGTGTAAAACTTCACAAAAGTCGCAATAAAGCTCATTGAATTGGAAAAAATTTGGTGCATGTATATTTATATATTAGTAGCCGGCCCACATAAATTGGCCACGAGTTTTATACTGCAGAGCATTTTTGTTTTGTCTGCTGGTTTTGCTGTGGTGTTTTTCATTTTTGTTACTCTAATGTGCCGCAGAAATGGTCATATTTTAGGCATGGTCGTCCGCATATGTACACAGGTATGCAGCTTTCTCGAGTCTCTGTTATCTGCCGAACCTTTGGCCCATTTATGGCTCTGTTTCCGCTTGCAGCTGTTCTTTGGAAATGCTCCAGTACCATTGCAGGCTACGGTGCATTAGACTTAGGATGATATATAACTTCAGACGGAAGTATTTGCTTCAAAACTTCTAATGAAAACTTTCCACAAGCAAGCCTGCCTTAATTGCATATTATATCTGTGTGATCTTTACTTTCATGTATTTCTTTCTTATCTGGTCAAGCCAAAATGACAGATTGCTGAACGTGAGCATTAATGTTGATTGTTGCAAAGAAAATCAAAACATTTAAGATGACTTGAAGCAGTGCCAGTGATGGTAAGCTAGTTGTCTGCACGCACTTGCTGTTGCTTCTGTTCTGTTATTTTCACTAGATGGCACTAAAAGCATGGAGTTTGTAACAAGCCACTTCCCATTGTGTGTCGATGTCAATCAAGTTGAATGTGGCCTTATGACAATGCGACGTATCTACAGAACTCTCTCTTTCACATATATTTACAAAACTAATCTATAAATACAGAGCACGCATGTCTCAATTCTCTCTCCTCTGTCAAATGGTGATGCTGCCATGCCGAAACTTTGTGATAGATGAAGATTCGTGCCTGTTAAGCATGATCTGCAGATAATGTTACCGATGAGCTGTGGCTAGACCATACAAAGACTCTCCAGAAAGGGCGTTGCTTGCCTTTGGAATTATTCGCAATCTGCTCCAGCTCCGATCTTTGTAGCATTTCCCACATGACCTGCACGTCCTCGTACTCACATGTCTGAATGTCATGGTGAAGCTTCAAAAGTCCATCACCTGATTTGGAGCAGAAGAAGAAAATCTCCTTATGTTCTTGAACTTGAAGTCCGAAAGAGCAAAACTTTGAGTGACCAAGAAAAAAGACTACAACTTATCCTTGTATTGACAGACAACTTTGTCCGCATTTAGTTAGTGCGTTGTTAATGGATCTAACAAAAAGATTGGTCCTGATGCACAATATATATTCTCTGAAAAAGTGAACAGGGAAAAATCTGGGAATAGCAGCTGGTCTAGGAATTATGCCGATGCTCATCTCAGAATCCATCCCTTTCGGTGCAATCAAGCTACGTTCCTTCATCTTCTTCTTTCGTTTTTGTTCCAAGGATTTGGGAAAGATTCTACAAACCCACAATTTGCACTAATGGAAGCTGCTAACATGGAATTACTAAGAATTTTGAAAAAATTACCATAATTTATTATTTTATATATATACCAGTGAAGGATAAAGATACTGGTGATTTTCGCTCACGGATCAGTAGTAATTTCCAGGGATTCAGTCAAATACCACTGAAGCACAGATATAGAAAGTAGATATAAATGGTCATTGCAAGAGTCCTGTTGATTCCAGGCATCAACAGTAATAGACAGATGATACTTTTGAGTTCAGCTTGGTGGCATTTTGATTTTTGACACAACAAGGTCCTTTTTCTACAATGCGGGGTTTGAAATTATTGACAGAAGTCTTGACAGAAAAAAAAAAAAAAAAAGAAAGTTAATAATAGAAGTTGCTTACCCTACACTACGCATGTTAAGTCAACATGAAAGTCTTTCCAGACCACCAATGATTATTTCCAGAACAGAAAATACATAAAAAGAAAAGGGAAATATGAAGAGATCTTTACTTTGTGAAGAAGTAAATGATTAAAATCTTTTTTCTCGTTTTCTTTTTTCAAATTTTACAGAGTTAAAAAAGACCGAGCAGCAAATGAAACCAGAAGAACAGACGTCAAGATCTGAAGCCTGTTCTCAACTTGTCTGTGATCATGTCACCCCACTGAAACTAAAGAGGTGGGGAAAGAGAGAGAGAGAGAGAGAGAGGACTCACGGTGATGGCGAGGCTTGAGGCGAGAGGAAAGAGCGAGCCAAGCTCTTCGGACAGGGGAGAGGAGCTTGTTCCACCACTCCATCCACCTTTCTGCCTTCTCCTTCTCCTCTTTATATTGATCTCCACCACAACACCATCAATCCCACAGTTTCAGCTCATCAGCTGCCACCCACTGTTTTCTTCATCCTTCCAAAAGACATGCTCTCTCTCTCTTCCTCTCTCCCTCTCTCCCCCTCTCCTTCTCTCTCCTCTCTCTCTCTCTCTCCCCCTCTCTCAGCTAAAACAGAAACTGGGGAGACACTCCATCACCCTCTTATATATATATATATAAACTCCAACGGCAAGATAGCAAGGCAATAAGCTAAAAAGAAGTTGGCATCTAGAGAGAGAGAGAGAGAGAGAGAGAGAGAGAGAGAGATATTGCCTATCACTTTCGTAGGGGGGCTAGCCTCGCGCTCCTGTTATAACCGAATTTTCTTCAACGGAGACATGTCATCTCCATATCTTTCAATATGAGCCTCGGATTTTTTGCTTTATCTCATTTGAGCCCCTACATTCTCGATTTTCCCAACAAGCACCGTCATGTTCCGACTCTATATATTTGTCTCGATGAAATTTAAGACCAAGTCAATAGTACGTTTATTTTGCGAAAATGAATGATTTAAAAAATAAATTTTTAAAAGTAAAAGCTTATATTGCTTGAAATAATTAGTAAATAAAAATTATTCATCATTTTATAATAATTTATATTTAAATATATTCATGAATTTTTTTTCGTTCGTTCAATTTTATAAACGATACAAGTGCTTATTTTTTTATATTATTTTTCAAACCATTCTTTTTCCATTAATAAACATACTATAAATTACTAGATAAAACTTTAAGATAAATCATAATCAAAATCAAAATCCTCTTCAAGCTATCGAACTGCTGCTGTTGTCTAGGGTTGTTATATGGACTTTGATCATAAACAAGTTTGATAACAATTTTGTTTGCCCTTTTAACTCTTTGGTATGGCTCGTTTGATTACTTGATTTCAATTCCACAATGATCTCCTCATACCTTAATCAGTTTTGGCTTGATTGAGATAGATTCACGGAGTATAGGGGGCTTTTTGTAAGAATTAAAATGTGGGGACACAAGTAAATTTTGTGACTGCTCCCTAATATGGATGAATATAGAACTAACTATACCCTTCCATGGACCGCAACCATAGTTGGAAGGATTATGCTTTTTATTTCAAGCTCAAATGTTTGCAACGTCAAGAATTATTTGAACAATAGATCAATAAATAAGTGAGAACCGACAACTCGTTTTGCTATAAATTGAAGGACTACATCAGTTGCACATTCTACTAGTGAAGGACTAACTAAGGCCTCTCGTCTATGTTCGACTCTATACTGGAACCCAAGTTAACTAATTGTGTGATAATTAAAACAAGTCAAGCGATTCCAAACTTAATCAAATCGAATCATCACGACTTGCCTTGTACACGCAGCTTCCTCCCAAAAATTTTCAAACTGAGAAGCCACACGTGGAAGAATGGATGTGGACAACTCCCTTGTTTAGACTTCCTTTTCCTTTCTAATGTCTTAAGGGTTAATTAAAGTCAAAATTATTGATGAGAGCACAAACCAGGCCCTTGTATTCTATGGAAAGTGCAGCTAGATGCTCAGTAAAGGGCGGTTCGGCTCCTTACTTTAAAATTCGGACGAACAAATATTCAAGTTTTCTCTCTATTAGTTTATACGTAAGGTGTTAGATGCAGTGTCGGCGACAGCCGGGTCCAAGGAATGGTTTGGAAAACAACAAAGGAAGATTAGTTGAATAAAAAGAGATTTTCGTTTCATTGAGGGAAGATAAAAAGAAAAAAGAACTCATGCGAACCAATTAAATGGGTGGCGTGATGCAGTCATCTAGCATGCTTTTACTTTCTTTTTGAGTGTTGACCTCACCCCATCTTTCCCCCCTTTTCTGCCATACATTTGTAACCATTATCTTGGGACAGAATACATCTGAAATTAAAGCTGCAAGATAAAGAAGAACTAGAGTTAAAAAGTTGAAAGAGAAAAGATCCCGAAAGTCCAAAAGAGCAGGTGCTTGTTCTCTCAGGAGCGTTGGAAAGTTTTTGATTTGGTGTTGGCAAAGCTAGTAGGGCTTCAGAAGCTCGGCGCACATGAAACGGGGGGCGGCGCAGTGATTAAACCCAACAGGGCACTGAATCAGATGACACGGTGTGGACGTGGACCGCAAGGTGCTTGGTTTTCGATGTTTTTTCAAAACAGGAAAGGGACGTATCGTGGAATGTGAAACGGTGTGACTTAGGAAAAAGGCGAAAGAGCTTCTCAATGGTTGGGGAGGAAGATAGGTTAGGTGGTGGTGGGTTGGTGGGGGCTTAGTGAACTTTTTCAAACCTTCGTGCCTCTATCAAACGGCATAATCATCACATTCCAGAAGCCTGCGTGCATTTCTTTAGTATCTGAATGCGAGGGTCTGTTAGGCCCATTTCTTTGATCAGCATAATCCGAGTCTCACGTCTGCATATAAACTCCCCATAACTAGCCCTAATAATGAATTCGAAGCAACAGAAATTTATGTCTGAATAATCCGAAGAACATACAAGTGTTTCCATTACATCATCAGCCGGACTGATATTTTTTCTTTTCCTTTTCTTGGGAATTGGCAAGGGGGATTCTAGTTTCGCCATAAAACTGCTGCTTGAGATAGAGATAGAGATAAGAGATAGAAGACAGATAGTTGTGGAAATTAGTTCAGATGAGACATCATGCCCCAATTCATCTCTCTCTCTCTCTCTCTCTCTCTCCCACAACCACGATTGTCAAGTTTAGAATAGCCTTAAAGGTTGGATGACCACTTAGAATAATGGAAAGCAAATTCCACCTACCCCCAAAGTAAAGACCAGTGGATATTAGAGGTGCGTTAAGAAGATATGCCATTTTGACCGGTCACTTCACTTAGAGGTCAGAAGAGAACAACATCGATCCACGCCCACTATCCCCATTCTGATGGCCTCTGTTACTGGTATCAAATTCACGCGAGCACCTCCCCCTCTCCCCCTCTTTTTTTCTGTCAACCAGAATCTTCCAACAAGCACCCTATTCACTATTTAATCCAATTCCAACTAAAGTAAAAAGAACAAGACAAGAACCATCATTAGTGCTCCCTCTTTCCTTCTTATTTTGGCATCCGATCACGTAATGCTATTCTTTTACCCCCACTTTTTATCTCTAAGCCAACCAGTGATCCAACAGTCATTAGTCACAGCTCATGAGAAGTGGATAGGGATCTTGTATTCTGCAAGTGACAGAGAAAGAGGCTTTTCCTTATTCTTAAGTACTCTTCAATTTCGGTTATGGTTAAATTAATTGAGTGGTCAACGTTCAGCAGTTCCCCAAAGAATCTTTCTTTGCTGAGACCACCCACTCAAATCATTACACCGAATGAAGTTTTAAAGGTTTATCCCCACTTTGTTCATTTCACTGCACATAAAATTAACGAGGAATTCTCTTACCGTTACAAAAAATAAAAAATAAAAAAAATAAAATAAAATAAAATAAAATAAAATTAACGAGGAATGATACATCAAGAAGAACAAGAAGTGGAACATTAAACGTAACGATAATAGTAAAATCACAGATGCGTGTGCAGCCCACACAGGCACACCTAAAAATATGACTATGCAGGTGGATTTCCGCAGCAGTCGCTTGTATTTTGGCATATGATTGTTGCACCAATAAAGTGAGCATACTGAGAAGAAAAGGAAATTATTTTAAACGATGAGGGAAGACACTATAAACACCAGCTCCTAATGGACTGAAATTCTGCATAGTATCGTACAGCTCTGACCACCCTTCCAGACTATCACTGTTGAGAAAGATGTACATTCGAGTGTTAATATCAAAACCATAAGGCCTCTTGCTTTCATAACCAAGCACTTATCTAATATTTCCATTAATAACATCATCATTACCAGAGCTTCTGATTCAATCAGATTTTCTGGTACAATTTTTGCAATATCAGATGCATGTATTGAGGCTATTAGCAATAACAATGAACTTCATTGACAATGCAAGAATACTTGTAAGGACAGGAACTTTCTCAATGCCTAGAAATGAATAAGATGCATGGAAATTGCAATTGCTGCTTATCTGCTAATCATCTATGTTCTTCATATACTCCTTAGAAAGTTTAGTCTCCATTATCAGCTGCTGCTCTTTGAGAAGAGAATACCCAGACTCAAGTAACGCCTCCAATGTTTGCTGCTCAAAAATGCAATTAAACCCATTTAGGCGATTGCGAATACCAAGTTGTATCCATTAGAACATTCACTCATTTAAACAACATATTACTTTGAGTTTAGTGAAGTAAACTGCAACCAAGACCAACAATAGCTCTTACCTTCGGTGGTGTAAACACTGGAAGTTTCTCATCTTTTCTCCGTTTTAGGAGTTTCTTTCCAAGATCTTTAATCCCACCATTATCTTCGACCCACTGTGGTCCAAAAGGAATTAAATAGCACATTAATGACTCTTAGAAAAGAACTGTGGAAAAAGAATTTTCCCTTTAGAAGTATTTAGCTTCAAGCCTAAGCATTAGTCAAGCTCATGAGAAACTATGAACAAAAACTTGATGTTTACTGAATTACTGGCTGTTTAAAAACAATGGCCAACATCTCTATGCAAGTGATGGATCTGCTTTCCAGTATGAGAATAAACCACAGATATTGGTTACCTGAACAATCCAATCACTATGAAAACAAATCGTTGCCATTTTAAGTACAAGAGGCTCATCACCCACGAAATTCAACCAAAGGTAGTCTATGCATGCGTAGAGCACTAAATGTCTCAAAAAGATAAGAAAATAGCAACTTCCAGATCCACTTAACCTATCTGGCCAAGTTGTCAATAGAATTTCCCACTTCATAGCACAGTACATAGTTCACAAACGATATTCAGATTTTGAATGTCCTGGTGATTGATTTATTTGGGATATAACAGCAATTCAAAGCATATTTGCCACATAGACCAAAGTTCCTCCATCAATCAATTGATATGCACTGGGTAAAGAGCAATGGAACTTGCTCATCTTTTTCATCATATTAAATTCAAAGTTCAATATAGGATTGTTCAGTCTCCTCAATTGGACTTGGATTTTTTTTTATACCTTCAAGATCGACCTATCATAGGTCCGGGACCTAAGAGCTCCATAGAAGTCCAATGCTGCACAAATATATAAGAAATCTGAGAGGAGTATGGTGATATCATGGTGTCACAATGACACCAGCTTAATGAACCGAACTAAAGGACAAAAATAATGGCGAGAAAGGATAGTATGCTCTAAGATTGTTACCTTGATTAGGAAAGGTATCCACGACATGTACAACCTCCTTCCTCGAGATGCCATCCTTCTCATACATTCTGTTAACAATATTTACGATATCTTCATGCGTAGGCTGCCTATTCATGAAAGAGATACTGTCACTTATGTGCCCACTGATAAAGCAATCACCACTAGCATCCCAATATTTGGAAGTAACTAAAGGAAGAGCTGCACCCTAGCTTGCAAAAATCATGTACCAGTAAAACTTTTCCATCCTTCCATCACGAATCAAAGGAGCATATATTGTCGAAAAGTCATTCCCAGTAAAAATAACAGGGATTCTCTTTGTGACATCTGATTCTCGCCAATCTTGCCCAATGCTTACTCTTGTTGGATTGTCCGACAAATTCATGAGTGTGCCAACTACAATCTGATTATTCACAGTCATTTGAGTATTTCCTGGATGAGGGCACAGAATGTGAGGTTCCTATGAAAGAACCAAGACTAGACTAACGTTTTTTTTTTTTTTTTTTTTGGTTTATAAAATGACAGTCAGTAGAAAGCCTAGAGGTTAGCTGAAATTGAACTTGACTAAATGAACGATAGCTTACCAAATCTACCAAGGCCGGCATCAATGTCATTGATCATTAAACAGCTCATTTTACCCTGCATCCCCCAAGGAAATCAGGTTAGACTTCCTTGACAACTTATCACAGAGCTTTCCAAACACTCGCAATGGAACTTCAAAAACATCAAATACCGACTAGAAGGTTGCATTTCAGTATAGTGGATTAATGATTTGTAGTGAACTTCCTGAACTTCAAATTGTATTTGTACGGAGCAATTAAGTACAACAACCAGGCAGGAAGAACTCTTCTACCATTTCAAGTTTCTCTTATGGAATAATATTATTATCTAAGCTGTCATCATAAATCGAAGTGTCATACTTTGTAGGAAACGATGTTGTGAGATTGTGGTATGGAACAACACTTGCTGGTCCTCACCGAGCACAGCTAGTATGCCATCCCAGAGTAGGATGGCATTAGAATTTTGAAAATCAAATGCAGCAGTAAATAAAAACTGACGGGATGTTGGTGAGGAATAGACTAGGTAGCAGGCAGAGAAAAATAAATAAATGAATAAACCAATCATTTAGCATGGCATTAACAGTTTGAAAGATGCTGCAAAACAGGTAGACAATGACAATTGACGAATAGCGGAAAAGCATCAATCTCCAGACATGAAAAATAGTCACACCACATATGTAAATTGATAGTGAAAGTGGAAAAGCTTCTAACTTGGTTCTGAACCACTTGAGAAGCTGCTCTATAGCGTTCACGTATCAATTTTCCCGGTTCTCCTGTTCAGTCAACATCCACATGAAGCCATAGAAAGAGCAAAGCTTTGAGAAATCATCAAAGGAACAACAAGAAGTAACAGTCCCAATTTGCATTCTAGAATACTAAAGGATGAAAGAAACCATCTCACCAGCTCTTTCTGATTCTAGTTCCCCAGCAGACATGATAATGGGCTCAACTCCCATCGCCTGAAATATAAGTTCTGTCTGGAATGATTTTCCTTGACCTTTTCCTCCCCAAATACCTGGGAAGTAGTATTATGATGCTCAGAAAAATAGAGAATGGAAGTCAATTTACCCGGCATCATAGAAGGTCCACTTCTATATCATCTGAACGTTTTTCATTTCTACATCAGGAACAATGACATTTTTGTACAAAAATTTGATTACAGAGAAATTGATAATTGAATAAAATTATATTAATGTGCTGATCAAATCATTCATTTGTAACTGTACATACCAAGGATCAGGGGAACTTTTGCATTGAGAAGATGGGCAATGTAGTTCTTGACAATGTGACACACTGCAATATCAGCAGAACATGCATGAAGAAGATAGAAAGGAAGACAAGAAAGAGGAATACTAGAATTTCAATTGGCATTAATAATTTTTATCCAGGTCAAAGATGCATTGTTCGTGTTTACTACATCGCAAACGGACAAATAAAATAAAGGACAGGATGGTCACCAGGGGAATTCATTTCCATGTGTTGTTCTTACAGCACAAAGTCAAGTTTCATGGAACTTACCGACTTTATCCTGTGAAAAAAATGCAAAATATGTCACAACAAGCGATCTATATTCAAGAATGGGATATATAAATTGGAGAAAGGAAGACAAGAAGCAAAACATAACTTGAACGACCTGCTTTCCATATTTAATAGCAAGACATCAAGTTGAGAAACCATTGATAGGCTTTGGCTTAAATAAATGGCCATAAAGCAGTAGCCTCAGAAAATGCAAGTACGAATTCATACATCAAAATGTCAAATGCCTCTCCACACAGCCTTATCAATGAGAAGTTACACTACAGTACTAGTATCATAAGACCCATGAACGAACTAAAATAGCAACTAGCATTAGCTGAAACATTTAGCAAGTAGCATGCAAAGGAGCTACACAACAGCACAAGCCTTGACATTGACAACAGTGAACTCAGGAAATATTGTAAGTTAAATCAATTAAACTTTATCAGAGGGAAAAATAACCGACGATTGGGGGATATAATTTACCATGAATAAAGGAGCGATATAATAATCTCCTTGAAGGTAGTCAAATGACCTTGTGACCTTCTGCCGGTAATCGAACACAATGTCGGCTGCAACAATCAATGAAAAATCGCTCGACTGATTATTACACTTGGGAAGAGGACCAAAATTCAGCTACTACTAACTCGCTACTTGACACTTTCTTATCAACTTCACTTATCACCCACGGATCACAGACTGTCTTCTCCAAGAATCCTCTGAACGTGATCTTTTCCTGTAAAATTCTCGGTCATGCAGTCCATAATCCTACCTCAAAATTCTCTTCACCTGTTAAAAACATCTAATTTACCCGATCGACGTAGAGCAATCTTAATCCGACACTGAAAAGGAAAACAAAACGACAACCCCGCTTCACCGACAGATCTCCAGTTTCGACGAACTCGACAAACGCGTTGCATCTGTAAATCCCATCTGGAGCAAAATTAAAAGGGGAAAGCGAAACGTACAGTCTTTGCCGAGAAAGTCGCCGACGAAGACATCGTCGACGACGCCGGCCCTCGCCCCGACGGCGATGTTCATGTTGTCGGCCTCCTGCCCGAGGCGGTAGAGGTAATCCCTGCCCTCCGCGTCCTTGGCCTCCCACGACGACTGCTCCGACAGCCTCTTGGGCTTCGGCTCGCCGGACTTGTCGCCGTCGTCGATGCTCCGCGGCGGCGGAGTAGAAGACTTGGAGCAAGAGAAGGCGAACGACGACGGCGGCGGTGGAGCCTTGATCGGAGAACTGAAGAAGGACGGTCTGATGACGACGAGGTGGCAGAGCGCCATTTCCGGCGGCGGCTGAGCTGAGCTGAGAAGCGGGCGGGGACGTTGGATCAACCGCCGCCGCCTTCTTTTATCGTTAAGTTTCGGTGGATTTGGCGCCACAAGTTCTGCTCTGGTTTCTCTTTTTCTTTTTCTTTTTCTTTTCTTTTGAAAAGTCAGAATAGTTCGTGCATATAATTTGATTAAATGAATTTAGGCACTCAACTGCGCAACAAAGAAAATTTTCTAATATTTTCTTGTGCGATTACCCCTCATCAGAACTCTAAAATAAATCGATTTCGTCTCAAAGTTTATCTTATTTTATTTTTATACTGTCAACGAAAGATGAATAATCATAAAAGGAAAAATTCATTTTGTTGACAAAGAAAAATGTGGAAAAATCTAAAGAATATGCTGACATTAATCAATTAATCAAAGTAAATACAGTACATTTCTTGCCATATAGATTTCTAATTTAAAGAATATCGACATTGATCAATCTATGACAGCAAATTTTCGTGGAACAATCTTATTAAGATGACGTTAACTTTTAAAATGTGAAGCTAGAATATAAAATAATGAGCTTGGATTTCACCGGATATAATGTAAAATTACTAGGAAGTGAAGAGCTCAACGAGTCTCAAACTTTGAAAAAGTCAGAGAGAGCTGGATAATGCAAACAAGACATTGTTTGATCAACCACGCAAGCAAAAGAAATAGTGCCTCTCAAAGGACGTGGCAAAACTCCATGGAAAGCTTCTTGGCCATTCTTGCTTATGGCAGAGAGAACGACCACCAGCAACCCCACCACACCTGGGATGAAATGATATTGCGGACGCGACATTCGTTGTCCAAAGTGTTGGCAAATCCGTGATCATAATGAACGCCAATTCATCTTCTCTATTAGTTTGAACCACGGCCAAAGTCCATTCAACTTAGTAATGCAATGATAATCGATAGCGCAATGCGATGCCTTCGAAAGCTCGAAGAATGTGAAAACTTGACTAAGTAATAAGTCAGAGAAAGAGGTTTCGATCCATGACATGAAAGTACTCGAATTATTTTTAAAGTTACATTCATGATCAGAGCGAGGCGAAAGGAAGGACGAAGGCTGTCTTCCATAACACCGCTCTTAAATCTATTTATGTAGCTATTAAAGCATGACGAGGTTGTCATTCCTGCTAAATCAGATCATCCCCATTGTAGGAAATCCAGTTGATGCCAAGATCCTTCACCGCGCCAGGAGGGACATCGTCGATCACCTTCTCTTGGCCCTTGGGACAGTATATGCCGGTCCGCTCATGCGGAACCCAGCATCCCCCATCGCTGCTCCCGGCATGGCTTTTGCTCTTCACTTCTTCACGTTCCAGCTTCACCGTGTCCCGCCTCGTGTCGGCTGAACTCTTCCTGTGGTAGGCTTTCCGGAGCACGGGCCTGCCATTTTGAAATGTTGTCGTCAACAACAGGAGAAGAGGAACACCTAGTGAAAGAAAGCTTTACTATCTTTCAGATTGAGCTCATTCAGAAAAGGGTCTATTGGCTGAAGAGGAGCAAAGCTGTCAACATGCGCAGAAAGTCTGTAAAATGAGTAAAGACTGAGAGACTTGCTTGAAGAACACGGAATTCATGGTTTGTGCTCCTCTGGAGAATGTCCCTGCCATTTCTGAATCTCTTTCAATGCAGAAGGATGGAATTCCCGGAGAAATCATTAGTTGATATATAAAGGATGAAGAAATGGGTAAATGGGACATGGGGTTTATCCATTTCTCTCTTTCCAAGGAAGGTTGTTGGCTTTGGCGGGGTTCCTATCTGCCTTTTGAGTCAATCATTTTTATGGTCGAAAATGCAGTTTCATGAGAATGCATAGGGATGTTTGCCCATACTCCTTCAATCATGTACGTATGGACCGTTGCCCCCATATCCTCGGGGCAGCTTGTGGCATTAAAATTTGTAATGATGTGAACCATATTTGGCCATATCGTGATGAAAGATAAGTGGGTCTTCAATGTTCTTTTTTTTTCCCCCCGAAACTGGAAAGCATCTAGACCACAACTGCTGAAAGTGGACACATTCCCCTTCTTTTTTCCCCTAACAAACCTTCTCGTTTTGCATACTTTGATCCTGTGACTAAATGGGTGCATCTCACTTGATGCTTAGGATAACTGCACAGGAGACAAACCAACCACTCTAAACGTCCCTAACTTCCCAAAACAGTTAGCACATGAGCATCGGTATTCCTATTTATGATAGGACTGATCCCTCGGGGGTATGCGTATTCCACTTAAATGAGTTAAATGCATACGATAATCTATGAGCAATCGCTATGATGAAATCTTGTTGAATTTCGGAATCATCATCCAATGCAGAACGGGTAATGACAGAGCACAAAGGCAAGTGCGGTATGCATTTTGCAACTTGAGCAACCTCTTGGGTTAAATTACAGTCTTTCTTCGACATATGAAGAACAGCTCGCAGTTTAGAGCTTGATTTAGCAGAGTGAGTTCCTTGAACGCATGATACCAATCATCTACCTGCGAAGAAGATGCTGCTCTCGTGCACAAAATATGGATGTCTCCGCGTCAGAACAAGAATTGTACTTTTTTTTTTTGGTAGAACAAGAATTGTACTTAAACTTCATAAATTGTCCAAAAAGTAGGACCAAATATGGCATATTCACATTTCAAGCCTACAGGCCAATACAACTGATGACACATAAAAAACAAGGGTATGGACCTAGTGTACAACAGCATTCATTCAGGAACGGCTCGATACATAAAGTTACAGTTCACTGCTGTAGCAGTTGAATAGAAGCTTATCCCTCTACATTTTTAGTTTTACACTGCATACATATCATACTGATGATTGAGTAGACTGAAAAATGTAACAATGGTGTCCACATATTCAATGTCGACCAGAATGATCAATGATTTACACTCTACCATTCGTACTATGCGCTACAATGGCTCAAAAACTCGCCTCCTCAGTCGATGGACGTCTCAAGAAGTACCGCAGACTATTTGCAAGGACCTGTAAAATCACCAAATAAGCAGATTCCCATGCATGAACCGAGACAACAAAACAATGTGAGGGGGGATAAAGAAAAAACTTAGGTTTTCTTCTTTATTTCATGAAAAATGATCTTCTATACTGCTTATAAATATGAACGAATAAAAAAAAAAAATTATCGTTCACGAAAACATTTAGACATAATTGTCATCAATAATGAAAACAATTTTGATGAGCTAGTTATTTCAAACAACACAAGCGATCATTTTTAGGAAAATATTTTCAAAATCATTCATTCTTTGGAAAACAAACAGAACCTGTTTTCCTAAAAATGATCGTTTATATCGTTTGAAAAAATGAGCGAATGAAAAATATTTTCATCCTCCACAATAAGATTTAGACATAAATTATTGTTAATAAGGAAAACATTTTCTATTGACTAATTATTTTACAAGATATAAGCGATCATTTTTAAGGAAATATTTTCCAAATAATTCATTTTCTGTGAAATAAACAGGGTATGTGGTTTCAATGGTCTTGCTTTAATGGTACAGATAAATCTTTACTCCTTCTATGGCAGCTTAACTCAAAGTCAACTTCCTTTTTTCTGTACACTTAGGAACTCAAATCAACCCATATCTACTCTGGCAGTTCAAGTAAACTTTGAAAACTAGAACACTATTTTCATGTGAAAATCGCACAAACGCATGCACGCAGGCAGATGCACACCTACCTCGAGATACACATTCTCATGAAGACGTTAGCACATAGAAATAAGCAAGCACAGTCACATTAACCATTAGGCCCAAACATACATTCATGCACTAGGCAACACGTACACGTGAAGATGTCCATGAGACAAAAAAATTTGCTAGTCTCACAAGCATTTCAATATGGGCACAGCCTCTACATTAGCATCATCTTACCTGCTGGAGAGGCTTGATGATGGCTTTGTTCTTGTAGCTGACATGAAATTTTGCCTTAGCCAGCAAACCCTGGTAACAACACCAAAGAAATTTTGAGTTTGCATTTGTTACAATCACTCGAGGAAATCAAAGTTAAGTGATGATCTGGATAGTAACCTCAGTGTCAAACTCTCCTGATTCCACAGCAATATTGATGTCAGTTATGATCCTCACAAGATCCACCAGTAAACCAGGACGATCAGCCGTCTCCACCAACAGCAAACTGTGACAAGACAAATTTTAGTGGTCAACGGACATTTCTAATGTCCTCACTTGCAAGAGATATTACCTAACTTGGCATAAATAAATGAAACGCAACTAGTTAAAGAAAGAAAAAGGAGACACCCTACCTTCGATCAGGACCATCATCGACAACATTTATGCGCGTGGCTATGTCTACATCAACCTGAGGAACACAAAATGACATCCTTATAATTCAGTTACAAGCTTGTGACATAAGCTTCATCTGATAAGCAGTTAGTATGTATAATTAGTTTTCCGGGTCTCATGAAAAGAATACAATTAAGGATAGAAGAACACAACTCTGTCATCCCAAAACCTCTGACTTATCTTCCTGTTAAAGGCGCAGAGGTCCATGACCATTGACGCTAAGTGCAATTATGCCAGGGATCAATTGCTATCAATTCAAAACAACATTCAATGCAGTGCTATAAAACCTAGCAGACATCTCTTTTGAACATGCCTGCTGTGTTGGTGGTACAGCTCCAAATGCCACTCCCATTGCTAATTGAGTACTTGATTCCTGGAGCAGCAATAGAACTCTATCAAAAGCTCATAATATAGGTCCCAAGATAAATTTTAAGCTAGGATGTGGTTATGATGAACAGAAGCAGATAGTGGAAAAGGTGGTTACCGGGTGATACTCCATGAGATTATTGATAACTGTTAATCGGATAGCCTCTAGCAACTCCGGCTCCTCAACCTTTCTTCCAGTATCACTGCAAGCAAACTCAAGACAAAACCAGTTCATGGAAGTGAAAAAAATACAAGGTAATAGGAGCTGGGAAGTAAGCACTATTGTTCTAATCAAGTTAAATGAAGACAAAATTTTCATTTACATGCATTATATCAAGAATTAAAAGATTTTCCCACCTCTCCAGGTAGTAGGTGCCTTGTAAAATGCAATCAAACTTGATCCAAGTACATTTTAATTGACATGGACTAGAGAACATGTAAAGAGAAAATTTTGAACCCCATTTTTTCATAAGTATTTCAAAAAAAAAAGTCATCCTTTTAGTCTTCCTACGTCTAATAAATAAATAGTAAAGTTAATTGAAAGTACCATAGTATATAAGAATGGCTAACCAACATTGCCATATTAGGGGAAGATAAAATGGCTATAAGCAGAAGCAGATCACAGACAGACTAAATTGAAGGTAATCCTGATATATGGACAGGGGGCTTCCATTGTAATACATGCCAGACAGTAACTATATCATAGCAGGGGTTGACACTAATGCAAGTAAAAAAGAAGATCAACGCATGACAGTCCAAGAGCCAGGAACTCACGCTTTGGTTATGGCAAACTTGTTGTGCTTTCCTGAAGAATCCAAATGTACATTTGCCTTGAGAACATTCAGGCCAAGGTTCTTTAATGCACTCATCTACAAGCCAAATACATAATTTCGATGTTTGAAACATGGAGTTGCGCCTGAATAAACAGGATTAAGCAATCACCAATAAATGATCATTCCACTAAGAAAGAGACAGTTGATGATGCTATACTGTATCGAGGAGAGCTCCTAGGCGATCCCCGAATGTGATCTCCAGAATAGTGGCATCCGGGTCGGAGTCCTGATCTATGATAACTTTAGGGGTTGGAACAAGGTCAGTTTCACTCTGACTTCCATCCTGCCAGTAGCATCGAACTTCCCATCAATAACAAAGCACCAACACTGATCAACAATAATAAAGCACCAACGCTGATTGACAGCATGATGTGGTCAATACCTCCAGAGTAGGAGCAGTTGATGCTTGTCTAATGACTGTCCTTGAAGACGACAATCTATGACAAAGCAGATAGAGCTAGAACTAAGCAAAATAGGAAATCAATGGCACAATACTATTCCTACTGGGATAGAATTAGAGCGTGGAGTGCATAATAATGAAGTCGCCCGTAATCTTGTAACATAAAAAAGATTGAAGAATCAAACCAAAGCAGAACTCACTAGAACCCACCACAAGTCAGGAAACCAAAAAGGCGGGTAGTCAAAATATGATAGAATGGCGCTGGCAAGATCAGTACTTGAGTTCTTCAAACATTGCGAAATTCATACGCAACATAAACCAGAACAGGAAGAGAAACTAACCCATTGGCAGTAGACCAAAATCCAGAAGCCTAACGAAAGACTAGCTCAAAACAGAAATCCAGAGAGAGAGAGAGAGAGAAAATTCAGAAAAAGCCATACCTTTGACCATGAAGAGGGCAAGAACGCGCAGTCTTCAACCCGGGAGAGGAAAACCCAGCAACCGAAGCGACACTCGATCTGGAGACTTCAAATGCCTTGCCACGACCGGAGAGGGGCGTGGCGAGGCTAGCGGAGGCCATAGCGACAGCCATTTTCCAAGAACCTCCCAACTCCACCAACCCAACCGAACCCAAGTGAATTGTTCGCTCGAGAGGAAAGAAAGGATAGATTTTGACTACAGAAAACGATGCAAAAGATCAAAGGGTGTCACGGTTCCCGAGAGAAAACGAGAATGCGAGGAGGCGAGAGCTGTTGCAATATCCGCCATGAGATGGAGATAGATAAAGGAAAGCATCTGCCCCCGCCCCTATCTATATAGGCGAGCTGGGCGTGTGCGCCCCATAAATGATTCCCTCCCATTTTCCTTCTTTTTTAATATTTTGCGCCAACGGGAAATTTGCAGATCGAAAAGCTATCAACACAGCCAAAAACCTTCTTACGACGATGATGACGCCACTCCTGTCTCCCCAATTGTCTGAAAATTTAATCTTCCGTCGGCCGATTTATGCCGAGCCGAGCCGAGCAGAGCAGAGCAGGTGATGGGTGCGACAGCGACGCGCTTGGCTAGGATTGGATGCTGCGATTTGTCCGATCGTGCGCGTGCCGTCCATACACGTTCGCTGACGTTCTCACGTGCCGATGTGAAAAACGTCATTAAATTTCGTTTACCCATCGTCGTGTTGGACGTAACGTCATATAGACCGATAAATTTTAACAGATTTTGAAAATTGGGAAAAAAAAAAAAAAAAAAAACACAGATGAACCATTGATTGTAAAACCATAGCTACGTCGAATATTTATAATAGCTTCATACCAACAGCGCTAGTGATTTGATGATCATTCAACACAACTCGAATATAAATAGAAAACTTGGTAATCGATGAGGTGCTGATAAAATAGGGTTTAAATTGATGACTTCGCCATGATTATATCAACAATAATCATAAACCTTGACGAGCAATTACGGGTGTATGTTGATAACTCACTCAGTAATTTATTCTATACTTCACTAGTTAAAGATTGTCACCTTAAAAATCAGAAAAGTTAGCATGATTATGATGAAGAACCATGGAAAGACCATGAGCTCCTTCACATGGGTGTCGCATCAAAACATCAGTTTCTACATGTTCTAAAAATCTGTCAATCGGAAGTCATGCCGTCACGCATTGTATTTCCCACTTGATTATCGAGTTGCGTACCAGAACGACCATGAAAGAGAGAGAGAGAGAGATAGAGGGACAAGACTCGAATCGATTGGCCAAAGAAGACGAATTGCCATCCCACGCGGATGCCATCCCATTGTGCTTGGCTCATCAACTCTGTCCAATCTTACTCAGTCAGCAGTGACGATACGATACAAAAGCAGCCAAGTCCCTTCCAACTCACTTCCACCATCTAAATAATCATCTTGTTGAAAGTCTGCAGATTTCGCCAAAAAAAATAAAGCTTACAACTTTGGATTCCGCACTAGCACCGTAGTGGCCGTGTCACTTCGCCCCGTGACCAGCATCCCCAAGGATGAATACAATGATTCTTGCTCAATTACGGGATTCACTCGACTGTATTAAAGCCCAAAGTTCCTTTCCAGCCCCGAATGCCTCCACAATTATCGGAGGTGGGAAGGTGGAAGAATAGCAAGGCAGCCGTTATGCGGGCGGACATGGGAAGCTGTTAACTACGTTGTAGGCAGTGCCATCCCTTGTGAATTAGTTATCATCTGCACATAAGCAATGGAGAACGACCATTACGATGGCATCACAGATCTATGCGGTGGAAATCAAAAGACATATGTTGGAAAGGACATCCAATACTTTAGGAACTACTCAGGCGCCCTTGTCCACGGACACCAGATTTATTTCCAAAATAAGTATTCAGTGTGGTACCACATTTTCACTCCAATTCAATGAGAAAAACGTATCTTATTTGATGAATGAGGGATGAAAAAAACATTATACTCACCGTTCGAAGGGTCCACATGCACAAAGAAACTAGCTGCAACAATGAGATAGCACAGGATAAGCATCAAGCCTTTCAGATAATTTGACTTCCCCTCCTGCAAGAAAGAATGCAAAGTTTATGGAGTCATAAATCATGATTATCGAGCTGTATGGCCTTACATGTAAAATGTCAATGGCACATTTATGCCCCCGAAAAAGGATTTGATAATATTAGTAGACCATTTAAAAATTAAGCCACGATTTCATCTGTTAGCTTAAACTAATAGATTAGCTGGCAATCTTCGAGAAATTGGACATAGGAACACCACAGGAGGTCCTGCATGTGTATCTCTCTAGACTCTTAGTTTTCATTTCCACTTATCAATCCCAATGCTCTAATCTTAGGCCAAATCTCAGCCAAAGGGTTGTAGGGAGTGTCACAGCTTTTTCTCGATTAAAGTCACACTTAAGTTTATAGATCAATTAGCAATGGTTGTACAAAATTATACTAACATAATGGTTAATAGAGAATGGGTTTCATCAAAAAATAGCCGCATTAGTGGAGAGAAGAAAACAGAGAACTCAATAACTAACCTGCAGCATAAATGTCACTACTATTACAGCTATGAATAGCGTGGCAGTCTCAAAGAGTTGAAAGTTCAGGTCCATTGATTTCCCCATCAACCACCCAACAACAACACAGAAGGGTATCTGTAATTATCAACAAAGAAAGATGTCATGGACACAAAGATTAGATCGCAGCAAGTCCTGCAAATATAAAATTTAGGAGTTTAATAATGAGAATTAAGTTATATATTACTATGGAGGAAGTACCATAAACATTGATATTTGCGTAGATGATCCAATTGCCACTCCGATTGTAATGTCCTGTAAAAAGTTAGCAGGTGGAATCAATAGGCAGCAAAATAAAATAAAACAAACATTTTTCAAGCAAACTTACAAGCTTATCCTTCACTGCAAACATTATAGCGCTTGCATGCTCTGCCGCATTTCCCACAATTGGAAGAAGGATGACACTGATGAACGCAACAGGAATGTTCAATGCATCAGATGCTCCCTGGAAAGAGGAAGAAAGGCTTTCAAATTGATGAATGAATCTTCTGGCAAATGAAAACATCACACCAAACTCCACATGATTGTGGTCAATGACTTCCTCCGGTCCAATGAGCACCAAATGAGTCTGTGATCTCGGGCTAAAATCAAATGCAAAGATAAAATGCTAATCCAGGGGTTAAGTTTTGCTACACTTGCCTTCTAGCACTGCAAAAATAGCTAGACAGCTTTGTGAGCTCTGCCCTCCCTCCTAGACTAGTCTATGCAATGATTTAATCCTTAGCGTCAGATTGAGTGATGACCTAATATCCTACTGCCAGATATAAAGATAATCCACCTCCTCCACAAAATAAATGAGATGGCACAATAAGTGCGAGTAGCATTAGAGCCCATCAAAGACAATACCTCTATTGCATCTACTAGGTAGCCAGACAATACAGACACCCAGAGGGTCAAAACAGCTAGCCAACCAATTGCTTCCCACAGGGTTATGTCAGCACGATCTTCTCCCTCAGAACCTTCTTCAGTGACTCCTTCCTGTCACAAAGGCAAGGAATAATGACAATTAGGTTCTCTTTCACTTGAAAGTTCAGTAGAAAGTGATTTAAGTTAATAACACTATAAAAACCGTAACGGTCAATTACATGCCGAATTATCCTGAAAGATTAGAAAAGAGACTGACCTCACCAACGTCGCGATTGGGGTTGGGTGAACTGGGTTCATGTTTTAGCTGGAAAAAGATATAGCTTGCATATGCAACGAGCATGACGCAGCTGCTAAACCTTGACAGAGCAAGCTCTGACTTTCCAACGTGAACCTCAGTGTGCGTGAAGTGAAGAACAGCTGGAAGCATTATTCCCATTACTGCCATCAAGAGCAATCCAGAGCTCACCAAGGCAGTAGCCTGTTGCAAAGGTAATCCCCTTAACTTCAAACTTAGAGCATCAAACCAACAAGGCATCTATTCTCAACTTTGACATACATAAACAGAGCAGCACCTGAGATCTACCTGATTGAACTCTTGAACCTTATTAGAGTGTACAATCCCACCAGTGAAGAAGGAACATCCAAGCACTAAAAGCATGTTAGATAAAATAGAGCCGAGCAATGATTGTTGAACGATCCTTATCATTCCATTCTTCAATGCATAAATTGATATAATCAATTCGGTGGCATTTCCAAATGTGGCATTCAGAAGACCTCCAACTGCAAAATTGCAAGAGTTCTCATAAAGATCTAGAAAAAGGATGAAGGTCAATCACACTACAGCTTACATAAATGCCAAAATATCATGGTCTGAAGTCACACATATTATCACTCTTCATCAAAAATGTTCAATGGCTCATTATCATATATACTTTCTATATCCTTCTATATACATTCACATTTAAGTACATTACTAAATATATGCAAAATATGCAAGTACATGTATTACACACACATACAGATCTGTGTGACAATCAAAGAAATGGTTCATCAAACTATGATAAGACCCAAAGGCAGTCTATATATTTTACAGCACCACCAATTGACAACCTAATATACACCCGGATCAATTCCGAAACACGCAGCTTTTAGATGGAAATATCACAAAAGCACTGTAACAAAAGACAAAGACGGCTCTATTACTTGTAGGTCCCGTGAAGAAAGCAAGCTGCCTGCAAAAATGACAGTGAAGGGCTTATAAGCATCGCCAAAAGCTAAGAGTGGCAAAAGAGCCATTCAATGCTATTTACTATTTCATGTAATTAATGATCCTTACTCAGTTGCATAGCCCAACCGCTCTGCGAGTGGTGTGATGCCTAGCATACTTAAGAAGAAGACCAGAACCTATATCAAATGAAGTAACTTGAGATTCAATTTCAAGACCGAGATCATCTTGGATTAAACTGGGAAGCACGTTTTGTTTTCGAAAGAGATAAAAGGCATCTATGAACGAGCATCAGAAGCTTAGGACAAAGTAAAGATGGTCAGAGCTCTGCTTACATGATTTCTGGTGAGGTAATGTAGCAGTATGGCCAGTGGGCCAAAAGGTAGCAATATATTTATCTTTGCTGTCATCAACACAGTATAGATGCTCTTGAGTGGGCTGATGCTTGATTGCTTGTGAATCCCTGAGTTCACAAAACCTCCGTGTGGTGCTAAAGGGGCTTTCTCAAAATCTAATGGGTGAACTTTGCTGCCATTTGGAGATGAATTTAAAGGGATTTCCTCTTCAGAATCGAGGTCAATTCTCTCCTCCACGGGTCCCATCTGCAAGCACAGAATAATCATGAGAATTCTCGAAAATCAAGCTCCAGCACTGAAGTCAGAGATTTCAGCTATATATTCGAAAGCATCTGAACCATGTTCAATCTAATAATATATTCCCCACGATATGGCATCATCAAGATGCATTTAAGCCAACTTTTCCAAAGTTCCTACAATGGTATGTCAAAGGGCAGAACAGCTATAAATAGGAGCAAGCACTCAATAAAGATAAATTTGCCGGCCGTCATATGTTATCGTTCAAGCCAAAGCTTCAACTTCTGCTAAGGGGAACAAATTGAGGTATGTTTAGCTGGCTACCAAAAGCCACAGGATCCACACGAATACAACTTGCCACAACAAAAGAGGTCCGTGATGACTCCTTGCTGCAAAAACGAACTGAGTAATCTTCTCCTGACTATACATGTGTCCTGCCTGAACTATTAGAGATCCCACAAATGGAAGTTTGGCTGTTGATATAAAGATGTCGGGCACCGGGCAAGACATTTAACCATTATTAATCCCCACCTTTGCTATTCCGAAGATTGAACCTCCTCTTGAACTCAACATCACTCTCTTTTAAAGGACAGTATTATTCACAAGCAGATGTTAGATTTGCAAATCCTCCTCACACCATCTTAGCCAAGATGTGGAATCACAGCACCATAACTGGTGCCCATTTTTCCTACCACTCTGTTGAGCTCAAGAACCACCGCGACTAAGGGTCATTAGCTAAAAGCCCGGTTAACTAGGAAGGGAAAACAAGAACCCTTCTCCGGAACTTACAAACCCAGACAACGGACGAAATCGGGTTCCCTTCCTATGCCAAGTGGCACGACTTGAGCACCCCACCATCCAAATCAGACGTTTAAACTCTCAGCGAATTAATGCCTCATTTTCAAGATCCTTAAAATGGCCACACGCTGGGATAACGAGGAAGCTCATTGAACTCACAACACGTGCGTCAACAGTCGCGAGACGAGTCGTACGACACCATAACTGAAAGGAAAAGGGAAGGCCTTCCCTGCGAAGATACGGACAAACAAAGGAAGAAGAAAAACCCGGAAACCGCTAGCTCGCGCTCGAGGGCGGCAAACGTACCCGCTCCAAATCGACAGAAAGCAGACAAAAAACACGCACGCATAAATGAGCCAACGAGTAATTTCTCCAGAGAGAAACAAACCTCTTGCGTATGAACAAGGACGAGAGAGCGAGAGGGGGGGCTGGGGAGATCAAGAAGCGGATCCACAGGGCATCAAGCTGGAGGGCACAAATGGGGCCCCGTAACTGAACAAGAAGATGAAGAAGGAGAAGAAGAAGAAGAAGGAGATGGGGTTTCTACAAAGGGGAGCTCCAGCCTGCAAGATTGACAATGCTGCAACATCTGAATCAATGTCAATCTTGGCCCAGACATCCGATGAATTTTTCCAATTTTCTTTTTCCGACTGTCGCAGGCGAGGGAGTGGGCTCGAGTCGAAAAAGGAAACTTCCAGGAAGCATCCTCCGTCTCCTATCCACTCTCTCTCTCTCTCTCTCTCTCTCTATATCTCGCTGTTCCACTAATAATTGTCTTTTGGTTCAATGTTTTGTCGTTACGAAGCCGCACGCAAGCCCGGAACGGCGACCGGCGAGTGGGGCTCCACTATGCCCTTTAAGAGCAGCAAGTACGGCGCAATCATGGATTCCCAAAGTGACGAAATCGTGATTTCTCTCCCCCGCTGGATTCGGCCGGGTTCAGGATTCCGGACAGCTCAGACATGCGATGCGATCCGATGAGTAGAGACAGCCCTGCCGCAAATGCCAGAAAAGATTAAAAATGATGCAAAGGGGGGGCGGCTTCGTTCGGACAAAGGCGAATTTGGGTCGAAAGTTCCTTAAAAAGCCTTCGTGAGCGGCGTCAAAATTGGCGAGTTCTCTCAAGGCCCGAACCGTGGACTTGTCTGAGCCGCCTTCTAATTTCGCCAAACTTTCACTCATTTTCCACGCACAAAAAAAAAAGCGACTTAAGCAGTCTCTAAATCTTGTCGCAATATGTAATCTCATTTTTAAAATTTTAATTTATTCAATATGATATTTAAATCACAATCTAATGCACAACGTTGTCTTCAAACTTTTAACTTGTCTAATATAAATTTTTATAGACCATATTAAACATATTAAAAGTTCAATGATTATATCGAATATATTAAAATTAAAAAAAATGACGTCTTCCATTGAAAATGTTAGTTCAGAATTCAGAACTCTTTTTTGGATTTACGTCAAAATAAAAATTAAAAATTTTAGAGGTCATATTGTACGTTGAATCAAAAGTTTAAAAACAACTTGTTTCATTTTCCCTTTTGACAACAAGTCAAGAAAATTAAAAGAAAAAAACTGGGTTTTCTTTTCCTTAAAAGACAAGCAATGTACCCCGAATAAAATACACGAGACAACCATGATTTTGATGGGGGGCGATCCGAAAATGACAGCCTCAGAGATATTTTTGTTGTGGGGAGATATCATCCGAGCAAAATGGGCGAGGCTTGGGCTTTCCTGACTGGGTTCCCTTTCCATAGTCGATTGTACAGTACTTGGGCTTCTGGCCCAAAACGCCCCCAACGATTCCTTCCTCTCCTTGATACTTGGATGTATCCAGAGCTTGTTCATTTTTAACCATCTTTCAGATCCGATCCTCTTCCAACGGATCATCTCTCCGATGCTCCGCCCCTCATCTTTTCTGATGTTCGGACCATGTTTTCATCAATGGAGAGAGAGACCCATGAACTGTGCGTCACCAATTTCGCGAAATTTCAATTCAAATTCTTCGTACGCAAGTTTACATATTGATACCATGATAAAAGTTACAAGTCGCTGCATGCAATTGCTATGGCTACAGCTTTAAACATCGACCGTGGGTATTAGGCAGCACATGAGGATCATGAATCATCTCATCTCATCGTCTATTTGTCGAAAGATGCTTTGCTCAATAGCTCGCGGTCTTGGGCTCGTGACTTTTTGCACTCCAGTAAGCTGGAAGTGAGAATTACTCCGTCCCTTTCTTGCTTCAGCCAAATACTTATTACTGCTTGCATGAAGAGGGAGATTTTGAAGAGCGATTCCTCCTTAAATGAACCATCTCGCACCTTACCGTTATCTCTTTGAGTTCCACTTAGATCATGTAACTTCCATATATGATTCTCGGTGGATTCATCTCTTTTATCTATCATATGAGTTTTCCCATAATGACCAGTCGCATGAGCATTTACTCAGAGAATATTGAACGTGCATGCGTGGCGCCGGTTGGGAGTTGTTGTCCGGATTGAATTCAAAGATTTTGACTCGAACTAAAATGCACGATCTGTCTGTCTCCTGCCTGGACAAATCTTCCAAGATCCAGCATGCAGGACCATCTGGCATCTGTCCTAAAATGCAGGGATCCAAAGAGGTGATGAAAACGTGATGAGTTCCAGATTCAAAGAGATATATCTACATGGGATCGTGCCGATCCTTCAAGATCCAATCCTCAACACCGATATTCATCAAAACATCCGATAAATCTCCCCACATGTATCCTTCACCCATTCCGTGAGCCTCATGCTTACAGCTAGAACTTGCGAAACCGAGAGGAAAAAAAACTTGGAACTTTTCCTTGATTCTTTTTATCTGACAAATGAGCATTGCCTCTTATAGCAATGTCGTTGGATGTGTCATCCTATCAAAATCAGTCGCTAATCGATTCTGATTCCCCAATAATTCTTGCCCCCCACCCCCAAAAAAAGATAGAAACTCTACGATCTACACGGACACCCAAATCCAAAACCTTATAATAGAAACCCAAGCAAATTCGACATTTTCATGTCCCAAAGAAGGAAGGAAGGAAGAAAGAGGGAGACGATGACAGAGGCCCTCCAATGTCTGGTGTATCAGAGCGTGCGGGGTGGAGGCATCAGCCGATGCAGAGCGGGCTGGTCGCCGCCGTGCCGGGAGACGAACGGGTGCCTCAGCAGCTTCTCTGCCGTCCACCTCCTCGACGGGTCCCTCTGCAGGCAGCACGCCACGAAATCCCTGAACTCCCACGACGCGGTGGGCGGCGCCCGCGGCGGCTCCGCCATGCATATGGCGCAGAAGAGGCTGGACCAGTCGCCGGCGACCCCGAAGGGGAACCTGCCCAGGTAGACCTCCAGCACGCTGACGCCGAGGCTCCAGATGTCCCCGGCGTACGCGTCGTAGGAGCCCTTGTTGATGTCGGTGTCGATCCGCTCGGGGCTCATGTACGCGATCGTGCCGACCGCGGAATTGCAGTCCATGGTCTGCGACAGCGCCCGGCTCACCCCGAAATCGGCGATCTTGACCTCGTTCCTGGAGTTGATCAACAAATTGGAGGGCTTGATGTCGCGGTGCACGATCTTGCGGGCGTGCAGGTAATGGAGGCCCTTGAGGATTTGGTAGGTGATGCCGGACAGGCGGTGCTCGTCGCTTATGTGGGCCCCGTGGAGGGAGCCGCCGTCCATGTACTCGAGAAGCACGTGGATCTCCCCGGCGGAGGTGCCGTGGCGGTCGGACATGTTGTGGCAGCGGACGACGTTGGGGTCGTCGACGTCGTGGAGGATCTGGACCTCCCGGCGGATCTGGAGGAGGACATTCTCCTCGTGGTGGTCGCCATGGATGACCTTGAGGGCGTAGAGGCGGCCGGTGGGGCGGTGGACGACCTTGTACACGGTCCCGCCGTTGCCGCTGCCGATCCGGCTGAGGCGGTCGAGGTCGGAGAAGTCGAGCGCGCGGGGGCGGGCGGCGCCGGCGGCGGAGGTGGAGGGGCCGGAGGCGGCGGCGGAGGGCGGGGAGGGAGCGGGAGCGGGACGGCGAGGTTGGTGTCGCGCTGCGGGAGCGGGAGGGTCAGGTCCGTCCGCCGCCGAGACCGGTGGCCAGGCCGGCCGGAGCCGGAGCCGGAGCTGGAGCCGGAGCCGGCCGGCGGGGGATGGACGGGGCTCATGACTTGAGCAGCGACGGCGGTGTCGATCGGAATCCTTTGCCTTGGCTTTCCTCCTCGCTTCTGGTCCGTCCGCGTGTCTCCCGCTGGTTCGAGCTTTTATGATGTAAAACGGAATGAAGTCAAAACGAAGGAGAGCCCTCTGCTCTATTTATACACACCGTCTTCGTCTTGGTCCTGCCTCCACTCTCCAATTGCGCGAGGCTTAGAGCACGAGTCCGTCGAAAAGTCAAACGCACGCGATTGCTTCCCCGTTTCTCCCATTTTCTCCTCTCTCTGTGCTTTTTTTTTTTTTTTTTTTTTTTAAAAAGTACTTTCTTCTAGGCTCGGACCGAAAGAAAAGGGTCTGATCCGATTTCGCTAAGTACTAAGAAAAATGATTGCATAACACTGAGAAAGTCGTAACTAATTATAAATTATTAAAGAACCCATTTCTTCAAGATTTTATTATTCACAGTAGATTATTATTCTTATCTCAAAAATTATTATGTTAATAAGGCTCTTTATAAAAAAAATACGGTCAAGAGTCGAGAGTAGTACAAGGAGGACGAGAAGAGAAGGAGGTGGGGGCTGGGGGAGGACGCGGTTCAGCGGGGGGAGGGGCGTGGCGTGCTTGAACCGGGAAGAGTCAAGGGGCTCCTCCTTCGCGCGTCATTCATTATTCCCAACACCCACGTACGTTTGGACAGAATCTATTTGTCGAGATGGTACCATCGGAGGTCGTCGGGAGGGATCGATAGATACAGGGTACAGCTGGACAATACGGAGAAAGCGTGGATGATGTGTCTAGTTCGATTCGGGTAAAAAGCTAGATCTTCTGCCAGATCTTTTTCCTATTCTTTTACCCAACCCCACAAAAAAGTTTTTTCTCACCGCCCGCGGGCTCACAATGATTGGAGGGGGGCTGAAAGCGGGAGGACGTCGTCAAACTTCGGCAAAATGGAGAGGGAGGAGGAGGAGGAGGAGGTCAATCGGCAGCAGGCCAAAAAAACTGTGATGATGGGGGAAGGAGAGACGGGGTCAAAATTCCAAAGGGTCGGCCCGGCCCGGCCCCCCCGTCGCGGAGGACGTGCACCGCGTGGATGTGGGTTTGACAATGGCGCTTTCGTCTTCCACCCGCGGAAGCCCCGAAGGTCTTGAACTCCGCTGCGCCTTTCCGACCACGAGTCTCCCCCGATTTAGTGAATTATCTATTCGCGTCGATACATGGGAGTGGAAATCGACTCGGTCCCGTGTCCTAAAAACCACGTACCGGTTTTGATTCTGTTCATTATATTTGCAAACCCCCTCGACCCATGTACCTCTTTGGAACAAGTAACAAATTAGTTTATCCACGCTCGATTTTGTGGATTCCCAAATTTGACCTAGATTTGAACATAAGGTGATATAGATGAAAACGCCGTCATTTGCCATCTGAGGGCACCCCATGGACTTCACCCCAACCATATCCACAAGAGAGGAAAAAGCCAGATTCCGGAATCGCAATCTGCTTGAGGCCTAAAAAATTCTATGCACTGTGTTTTCTAAGTACCAAATGAGGGTGAGAAACTTTTTGAAGCTTCAATTAGTTTTTGCTAAATGTGGCACAATAATGATTCCATTTTTTTAGTAAACCCGTTCGTAAATAGGGTGAACCTAAATTGCCTAGTCCCATGTTAGTCACTTTTCCCTATTGCAATTGAGGTCTTTCTCCAATTCGATCTATGGCATAAACGGTTCATTGACCATGCCTGATTTATGGATTGACATGACATGACTTGTTAAACTCTCTACTCTCCATAAAAGTTTGCGGGTCCCATAAGTTGACAATGAAAAAATTGCAAGGGAAGTTAAATTGTTAGTGCACTATAATTGTAAGAAAATATCGGAGATCTAGTCAATTCCTAATGTACGACATGAACATTGGTTGGGGACAAGTGCTACGTGGTCATGCTAAGTGACAAGCGTAACATGCCATCGATTGAAACTTCGACGCGGTTATTGGTGACGATGCATGCGCAAGTCATTTGTTTATTTCTTTATTTCACATCAAGTGGATGATTTGATGTATGAAGTACGACGCTTCAATGGCCTAAGACTCTAAAGTACTATATCCGCACCTTTTAAGAGAATGATCTTTTTACTTTTACTCATAGCTTTTCTTTCAAAAATATCTGGATAATTGTAGATACGCTCATATTTTGATAATTATGAAAAGGTTATAATAAAATAATTTCGGGTGTTACTATCTATAATTTTGGAAAAGTTTTGAATATTTCACATGACTAGAAGCGAATTGCATAAGTGTCTTTATTTTTGTCTCTTTCCCATGTGAGAACATTATAAATTATAATGTAACTAAGGAGCCTCGACTACCTAGCTGGTTATGTTGGATGTAGGTGGTTAATCAAGAGGTGTTTTCACCGATGAGGACTGTCCCCAATCCTCCACTTGCAGGATGCCCAACAGGAATGATTTCCTTATATTTATTTGCTGGTGCCTACAAGCCTCATCTCCCCCCCCCTCCCCCTCCCCATAGTTAGAATTGTATATTTTTCTTCCCCACAACTAGGGAATACCAATGATTTTACACTAAAGAGGAGCTGAATGTTGGTAACTACTCATTTCAATATCATCCTCACACTAGGTTCTTTGCCACGTGAGAACGTAATAAATTATGGTTAAAAAGAGAAAAAGATAAATTTAGAAGAAAAATGATAATTTGATCAAATACACACACAGATACACACACACATATATATCTCACTAGAGCGACTGGTGCTAGGTGCAATTTGAAGTCATGTAGAATTGATATTTTAGGTGGTGAATTGTGATTTTTTTTTTTTTTTGGTTAAAGTGAATTGTGAATTTGGAAAGTTAGGGATATAAAAAAAAAGTGCAATTGGAAACCACAAAGCCATAATGCACCTAGAAATCTCTCCAATTTAAAAGAAAAGGAACAGGAGGTTGGATCTAAGGACATAAGTTGCAAGTCCAAATCTCATGTCACGCGTCGATTGTGACATTCTTTTGTGCTCGGCATATAGATTAATTTATTTTCTAATCAATTGATTCATCGAATCCATAATTATAATACATAGAAGAGTAAGTAATTTCCGAAATTTCAACGCGATGTTTCTAGATGGAAAAAGAGAAGGGTTATGATAAACGAAGGGAGAAGAAAAGGATGGGGGTGTGAACATGAAATGACCATTTTATCCTTGAAGGGCGTCTTGATTTTCACGTCAACGCAAGGTTCCCCTTCTTCCTCGCACCTTCGCACCAGCCTCGGAAGTCAAGAAGCCACCTTCAATTTGCCCTCACCTCCTCTCGGAATCGAGGAACGACGTGTCCTTTTCTCCGTTGTTGAACTGAACGCCATTTGCGACATCGAATCAGGGGCAGCCGTTCCATCAAAGTTTTTAGTGTCATCCCCCCCACCGGAAAAAAGGGAGATATGTTTATCCGATGACACGTCGAGTGACTCGTTCTCGACCCGCCGTGTTCACACCACTCCCATCATATGCCTACTTTCTAAGCCTAAGTCGCAGCATGCAATCATCTCCTCCTTTTTGTATTGACTTTTTCCAAGTTGCTCCTTCCTCCAGTCGTCACCTTTTCACGTGCCATCAATGCAATTGCACACCCCATATACGACGCATGCATACAAGTCGCGAGTATGTACGCATGTGAATTGTGTGTAGTTGGGCTCTGTACCGTCGGACTAATCATCTAATGTTTTTTTATGGATCCAAAACGACAAGCTGACGTTGTCTTCTAGAAAGAAGGAAATTCATTTCCTTAACTCACCGAATAAATGAAAATTAATTATTTTCTTTTATTACAAAGTTTTAAGTATAATAAATGGACATGATTTTTTCTTTTTCTTTTTTATTGCTTTTTCCTTGGCTGCTTAGTGATCATGGGAACAGTCAGTGACCAATCATAGGCAAGCTCAAGGCCAACGAACTCAAACCTCACCTAGATCGGCAAGCTTTAAGCTTGACAAAGCTCAAGGTTCGCTAGATTGGCGAGCTCAAATCTTATTACAGACCAGTGATCACTTGTTGTGATTTATCAAATTCATCGATGATGTGTCAAATTTAGTTGTTTGCAAGTGAGCATCATTTCTCATCTTGCTAAAGACCCTTGGTGAGGCTCAAGATTGCTACGGTCGTGAAGTCTTGAGCTTGAGGTTAGGACCAGAGCTTGAGCAATGAGGACCCAAGCACAACCTTAATAGACCCAAGCTTTGGTGCCGGAGCATCGGGTACAAGCACCAAATGTTTGAGCCCAGCCTCAATGGATATGGGCGAGGGCCCTGAGGCCTAGGCTTGAGCACTAGGGTCTTGGGACCGACTGCTGAAGACCTTGTCCCGAACGCCAATATTCGAGAACCGATGTTGAGGTTTTCATGCCCAAGGGTAAATTTACATGTCCAAGCGCTGATATTTGATCATACTTTAAAAAAAACGTTTTCTAGTTTTTTTAAAGAAAAATTCATTTTTCTTAATTTAATTTTTTGAAGAAAAACATTTTCCTTCAAAAACATTTTCTGTTTAATTATTTTCTAAGTAAACCGAAAATCGAAAAATGAGAAAAAGAATTTCGCCAAACAAAGGGACCTAAGATTAATTGTAATTGGGCCGTTAAGCTGCTTCAATTAGGCTATCAAGCTAAAGAAAATGCTTATGATAATGAATTAGCACACTAAAAAGCATCGTTTGGCTAAACAATCACTTCATGCACTGCCACGCGTATTACCTAAAAATAAGTGAAATGAGGATGAGGACACTAGACCGGAGCACTTTGCATGCTCTGCTTCCGTTCTTCTCATATCCATCAATTCCGTTTATTAACCGCATCAAGATCAGAGGCAGTTGCAACCGCCATCAACCGCTCTTCCCGCGCTACGTGTAGCTACATATAACGCCCTTTCAACTGTATCTTCAAGAATGCGCCCACACTGAGCAGCCAGCGAATTCAGAGCCGAAAGAATTCTAGGGAAAGGCTCCTCTTTCTCGAATGAGACTGAGACTCCAAGAAGCTCCATCGATGGCGAGACCCTTGAGGCTTTGCTTCCTCCTCCACGCCGTGTTCTTCTGGGTGCTCCTGAGGGCGGCCGCCCTCTCATCTGCCCGGCCACATTCCACAGAAGGTCGGTCTTATGTCCGGTTTCTAACTTGACCATGTACTCGACTTTGTTCCACCGTATCTTGCTTTTCCTCTGTTTGATTGCGCTCAAGCGCATTGTGTTTAGAGGAAGTGGATGTGATTGGAGCGGTGGAAGAAGTGCATGTTTCGCTCTGTCTTCCCTTTCTCCCTCGGCGAACAGATGATTAGTCATCTTCAGTTTCCTGGTTACGAAACATCGTGCAGTCTGAGCAAATCCACAAATTTAACCCTGATGTATTCGAGTCCATTCCATTCTTTAAGTTCTTTACGCTCTCCTGCGCATGCGAGGTGTCAAGAAAACCTTTCTGTTGCGATATTTGTTGCTTCCGTTTTGATTTGCCACCGAATTGTTTCGAAGAAATGGCAGAACGCGTTAAGAGTATTTACGCTCGTGTTTGTTGATTATCACCACCGGATACTTCTGTGCACATTTTCTTTCATTCAAACATCACTTGTTTTTCTTTCGTTCGTGAAGTGCCTTCTGTCAATCTTACTGTAAATTCCCTATTCTTTATGTGGGCAGAGCCACTGTATTTCAAGTTTGTGTCGAATGCCACGGACTTCCCGATGGAGGACTACTACGACTACATCATAATTGGAGGAGGCACTGCAGGGTGCCCCTTGGCGGCAACGCTCTCTCAATCCTACAGAGTCCTCGTGCTCGAGCGCGGAGGCGTCGGCTATGGCAAGCCCAACCTCATGTCGCAAGAAGGCTTCATCAGGAATCTGATGGAAGTCGATACATTCCGTTCGCCGGCTCAAGCCTTCACATCCGAAGAAGGAGTTCCCAATGCTAGAGGCCGCGTTCTCGGCGGCAGCAGCGCAATAAACGCTGGGTTCTACAGCCGGGCTGACTCCTACTTTTTCCGTAACTCGGGGGTGGATTGGGATCTCAGAATCGTCAACATGTCTTATGCTTGGATCGAGAAGGCTATCGTGTTTCGGCCCAAGCTGAGGAGTTGGCAATCCGCGGTCAGGGACGGACTCCTGGAGGCAGGGGTTAATCCGTTCAACGGGTTCACTTTCAATCACGTGGTCGGAACCAAGATCAGCGGTTCGACATTCGACAGGTTTGGGAGAAGACACACCTCCGCTCATCTATTAAGCTACGCGACACCTTCCAACATTAGAGTGGGAGTGCATGCTAGCGTTGAAAGGGTGCTGCTAGCTTCGACTTCGGCAGATCCAGGACAAAAGCCATCTGCAATCGGAGTCGTTTATCGTGACGAAGTGGGTCGCTACCATCATGCGATGGTGCGTGACCACGGCGAAGTGATCCTCTCTGCTGGCGCGATAGGCAGTCCCCAGCTGCTGCTACTCAGCGGCGTTGGACCTCGGCCCTATCTTTCTTACTGGGGTATCCCAGTGGCTCATCACCTTCCATTCGTCGGGCAGTTCCTGTATGATAATCCAAGGAATGGGATTTCGATCGTGCCTCCGCTGCCGCTGGAGCATTCCCTCATTCAGGTTGTCGGGATCACCAAATCAGGAGCCTACATCGAAGCGGCATCCAATGTGATCCCTTTCGCGTCCCCGGCTCGCGCGGTTTTCCTGCACACGCCATCTTCACTGCTGAACGTTACCGTGGCCACTCTAATGGGGAAGATAGCTGGCCCACTCTCCCATGGCTCGCTGAGACTCGCTTCCACGGATGTGAGGATAAATCCAATCGTCCGGTTCAATTACTTCAGCAACCCGGTGGATCTGGAATGCTGCATCAGCGGCACACGCAAGATTGGTGAAGTGCTGAGGAGTCAATCCTTGGATTACTTCAAGTTCAGGGACTGGTACGGGAATAGAGAATTCAGGTATGTGGGGCCTCCCCTCCCGGCTGATTTATCAAACAACACACAACTGGCGGAGCATTGCCGGCGGACGATGACTACTATATGGCACTACCATGGTGGCTGCATCGTAGGGAAGGTGGTTGATAAAGAGTTCCGGGTACTTGGAGTTAATGCACTCCGTGTCGTGGACGGTTCCACATTGAATGTGTCCCCCGGGACTAACCCTCAGGCGACCTTGATGATGCTTGGAAGATATGTTGGGTTGAAGATGAGGAGGGAGAGGTCGAGACCAAAGTGATTCCAGAAGAATAGAGTCAAAATGCTTGTTTGTCAAAATGCTTGTTGGCTCTCACGCCGCTTCAGCCTTGATGCCCGCGTATCTCCAGAGCAGAAAACTGTCATTTGGCATTTGATTTTACCGATTCTTTCTTTGGAAAATAGGGAATAGGACCGTTTGCACTAACGGGTGATGTAAAGCATGCAAGGATGCAAGTTCAACTCCACCGTTCATGTTGATTCTAAACAGATAATTGAAATCTCTCTTAGTAATGTTCTCTTGGGTCTATCTCGATCACTTCCTTCGGTCATGTTTTTACACTGAGTTCATCGTCAACAGCACTCACAGGATGGTAAGGCAAAGGAACCCCTTAGAATGTCGGCATGGGTAAGGAGCCTATGTCTAAGTGACAAGTGAGCCTTCCATCTAAATGGTCTAATGAAGAAGACATACAATTTGAAATGCGCCAACATCCTAATGGCTATTGGGTTACCAATTGCCAATAGCTACAAAATGAACAATGAAATTCCTAGTAACGAGGACGACATCCATTGGACACAACTCTAGCCTTGTATTCATGGCGATGCAATGCTATTCACTCATAAATATTTAAGTGGGGCAGGCACAGATAGACTTGCTTGTTACTTGACAAAGACATCGCTTCCCATTTAACTACAAAATCCGAGCTTAAGTTCAGCAACCACTTTCAGCCACAAAAGAGCACTAAAGAGTAACCGATGCAGATACATGTACAAACTAATACAAGTTTAATTTTCAGGAGATCGACATGATCGAAATCGAAACTATATAAAGATAGAACTCCCACATATTCTGGGTCCGCCACCTCAACAGCTCCACCATCCAAGTGGCTGCCCCTTGTCAATCATTTGCCGCTGGAATACATCAGGCAGGAAGTAAATTAGAAGGGAACTCATAGTCGTACACATTCAGATATCATATATTCGAACAAATGCACATCTACATACACATGAGAAGCAAAGAGTTCACTTACGTGTTCATCATCAGTGTTATGTTATCCCCTTTCAATAAGATCCTCCCTGTGGAAAATATATAGCTCAGGCATGAGAACAGAAAAACTCAGCAAGCAGAAGAAAAATATACATGATCCCTCCATGACCAACCTAAAGTCTTTCTGGTCTTCTTTTTTACGTTGACTTCTTCGGCGTCATCCAAAACCAGATTCATGTATTCATCAAATCCCTGAAAAGGAGTTTTTCATAGTCTGGTATCACTAAATGCGAAGAGGATCCAAATAATAAAATATAAAGGACGTATCAAATGGTCAATCTGTAATGTTCTTAGAGAAATGACTACTTGCAGATGCATTAAAGATCAGTAAGTGCAAGAGCAATTAACCTGGTAGCATCTATATTTGGAAGGAAACAAAAGATTACGGGTTCTATGCCTAAAATGCATGTTGCATAGCATTAGAAATTTAGAATCAACCCTCCTTTCCTATTACGAGTAACTGGTTTCCTATTGTAAATTCTTAAACAAGACAACATATTCATTATCGTTCCCCTCAAATAATCGAATTTAGCTGATTTTCAGCAAAAGAAAACCTAGGTTAATCTCTGAGGGATACTAATAGAATCCCCATGCCAGTGTGGATGACAATATCAGCTATAAAACAAGTAGTGTTAGGTGGTTCTTTTGTGTTCTCTATTTAATAGACTCCGCAATGAATAGATGTTCATTACATCGAACTAGTGACTAATGTGGTTTGCCCAGCACAACTTAGCTCTGTACCATTCTCCACTCGACACATCCTTTATTCTGCAATTCTGACAAGTAGATGAATCTCGATTTACTCACCGTCACAAAAGGCCCTATGGCCATAAAACCAGTTTCCAGCATCGAAAGGTCTAATGTGCTAGCTGAAGCTATCCTTCTCCCTTCCCACACCCCCTCCCCCCAAAAAAAAAAAAAAAAAATCAAATACAACTATAATACAACCCAATTGATCATTACCAATCAACTTCACTAAATAAACTTGAAGAATACACTAACAAGATATCAGCAGGCGGCCCCACTTCCAAACAGTATCTAATAGCATTAGCAGTCACGGAACCCTGGCTCTATCATGCAGGATAAACGAGGACACATTGTTGCCCGACAGATGCTCCGCGACAAGTAAAGCAATAATTCCTCAACTTCAAAGCCAAACATCTGATCTCATCTAGTAAACAAAAGGCAAGGGACAAATGCGAAGCGAACACTCACAATTATACGGCCTTCGATTCTCAAATCCTTCTGTTCAAACAGCCAAATCTGAATCCGCGCTTTCTGCATCAGCACAACCAACGCAACCGAATGCACATCAGCAAATTCATTTCCTAGAATTTCATTATCCCTTCAAAAGTATCGGACAAAACAAAACCCTAAAGATAGTGCCGAGGAACAGAGTAGTGGCATGAATACTTACGCTCTGAAGGAACCTGAAGATCAGATTCTGAAACGAAGAAAAAACAGCACACGTCAGAACAAGAGAGAGCTCAAGGCACCTGAAAAACCACAGAGAGAGAGAGAGAGAGAGAGAGAGAGAGAGAGAGAGAGAGAGAAGGTACAATGGGTTGGGTCATGATTCTCTGCACTTTCGAGGACGCCATGGCTGCGGACTGCTCTTCGCCTCTCCCCTTCTTCGATTCGACGGCGATGCAGAGATTCTCACTTGAAAGAGGGAAACTGAAACTGGATGCAGTGAAGAGGAAGGAAGAAGAAGAAGAAGAAGAGGAGCGCGAAAAACCCTAGCGGATGGATGGGCAGAAGTAGGATTTTGGGCCGAGCCCATGATGGGAAAATTTATAAAGTTCAGGCCCAGCCCATGTACGTAAAAAGAAAATATTTAGAAAGATTTTGCAAAATCGTGTCGTTGCAGAATTTTTGAATTGATAGGTAATGCATTAATTATATTGGCACACTCTATAAAAATAAAATAAAATTGTACATATATATGAAAACAGAAGAATATTCCGAGATGTGAATTTATTTGAAAGGTTATTCCTAAGATAGAATTCATGATATGACAGAATTACTAATTGATGTGTAAGTCCATTATCAAAATGTTTATAAAATTGCTAATTGAGGATATTTTGAGGAGCGTTTGCTTAGAAGTAAGCAGCTAATGGGGACGGACTCCAAATTTATTGGCAATATATTTTCGCTTGTTCGAATCTAGCTAAGCCTAAGCCTAAGAATCCGCTAATCCACGCTATAGACTGTGTGAAGCATGCTTCTTTGATTGAAAGCAAAACTCTTTTTTCGCAACAATGGCAGCAACTATAAAAGGATGGGTCGGTAAGCTCTCTATCGACAGCGGGGTTGTTCCGGTTTGCCGACTCCTTGCTTGTGTGGTTGCCTTTGTCGACCGGACTTCCTGACTAAGGGACAATCCCGGAGGAAATGTGAGGCCGATCGATGCAAACTTTTAGTAAGTACTGCACGAAGCTCATACTTATCTTGCCTATCTTGTTTGTAGGTTGCTTATCTATCTTTCCTTGAGAAACCACTTCTCATCTATCTGGTATTTGCTGTGTTATTCTGCGTCAGCAGTACAAAAGTTTCAGTCACGGTTGGCTAGTGAGTGTTCCTGCTCCTGGGATTGGCAATTTCGAAGGTTCCAACTGGATGCTTAATTGACCATTCTCTTTAACAGGCGAAGGAAGGGACGTGTCCGGTCCTTGTAGATGCGACTGTTAGGTGTTCTGATACTCTTGTTCTAGGTAAACTGAAACGTGAAGGAGATGTTTTCGCATGAAGGTGTGAGATGTGTCCGGGATATTAAATGAACAAGACGAGTGACGTGCAAAGTTTCAGATGCAAGATGATGGCAAGGCAAGCGATTCCTCCAGAGGCATGCTTCTCTCCAATCAGTTTGGATTTTCCACCTCAATTGTCCTGAGAGCATTCTAACTGCAAAGACGCATGAACCACTACGGCTCTCTTGATTTAACATGCCGACCGTAATCAATACATCTCTGAAGAATATAAAGGGAAGATTGAGAAGAGAAAACCTTTGCCCCTGATAAATTATGGACACTGCTATTGAGGTTAGAGTTAATTAGATTTTATCATACAAGAAAGAATCGGAGTTGGAGTGAAGAGAATACTAGATGTGACCATCTTCATTCAACTCTATGACAGCATACTCGTGATACGGGGTCCCAGGTTCCGTGGATGATAAGCCCTCATCCGGTGAGAACAGCCCTTCTTCATGATTGGAAAAGCTGGTTGCACCTGGGGTGTGATGGATTTCTCCTCTAGCAGCCATTTCGATTTCTTCTTCTTCGCTCTTTTCCTTCTTTGCTGCCTGATGGGCATCTTCCTTCTTCTCGTTGAATGTCTTCGCGATGGCTACGACTTTTTGCTTCGCTGGTTCCTGGGAGGCTAAGATGTGTCTGATCTCGTAGAAGAAGTTGATGAAGAAGATGAAGAGCGCAGAGGTTGAGGAAAGTGCTGCGATGATGAAAAGGCCTTTGAAACTGTCCAGAGTAAGGCTGTTGGAGGTTACAGTTGCTGTGTCTTCCTCTGAACACTTGTCCTGATCCCCAAACCATGCTGTTGTAATTAAATTCATGTCGGGCGACTCGATGACTTTGAGGACTGCCCTCGATACGTCAGGAACTAGTGGTGAGCCCTTTGGAAATGCCTGAAGACATGAAAAGGTGAATTGGATTGCCTTTTATATATTAATAATGGGGTAGAATGAATGAACTTCATTGGGAGAAAAAAAGAAGATGTGTCTAAAAGTAATGTCTACGTTGAATTGTTGTGGGCTAATTATAATCCTGATAACTTTAAGTGGCCATAAGATTCGATTATAGTTTTGGCTGTCATTCATACAAGCAAAATATGACAGCAGACTTTGGATCAATGCCATCAAAAAAGCTTAGCCAAGCAACCTTTTGCTGTGGTAATCTTTCAGCAGCTGTGCAAGTACTTAATTATGGGTGCATGTCTGCATGTTGAATGAGAGACTGAGAACGACTTACAAATCCAAAACCTGAAGCCTTGTTGGTCAGACTGACCAGCTTATATTTTGAACAATTCTGAGCGAGAAGCAGCCTGAGAAAAGGGAGTTCATCCACAATTGCAGATACACCATCATTATTACTGCCTTTAGAAAGTTTCTCATCAAATTCCTCTAAAGTCCCTAATGGTTTGAGCTTGGACTCGTTTGCCTTTAAGCTCTTCAAAAGGTCCAGAATGAAAGAACCCTCTTGGTACCCGATATTCTCTCCATTCCTTATGAGTGCACTGATATCTGTGATTGTCGGTTGGAGACGTTGTACTGTTAATAGAGAAGTCAAGCTCGCCGTGTAACTTGACGACAGTACCAGGACAGCGAAGATCCATACAATCAACACAAATCTTGACAAGTTGCTGATTACCCTTTCCTCTGCACAAATTTATGAAGCTACAGTTAGAGAGCCACTCCTCATATATGCAGTATCCATCGTTCTTTTCTGTTTCATTCATCACAAGACAAATGTAGTAGTTTCTCCTATTTTTTCCATGATTCGATATAAGGTCGCTTGACCTGTAACTTATTATCTAACAGTTCTCATTATTAGTAATGACCTTGCTTCCTACTATGATATGACAAAGCTTTACTGATTTTTCTTTACCAAACTCTCTTTCAAACAACTAATTTGACTAGGAAGAGGGATGAGGTGACTTACTGTGGGCATAGACCATTGTAGAGAAAGAGAACCACAAGATCATTCCAACTTGATTGGATGGAGGTCCTCTGAATTCTTTGTTCACCCGGTGTTCAAGAACCCATACTACAAAGCCCGTGTACAGAAAGAAGGCTCCTATGCTTATCCACAGTTCTGTCTTCAGTGGTTTCATGAAGATCCATGCACTTTTTCCTTCTCCCTTCGTTGGAACAATCATGGACACACCTGACTCTATGTAAGGAAGGGTGAAATCCACAAACTCAGTTCGGTCTGCCCTAATGGTTATGTCACCAACAACAGCATCGTATTCCTGCATGTTGGTTCAAAAAACAGAAATGGTTTAGTTAAAAATATAAGGAAGAGGTTGGAAACTGAGCTAGGGGTCATGAAGCAAACTGTTTGAGTAAAACACCCCGCTTTGATCTACTCATGTATAATCCAAGTTCAGAATCATTACCTCAGCGAAAACCTTCTCAACAAGATCATCATAATTTCCGGCACTCTCTCCGCTGCCTTCACTAGTCTCGAAGGGTTCATATTCATACGGAACAGCATACGGCAATGAATTCATGACAGCTTCGAACACATCTTTGCAATAACCGGTAATGATGGGAGCATTTGTCAGAGGATCTCTTGTCACATTTATGAATTGGCTGAATCCTCTTTTTACCGGGACCCCAACCCTCAACTTCTTCTCGTTCACTGGAATATCCCAACCTTGTGGAATTATTCTGGATTTACCAGGCCAAACAATTTTCTTCAGATAATTCTTCTCTCTGATTGAGTTCTCATTACTGGCAGGAAGTTGTTCTGTGATGCCTTTCTCTGTCCAAGTTCCAATTGGTGCTATATCATTGCCAACCAAGTTTACTATCTGAAATACAGATATTGGTATTTGTCCAGATTTGAAATAGACTTTGCCGCTTAATCCGGTGAATTTAGCATTCAAAATTGAACGAAGGACCTTTGGCCCCGCCTCTGAGACGCCAATGGTTTCCAGGTCAGTCATATCATCCTGGATGGCTGGTTTAATAAATTGTGAGTTTGCTATATCAGCCTTCTCTACTGCCATTGCTAGAGCAGAAACGCTATCATAGGCAGCTAGGCCATAGGCATTGAGCTGAAAATGGTCTATCCCTGGATATTCGTCATGAAATCGCTGTTCCCATCTCTTCGAGAATTGGACTAGCTGTTTGGTCTGAGCGAGGTATGTTTCCACACCTATAACTCCTTGCATAGAATTGATGACATTGGAATCCATGGAGCTGAGAAGGCTTGCAATCCCATCTGTGACTATCCAGGCATATCCTTTGCTCATCATTCCTGCTTCCTTTGCCTTGAGAAAAAGTCGGTATGCAAGATTTGGCAACATGTGAACAATGAAAACACGTGTTTGCATAGTCATTAATTTGTAGAGCTCTTTCAGGATCTGATCATCTGTAGCTGAAGGAGAGATTCCACACCGGTATGGTATCCTTGTACCAATTCCTTGCATGGCATCAGCAAGGTGAGGGATGATCCCACTTCCATAAGGAGAGCGCTCATAAATAGGTACAACTTCACTCCACTTGACGGAGTTGACAATGGCAGCTATAGCTTTTAGCTGAGAGGTGTCCACTTGAGCCATTCGGATGAAGTAGGGAGTTTCGAGGTGCGAAAGGAAAGGGCTTGTCGCAGTGAAGGAAATTATAGGGACCTGAGTTGTGTTCCCAATGTCAGCTATAAAATCTGCTTGTCTCGATTGTTGAGGCCCCAGAATGGCCTTGACTTGATATTTATTTAACAATTCTATTGCTGCAAAATTAAAAAATATTGAACTTCAGGTTCTATATTTGTACTTGAGAATTATAGTCACATTTCCATTTATATACATATTCTTTGGTAGCATCTTAACACTGTAATCTAAGGAGTTTTTCCAGATACTTCACCTAAAAAGAAAGCTTTGCCATGAAACTTTCACACTGATTTGTACGGATGAAATAACAGATATAAATGCATTTCCCAGTGGGGATGAATGATTTCTGAGTAATTGCATTAGCTGGAAATCCCATTGCTGCACTTAATTGGATTTTGTTTGTTTATAATATGTAACACTAAGTAACAACTAGGAACAGAATCAGGGGTGAAAGAGCTTTAGCAGAAAAATTCACATCCCATACCTGCAGATGTAGCCACAACTGCATCGCCTGCTGAGTTTCTCGTGTGAAGGACTAGTCTTGTAGTGTAATTCTCATGTGCAGTGTAGAAATCATGGATCGCCATCTCGAGGCATGTTTTGCTCATCTTCCCAACATATGTATCCATATCTAAAATGACCCCGACATCTACCTTTTTGGCTGTCTCATTCTGACATGTTGATGGTGTCATGAACAAGCATACTAGGCTGGACAATAAAGAAATGGAAAACAAGCATCTCAGGCTCATGTTTGTGTAGTTTGAGGGTTGGAGTAATTGGTGAGTAATCCAGGAATGAAAAGAACATAATCAATATAGGGGAATGTAAGCAACGAAAACAAGATAATATAGGGAGAGATCATTTTTAAGCCATATAACTGAAGAAAAGTCGGGAGGAGGTCAGGCTCAAGTTTCTTGAATCAGAGGTGAGGACGTTGGAAAAATCTTTAGAGAAGGAGTTGTGGTTGTGTTTGGCTTAGTCATGCTCTTGCCCAACTTTTGACTATTCCATAGTTTGACTACTACGTCATTGAACACGCAAGATCCACGCCCTAATTCCTTTTAATTAAAGGCACAATGATTTGAATGTGCAATAGACCAACAAGATGAAGGTGGGAACATTCCCACAGAAGGGCCTATTTTGGATACGCTCAAGGACGACTGAGTTTATATCAGCCGAATTAGTAGGAATGGGTCTTTACAAGAAATGCAACGATGAATAAGAGGAAAGATGAAGATAGAAAAGAAAAGGTCTTAACATGCATTATATCAACTAATTGGGACAAGTAGTATTACATTGAGTTTATATTCAAATAGAACTTCATTCTGCAAGAAAAACAAACAAGTCGTAACATTTGGCTGTAGATTTTGGTACAGTCTAACCTTACTATTCCGCCAAGATGAAAGCTTAAGCTCAGGATGCAGTGAAATGCCCTGCCATGCCCAAAAGATGCCAAGGATCCTTCTTAAATGTTCGGATTTTTCATCATAATGGCAGCGGTCCAGCCCGGAAGAAATACAGCTGTCGTTCAAATGATTGCGGTATGAGTCAATATTTCTGGGACCATGTCTCTAGAGCCCAGTCCTTTTCCAAAGTCTTCGCTCAACATTGCTTGCTTGGTCCTTAGATGGAACAAGCAGAAGGAGTTTCCTCTCATTATTCCAGGGAGAGAGGAAATAGCTGACTTTGACATTTTGACATTTTGACATTTTGACATATATGGCGTGTCATGGCGTCATTGAACCAAGTCAAACGCACAAGAGAGATTATATTGATAGGGATATTGCCACGAGATTTTATTCGGACTTCATCCCAGGAAAATTCAAAGTTTCCGTTATCAACTGCAAAGGGCTATGAAAAGGACAAAATAACGCCATTCCTAAAGACAAAAACGAGTGATTCTCTTCACACGGCACGACCTTGGACCATGTTCGTTTCACATTAACACTAGAAATTTCCGGGAAACAGCAGCGTCCCACATGTCACATCTCTGGTCTTGTGCATGACGTTGTCGACGCCCTCACGCGGTAACTTGCCCGGAAATGCCACCGAAAGGTACCTGGTCAGGCCACGCTAGCGGGGGGCAATGGCGGGTGCATCTTCGCTCGAGTACGCTCTTTATGGGGTTGCGTCGCGTGAATTGAGCCGAGTCAGTTACATGACGGATGCAAACGGCCTGCTTGAATGGCTCGTTCTGAACTCTCCTGATTCGGTCTGGAGAAGTAGGATTCTGTTTGGGAGTTCTCCTTTCTGAGATATAAACGGTGGGTCTGAAAGATACCAAGGTTGCGCGATCTCTCGTCTATTATGTTAGCTTAGTAATCTTATGAATTTACATATATTTGATTAAAAATTTCCTATGCCTTAACACTTTTATGGCCTTGTGCTTCCTCTTGCATTCATGAACCTTTACAAAAGTCCATCGGATTTTGTTAGAGGCGGCACCACTCCTTATATTCATCTTGCCTTGCTAAAATCTTGGACTTCACTAAGAGTGTTTTCTTATATTCATCTTTCTAACTTTCCTTGAGTACAAACTCAAACTTTGTGCTCCAGTTTTCGGTACTTGATCACTCTCAAAAGATACAACAACTTGTTATCCATTAAACTTTGATAATTTGTTAAAAATTGTAAAGTTGGGTTTTCACTATGCTTGACTATTATTAGTTGGTGTAAGGTGTGACATCCCGAATTTTTCTTGAATTTATTTTCGTCGATCAAGAAGGGCGATTCATACGTGCGTGTAGTCGCCCTTCTCGAGTTGGCCACTCGCGTGAGGGCCAGTCATTGGGTGAAGCAATTAAGGGATTTTGATGTGTCGGGCTTGGGGACTGATCACCCTCGGGTCGGATGCAAGAAAATTTCCCGAAAGCCTACTCGGTGGATCGGGCGTCTTAAAATCGCACCAGATTGAATTTAACCATGAAAATTGAAATTGAAATTAAAAAAATTGGAGGCCCGATTATGTCACAAATCTTATTAGGATCTTGGATTAATTTTATGGATTTTAATTGGACTCAATTAGAAGAGAATTGATTGAGAAATTGAAGGAATTAGAATGTGCAAAAATTGGACCCGGCGGAAAAAGAAGTGCAACCATTGAATGAAATTGTGGGAAGAGTTAGTGGAAGATGACATCACCCACATGATGTCATGGTGAGGTGGCTAGGGTGAAGGAGATGGTGACAAGTGGATGGTGAAGATTTCATCTTCAACCTTGGGACTAGGAGGGAGGAGAGAAGAAAAGAAAGAAAAGGGGAAAAAAAAAAAAAAGAAAGGAGAAGGAAAAACCAGCACCCCCGTCTGTCGCCCCCCTCGCTCGTGCCCGTAGCCGCCGCGCCCAGCGCCGTCGCCGCCGCGCCCAACGCCGTCGCCGCCTGCTCCGCCTTCGCGCCGTCGTCGCCTGTGCCGTCGAGCTCGCCACCGCCCCGCCCGAAGCCGCTCCGCCCCTCTCGACCAGTAGTAGTGCCGTCCGCCCGCCTCCGCCTCCGTCCACCGTCGTCAGCCGCCGCCACCAGCTCGACCCTCCTCCTCCGCCTCTTACTCGCCCGACCCGCCGCCGTGAAACCCCCCACCGCCGTGCCTCCTCCTCGGCCGTCCAGCTGCAGAAAATTTGTGGGTTTCCAGCCACTTCGCAGCCCATTTCGGCCCCCTTCCCGGCCCCGGACGCGAGATCGGCTTTGAGGAAAATCGATCCCGGCGTCGCCCTCTTCGAGTTGAGCTAAGCGGCGTCTAAATCCGTGAGTTTATCTCACTAATCCTCGATTAACCGGTTAATTATGCTTTAAGCGTGTTTAGTTTGATTTAAGCTTGCTTAGGTGGTTAGTTTAATTTATTTAAGTGTAGATTATATTAAGATGTTTAATTAGTTTAAAGTATGTTTAAATTAAAGCTAATCTAGTGTTTAAGGTAAGCTTGATGTGACTTAAAGGAATTTATTTTTGATTTATTGTTATTTCGAATTATTTAATAATATAATAAAATATCAATTTTCGAAATTATTAAAATATTATTTTTATTTTTATTCCGAAAAAAAAAAAAAAAGAAGAAAAATTTATTTTTAGCCCCGGTTCTTTCGAATTCGTCTTCGCCGATTGTTGTGGTGTTAAATTTTAATTTGATGCTTGATTTGTGGCGAATTGAGTGTGATTGCGTAAATTAGGGGTTGTGTGTAGAAATTCAATGTGTAAAATTGGTGGGGTTTTGGCCGTAATTGACCGCCATCGAGGCCGTGCTCGAGTGGGGCCGTGATGCCACTAGTAATTGACCGCCTATTAGGGGAGTGCCGAGTGCCGGGCCGTGATGCCACTGGTCACGGCCGTGATGCCACTAGTAATTGACCACCTTTTAGAGGCCGTGCCGAGCGGGCCGTGATGCCACTAGTAATTGACCGCCTATTAGAGGCCGGGTGCCGAGTGGGGCCGTGATGCCACTAGTAATTGACCACCTTATTAAAGGTCGTGCCACGTGGGGCGTGATTACCATCGATTTGTTGAGTCTACCCTTAGGGTAGTGGTGGGAGCATTGATTGGTTTGTTGAATGACATGTAATCGGCCGAGCCGATTGATCGCTGAGACGATCCAAGTGATTGATTGGTTGATGACGTGATTGTGCCGTGCTTTATTTAATCATCATAATTGCACGTGATTGAATGGTATGAATTGTACTAACCTGCAGGCGCGGACTGTTGCGAGGTAAGTCTCCTTGGTGTGTGGCTAGGTCATGCTGGGGTGTATTTTCTTTCTAATAGGGGCTTAGGAGGGGTGAACTTGCCGAGACAATGTCTCACCCCGTTGTGGGAAAAATATTTCGGGACCGTAGGTGATGGGGCCAAAGTGGAGAATGATGGACTGTCGATGAAGATGGTCAAGGAGTGTCGAGCTTGAAGATGAGGGATTGCCGATCGAGTCCGGCTAGTAGCCTTAGGACTTTTCCTTCTTTTTGATGGTTCGATCCCTAGTGTGCGTCTCCTCCTTTTGATGCACTTAGACTCGACTCATTTTGGATGTATGTAAATCCCCTGGTTGATTTTGGGATAGTATGTTGGCTTGTATTGATTTGATTTTTATTCCCGCTTTTCTATCCCGCTTTTAAATTGTCGGGATTTTTTTTATACGTTCCGCATGCGCTTAATAAATCAATTTGGGTCGGCGACACTACCTGGGAATGTCGCAAATTTCACGACCATGGCGGGTTGTTCACGTGCCTCGGGGTTCGGGGCGTGACATAAGGTCCATTCCTTTTAGTAGTACTACTAGCCTCTTGAGAGTCCCTTGAATAATCGAGTCACATTATTGTTTGTTTGAGTATAACTTATTGAAATAATTCTATCAATAATTAATTGTTGAGCATATTCATGTTGCAAGCTAATGTCTAGATTTTCCATTATATATTTTACTAAATGCCTTAGACATTGTTGCCTCACTGTCTCAATATAAAGATATAGTTGTCATTGACTGTGTACACAACTTTTTATCCAATAGCGAATTCTATAGCCTCTTTACCAGCCCTCAATAGTGCTACAAACTCAAACTCCTCCCTTGAAAGAGTTATACATATATCTACTTCTTTGATGCTTATAAGATTGCATCATTTGTAAGTTTGAAAAAGTCCTTCAAGATATCAACTTGTTATCAATTTTGCTAATTATCGAACTAGCATTACATATCATTCTAGTACTACTGGCTGTCTTCCCTAAGATATATCAAAATTTATTATTTTCTTTAAGTAACTAATAATTCTACTTATGGCCTTCTAATTCATAGTACTAGTATTATTAATAAATCTTGACACCTTATTCACGATAAAGGTAGGATACATCAGACTTCCAATTGCACTAGCATATTCTAATTAGGCTAAAGATTGCCTAGTATTTGCCAACAACTTAAGTGATATATCATATGATGCATTTGAGTCTCTAATTCTCAAACACTAATATCTTTGAATGATTTTCTCCAATAATGCCCGTGACTTAGAGCATATCCCCACTATGTTCAACCACTTTGATATCTCAAATTGTATCAACTTCTCTCTAATTTTTCATTTTAAACTAAGAAAATAGATACATTCTAGTTTCAATTATGCCAAGCATATTTGGACCAACAATCAACATATTATATTTCATGCCTATAGTAAATTTTGAGTATGTTGGGAGCACGTAGTAGAAATCCTTGGTTTTTTTAACCAAGGAAATCATTAAGAGGGAACTCAAGTCAAACCCTATCAACATATCTAGTTGACACACATTTATTCAAAAACTCAAGCCTATGAGTTATGAACCAACTGTAATATATTAACTGCTCCACACTACACTAATCCTCTAATGTAAGACTTTCTAACACAACTCACATGTAACTCAACAATCTCCCCTTCATGTGTGACTTAATGTTAGGTTTGCTTTCCCTTAATTCAAGCCTTCTGCATCAACCCCACCTATCCAGCTCTTATATATTGGGAGTGGGTCACAAATCAAGTATCGGCTAGGATATCATTTGTTTAGAATGAGTAGCAGAAGTCTGATACTTTCACCTAGGGAGATCATCAAAAGACAACCTAGGTATAAGCTCGTCAATATATCCAATTAGACTTACCTTCACTCAAAAACTTAAGCCTATGAGTTACAAGCTAATTAAGATACATTAACTACTTCACACTACATAGATTTTCTAATATGGGACTTTCTAACACAACTCATATGTGCGATTCAACTAAGTAAATGCACTTTTAGCATTGTAATATTTAAAGCCATACGATAATAACATCGAATCAAATTTTCTCATGGCATTATTTTGGTGCTTTTATGTTGCCGTTCTCAAAAAAATACACTTTGTTTACAACTCCTTTCATATAATTAGCCTTACGATTTCGAGAACCTTCCTCAATTAAAATTTGTATTATCAAATTAGCCACAATCAGGTCCTCAATTGTATGGAGAAGTTTCTTTCAATAATGATCCCAAGTTGAACACAATTTTGAATTAATTGCAGCAACTTGAAGAGGTTCCAAAACTTCAAACATAAGGTCTTTGAGTTTGGCAACATATATTTGTGGTTTCTCTACTCGCTTAGAGACATATTTTTATTAAGCATGATGGGTTCAAAATATTTGAAAGTGGTAAATCTATTCTACCTTATTTATTAGTATTGTATTTGATCTCTAAAGGATTCCAATTCTCTAGAATTTGCGTGAAATCAAAAAATTTACATAAACGATTTGACGGAATATTGAGAACTCTTCCTTAGCACCTCCTTTCATCATCCATTTCTTGTGAAGATTATCACATGATATCATACCACTTTTTTCATAAATTTCAAAGTATTATAGCTAACATGAAACAATCTATTGTGCTACAAGGAAGATGACTCAAGCATATAAATAGAACAAAAGTTTCAATAATAATCATCAATCTAGATTGCGAGCATTTGATGCAACTACTATCTCCATCTTCATGAAAATAATAATTTGGATTTTTGGGGTAATTTGATTGATGATGAAGATAGAGCAGTAGTTATATATCTTTGATGTTTTGATACGTGATGACGACCATTGTCATTAAGGTATAATTTACCCCTATTATTGTTGTTGTCGGGTTTAAACAAATATACCTCTAGGATATCCATTACAGCCGTACAGAAACGAGTTCTACAATAATATCTCTCTTGGAATTTCACCTTGAATCTATAATCAAACTTGTGTGTGAAAAGAAAAGTAAAGAGAATGATGTGAAGAAGAGAGTGTTGCTATGAACAGTTGTGATCAACAATGTATGATTTTTTTTTTTTTTTTCAGAGACAACCCATCAACACATACTTGGGAATGGATACCTCATCCCCGCAATCAAACCATCACCAATTTTCATGTCAACAATCACTTCTTTTCATGATAACAAACTATACCAATATTATTCTCTTTAAAAGGTGAAGGAATGGACATGATCGGTCATTGTAGCTGCGAGTGTTAGGTGTTTATATACTCATATTCTTGCTAAACTAAAATAAGAAGGAGCTGTTTCGCACGGAGATGCAAGATGTGATCGGGATATTATGTGAACAAGTGACACGGAAACTTTTAGATTCAAGATGATGGCAAGTAATTTCTCCGGAGGCTTCTCTTCAATGAGTTTGGATTTTCCCCCTCTATTGTCCAGGGAGTATTCTAACGGCGAAGACACATGAATCAACATGGCGTCCTTTAACTTATCACGCCAACTGTAAATCATTACATCCATGAATAATATGAATGGAAGATTAAAGAATACAAACCTTGCCCCTGATTATGAAGCGTAACTATGGACACTGCTACAGAGGTTCGTGCGATTAGATTTTATAATACAAGAAAGAATCGGAGTTGGAGTGAAAAGAATACTTCCTTCGGCCATCTTCATTCATCCCTATATCAGCATACTCGTCATACGGGGTTCCAGGTTCCGTGGATAATAAGCCCTCATCCGGTGAGAATAGCCCGTCTTCATGATTGGAAAAGCTGGTTTCGCCTGGGGTGAGATGGATTTCTCCTCTAGCAGCCATTTCGATTTCTTCTTCTTTGCCTTTTCCCTTCTTTGTTGCCTGATGGGCGTCTTCCTTCTTCTCGTCAAATGTCTTCACGATGGCAGCAACTTTTTGCTTCACCGTTTCCTGGGAGGCTAAGATGTGCCTGTTCTCATGGAAGAAGTTGATCAAGAAAATGACGAGCGCAGAGGTTGAGGTGAGCGCTGCGATTAGGAAAAGGCCTTTGAAACTGTCAAGCGGGAGGCTGTCGGAGGCTACAGTTGTCTCGTCTTCCTCCGAACACTTGTCCTGATCCCCAAACCATGTTTTTGTAATCACATCCATGTCAGGCGACTCCATAACTTTCAGGACTGCCCTCGATACATCAGGAACTAGTGGTGAGCCCTTCGGAAATGCCTGATGATAGGGAAAATACAGATCAGAGGATGTTCTATTATCTATGAATAAAGAGAGAATGAAAGAACTTTGTTAGGAAAAGATTTCTGCCTGAAAGTGTTGTCCGACACTTGTGCAAGTACATAAGTATGTGTGCATATTGGGCGAGAGAGTGGAAACACTTACAAATCCAAAACCTGCAGTTTTGTAGGTTGGACCAACCAACTTGTATTTTGAACAATACTTCGCGAGAACAAGCCTGAGATAGGGGAGTTCATCCACAATCGCAGATACCCCGCCATTATTACTGCCTTTAGAAAGGCTCCCATGAAAGTCCTCTAAAGTCATCAACACCTTGAGTTTTGACTCATTTACCCCTATGCTTTTCAAAAGATCCGGAACGAAAGAAGCATCCTGGTACCCAATGTACTCTCCATTCGTTATGAGAGTATTGATATCTGTGACCATCGGTTGGAGCTGTTGTACAGTTAATAGAGAGGTCAAGCTAGCCGTGTAACTTGATGACAGTACTAGAACAGTGAAGATCCATATGATCAACACAAATCTGGACAAGTTGCTCATTACCCTTTCCTCTGCAAAATTTAAGAAGCTACAGTTAGAGAGCCACTCTTTGTATATGCAGCATCCATCTGTGTTTCTGTTTCATTTATCACAAGGCAAAAGTAGTAATTTTACCTATTTTGAATGATTCAGTATAAGATCGCTCGACCTATAACTTATCATCTTGCAGTTCTGCAATTATTATAGAAGACACTGCTTCCGACGATAATATAACAGAGCTCTACTGATTTTTTGTTACCAGACTTTCTTTTTCACGACTCATTTGACTATGTATCTTGAAGAAAGATGGGTGAGGTCACTTACTGTGGGCAAAGACCATTGTCGAGAAGGAGAACCACAAGATCATTCCAATTTGTTTGGACGGAGGTCCTCTAAACTCTTTGTTCACCCGGTGCTCAAGAACCCATATTACAATGCCAGTGTACACAAAGAAGGCTCCTATGGTTATCCATAGTTCTGTCTTCAGCGGTTTCAAAAAGATCCATGCATTTTTTTTATTTTCACGCTTGATTGGAACAATCATGGAGACACCTGATTCTGTGTAAGGAAGCGTGAAATCCACAAATTCGGCACGGTTCGACCTTATGGTTATGTCACCAATGACAGCATCATAACGCCTTGTGTTGGTCTAAGAAACAGAAGCATGTCAGTGTAGAATATGAGCGAGAGGTTGGAAACTGAGATAGGGGTGGGGAAGCAGACTATTCAAGTAAAACATGCAACTTTGATTTAATCGTGTGAAATCTGAGTTCAGAATTCATTACCTCAGTCGAGATGTTTCCAACAAGATCATCATAATTTCCTGCACTTTCTCCACTGCCTTCACTAGTCTCGAAGGGTTCATACTCATAGGGAACAACATACGGCAATGCTTTCATGACAGCTTCGAACACTTCTTTGCAATAACCGGTAACATTGGGAGCATTTGTCTGAGGATCTGTTTCCACATTAATGAATTGGCTAAATCCAGCTTTTACTGGGACTCCAACCCTCAGCTTCTTCTCATTTACTGGAATATCCCAACCTTTTGGGATTCTTCCTGATTTACCAGGCCAAACAACTCTTTTCAGAAAATTCTTCTCACTGGTTGAGTTCTCATTACTGGCAGGAAGTTGGTCTGTGATGCTATTCTCTGTCCAATGTCCAATTGTTATTGCATCGTTTCCAACCAAGTTCACAACCTGAAAGGCAGATATCGGTAATTGTCCATTTATGAATTTAACTCCACCACTTAATCCAGTGAATTTGGTTTTCAAAACTGACTGGAGTAAGTTTTGTCCCGACTCTGAGACACCAATGGTTTCCAGGTCAGTTATGTTATCCTTGATGGCTGGTTTGCTAAATTGTGAGTTCGCTATATCAGCCTTTTCTGCTGCCATTGCTAAAACAAAAATGCTATCATAGGCACCTAAGCCAAAGGCATTTAGCTGAACATGGTTGATTCCTGGATATTCCTCATGAAATCGCTGTTCCCATCTCTCCGTAAATTGGTCTAGCTCTTTGGTTTGAGGAAGGTAAGTCTTTACACCTATAACTCCTTGCATAGAATTGACAACATTGGAATCCATGGAGCTGAGAAGGCTTGCAATCCCATCCGTGACTATCCAGGCATATCCTTTGCTCATCATTCCAGCTTCATGTGCCCTGAGAAAAAGTCGGTATGCGAGATTCGGCAACATATGCACGATGAAAACCCGCGTTTGCATAGTCATTAACTTGTAGAGCTCTTTCAGGATCTGATCATCTGTAGCTGAAGGAGAGATTCCGCACCGGTACGGTATCCTTGTGCCAATTCCTTGCATGGCATCAGCAAGATAAGAGATAATTCCACTTCCGTAATGAGAGCGTTCATAAATAGGTACAATTTCCCTCCACTCAGCAGCTTTGACGATGGCAGCTATAGCTTGTAGCTGAGAAGTGTCTACTTGTGCCATTCGGATGAAGTAGGGAGTTTCAAGGTGCGAAAGCAAAGGGCTTGTTGCTGTGAAGGAAATTATAGGGACCCGAGTGGTATTCCCAATATCAGCTATAAAATCTGCTTGTCTTGATTGTTGAGGCCCCAGAATGGCCTTGACTTGATAATTCTTTAACAATTCTATTGCTGCGAAATCAGAACACATTGAACTTCAGGTTCTATATTGGTTTTTGAAAATTAGTCCAAATTTTCCTCATACACATACACAATTTGCTAGCATCTTACAGCAGTAATCCAAGGGGTCATTTCACATACTTTACCTGAAAAGAAAAATCTTTCGCCAGGAAAATTTCACACCGACTTTGATGGGTGGAAGAATAGAAATAAATTCATTTTCCAGATATGATGAATGATTTCTGAGTTATTGCATTAGCTAGAAATCTCATTGCTGCAGTTAATTGTATTTTGTTTCTTTAAAAGTTATACCACCAAGAAACAACTGGGAACACAATCAGGTGTCAAAGAGAAGAAAACTTAACATCCCGTACCTGCAGATGCAGCTGCGACCGCATCACTCATTCCGTTTCTCGTTTGAAGGACTAATCTTGTAGTGTAATCATTGTGAGCAGAGTAGAAATCATCCATCGCCATCTCAAGGCATGTCTTGCTCATCTTCCCAACATATGTATCCATATCCAGAATGACTCCGACATCTATCCTTGTTGCTGTTACATTCTGACACGTTGATGGCGTTATGAACAAGCATATTAGGATGCACAATTGATAGATGGAAAACAAAGATCTCGGGTTCATGTTTTGTGCAGTTTGAGGTTTGAAGCAATTGGGGTGCTGACAGAGGAATGAAAGCATCGAGAACAAGATAAAGTAGGAGAGGATCATTTCGCTCAGCCATATATAGGAAGAGAAGTCGAGCGAAGATGGAACAAGCAGATGGGGTTTCCTCCAAGCAATCCAAAGACGGTGGATATAGCTGACTTTGACACTTAACGACATACAAGGTGTGCTGTAGCGGCATTAGACCCAGTCATGCGCTCAAAAGCGCTGAATTGTATCCCAGGAAAAGTCAAGAGCCTCTGTAATTAACTGCAAAGTATTACAGAAGTACAAAATTATGCCGTTGCTAAAGACAAAAAAAAACAAGCTATTCTCTTCGCACGGGACGGCCTTGGCTTGATCATGAATCGATCATGACCTAACCCACGTTGGCTTCACATTAATACTCGAATTTTCTGGGGAAACAACAGTTTTCCACGTTCAACATCTCTGGACTTGCGCACCACATTCCACATTGTTGACGCCCTCATTACGCTGACTTTCCCAGAAATGATACCGAATGATACCTGGTCAAGCTACGCTAGCAAGGGCGCTGGCGTGTGGATCTTCCCTTTGAGTACTCTCATTTTGGAGTCGGCCGCGTGAATTGGGCCTCGAGTCTCTTACGTGCTGGATGCAAATGGCCTGCTTGCTTTTTGAACTTTCCTGATTCAGTCTGGAGAAGAAGGATTCTGTCTGAAAGTTCTCATTTCTAAGGCATACAGGGTGGGTGTAAAACTCTCGAGAAACATTCTATCTAAAGTCTTTGCTGCGTTTGGTCGTCCGAAATTTAATTGGGATTATAGATCATCCGAATATCGTTTGAATTGTAAAAAACCTTGTCATTCGATTGCTGCAACCGAAGATAAAATATAAAATCTTTAAAAACCCTCCATATGTATAACTTGCATTTTATCTGATTTGGATTTATCCCACCCCTCCCCTGGACCTTTTAGCCGACATCTTTCGCCAAACAGTAAATAGAATCCTTTGCTATCCTATCCGAATTCAAATCCAAATCACCAAATGCAGCTTTTGTCTCACATGACATTATTGTACGATGGCAGAAAAAATGGGAGTATCTGGGCTCTTTGGTGTATCACTCGCTGAGCCCATAAAAAGGAGACAGGAGCCCATATATGATGAAGTTTCCATTTTTAATATGACAGAAGTCCTGAAGCCCAGCGACTAGTGGTCTTTTGATTGTATCACATGAAATCTTCGATCATTCTTTCCCTTTATATTCTATGCTCAGGACACTCTGGCAGTTTCTTTCTTAATAGTGTTTGCCGATTGAGGCATTACATTCTTTTCAAAGGCTGGATGTCTATGGATTATGCTGATTTGGGAGATCTGAACTAACCATTTTCACGTGCTTGTCACTATCTATCGCATTGTGTTTGCAGAGTCATGCTTGAATCTTGCATGATTCTAACATACTATTATCATGAGCATCAGATCAGATCCGGATATAGGTGGAAGAACAAGATGAGACACTCAGATCAACGATGGGTGAGTGTTTGGTGCTGCTCAATCGTTGCCTCAGAGTCGTGTGCTCTTATTAGTTTTACATGAATTCCCTGATGAACAGAGACTTATTATACCTAGTTCTGTGAGTTCAGCTTCTGATGATTAAAGAGAGACTAATGAGTTACAGCATGTGAGTCTCTTTATGAAGTGAATACACTTTTTCCAAGGAGCGAACATCATTCTTATGCATGATACTGAAGCTGGTTTTCCATCCCCATAGATTTAGCTCATACGATTTATCCTTTGAGGTTACCAAGTGGGATCAGCTTACACATCGATGGCCGTCTAGGTCTAAGTAGCCATAATGTTCCAACATCTTGTGACTTGCTGATTCCTCACGCTAATGGGCGGTGCAAAAGACAGATTCTTCATTTGCTTGCTAGTTTTGGCTACTAGAATCTGCTGTTAGTGATGTAGATATAATAAACGAATCAGTCCGGCATACATATACAATCCAAGTCTCCATGCTAGTGGAGTGAAGATGATGAGATCTAAAAACAAAATTCAAATTGGAGTTCATGTATAACAACTATAATATAGCCCATGGAAGAGAAGGATCTCATTGGGCTACCGGAGGAACCGCCTTGTACACCTGACCCAGTTCCAGGTCTATTTGCTCCCCGTCATTCTGTCGACATTCATAGTAGAACACTGTGAGAACCATAAAGGAGAAAAATTTCGCTGCGCAGAAGAGAAATGTCGCAGCAGCTCCAAAAGCAAATTGAGCGATAACGCCTAGCTTATCATCATCATCTGCTGACGTGACATAGAACACAATATAGATCGGAAAACTCATGAGCTCCAGCATCGACATTAGCCTGAAAGCTTCCATTTTTTTGCACCTCATCAGCTTTTCTGCTCTTAAAAAGGCCTTTGGTCCTGAAACATCATCTTCTAAAACTGAAACAACCAAACCAAGACTCCATAGAACAGCCAGGAACAGATACAAAGCTGCAGCGAGCATTCCCACTGTCCAACTCCATATATAGAGATTAACCCATCGAACTATCACCAAAGCTAGAGCCCAGTACAAGATTGCCAAAATGCAAACAAAAAACCATGTGACGAATGACTTCTTCCATGTGGACTTTACCCTTGACACCAGTTGTTTGAGGCTTATAGATTTGTTGTTATAAATGACCGCCGATCCGTACACTATCAATAGCATTCCGAGGAAAAAAATTATGCAGGCAGATAGCAAGAATACCGACTCAATTCCCACGAATGATCTTAAATCATGCGGATCTAGCTCAGAGCGCTCGTAGCCATCCTCGACTTTCTCCATGAGTGGCCCTGCTAGGACATAATGAAGGAGGACTAGGAAAGAGAAGGGAGAAAAGATCAAGAGCATTATTTGGATCACGAGCTTGGGATTCCTTGCCGGTAGCTCGATGGCTTCTTTCATCGTACCGATGACGCCCAGCCGAGGAGCGGACCCATCGGCAGATGCCGGAGGCGAAGGAACGGCCGGTGATGGAAGAACGTCATTCGCCATGTATTAGGTTGGACTCTGTCGCTAGTAAAGTGGGGGAGATGATGATACCCGCAAGTTAGTGATATTTATATGAGTAGAAAATTATAGATCCTTTCAATTTTAATGTACAGTAAAGTACATGGAATTTCTAGGCACTTGTCCTTTTAGTAGACAAGAATATATTGTGGTCAATAGTGGATGCGTCGGATTAATGTCTCGAGTAAATTAATTTAAGTGCTGAAGTAGGTGAGACGGGTTATTTCCGAAACACCGATTTTAATATTTGGTTCGAGATGAGGATGTTTCGAAAAAAACGAACGGTCGGAGATGCTATAAGATTTGAGGGAGAATCTAGTGACGCCACCACTGTGGGGCAGTTTCCCATCAACTTCAGGAACATTTCCTGAGAGCGTTTCCACCCTCCTACTTCTCTTCAGAAAACAAGAAATCTTCATCTTAGTTCAAGTTGGATTATTAAACCAGAAAGATGGATTGATACGGCACAGAGAGTCGGACAAGAAAACCATCCTGAAACGACAAAAAAGGAAAGAAGAATGCTCAACTAAAGCGACAAGTCGGAGAAAGACGCGTGTCTGTGTGGCTCTGGAAGGCTTTCCGGCTCTCTGTCCTACATCTCAATCACCGATGCGACCGAGGCACGAGATTAGTTTAGTAAACTCTGAGGCGTAAACGAGGGAAAACTCGACCGAGGGAGGTGCTTCCGGGGGAGAACGCATCTGATGTTTACGATTATTTTAAGAAATCGTTAATAAAATGGCGCAGTCGGGTTCGCATGCATCGCCAATTTCGTCCAGCCCACCCAATACGACCCGATAAGACCAGATTCCACCCGTGGACCTCAACGAGTGGGGGCGTGGGCTTCCTTTCGTACGCGAAATATATCTGCTCAACCGGGCTTGCCGTCAGTTCAAGAAGACAAGGGAGTGCAAATGTAGTGCAATATCAATGGAAGGTGACGGAACGAGGTTGACAATGATTTAAGGTGCATTTGATAATCATTTTGTTCTCAATAATAATTTCTAATAAAGAATGATTTTTTTTTTTATTTTGTTCTCAAAAATAATTTTGAAGTATTTTAATACATTTGATAACTATCCAAAATTTTTATTCTTGAAATAGAATTGCATTTAATATCATTCTTAAAATTTCTCATCTAAATCATTTTATTATTTTTTTTCTTTTTTTCTTTTTTCCTTTCTTTCTCTTCTTCTTTTTCTTCAAGGTTGTCGGTCACTAACCATGGGATGACTAATGATCGGCTAGATGAGGGCGGCAACCTCACCGGAGTGTCACTAGCCCTCGGTGAGGCCATGCCTCGTCGGCTGAGCCTCACCAGTAGCTAGGTGAGCGGCCTCACCTGATCAAGTGAGCCTTGCTAGTGGCCAGTGGAGGCCAAGGCGAGGCCCACTTGGCCACCAGCGAGGCTCGCTTGGCTTCCGGCAAGCTCGCCGTATTGGTCGCCGGTGATCGGCGGCTGTGGGCGACGGTAGCGATGGAGGGCGGCCGTGGCGGCGGTGGTTGAAGAAGAAGAAAGAGGGAAGAAGAACAAGAAGAAGAGAAAATAAAAATAATAGGTTGGTTTGATTCTGAAATTGTTACCAAAAATAAAGAATCAATTTTTTTCTTACTTCTCGATTCTATTCTAGATATATTCGTGAGAACAAAAAATTTATTAAACGAATTTCCGTTCCAAATCTACTCTCGAGAACCAAAAAAAAAAAAAAAATTACTATTTGACAAATTACTAAACAGACCCTTAGTATTCTCCAATGACAACCAATAACACAGCTCGATAGCAATGCATAGAGTCAGCGTCCCTTCTATGTATCAAGGTAGATTTTTTGAGGTGAACGTAAAATCGGGGATTTGTTTTTCAAAGAAATCCATCTCACTGTTGTGTTCCTTTCTGGGTCGACGTTTTCCTCGAGCATGGACGAGTTTATTTAACGGACGACGACGTGAACATCTACCGGTCGGCTTAGGTATCTGCATGCGCACGCTGTGCATGCCTTTTTTATTTCAAATGACTTGAATGTGCACGCATGCATACCTCTGTTTTTCTGTTTTTTTGTCAAAAAGGCATGAACCTTCGTTGCTCAGCCTGCCCAAGTAGTAACGTAATTTTATTTTATTTTTGATTTCTGAAATAAATTTTTTGTCCGTAAATAAGTTTAGAATATAAATGAAAAGTAAATTTTTTTTTTTTATTTTTCTATTTTTAAAATAAAAATAAAAATAAAAACTCTTCTAATTGCTCGCTTTGCCTACTAATCGAGTGCCCACACATCATTGTCTGCCGCCGCTCCTGATAATGAGAAATTTTTTATTATCCACAAATGAAATTTTATTTTGAGGATAAAAATTTATGTCGTTATTAAATAAATATTTTCGTTCAGAAATTTGCCTAGAAAATAGAAATAGCAAACGTTAGAAATTGAGTTTTAGAAATGAATAATTATGATTCGCGTCCTTTAGCTTGTGTCCCGTTCTGAGCTCATAAATATTGAGGTTATTCAATGCGATCGAAAGTCAATCATGGATTCAATCAGAAACGAATGGTACCAGTCCTTCTTACTTGTACATGGTCACCCTCATGGGGGATGCGACGTGTGGAGACGCAGAGTTAGAGACCTGCCTCCCAGTTTGACGGTGATGGTATTTGACTATTCGTACAGCTGACAACCGGGTTTCAATTGAGGTTGATGTTACGTACCGGAGGAGTCAATGCTTAGAAAACGACAAATGCCTGTAGCATACTTTTTAGCAAAATCCTCCTTTTATTGTGCAGTCCATGTTAATCTCGAAACAAGAGATAAAATCTTTGACTTTGATGGAGTCGACTAATTCATTGCAGTACATGGGTCCATATTGAATTGCGTAGCGCAGCGTCTATCTGCTGCCGTTTCTGTAAATGGTGTCTATTTATTGCGAGCTTCTGTAGAAATGTCTACTCACAATTCCCTCCCATCTCTCCCAACTCTAGTGTTTGTTTATCTTGATCTCGACTGAATTTTAGAAGCCATGACAGGATTGGTCTCGCCATCACCTTGTGCTCATGTGGTGGTGTTCCCTCTCATGGCTCAGGGACATACACTCCCTTTACTAGACATAAGCAAGGCCCTCACAATCCTCGGTGCCAAAGTCACTATCATCGCCACCCCAAAGAATGCTCCACTCATCCTGTCAAAGGTATCGAACTATTCTGAAATCTCCTTACGCACTATACAGTTTCCTAGAGTCCCAGAGCTTCCTGAAGGATGCGAGAACACTGCTGATCTACCTTCCATGGTTTTGTTGGTGCCTTTTTGGAAAGCAACTAAGTCCATGAGACCCGCCTTTGAGTGTATTCTCAGGGAGATGTCTGAAGCCGGTTCTTGCCCGCTCTGTGTGATTTCCGACTTTTTCCTAGGATGGACACTCGATGTGTGTCAGTCTTTTGGAATTCCTAGAATTGTCTTCCATGGGATGGGAGTTTTGTCAATGGTCATCTTGAAAATTGCCTTCAGGAATGACCCATCCCTCTTGGCAATGCCCGATTCCGATCCTATCGAACTGCCGAACTTGAGTGTCCCTTTCACAGTCTATAAACGTGATATCTCTGATTTGGAGCGGTGGCAAGACCCGGACGACCCTCTCTTGCCTATAATAGTGGAGAGTGGAGAGGCGGAAGTGAATAGTGCGGGCATTATCGTCAACAGTTTCGAAGAGCTCGAAGGTGATTATATTGCCACCTTAGAAAGATTTTATTGCCAGGGGGCAAGAGCTTGGTGCATTGGGCCGGCTTTGCTCTACGACCAGAATCAAATAGAGAGACCTATGGGATCCAACCAGGCAGACCCATCTCAATCCTACATCAAGTGGTTGGACGAGTGTGTTGGAAGCAGCAGAGTGATATATGTATCATTCGGAACACAGGCACACTTGAGTGACATGCAAATGGACAATATAGCTTATGGACTGGAGATGGCAGGACATCCGTTCATATGGGCAGTAAAATCGGCAACTTGGGTGTTGCCGGACAATGGATGGGAGGATCGATTGAAAGGGTGGGGCTTGGTGGTGCACAATTGGGTGGACCAGCAGCGCATCTTGTCGCACCCGGCAATAGGCGGTTTCTTGAGTCATTGTGGTTGGAATTCGGTGCTGGAAAGCTTGTCGGAGGTGGTGCCGATGCTGGCGTGGCCGATGGGTGCTGAGCAGCCACTGAATGCTAAGCTTGTGGTGACGGGGCTCGGGGCTGGGGTTATGGTGAGAGAAGGTGGTGTTGGAGGGACGATTGCTAGTGAGGTTGATGATTTTAATTAATTATTGGATGGGCCTAAGATGGCCCGTCCGCCCATGATGGGCCGAAAAGCCCGGCCCACAAATTAGGGCCCATGGATAAGGAGAAGTAATGAAGGGGTGTCTTTTTGTGTTTTTTGGGAGACATATAAATAGGGGGAGAGAGAGGGAGAATGCACCTTTTGGCATTTTTCAACGTACGTATTCTCCCCCCTCTTCCCAAAAGAGACTCCAAAAAGAAGAAGAAGAACAGTAGGCATCACAAAGGCGACACCCTTCTTCCTCCAAGGCGAATTTGCTATCGCCAAATCAAACGGGACCGTTTTCTCTTCCTCTTGGCGTCGTTGGTGTTTAATCCGTGGAAAACAAGGTACGTTCGATTCTGTGATGTGCCTTAGGATCGGTGATGCATATGAAATTCTTAGGCTCATCTTCCGCGCAAGTTTAGGGATTTTGATTTCGGGTTGAATTCGTTTTTGGGATCCGACAAATCCCAATAGAGGTGATAAGGGATGGAGTTAAGGAATTGATGGGAGGGGAGAGAGGAAGGCAGGCTAGGGACAGGGCAAGAGAGATTGGTAAGTTGGCAAGGCAAGCCATGGAAAAGAAGGGTGGATCATCCTACAAGAATTTGGAAGGCTTGATTAAATTCCTCAAAGAAAGAGTTAAAGAGTGAGTTTAGATTGTTTCCTTCTTTTAATTTGTTTCCAGGCACAATGAGGCTTAGAATTAGAAACTTGGAGGTGGGTATCTCAGTAAAACTAAAACATGTAACTGAGCCTCATCGAAATATTGTGCCTTATTTCTCTTTCAATATGTGACTAGTTTTGGTAACAAAAATCTTGCGCCCATCGAAATGTTGTGCCTTATCTCTCTTTCATACTAATTCATGGGGATAAGTACACTAATGGTGCCAAAAGTTATGTACGGCGCTCACTTTGGTGCCAAAAGTTTTCGCCGGATCACTTAAGTGCCAAATCGGAGAAAAAACGCTCACTTTGGTGCCATCGGGGAAAATTTCCGGCCAAAATGATTACGTGCCTTTATATTTAAAAAAAAAAAATTCAATAAACCCCTTAAACGACGTCGTTTTTGTCATACTTAAGAAAACGACGTCATTTTGCCATCCTATGTGGATGGCTTAGGAAAAACGACGCCGTATAGCCCATTTGTGATTGAAATTATGGTTTTTTTTTTGTTCATCCTCGTTGACCCACCGTGCTCGGCCACGTCGCTCGGCCACCATGCTCGGCCACCATCGCTCGGCCAAGAAGTGATGGGAAAATAGGAGGCGAGGACAGAGGAGGAAGAGGAAGAAGGGGGATTAAAGGTGCAGAGAGAGAGAGAGAGAGAAGATGAGGTGTGCGAGGGAAAGAGTGGCTGGTGCTGGTGTTGTTCTTCGGGGAAGAAGACGCGGCCGCCATGGCTTCTCTCTCTCTGTTGGTGTTGTTTTTTGGGGAAGAAGACGATATCGTCATGGCTTCTCTCTCTCTCTGCTAGTGTTGTTCTTCGGAGAAAAACACAATGCCGCCATGGCTTCTCTCTCTCTCTCTCTCTGCTGGTGTTGTTCTTCGGCAAAGAAGACAACTCCGCCGCCATGGCCTCTCTCTCTCTCTCTCTCTCTCTCTCTCTCTCTCTCGATTTGGGGATTTAGGGTTTCGACTTGGGATTTAAGACGCCAAACGACGTCGTTTGGTTGTTTACACGCTGGATCGGACTTTCCGGCGAGCCACATCGGTATAAAAAATTATTAAAAAAAGGCCACATCGGATTTCCGGCGGTTCAGATCGGCGTTGGCACCAAAGTGAGCGTTTTTCAAATTTTTTGGCACTTAAGTGATCCGACGGAAACTTTTGGCACCAAAGTGAGCGCCGTACACAACTTTTGACACCATTAGTATACTTATCCCCTAATTCATGTATGGAAATTGCGCCAGATTGCATCACTTCTCATGGACAGGAAGCTGGCCTGATGCATGCTCAGCTTAACAGAAAGCTTATTGAAACGTAACTTCCTCAACAGAAAGTAGTAAAGGTTGATCTTACCTCCTAAGGTTATGTCTCAGCTCCTCAGCTGTGTCTCTCCCAACCTTGAACTTAAGGTTCAAGATGCCACTCACCTTCTCTACTGCGTCCATAAAACACATGCTGATCAACCAGGTTGATGTCTTGCACTGTGCACAATCACTATGTTGCATAGTATTACTAATCTTGAAAAGAGTAGACTCACAATTAAGGTGGCAAGGGTCCTTGCTGAAAATTAGCAATTCCATCCGTAAAGTCATCTTCTAGATTCTTAGGTTTCTTCAAGCCTCTCGGATTTCACTATAATCTTTCATCTTAAGAATAAACAAGAGGGGCAAAATGTAACTCCATCCTTTGCACTCTAATGCTCTATTAAAATATAGTTCTGCCTGGGTTTTGCTATGATCCAGAACCAGGACATGAAACAAAGAACCCAGAATTACACTATAACAATCGATTTACTTTCAAGGATCAGCAACTCGTCATTGTCATCGCATTGTCAGCTTGTCATGTTCTAATACTTCGATGTTGGCTTTGTATTCCAAATGCAGCACTCTCGAGTGTTTTTATCCTCGCCATTACTTACTCTAGTCTTACGTCATCTTCTTCTTTGTAGATTTGTGCTGTCTTTGCATCGAGTTCTTCAATAAGGTTTTTTAGCACAGTGACATCCGACTCTGGTCTTTGGTTTCGTCTCATATTCTGTGATCAATGAGGCAAGACTTGATCATGGCAGGCTTTATGTTATTAGACTGATACATGGTATAATGTATGGATTACGGAAGATCCTACAAAGACATTGACTTTTGAATAGCCATCCTACCAAAAACTTCGAACATGAAATACAGAGTTCACAAGATACCAGATATGGGACCAAAGGACAGAACAAAATAACCTTCCTTGCTTTTGTGAACTTCATCCGTTCGACTCCAATCCATCTAATCTTCCGGCTAGGTCAGAGTTTGCATTTAAACCAGCAAGTAGTCAAAAAGGAGTTATTATCCAATGCAAAAAGGACACATTCTGCGAAAATTTAAATTTTCGATCACGTGTCAAAGAAAGCGGAAACTTCTAGGGACCACGTTTCCATCCATAACCTGAAACAAATTTAATTTCCAAATAGCATGTATTGTCTGTCACTAGGAATTTTTCATTTGACAGATGAATTATGAATTCTAATTATTCGTTTTCTGCCATGCCAATTAAAAACGGACTTAACATATATATATATATATATATATATATATATATATATATATATATGTGCATGGATAGTGGTTAAATATAATTGGAGAACAGCATTAAGTGCAATGTTATGGGTGTTAACGATGTTAAAATTAAAAAATTTAAGATATTTTATGTGCTATGCAAATGCCAATTTTGGCTAGTAAAGAAGCTCATCTGAGCGTTAGCATACGATTTTCGTATAGAGATGCTCTGACTGATTTGAAGTCATGTTTTAGATGATGCGAAGCATCTTGTCGCTGTTTTTTAAGGATCTCTTATTTTCTCTTTTCGAATTACTTGTTTCTAGTGTTGGTGAAAGACTTTTTTTTTTTTTTTTTTAGTTGGAGAAAGACCTATTTGAGTTCTAATCCTTTTTGATATTGTAATACAAAAATTACTGTACTAATTTCTTCTTTTGTTTAAAGATAAGTGCAATAGAAATACTAAAATTTTCAATAAAATGTATCAAGTCAATCCATTAATTTTGTCCAATTTGACTAACAGTGCCAATGTGGTTTTGTTTATTATTTTCTCTCTCCTATGCTTTCTTGGTATTAAAGTTAACTAAAGCACTTAAATGACATCATTTTGTTCCAAATCCTAATTTTTACACCAAATCTTAATTAAATTAGGTTAAAAGATCCAAAAGTTTTTTCCAAAAAAAAGACGGACTAAAAAAAGGCTAAAAGTTTAGAAAAATGCTAAAAGTTAAAAAAAAAAAAATACAAATAAGAGGGAAAAAACCACTGGCGGTTGGAGGCCCTCCTCCGCCTATGGTCATTGGCCCATTATCCGTGGGGCATCGCTGATGGCTAATGAGGTCATCGACACCTTGGGGTCATTGACACCTCGGCTAGAATAAATGACCCTTATCAACCCTCACCAAAATTGGGAGAGGGCAATCCCCTCTTTGATTTGAGTGAAGGTCACCAACCATCGCTAACGCCCCATTGGCAATGAGGCAGTGGCCACAAGCAGGAGGGAAGGCCATAACCCTTGTGCCTGTATGTTTTTTTTTAATCTAATATAACAATTTAGGTTAAAAATTGAGATCTTGATCAAAGTAGCATCATTTTAATGTTTTAGTTAACCTTAATGTCATGTAGGATGCCACGTAGAAGAGAGAAGATAATATACAAAAATCACGTCAATATTTTCCATTAGCCAAGTTTAACAGAGTTAACTGAAGAATTTGATTGTACCAATTTGACAAGTTTTAGAACTCAATTGTACTTTTTTAAAGTTTTAGGATTCAATTGCACTTTGGTGCAAATTGTAAAATTTCTACTACACCTAGGGTATGTTTGGCAACTTGCCAAATAGTAACAATTTATGTTCTTTTGTTCCCGAGAGTAGATTTGGAACAGAAATTTGTTTAGTAAAATTTTTATTCTTGGAAACAAATTTCTATATTTTTGTTCTCGGAAGTAGATTTGGAACAAAGTCGAGAAATAAAAAAAAATTAATTATCTATTCCCGAGAACAATTTTAAAATCAAGTCAACTTATTTTTTTTCCATTTTCTCTTCTTTCTTCTTGTTCTTCTTCCCTCTCCTCTTTTTCAACTGTCACTGCCGTTCTCCACCACCACCGGTTGTCGGTGACCAGTCCGGCGATCTCACCGGAGGCATGCCCAGCCATAGGGAAGGCTCGGCCTCACCAAATTTGGCGCGGACAAGCTTCACCGATGGCCAGGCAAGCCTCCCCCAACCATCGGTGAGCCTCGCCTAACCGAGCGAGGCTCAGCCAAGCCATGGCTAGACGAGGCTTGAATCACCTAGATCTGGCGAGGCCAAGCTCGCCCAACCAATGGTGAGGCTCGACCTTGTCGGGCCATCGCGAGGTCAGCGTCACCTAGCCAAGGCGAGGCCAACCTCGCGGTGGCCCGGTGAGGCCCAGCCGACGAGGCGTAGCCTTAGCGAGGGCCGGCAACACTCCGACGAGGTCATCGGCCCTCCTCTAGCTGGTCACCAGTCATCCCAAGGTCGGCAACCGACAACCTTTGAGGAAGAAGAAGAGAAATTTTGAGGACGATATCAAACGTAATTTTATTTCGGGAATTGAAATTTTGGACAGTTACCAAATAGTTTTAAATGTTTAGAAATTGTTCTCGGGAACAGAATAAAAAATAATCATTTCTAATCAGAAATTGTTCCCGGAGTAAAAGCGTTACCAAACGTACCCTTATTCTTTTTCAACTTTACTACAGTCACTCTAATCTAATAAACTATCATCAATGTTACTTCATTTTATTTATTAAAAAAAACACACATAAAGTTATAAACCATAAACAATATTTGAATATAAAAAGTCAACAATTGAATGAATTCATCATTACTTCTGATTCAATCTAGGAATAGTCAAACAAAATGATGGTCAACCTATAAATTCAATGAACCACTCGGGCTTCCCAGTAGCCACCCTTCCAACATAGAAAGGGGAGGTGGGGGGTTCGAATCTCCACTTTCTCAGGGGGTTGGGATTGGGACAATATAGTTTCAAGTATAGATTTCGACTCTTACGCCCTATAAAGAGGCAAAGCAAAAATTTGGGAGTGAGAGTTGGAATAGGAATAAAATATGATCGACAAAAAAAAAAAAAAAAAAAAAAAAAAAACCTATAAATTCAATGTCAAACTCATCACACTAATTGAAGCAAACTGTAAACAACACAATTTACTTCCAGGGAAAAATTGACTACCACGAGAATCAACTAGCATTCTTGTACAATCAAATTTTCAAGAATCTGAGAAGTTTGTGCGCAATCAATTCCTTCGAGCGAAATGAATCGAAAGAATAACGCATGAAGAGGGGACAGAGGAGCTCCCTGGCTCTGGCTTCGTATTGTCGAGAGTGAATCTGATATTGAAGAGCATGACCGAGCACTCTCCCCAAGCGCGAATTGAAGAAGCAAAGAAGCAAAACCTTTTTGCTTCTAACTTCTCCTAATCTTCCGAGCAGGGAAAGTCCAAGTTTTTGTGGAGTTTTTCCATATCAGTTTGATGACATGGATTTAGTATTAGCCTAGAATTGCCACATTAGATAATTAATGGTGATTTCTGGACGGACGGTTAATGGGAGACATTTGAGACTAGAATAAAAATTGAAAATTTTTGTAAATAAAAACCATGTTTGGAAAGGGATTAAGTTTAAAACTTGGAGTTATTTTAGAAAATTGGGCTTATTTTTAGTGCGTGATCCACATTTAGTTAGAAAAAATCAATAAATATAGGAGTTGATGAACGTTACTATTCATCAATATACGTGTCCTGCTATGGAATTATGCAGCAGAGCATTTATATGCAGCCTTATCTGTCAATGTCTCTCTATTTAAGGCGAGCTTCTCTTGAAATGGCAATTTGCATTTCTCTCCTGACTCTCCTTCAAAATATTGTCCATCTTAATCTCGACTGAGTTGTGGAGGCCATGACAGGGTTGGTCTTGCCATCACCTTGTGCTCAAGTGGTGGTGTTCCCTCACATGGCTCAAGGACATACACTCCCTTACCAGACATATGCAAGGCCCTAACAAACCTCGGTGTCAAAGTCACCATCATCGCCACCCCAAAGATTGCCCCACTCCTTTTGTCAAAGGTTTCGAACTACTCTAAAATCTCCTTGCACATCATACAGTTTCCTAGAGTCCCAGAGCTTCCTAAAGGATGCGAGAACACTGCTGATCATCATTCCATGGTTTTGTTGGTGCCTTTCTTGAAAGCCACCAAGTCCATGAGACCTACCTTTGAGTGTGTTCTTAGGGAGATGTCGGAAGCCCGGTCTCGCCCGTTCTGTGCGATTTCTGATTTCTTCCTAGAATGGACATTTGATGTATGTCAGTCTTTCAGAATTCCTAGTATTGTCTTCCATGGGATGTGGGTTTTGTCTATGGTCATCGTGAAAGCTGTCCACGAGAATGTCTCATGTGATGCCTGACTCCGATCCTATCAAACGACCGATGTTGTGTATTCCTTTCACAGTCAATAAGTACGACATCACCGTTTTAGAGAGGTGCAAAGACCCAAATGACCTTTTCTTGTCTATACTAGCGGCAATTGGAGAGGCGGATGTGAATAGTGAGGGGGTCATCGTCAATAGCTTCGAAGAGCTAAAGGTGATTAGAGGCACGTTTGGTAATGTTTCCGTTCAAAAATTGTTCTAGGGAACGCAAATATAAAAAACTATTTCTGTTCCGAGAAATAATTTTTGATTAAAAGAAGGTATTTGGTAACTATACAAAATTTTTGTTCCTAAAATAGAAAAAGAACGAAACGCGTTTGGTAAACTTGTATAATTTTTTTGTTTCTTTTAATTTTTTAATATTTTTATTTTATTTTTCCTTTTCCTTCTTTCTTTTTTTTTTCCTTTTGGCTAGTCGTTGGCCTTGGCCATGGCCGACGATCGGCCGACGAGGGCCGGCAGCCTCGCCCAGCCACAGCGAGGCTCACTAGCCCCCAGTGAGGCCGAGCTTGCCCAGCCACCGGTGAGGCTCGGCCTCATCGGATCTGGGCAAGCTCGAGCTCGTCTAGCCAAAGCGAGGCCAAGCCTCGTAGAGGGCTGGCAACACTCCGGCAAGGTCGCCAGCCATGGCCAAGGCCAACAACCGGCCAAAGAAAAAGACGAAGAAAAGAAAGAGAAGGAAAAAATAGGAGAGAGAAACAAAAGTAAACAAACGTGCCCTATATTGCTGCCCTGGAAAGATTTTACTGTCAAGGGGCAAGAGCTTGGTGCATTGGCAAGCTTTGCTCTACGACCAGAATCAAATAGAGAGGCCTACGGGATCCTAATGGGCAGACCCATCTCAGTCCTACATCAAGTGGCTGGACGAGCGTGTTGGAAGCGGCGAAGTGATATATGTATCATTCGGAACACAAGCACGCTTGAGTGACGTGCAAATGGACAATATAGCTCACGGACGGCAGATGGCGGGTTATCTGTTCATATGGGTGGTGAAATCGGCAACGTGGGTGTCGACGAACAATGAATGGATGGGAGGATCGATGGAGAGAAGGGGGGGGGTGTTGGGGGGCGCTTGATCTTGCACAACTGGGTGGACCAACGGTGCACCTTGTCACACTCGGTGGTAGGCGGATTCTTGAGTCATTGCGGTTGGAACTCCGTGTTGGAAAGCTTGTCCATGGGGGTGCCAATGCTGGCGTGGCCGATGGGTGCCGAGCAGCCATTTAATGCTAAGCTTGTGGTGACGGGGCTCGAGGCCGGGGTGATGGTGAGAGAAAGTGCTGTCGGAGGGACAATTGCTAGTGAGGTGATAAGGGATGGAGTTAAAGGAGTTGATGGGAGGGGAGAGAGGAAGGCAGGCTAGGGACAGGGCGAGACAGATTGGTAGATTGGCAAGGCAAGCTGTGGAGAAGAAGGGTGGATCATCCTAGAAGAATTTGGGAGTCTTGATTAAATTCCTAAAAGAAAGAGTGAAAGAGAGAGCTTAGATAGATAGGTTCTTTCTTTTTATTTGTTTCCAGAAATACTTGGAGTTGGTATCTAAGTAGAAATATAACATGTAATGAAGCCCCATCGTGCCTTATTTCTCATTCATGTGTGAATAGTTTGGGTAAAGTAAATCTTGCCACCCCGATGTAGACCTAAAACCAAAACTTCCATGTTTCCTCAAATTCATGCTAATTCATGACACTTGAAACACAAGGATAGCACAGACTGATAGATTTCGCCATCGCCATCATCAAGTCATACTGGTCTCTAGGCATAAGGCGCTTACGTCTCAGCATCCTTTCGGCGAGGGCAAAAGTGTGATCATCAACAGGAAGTATCCTAGCAGCGCATTCAGGGGTGGAGTAATTAGCTGCACAGTGAGAGTGCAGTTAGAGATCACTCTCCTTACGGTAGCAGCAGAAACCACAAACTACCAAGTGGCTGGGTCGGCAGAGTTTGTTTTAATTTCTGAGGATGAGGGGCCGATGTGGGTGATGAGGGTTTGGGAGCTCTCGGGGCAATTGGACACGCTTCTTGGGCAAAAAAAAAGCTGCAGTCCCAGCGTAAAAATAGATCTAGCATCCCATGTTCTTCTGGCATATGATTATTATCTTGTTAATTAGCATATGCCAAATGATTGATAGATAGTTATTCATTTACAGGAACTCCGAATGTGGCACAATTGATGAACTCCTGCTATCCCTGTCGCCACAAACATTGCATTAAAGTGGGAGATAAAATGGAAAGCCAACGATTCCCCAAGTGGCCAAATATGTGGTTAAGCCCTAGTGAGTTGATGCGGAGCAGCTGTTTATTAGTTATCAAATCTTACATTTGCCTGTGACTATTCTTGCCAGTGGCTATGCTTAACTTGTCAAAATATGACTATCCCGTGGCATGTTTTCTCTCTCCCAACGCTATCAGGTGCCGCCTTCCCTAGTTGCTCAATATCAGAATGATGTGAAATCCAAGGCACAAATATCCAATCCGTACCTCGCAGAATAGATGAGGAGCTTGCAATTCTATGCAAACAAGAGGAAACATTGAAAGCAAGACTAGAGGAATTTGTGCCCGAAATAAAGCCACTCAAAGATGAGCGTGCTCAATATCTTGCATCTCGTCTAGAAGCTCTTGCTCATTCAGAAGGTTGAGGCAGGAGAGATTTAAATTTTCGTCGTGAGGATAGTAGCAGTAATTGATTGCTTTGCTTTGATGTTCATTATGCGACTTTTCTAGCAGAAGGATATATTTGCGTCCAAATAAGGCCCCACTCTGAAGAAATCAATGCATGTCGCGTATCTTGTCTCTCACGGACGAGCACAGAGGGCTAGATATTGGTGGTGATTGCTGCTTCATGCATTCATGCTTCTTTCATGTAGCTCATGCGCTTCTCCTAGGGGGATGTCAAAAGGTCGAGCCTCAATTCAAAATGAGAGAAACAAGGAACAAGAGCCATTTTGAAAGGCATTTCATATTGTTTGAGAAGCTAGTGCTGCTTAACTTCCTATATAGGGGTATCATAGAAAATTGGTTGCTCAAGTTTTCAGTGAACGCAGCAACATCACCTTCGCTTGAGCATGTGGCCACAGTTCTATGGCATACTGGGAAGGCTCGCGACAATTTCGCCCGAACCCGAGAAGCCTGTTGGAGGAAGTACAAGTTAGGCGAAGCAGTATTAGCAAATGGACCTCGAATCCAAAACCTGCTGAGCGGAGAAATTGAAACCCACCTCAGATCTAGAACCCAGCAGGGAAGGGAGCTTGGAAAATCAACGTAGGTTCATTCGAGGAAGGCTCTTTGGACGCAGCGATCTCATGCATCTGCCAAGACCATACAGGAAGTATCCTCGACCGATTCGCTAGATCAATCGAGGTTGCCTTAGCAAATCATGCTAAAACCTAGCTCTAATTGAAATTCTTAAATTTGGGAAAAATGATTCTAGAAGTATCTTAACTTTTGTATAGCGCTCATTTTAATGTCAAAACTATTCGCAAGATCATTTAAGTGTCACTTAAAAAAATATTTACTTAAGTGTCAATTTTAATTTGAGATGCTGGAAAACCAACATAACAATTATTAACATTTTTGTTAATCTACATGCCTTAGCGAAAAGCCCACGTGGCAAAATTCAACGAGAAAATCCCTTGAAACGAGGTAGTTATGCATGAAAAGCCGCAAATTCCCTCTTTTTTTTAAAACCCTAACAAAATGCTTGTCAATTTGGACCAAAATTAAGATCTGAATCCTGCATTAAAGAGTAAAATAAGCAAAAAGGGCTCAAGTTCATGTCAACGAAGCCAAGATAAAGTTGAGGATAAGTGGGAAAATTACCAAAAAAATTCTAAACCTATTGTAACTATACTAACTCAATACTAAATTTTTCGACCAAAAAAAAATACTAATTTTTTTTTTTTTTGGCAAATTGAATCCTAAACTTTTTGTAATTATGTCAATTCAATTCATCTGGTCAAAATTAGTTAACCAATGTTGACGTGGCTACCGATTGACGCCAACAACAATTTTTTTATAATATTTTATTTTTTTCAAATTATTTTATTAATTTTTATCTTTTTTCCTCCTCCCTCCTTGCAAAGAGGGCTAGCCAGTCACTAGATTGAGGCAACCAAGCGAGCTCACCCAACCACTAGCGAGGCTCACCTTGCCGAATCTAGCGAGGGCTCATCTTGCCAAATCCAACGATGGCGAGGCAAGCTCACTCAACCGCCTTAGGCTGCGTTTGGAAAGACTTTTGGGGAAAGTCTTTAGAAAAATGCAAAGACTTTTGAGTTATAGGTGTTTTGCAAAATGCAAATTGTGTTTGGTAAATTGTAATTTAGAAGCCCTTTGCGAAGTACCTTTGGGCAAAATAGTATTTGGGGAACAAAGGGCTTTTGTGAAAATAGAAAATAAAAAAAATTAAAAAATGAAAATCGACAAGGGCGGCTCCAACCGGCGGCCGGCGGCGACCATCGGCGACCTCCGGCGATCCCGGATCTGGGCCGCCGAGGTCGCGCGCGTCGCGCGACGCCGTCGCGACCTCCGGCGACCCCGGATCTGGGCCGGCGAGGTCGCGGGCGTCGCACGACACCGTCGCGACCTCCTGTAACCCTAGATTTGGGCCGGCGAGGTCGCATGCGTCGCGCAACGCCGTCGCGACCTCACGGCCCCGGATGCGGGTCGCGGCGAGGTCACGTGACCTCGCCGCCCCCGGATCTAGGTCGCGGTGAGGTCGCGCGACCTCCGGCGACCGCCACAACCAAGATCCGGGGCGGCGAGGTCGCGGGAGGACCTCGCCGCCCTCGGATGCGGGTCGCGGCGAGGTCGGCGACCCAAACCTCGCCGCGACCCACGGCAATCGCCGCGACCCAGATAGGGCGGCGGTTGCACCACTCCTCGGCGACGGTTGCCTGGGCCACCGCGACCATGCCGAGCCGTCGGCGGCCACTCAAAGCTTCGAGGAACACAGCCGGTCAGAGCTTCGACGTCGTCGGCCGTGTTGCAGCGGGAAGAAGATGAACAGTATCCGCCAAAGGGCAAAAGACGGCAAAACAAAATGTTTGTAAGGACAATTTCGAAAAAAAAAAAAAAAAAAAGTACATGAACAGTGGGCCTATCATGCCGAAAATGCTAGAAAGCCAAGGCAGCCCCCCCCTTGCTGCCTTGGGCTTTCAAGCATTGGGGAGGCTTTGCCTTTGGCAAAGGCAAGTAAAAAAATTGCCAAACACCCAATATTTAGCCCAAAGGGCTTTAGACCCCTAAAGGCCCTTGGGAAAGCTGTTCCCAAACGGATTAGTCCAGTGATCGGCTTGCCCTCCCCTCTGGCTGATCGCTAGAGCCAAAGGAAGAAGGAGGGAGGAGGAGGAGGAGGAGGGAGGAGGAAAAGATATAAAACAATTCAAAATAAAATAAATTATTATTAAAAATATTGCCCGCGCCTGACTGCGACCATATTAGTGTCGGTTGGCTAATTTTGACTGGATAAACTGAATTGGCTAAAACAATAAGTTTATGATTGAATTGGCATAATTATAATAGATTTAAAACTTTTTTGTTAATTTTACCGATGATAAGTAGAATACTTGCTAATTTGTCTTGCAATTCACCTCTCCATGAAACCCTAATTCAAACCGATGGTTTTGAGGAAAAGTCAAGATCTAAATCTTGTAACGGAGAGGAGAGTAAGTAGAAGCGGCTTAAGTTTGTGTCGACAAAGTCAAGATGAAGGTTAGAATAAGCGGCGTGCTTGCCGATTTGGCACCAAGCCCTAATTTTTTCCCACCAAGCACCAAGTCGAGGAGGATGACACCAACTAAGTGAGTAACTGAGTTGAGAGAGTGAGAAAGAGACAGGATGCGAGCAATGGAGAAAGAACAACAAACAAGAAAGATAGTCCAGTCAACAGGAAAGAGAAATTTGTCTATTTGAGAGAGATTTCAAGTAGACCATTGTTTAGGTATGAGATGGTAAACTCATCGTCCACGTTAGACTTTCTTTTTTAATAAAAAAAAAAAAAAGCCATCTTTGATTTAAAATTTTACTAAAAAAGGCACCTAGGATTTTTTCAAAGTTCAGCTCACCCATCTTTGATAAAGTGGCGCGTCGGGTTTGCATGCATCGCCAATTTCGTCCAGCCCAGCCCGACCCAATATGACCAGATTCGACCCGTGGACCTGAATGAGCGCGGCGTGGCTTCCTCTCATACGCGAAATCCATCTGCTCAATTGGGTTTGCTGTCAGTTCAAGAAGACAGGGGAGTGCAAATGTAGCGCAATATCCATGGAAGGTGACAGAGCGAGCAAGGCGAGTTTTATAGCATAATTGACAGTAATTTAGTGTTCTCCAATGACAAGGCTCGATAGCAATAGATAGAGTCCTCGTCCAATGTATATATCAAGATAGACTTTTCGATATGAACCTAGAGTCGGGGAGTCGTTTTTCAAAGATTTTGCCACATGGGCGACTAACGACAAAAACACTAGCAATTTAAGAGCAATTAATTACCTCCATTATTCAACAGGGCGGCATATCTTACCGTAGCGTTCCTTTCTGGGTCGACGTTTTCCTCGAGCATGGACGAGTTTATTTAACGGCCGAGAAAATCAACTGGTGGGCTTAGCTATCTGCCTGGGCACGCTGCGCGTCAACGGGACATGCCCGCACATTCGAGTCATTTGAAAAAACAAAAAACTATAAAATAAAATAAAAAAATGCCATATTTGTGATTGGACCGAGGGGACGGATCATGAACGGCGTTTCCGATGTCTGATGATGCCTAAGAAGTCCTTGCGCTTCTACCGTATAAAAGTTCGACGCAGAGCTTGGCAGAAATTTTTCTGTCGTCTGCCCACCAGAAGGAGCTTAGGAAATTTAGCTTGTATCCAATTCTGACTAGACCATTTTTGAGGTGATTCAGCAAGATCGAAACTCAACCACGGGTTCAATGAGACACGTAAGGGCACTAGTCCTTCCACTTGTCTATGGTCACCTCCAAGGGTGATGCGACGTGTAGAGAAGAAGAGTTAGAGACCTGCTTCTCGGTTTGATGGTACTGCTATTGACCGCCCATACAGCAGACCACTTCGTTTCATTCGAGGTTCATGCTAAGCACCAGAAGAGTCGATGCTTAAAAAACTATTAAATCTTGTATGATATTAGCAAAATCCTTCTTGTATAGCGTACTTCACGTCAATCTCCACACGAGATAAAATCCTCGACTTCGATGAAGTTGACCAATTCATCGCATCATATGGGTCCATATTGAATTATATAGCGCAGCATCCATGTGCTGCCATTTCTGTTAATATCTCTATTTAACGCGAGCTTCTGTTGAAATGCCTACCCACAATTCTCTCCCATCTCTCCCAACTCTAGTATTGTTCATCTTCATCTTGACCCATTTTTGGAAGCCATGACAGGGTTGGTCTCGCCATCACCTTGTGCTCATGTGGTGGTGTTCCCTCACATGGCTCATGGACATACGCTTCCATCAATAGACATATGCAATGCCCTCGCAAGCCTTGGTGTCAAAGTCACCATCATCACCACCCCAAAGAATGCCCCACTCATCCTGTCAAAGGTATCCAAATTCTCTGCAATCTCCTTGCGCACCATACAGTTTCCTAGTGTCCCAGAGCTTCCCGAAGGATGCGAGAACACAGCTGATCTACCTTCCTTGGCTTTGTTGGTGCCTTTCTTGAAAGCGACCAAATCCATGAGACCCGCCTTTGAGTCTATTCTCAAGGAGATGTCTGAAGCGGGTTCTTGCCCGCTCTGTGTGATTTCTGACTTCTTCCTAGGATGGACGCTCGATGTGTGTCGGTCTTTTGGAATTCCTAGGATTGTCTTCCATGGGATGGGGGTTTTGCCTATGGTCATCTCAAAAATTGCCTTCGGGAATTTCCCATCCCTCTTAGCAATGCCCGATTCCGATCCTATTGAATTGCCGGATTTGAGCATTCCTTTCACAGTCTATAAACGTGACATCTCCGATTTGGAGCGGGGCAAAGACCCGGACGACCCTCTCTTGCCTATAATAGCGGAGAATGGAGAGGCGGATATGAATAGCGCGGGCCTTATCGTCAACAGCTTTGAAGAGCTCGAAGGTGATTATGTTGCTGCCCTGGAAAGATTTTACTGCCAGGGGGCGAAAGCTTGGTGCATTGGGCCAGCTTTGCTTTACAACCAGAATCAAATAGAGAGGCCTGCGGGATCAAAACAGGTAGAACCATCTCAGTCCTACATCAAGTGGCTGGACGAGCGTGTTGGAAGCGGCGGAGTGATATATGTATCATTCGGAACACAAGCACACTTGAGTGACGTGCAAATGGACAATATAGCTTATGGACTAGAGATGGCAAGGCATCCGTTCATATGGTCGGTAAGATCGACAACATGGGTGTTGCCGAACAATGGATGGGAGGATCGATTGAAAGGGTGGGGCTTGGTAGTGCATGATTGGGTGGACCAACGCCGCATCTTGTCGCATCCGGCGATAGGCGGTTTCTTAAGTCATTGTGGTTGGAACTCGGTGCTGGAAAGCCTGTCGGAGGAGGTGCCGATGCTGGCGTGGCCAACGGGTGCTGAGCAGCCACCAAATGCTAAGCTTGTGGTGATGGGGCTCGGGGCTGGGGTTATGGTGAGAGAAGGTGGTGTTGGAGAGACAATTGGTAGTGAGGTGATAAGGGATGGAGTTAAGGAATTGATGGTAGGGGAGAGAGGAAGGCAGGCTAGGGAGAGGGCAAGAGAGATTGGTAGATTGGCGAGGCAAGCTGTGGAAAAGAAGGGTGGATCATCCTACAAGAATTTGGAAGGCTTGATTAATTTCCTCAAAGAAAAAGTTGAAGAGAGAGATTAGATTGGTTCCTCACTTTTGTTTATTTCTAGGCACAATGAGGCTTAGAATTAGATACTCATAGGTGGTATCTTAGTAAAAATAAAACATGTAATAGAGCCTCACTGAAATATTGTGTCTTATTTCTCTTTCAATATGTAACTAGGTTACATCACAGCTCCTCAACTGTGTCTCCCTCGACCTTTAGCTTAAGGTTCAAGAAACCAACCATTGTATCTCTACTGTGTGGATAAAACACATGCCAATAAGCCAGTTTGATGTCTTGCATTGTGCACATTCACTATGTTGCATAGTATTACTAATCTTGAAAAGATGCGGACTCACAATTAAGGTGGCAAGAGGCCTTGCTGAAAATACGCCATTCCATCCATAATCTTATAGATTCTTATGTTAGCAAATTCTTTAATCCTTCAATGCGAAAAATCATAATAAATTCAAGATCTTTGATCTTCATGACTTTCACAAACATATATAAAAAGAACATACCTTTGTCCATAGTGTTGCCGTTGAATACGATCCAATTGAAGAAATCCAATTTCTCTCCCTTAACCCTCTTTTCCTTTATTGTATTTCTTTGATGGAGAAAAGAAAAACATTCATAAAGGGTGGAGAGAGGATCGGACTCTATTTATATGTTTAATGAATAGGTGCCTTCCATCAAAGTACCTCTTCACTTAATTAGAGTCGTAACTTCTCGTAGCCAATAGTTGTTTAATAAATTATTTTTTTTATTTTATAGCATTTCAATAATTTATTTTTTTTATTTTATAGCATTTCAATAATTTATTAAACCATATATTAAATTATATCATATGGGTCACAATAAATCTTACATTATCCCACTTGGCTCATATGATATTCCTTTCATGGTTCAATAAAGACTGTAATGTGCACAATAAAATTATGCTATAAAATTTCATAAAATTGGCAATCACATAATAATCACAATTAAGTAAAGAAAACTAACGTGAGTCATAGCGGTTGTATGTCATTAATCGACATAGTCCCTTCTATGCACTACAACTATAGTACTTTACTTAACATGATCCATAAATGAGAAGTACAAAGTAATAGTCCAACCATAATGTCTCTTTAGAAACTATCCCGTTTAACATTCATCTATTTTCCATAATGTATACTAAATAGAAAACAGGAAATGTCGAAACACTTAAATGAGCTCAAAGTGTCAAATACATAAACTTAATACAAATATAATACAAACATTAATGACGTCCAACAATGCCCATCTCTTCAACATGCTCATTAAATGTTTTGGGCGGCAGTCCTTTCGTTAAGGGATCTGCTATCATAAGATTGGTGCTAATGTGCTCAATTGACACTCTTCGTTTCTGAACTTCTTCTTTAACAGACAAGTATTTGATCTCCATATGCTTAGCACCTTTAGAATACTTGTCGTTCTTAGAGAAGAAAACTGCTGCAGAGTTATCACAATAAATTTTCAGCGGCTTGGCAATACTGTCGACAATCACAAGTCCTGAAATAAAGTTCCGTAGCCATAATCCATGAACAGTGGCCTCAAAGCATGTCACAAATTCAGCTTCCATAGTAGATGCAGCAATAATCGATCGCTTCGCACTCTTCCATGAAATTGCCCCTCCAGCCGGAAGAAACAAGTAACCAAATGTTGATTTTCTTGTATCGGCACATCCGGCTAAGTTCGAATCAATATCCAATCACCTCAAGACGATCGGATCTCTTATAAGTGAGCATATGATTCTTTGTTCCTTGCAAGTATCTAAGAACTTTCTTTGCAGCTTTCCAATGATCCATTCCGGGGTTACTTTGATACCGCCCAAACATTCCGACAAAGCAAAAACCGATGTCCGATGCGGTACAAGTCTCGTGCATACATTAAGCTCCCCACAACAGATGCATAAGGAATATTCTTCATTTGTTCTCGTTCCAATTCACTTTTCGGACATTGCATAAGGCTAAATTTATCACCTTTCTGAATTGGAACTATTCCCGCCGAGCATTTACTCATATTAAACCTCTCTAAAATTTTCTCAATATAGGCTTTCTGAAACAATCCTAACAACCCTTGTGATCTGTCACGAAATATTTCTATTCCTATCACATACGTTGCCTCTCCCATATCCTTCATTTCAAAATTCTTAGAGAGAAACTTCTTGGTTTCATATAACAAACCAAGATCATTAGCAGCAAACAAAATATCATCAACATACGAGAACTAGAAAAATAAACTTGCTCCCACTAATCTTCATATATATACACCGATCAACGGTGTTTTCTTTAAAACCAAAAGAAGTTATGGTATCGTTAAACTTAAGATACCATTGTCGGGAAGCTTGTTTAAGTCCATATATTGACTTCTTTAATTTACATACCATGTATTCCTTTCCTTTAACCGAAAAGCCTTCGGGTTGGTCCATATAAACCTCTTCTTCTAAATCCCCATTAAGAAAGGCGGTTTTTACATCCATTTGGTGTAACTCCAAGTCATAATGAGCCACCAAAGCCATAATGATTCTAAGCGAGTCCTTCTTAGAGACTGGTGAAAATGTCTCTTTATAGTCAATGCCTTCCTTTTGTGTAAAACCCTTTGCAACAAGTCTGGCTTTATGTCGTTCAATATTGCCTTTTGAGTCGCGCTTGGTCTTAAAGACCCATTTACACCCGACCTTCTTGCATCCTTTAGGCAATTCGACAAGATCCCAAACTTGATTTTGATACATGGATTTTAACTCTTCTTCCATAGCATTAAACCATTCATTAGAATCTTCACATTCCATGGCTTGGGTAAATGAACTGGATCATTTCCAATTCCTAAGTCAATTTCGACTCTTGTAGATAAACCATATAGTCATCGAAATAGCCGACCTCCTTTCTCTTTGAGATCTTCTTAATGCCATTTCTCGTGACTCAGCTATTGGAGGTTCAATATTGACATCTCCATTATGGGGTGTTTGTTCATTAATTTGTTGTTCTTGATTATTGTTAGATTGCACCATAATATCGGAACAACAATTTTAGAAGCTTTGGGTATAGGAACTTCTACCCTTACTTCTTGAATGCAAGCATCACGCATTCTTTCACTCCCACTGATGTCACCATTCTCAATGAATCTAGCATTTCCAGATTCAATAATTCTTGTACTATGATTAGGACAATAAAATTTATACCCTTTGGATTTCTCTGCATAACCAATGAAATAACCACTGGTCGTTCTTGAATCCAATTTCCTTTCATGTGGATTATAAATTCTTACTTCTGCCTGGACAACCCCAAACATGCAGGTGTCGTAAGCTAGGTTTCCTACCCGTCCAAAGTTCAAAGGGAGTCTTTGGAACTGCCTTACTAGGAACCCTATTTAATAAATACATAGAAGTCTTTAAAGCATACATCCACAAAGACAAGGGTAGGGATGAGTGACTCATCATACTCCTAACCATTTCCATTAAAGTACGATTACGCCTTTTCGCTACACCATTTTGTTGTGGTGTACCCGGCATTGTATATTGAGCACAAATGCCATGTCTTTCAAGGAATTTAGCAAATGGACCTGGACATTGTCCCGATTCATCATACTTTCCATAATATTCACCACCTCTATCCGACCTTACTATTTTCACATTTTTATCTAATTGCCTCTCAACCTCTTTAATATACACTTCAAGTGCATTCACTGATTGAGACTTCTCATGCAAAAGATAAATATAACCATAACGTGAAAAATCATCAATAAAAGTGATGAAATAGCTTTCCTTACCAAAAGATGGAACATCAAAAGGACCACATATGTCAGTATGTATAATTTCAAGGAGCTCCGTGCTTCTTGTGGCACCTTTCTTAGTGTGTTTTGTTTGTTTACCTTTAATACAATCAATACACACTCCAAGGTCAGTAAAATCCAAATTTGGAAGAATTCCATTCTTCACTAATCTTTGCATTCTTTCCTTGGATATATGACCCAAACGTTTATGCCACAAGTAAGCAGAATTTTCATTCACCAAACTTCGTTTAGTGCCAACATTATGATGCAAGGTCATTAATGTCTCAACAAAAGTATTATCAAGTCTAAATTTGTAGAGACCATCACATAAAATTCCAGTTCCAATAAGAGTATCACACTTAAATAAACTGAAAGATTCAGAACCAAACTTACAATAAAATCCCGCCACATCAAGTCTTGGCAAAGAAACTAAATTGCGAGAAAAATTAGGTACATAAAGGGTTCGAAACAAATCCAAATAATGCCCAGTATCTAAGATCAAACGATAAGTGCTAATGCCTTCAAGCGGAGCTTTGTTTCGTTCCCCGTAATCACATAACTTTCATTTGGCTTTGTAGTTTGGATCGTAAGGAATCCCCGCATCGTATTTGACACATGAGTGGTGGCACCAGAATCAATCCACCAAGTATTATGAGGAACTTCAGTAAAGTTTGATTCAAAACATACTAAAGCACAAGGCTTACCTTTCTTTTCGAACCAAGCCTTACATTTCAGACAATCTTTCTTCAAGTGTCCAATTTTGTTACAAAAATGACACTTAATAAGATTGCGTTCCTTCTTGTGGATTTGAGAAGCCTTTGAAGAGTCATTCAGGACGTGTAGTCCTTTCTTCTTGCTCCTTCCACCTTTCCTCTTGAAATTCTTTCGAGCTTCTTGATGACTTGAGAGATGAACAGAATGAGCTTTTTGATTCTTTATCCTTGTTTCCTCTTGAACTAGCATACCGGCCAATTCATTCACATTCCACTTATCCTTTATAGTGTTGTAATTCATTTGAAATGGCCCATATTGCTCATGAGGCAAGGAATTAAGTATAAATTGTACTAAAAAGTACTCATCCACATTCATTCCCAAAGTCCTTAACTTTGCTGCCAAATTTGTCATCTCAAGTATATGCTCATGCATGGTACGCGAACCATCATATTTCATGGTGGTCAGTGTGCTCATCAATGTACCAGCAAGTGACTTATCAGCAGTTTGAGAACGCTCTTCCACATATTTCATAAATTCCTTAGCATTGTCAATCTTGGGAAGAGAAGTCTTTAAGTTGTTTGCAACTGTCATTCGCATGAACATTAAGGTCGCCTGTTCGATCTTTCCCAAGCTTTATGGAAAGACTTTTCCTCATCGCTACTAATATCGGTAATAGCAGCTGGTTTCTTAACTTGAAGAGCTAAATCAAGATCCGGACACCTAAGTGAAACTGGATTTGTTCACTCCAATCAGGAAAATTTATCCCATTAAATAAGGGAACAGACGAAGCATGTGAATGCGGTGAAACAGTAGTATGATACTGCAAATATACAAGAAGTACTCACAAATTAATGCTTTGAGAATATCACATAATCGATTCAATCTAACTATACATGTACATCACAGTTCTCCTTTGGGCGATCCTATGATATACAAATATATATAAAACCATAATGATGCTAATAACTTTTATTTGATAATTGTAAATATAACTTATTAAAATTAATTTGCTATCTTTGGATATACAAACAAATTTAACAAGTCATATTAATTATCAACCATCATGTTCATGAATTATAAGAAAATAATTAACCTTTGGGTTAATCCCTAAGTTCTTCTAATAAATGAACTTCAATATACCCATAACATCAATAAAGATATAAAACATATCAATTTCATACTTATAGCATCAATTAATCATGGGTAATTGAATAAAATAATTTACAATATCAAAATTCAAAAGACTTAAAGGTTTGGCCACTTTGGTGACTAACAAACCATTCATAATATGAATCTTTAATAATTGTAAAATACAAATATTTGCCAAATTGCACACAAGGATAAAATTGTAATTAAAGCATAAGGGCAGAATTGTAAAATCATAATTTCATAAGGGCAGAACCATAAATTTAATATCCAGGGGCAAAATGGTAAATAATCAGCAATTGCAGAATTGTAATTATAAATTAAACAGGGGTAGAACAATAAATAAATTGCGAGAAGGACAAAATGGGAATTTTAAAATTGACATAGGGGCAAAAAGGTAAAAGAGACAGCTTCGGGGTCGGCACGTGCTCCGCACGTGCCTGCGGCTCGGCGGGCGCGTGCCTCACACGCGCGCGCGTCCACGACTGCGCGGGAAACTCCGCGCGCGTGGATCCCACGCGCGCGGCGAGCTCTGCGCGCGTGAGGGCGCGTGGATCCCACGCGCGCGGTGGGCTCGCGCGCGTGAGAGCGCGTGGCGCGTGGGTTCCACGCGCCGCAACCGCGCGCGCGTAGAGCCCACGCGCCTTCTTCCTCGCGCACCGACGCGATTTTTCGCCGGTTTTCACCGTTTCCAGCCGCGATTTCTCCACCGTTTCGTCTCCGGCAGCCATCCTGCATACAGTAAAAAATTATGGTTTTTGAAGAACATGCAACCACGACCACATGGATCCAAGTTTCGGAGAAAATGACGAAGAATTAACCCCAAATCAAGCAAAAATTCCTCGAACACAAAAACCCTAACCACCGCGACTTCCTCCGCCCGATTCAACTCCGGCGAACACCGATATGCCGGAAAAACTCATGCCCAAGTGTTCCTCATGGCAGGGGGCGACCGTATGGGTCCAAAATCAGCCGGTGGGTCGCCGGATTTTGCCCGAAATCAACAAATTTCTTACTCGCCCTTAATAGTCCGAATTCCTTCATTTTAGTCTTTTTTTTTTTTTTTTTTTTAAGCAAAACGCCCCATTTGGGGGTTTTCTACGACACGGCAGAACCTCGTTTCTCACATTTTTCCAATAAAAGTACAAACCCTCTTTCTCAACTTTATCCAATAAAAGTACAAACAGGATCGTCAACGAAGCATCATGCATAAAACACAATAGATTTACAAACGGAAAGTCATTAGATCATAAACCAAGGCTCTGATACCAACTGTTAGCAAATTCTTTAATCCTTCAATGCGGAAAATCATAATAAATTCAAGATCTTTGATCTTCATGACTTTCACAAACATATATAAAAATAATATACATTTGTCCATAGTGTTGCCGTTGAATACGATCCAATTAAAGAAATCCAATTTCTCTCCCTTAACCCTCTTTTCCTTTATTGTATTTCTTTGATGGAGAAAAGAAAAACATTCATAAAGGGTGGAGAGAGGATCGGACTCTATTTATATGTTTAATGAATAGGTGCCTTCCATCAAAGTACCTCTTCACTTAATTAGAGTCGTAACTTCTCGTAGCCAATAGTTGTTTAATAAATTATTTTTTTTATTTTATAGTATTTCAATAATTTATTAAACCATATATTAAATTATATCATATGGGTCACAATAAATCTTACATCTTAGGCTTCTTCAGGCCTCTCAGACTTCCCTATAATCTTTCATCTTAAGAACAAAAAGGAGGGGCAAAATGTAACTCCAACCTTTGCACTATAATGCTCTATTAAAAACTTGGAACGTGAAATACAGAGTTCACGAGATACCAGAAATGGGACCAAAGGACAGAACAAAATACCCTTCCTTGCTTCTGTGAATTTCATTCATTCTACTCCATTCCATGTAAAACATAAAGCATCTTCCCGCTAGATAAGAGTTTGCATTTAAACCGGCAAGTAGTCAAAAAGGATTTGTGATCCAATGTGAAAAGGACACAATCCTCGAAAATTTGAATTTTTAATCACGCAAGTTTCAGAGAAAGAGGAAACTTCTAGGGATGACATTCCCATCCATAACCTTGAACAATTATTTTTTCACATATAGTTCTGATAATGAATTTATCACTAAGTTTTTGTCATTTGGCAGATGGAATATATGTTCTAATTATTCGTTTCATACTGCATCAAATAAACACGGGTTTTCTATTTATCAATTCATAACTAGTGGTTAAATATAATTGGTGAATAACGTTGAGTGCAATGTTATTGGTGTTGGTAATATTAGAATTAAAAAATTTAAGATATTCACATGCCGTGCAAATGCCAATTTCAGGTAGTAAAGACACTTAGGAGTTTGGCTGAATTTCATGAGGCGTGCAAGATTAGTCTAGATAATTAAATTAGGCTCAGATCACCCTTGCTTAAGTCAATCCAATTATAATGCAGTTTATGTGGGCGGATGGTGCTTCTAATATGCAAATGCAAATTAATAATATTTCTGTTAGAGGTTAGTATCGATCCGTAATTTTTTAATGCAACGAATGACTTAATGAGTTGTTAAGATTTAGATGACAATAATAAATTGGTAAAACGATCAAACATGTGTGAACTGATAATAACATGTGCATGTCTATGTTGTTTTGGAAAGCTTTACGGCACCTGAAATATGTCTATTTCTTATATCTTTATCACCAATACGATCTGAATAATAATATAATTCAATAAAATCAAAGATGCAAATGAGGGGAGGTTTTTCCAAGGGAGAATAGATGGAATGCAGAGTATGATGTTTGAAAAACTTCAACAAATCGTTGCCAAGATAGATTAATTAATGTGAACATAGGGCGGACAGTACGCCATCACTTTGTTGTCATGGTCCCAATTTAAAATTAAACAAGTCCAAATTAATTGAATACTTACATCTAAAATTTCCCAAATTAGTTTTCTATTTATATCAATAATATAATTGACAATTCGAAGTTAACGTTTGCCTGCTAAAAATGACATACGCGGGCACATTCAAGTTAACTAAAGAAAGTCAAATCAATTGCATCTGAGATCGCCACGTGATATTTCACCAGATACCTCCCAATATAGACCTGCCATATTTGTCATTTTAACTGAGGGAACTGGTCATGACCGATGTGTTTGATGTGGCGCCAAAAAATGACCAAGTCTTCAAGCGTAAACGAAGCTCGGTTTAGTCCACAAAAGCCACAACTAACGAAATCTGTGATGAGCTAGATGCAAAGTGATTATTTTAATGATGGATCCAACAATGTCAGACATGATTCGTCAGGGCATATCGACGGAGCTGTGTAGGAGAAAGCCGTCGAATAGTGGACCGAGGGACTTCGAAAGTAGGCAGTGATGCTGCGCAGAGAATAACCGTCGAGTAGTGGGCATGTCTGAGCGTTGATCAACCGTCAAGTTACTGACATCTGTTGACATAATTTGTTGTCATAAAAATAAAAGAAAAGTTGATTTTTGGTTAGGGTTAATACCCTGAAAAACCCCAAATTGGTATACTTATGACAAATTTACCCCAAACTATTTTTTTGACCATGAAAAACCCTAAACTGGTATACCCGTGAGAAATTTACCCCGATCGACCATAAAAAACCCTAAATTAATACATTTATGACAAATTTACCCTAAACTAATTTATTCGACCGCAAAAAAACCCCAAACTAATAAATTTGTGACAAATATACTCTTCGCTAAATTGGATTAATACCACAAAAAAATCATAAAAATTGTAAACTCTAACAAACGGATTGTAAAATCCCAAATTGATATACTAGTCAATTGTCACGTGTCATTTAACTTAATAATTTGATAATAAAATTTAACGAAAACTAACATAGGGTAAATTTGTCACAAGTGTACAAGTTTGGAGTAAATTTGTCGAAGGTATACCAGTTTGGAGTTTTTGGTGGTCAAATAAATAGTTTTGGGTAAATTTGTCACAAATGTACCAGTTTGGGTTTTTTAGGGTATTAACCCTTTTGGTTAAGAGAATATGTCTCGTGGTTAAAAGAAGATTTAACTATAAGTTGTAACAAAAGAGGTAACTCTTGGTTATAAAAGGAGGTAAGGCAAAGTTTTAAATTTTGAATTTTTTAGAAAATTAGGCCTTCTTTTTATTGCGTGATCCAAATTTATTTAGAAAAAAGTAACAAATCTTGGATTTGATGAACGTTACTAATTCATCAAATTATGTGTACTTACATGGAATTATGCAGCAGAGCATTTATATGCTGCCTTTTCTGTCAATGTTTCTCTATTTAATGCCAGCTTCTGTTTGAAATGGCAAATCGCAATTCTCTCCTAACTCTCCTTCTCCAATACATTGTCCATCTTGATCTCGAGTGAATTTTAGAAGCCATGACAGGGTTGGTCTTGCCATTTCCTGGTGCTCATGTGGTGGTGTTCCCTCACATGGCTCAAGGACATGCACTCCCTTTACTAGACATATGCAAGGCCCTCGCAAGTCTCGGTGTCAAAGTCACCATCATCGCCACCCCAAAGAATGCCCCAGTCATTCTATCAAAGGTTTTGAACTACTCTGAAATCTCCTTGCGCACCATTCAGTTTCCTAGAGTCCCAGAGCTTCCCGAAGGATGCGAGAACACTGCCGATCTTCCTTCCATGGCTCTATTGGTGCCTTTCTTGAAAGCCACCGAGTCCATGAGACCCGCCTTTGAATGTGTTCTCAGGGAGATGTCGGAAGCCAGGTCTCGCCCGCTCTGCGTAATTTCTGATTTCTTCCTAGGATGGACGCTCGATGTGTGTCGGTCTTTCGGAATTCCTAGGATTGTCTTCCATGGGATGGGTGTTTTGTCTATGGTCATCATGAAAGGTGTCAATGAGAATGTCCCGTCCATCTTGGCAGTGCCTGATTCCGTTCCTATCGAATTGCCCAAGTTGAGTATTCCTTTCACAATTAATAAGTGCGACATCACCATCTTAGAGAGCTGCAAAGACCCAAATGACCCTTTCTTGCCTATACTAGCGGCAATTGGAGAGGCGGATAAGAACAGTGAGGGGGTTATCGTCAACAGCTTCGAAGAGCTTGAAGGTGATTATATTGCTGCCCTGGAAAGATTTTACTGCCGGGGGGCAAGAGCTTGGTGCATTGGGCCGGCTTTGCTCTACGACCAGAATCAAGTAGAGAGGCCTGTGGGATCTAAAGAGGCAGACCCATCTCAGTCCTACATCAAGTGGTTGGACGAGCGTGTTGGAAGCGGCGGAGTGATATATGTATCATTCGGAACTCAAGCACACTTGAGTGACATGCAGATGGACAATATAGCTCAGGGACTGCAGATGGCAGGGCATCCGTTCATATGGGCAGTGAAATCGGCAACGTGGGTGTCATCGGAAAATGGATGGGAGGATCGATTGAAAGGGAGGGGCTTGATCTTGCATAACTGGGTGGACCAGCGGCGCATCTTGTCACACCCGGCAGTAGGAGGGTTCTTAAGTCATTGCGGTTGGAACTCCGCGTTGGAAAGCTTGTCCATGGGGGTGCCAATACTGGCGTGGCCGATGGGTGCTGAGCAGCCATTTAATGCTAAGCTTGTGGTGACGGGGCTCAAGGCCGGGGTGATGGTGAGAGAAAGTGGTGTCTTAGGGACAATTGCTAGTGAGGTGATAAGGGATGGAGTTAAGGAGTTGATGGGAGGGGAGAGAGGAAGGCAGGCTAGGGACAGGGCAAGACAGATTGGTAGATTGGCAAGGCAAGCTGTGGAGAAGAAGGGTGGATCATCCTACAAGAATTTGGGAGGCTTGATTAAATTCCTGGAAGAAAGAGTAAAAGAGAGAGCTTAGCTAGATAGGTTCTTTCTTTTTATTTGTTTCCAGACATACTTGAAGGCGGTACCTATGTAGAAAAAAAAATGTAATGAAGCCCCATCGTGTCTTATTTCTCATTCATGTGTGAATAGTTTGGGCAAAGTAAATCTTGCCACCCCTATGTAGACCTAAAAGCATAACTTACATGTTTCCTCAAATTCATGCTAATTCATGACCCTTGAAACACTAGAATAGTACACACTAATAGATCTCGCCATCGCCATCATCATTATAGTCATCCAAGTCTCGAGGCATAAGGCGCTTTCGTCCCAGCATCTTTTCGGCGAGGGCAAAAGTGTGATCATCATCATGATGTATCCTAGCAGCACATTCAGGGGTGGAGTAATTAGCTGCACGGTGAGGGTGCAGTTAAAGATCACACTCCTTACAGTAGTTGCAGAAACCGCATACTACCAAGTGGCCGGGTCGGCAGAGTTTGTGTTGATTTCTGAGGACGAGTGGCCGACGTGGGTGATGAGGGTTCGGGAGTTCTCGGGGCAAATTAAGATCTATAACTGGTGTTGGAAAGGAGAATAAGCGGAGGCGGCTCAAGTTTGTGCCGCAAAGCCAAGACGAAGGATGGAATAAGCAGAATGCTTGCTGATTTGGCACCGAGCCTTAATTTTTTCCCACCAACTGCGAAGCACTAATTTTTCCCTCAAACCATCGAGCCGAGCCCAAATTTTTCTTTGAGCCCATTGAGTGAATCCATGAGAGAGTGAGCGAGAGTGAGAGAAAAAGCCGTGAGCGAGTAATAGAGCAGACAAGCTCTAGCACTGCTGCACGGTCTGCAGGGATCTTACGAGACTCAAGGGATTGGGATCGATGGCTTCACGGACGAGATTCAAGCTGCTTCTCCTCTGCACGCAGAAGTCCTAACACTGCTGCACGGTCTGCACTTCCTGAAATAGAGAACAAAAGTCACGTGGGAGAAGTACAGATGAGGGGAAGAAAACTAGAAGTGCAGAGCGACAATCTAACTTCGGTGGAGGCTATGTTGGGCTGGACTGAAGCCCCATGGGCTGTGAGCAATTTATTAGACAAAAGCAAAGGGATCTTAAAACGGTTAGCCTTCGTGAAGTTATCTTATTATCCAAGAGAAGCCAATCAGGCCGCTGACTAGGTAGCAAAAGCTCTTCGCCTCAAAACTCTTTTCTCAAATTGGGTGTCCGCACCACCCCACCCTTTTGAAGTATTCTACATTCCAAATCCAATCTATCGTCTACTTGTATTTCTCGCTTTATAAATGAATGAACGAACTATTTCAAACCCAAAAACAAAAAAAAAGTGAGTAATAGAGCATGAAACAACTAATGAGAGAGACCATTACCAAAAAAAAAAAAAAAACAACTAATGAGAGAGATTTCCGATCAACAAGTTGGGAGATTTGTCTATTTAAGAGAAATTTTCGAGTAAAAAGTCATTTAGGTATGGAATGGCCAGCCCATCGTCCATGTTGGACTCGCTTTTCTAATAAGAAACCCATTTTTAAATTTTATTAAAAATGGCACATAGGAATTTTTGTTGGAATTTAATGTCAGATGTACTAAGTGATTGTTTTTTATCCAATTTGATATTTAAGTGATAGATTTTTGTATTAAAATGAATACCGCATGAGAGTTACAACACTTCTAGTCTTTTCCCCTTAAGTTCGGGTTTGAGAAAAGAGACGAAGTATTTCTTTTAGAGACTAACTGTGCAGATCTCATACGAACTTTTGAGAGCACGGATCAAATTCAATGGGAGATGTGCTCACTTATCAGAGAATGCTATGATTTGATTACCCATGTCTCCAATATTTAGATGAGCGTGTGTTTCAGAGAGGCCAACAAAGTTGCTGATTCGATAGCTATGACTCAAAAGGAAAATTTGTCTCCCACGAAATTGGCTCTCTAGCCCACCAGAAGCTTTATGGGTGCTGCACTGTTCTGTAATGAAGCTTCTTCAATGGGCTCTTTTGGTTTTGCTTAGCATTCGAATAAAGTTTTATTCCGACCAGAAGAAACAAACAGATGTGAATATCAATCATTAAACATGGGATGGAACTCCATTTCTGACGGATTTCATGTGGCCAGAGAGGGTTAGGCCAATTTGAAACGGATTGACGTATTCCAGACCCTTCACCTGCCTCGGACATCATCAGTATTAACTGATATGATCAGTGGGTCACATTTCCTGGCTCGGCTCCTGTGCAGAACATCCCCGGTTCGGCCCAAGACCGAGGACTCGCTGCAACAGTAAATCGGACTCAATCGATCCCCCACCACGACAGAGTTGGCTTGAAAAAGAAGCGACCAGAGCTAGGCCCAGAAAAGAGGGAGAGAGGACCAACTCGGAGCTGCAAAATCCACAGATGCGCCCCTCAAATCGTGCCAGCCTCTTCCAATTTTCCTCTCGCCAAAAAATAAATGGGAAATTGAGAAACTCTACTTTATGGGGGCATCGTCAGATCTTTCTCATGAGCGCATGTGATTGTTCATCCGAGTCCACTTATTATGAATTCTGTCTCTGTCCCCGTTTCTCTTGTCTCCACCTGCCCCAATATCTAAATAAACAAGAGAGCACATGTGTCGAAATCATAGAAAATTTGAGAAACCCTCTCGTCTGCCACAATAATAACGGGGCCTCAAAAATATAAAAAAAGTATAAAAAGAAGGATCGAAAACAGGAGATCACGTGATGGACCCGGAATTCATATTACCATCTGGTCCACGCATTTGATGGATGTATTGATTGATTAGTAATCTCTGCTGAGGTCCTCTTGATCCATCGTGGGTTTCCTTCTTCCCCCCTTCATCAATTAAATTGACGAAGAAGGTTGAGCAGTCTCGGTCCTCTAACTCCCACTGACAGATAAGCAGCAATGATGAAGCCGCTTGCTTTGCACAAAATTGAGAGGCTTTTTCTCAGTCGGTCTTGACACTCCATGGAAACTGCCAGATATCGAAAGTACATCTAGATTCGAGCGTGCATTGAAAACCATTGCTTATTCTATTCTACCGTCATTTAAGTTCGGGCGTTTCAATCACTCATTATTTTTATTATTATTATCATCATGGTTTCGTTTGGTTTTTATTAGTCTGATGGGCCTGACAAACATGAAATTAATTAGTACAAGTTTGCACATACTTTACCGTGCCGGACGTACAGTGTGCTAATTGGTCAGATCTAGCCGCCGGAAAATTAAATTATTGACTAATATATCGTGTGGTCCTCCCAAATTGATAAAGTTTTAATGTATCTTGACTTGGGATCCATTGTCTGAGGCGGATTGGCAGGTGAGCTTCGCCCGCTGATTTTTGACGGTTTCGACATTTATTTCTTCGCTTTCCTTGATTTACGCTCCCTTCCTTTGGTATTTTCTTCCTGATTAGAGGAGGTTGGTTTTTCCTTCTTTTGGATGTTTTCTTGTTTACTCCGTGGGAGACGCTCCTTTTGCTCAATATGCAGAAATTTGAATTTCCAAATTATGTTTTTCGCTGAGTTGATACTAGTCGAAAGATAAGCAACAATTTCACAAAATTCATTTGCTTATAACGTCGTCCAATTAAAATGATCGGAAATACTAGTTCTTTGGACTTTAATACAAATGAGATAAACATGACCATTAGACAAAACGGTAGATATAAATTCTAGAAAAGTATGAACTATATAGATTCAAACTTAGTTAAATAGGAAAGGCGGTTTGAGATTTTACATAGTACATAATTATATATCTAAGCAGTGTCTATGATTTTATGTATAAATTATATATATACATATATATGTGTGTATTGGTGGGGACATTATTGTCACGGGATATTCCCTGGTATATAAGCGTTGCTCCCATCCCCCCATCGTTTGGACTTGCATCGACCTGTAAGGATCTTGGATTGACGTGGCTTACCAATGCAATTAGTAGGTAATGTCTTTGTGGTCAAATGGAATCAATCTCTAACAGACACAACCCCTTTTTGTTTCTCGGGGGAGGACCCTCTTTCCCAAGGCCAATGAAGACGGAAATTCACCATCTGGCTCTCTTGTCCAACATCGATTACGCCCCCTTGACACGACAAGTATCACATGACGATCATTACCTTTTACACGGTTGCTCCTCACTCGTGATGGAGTAATTATCACCCAACTGTCTGCAACACTCAAAACTTCTTTTTCCTTGTAACTTACCAGATTGTGCTGCTAATCCTTATTCTGTCTCTAGCTCCTAGGACTAATGGATACGTTTGATTCAGCATTTCCAAAGGGCTTTCAGCCTTGAAAGCCCTTTGGGGAAATGCTAGACCGTTTGATTCAATTTTTTTACTAATTTTCCAACTTTCAACTTGCTTTCAAAATGCTGAAAATCCAAAACTAGTAAAAACTAGTATTGGGCTTTTAGCATTCGGCAGAATGCTGAAATTATATTTTCTCTTCCAAAACTATCCTCATTGATTTTTCATACTACCAGATTTGCCCCTGTTTATTTTTTTTTTTTGTTAAATTGAAAAAAGAGGCAACCCTTTGCCGAACTGACGAAGGGCTACGGCCGCCGACGAGCCAGATCTGGCACCGTTAGCTGAGGTCGCTCGAGGTCGAGCGACCTCAGCCAACGGCGCCGCATTTGGCTCACTGGCGGCCATAGCCATAGCCCTTGCCGGCCTGGCAAAGGGTTTAGTTCATTTTTTTTTTTAAATAATGTATATATATATATATATATTATACCCATCAAAGTCTATTGCGAAAGTTTTTTTTATCAAATGCATATTCAACTCAAAGTCCATTTGCAAAAAAAATTTACCAAACATAATTATATTTTCCCAGATAGCTTTGAGCTTTCAACATTTGTGCCTGTTTAGTAGGTTAGGGGCTAAAAAGGGGAGATGGTTTTTTGACTGTTTTGGAAATGACCTCAATTTTGGAAATTACCTAATCACCATCTCTCCCCAGTAGGAGCAAGTACACCATACAATTAAATATGTTTATCCATCTTCCAATCTATATCCTTGTCTTTTTGGCAAGGAATTTACCCAGTTTCTTACAAGGAAAGAAGAGAGGAGATATTACCTTGATATTGCATTGAATTATCATGTTTTGTAGGTGTCCCCACACGAAATCCAACTTTAGAAAAAGAGGAAAGAGAGTAATTTGGTGGGGTTTTTTTTTCCCTTTTTTGGGGAAAATGAGGATTACTTTTTTTTTTATCAAGAGATTAGCAAGAAAAAAAAATTGGAGCAGGAAATGTAGGCAGTCCATCATTTTCCGGGAAAGTGTCGGTGGTGTTATAAGCTCCTAAGCAAGAAATAAAGAAAAGGGAGGGGGGAGAGAGAGAGAGAGAGAGAGAGAGACAGAGCAGACTCTGGTTCCTCTTCCACTGTCGTTAGACTTTGCAGTCAGAGCCTCTCAATTCTTTCTCAAGCTGAAGCTCTCACCACGTTCGCCTCTCCCTTCATCTCCCTAGACTGAGAGAGCCCCGAGAGAAGTGGAGTGAGACAGGATCTAGAGAGAGAGAGAGAGAGAGAGAGAGCGCAATGGGTGTGGATTTGAGGCAAGTGGTGGCTGGAATTCTGACGATAACCATGTTCGTAATGCTGGGTCAGATGATCAAAAGAGACCATTTTGATTCAGTCGAAGTAAGTACGAATTCTACATTTGATTCTCTGGCTTTCGCTTCTGTATCTGTTCCAATTATCCTCGAATGGCTCCTTTTTGCGCTAGATATGCACGGGCGTGTTGTCCCGAGATTTACATTTTTTCTCTCTTTAGGCTCTCTCTTCTCGGTTACCCACCAAGTAATTATCAGTACTACGCCCATATATCACTTCTTTTTCTTTTCAATTGGCATTGCTCTGGTGATCAGCTTATGGGCGAATTAGTTGGTAAAAGTTCAGTCTTTGAGCTACGTTGCACGCATCGTACTGTTTACATCTGGGTACTGGAGAGATGGTGAGGATTGCCGAAGAGATTTCGAAAGTTGTCTCTTTTTTTTCCCGAGAATGATTGGGTCGATGCACCAAAGGAAGACAAACGATACATCTTGAACTGTGGGTTCCTAGCCGTAACACGAGATGTGCATATACCTCTATGCAAACTCTGGATCTTGGTTGCAAACATGGACATATTGGCTGCTTCTGTGTTTGCAGATGAATTGATGTTGTTTGTTATGTTCTGTCGAAGGAAAAACTTCCGGGAGTGTCGGATGATGCCCGTTTTGACGATAGCAAGTTGGAAGGGAAGTCGCTGGTTTCGCTGTCTAAAAGGAATAAGGGTCCTTGGAAAGAAGAAAGCCAAGAGCTGAAACAATGCTGGAGCAGACCCACTTCAGGTACTTTCAATTGCATCTGGTCCTAGTGATTCACTGTATTCCTGCCATTGCGTGGATGCTGACTGAAAGTGCTTGTGTCTCTGCCTGTTTTTGCCTCAATTTTGGTTTACAGACTTAGTAGAGGACTCAAAGGGCTTTGTCACTTTCTCATTGACCAATGGTCCCGAATACCATGTTTCCCAGGTAACTCATGCATCTAGTGGATTTAATTATCATACCGGTTCACTTTTCCATAAATATTAGTTTCTCAGTCAACTGTATTCTTCATGATGTGGAACTATCTTCTCATGCAGTGCTTCCTTTGCTGGACATCATTTCACCACCCAAATAATTTCAGCTAGATATTTCTCAAAACATTTTCAATGATGCCTCTTCTTACATTTTCATCTCTTAGTGGATGTTCAATCTTTGTGGTCTTTAGCTCAACTCATACATATAAACTGTCCATGTGCTGATGCACTCCAATGTTTACTGGAAAGGACCTTTTTAGCATAACTTTTTGCCAGTTCTTAAAAGTTAAACATTGTTTTTGCATTTTCAAAGTATCCGCATCTTGTGTCCATTGCTTTAGCAGAGTTTCTGCTGCATTTTCAAACTGAAGTTCATGCAATGTTAGCAACAAAGATAGTATGTAGCTGTTTTGATATTGAAGAAGCATTTTCCAAGATTAATGAGATAAATGAGATTGAGGCCATTCCTCTTAGACGATGCTGATTTTGGACTACATAGAATAATGTACTGGTTAATAGGAAATAACACCATGCTCTCTTTCTCTCTCTCTCTCTCTCTCTCTCTCTCTCTCTCTCTCTCTCTCTCTCTCTCTCTCTCTCAAAAGGCCTTATTTTGTATAAATTCTTCAGATTGCAGCTGCAGTCGTAGTAGCAAAATATTTAGGAGCAACTCTTGTACTCCCTGACATCAGAGGAAGCCAACCAGGGGATCGGAGGTTTGTAGCATTGTGCATTTGTGTTCTCTGATTTTTACATGGATACCCAATTTCCAAAAATTATTGTTGAGGAAAGTAGCAGTCCCTAGAAAAGCAAACTCCTCTGACTAAAATAAAGTTAATCATTCTATAGCACACTTATCACATCTCATAGATATGTCCCAACAAAACTAAGGTCTCAATTGGATTCTAGGATCCATGGCAAGGCTTATCTTAAGTGTCATAAATAAAACTAGAACGTATGAGCTTGCCAGATAATAGTAGAGAGCCTGTTCTCTGTGTTTATGCCTGACATGCACCCATTCTTCAGGAGCTTTGGAGAGATATATGATGTTGATAAGTTTGTAAGAAGCCTGGATGGAATCGTCAGAGTAGCAAAAGAAACACCTTCTGGTATATCAGCACGGAATCTTGCGGTTGTCAAGGTCCCAAATACAGTGACAGAAGAGTATATTGTTGATCATGTTGAACCTAAATTTAAGTCCAAGGGTAACATTAGACTGGCAACTTACTTCTCCTCAGTAAACATGAAAAAGCCGAGTCAAAAGAGTGAACTTGATTCTACATCATGTTTGGCTATGTTTGGAACTCTGGAGTTGCAGCCAGAGGTAAATGAAGTCGTTGACTCCATGGTTGAGCGTCTGAGAACATTGAGTCGGAAATCTGATGGTCAGTTCTTAGCGGTGGACATAAGGGTAGACATGTTGGAAAACAAGAATTGCCAAGGGACAAAAAGTTGTTTTGGCGCGCAAGAGGTTTCAGAGTTTCTGCAGAAGATTGGTATTGACAAGGATACCACAATCTATTTAACTCAATCAAGGTGGGATAGCAGCCTTAATGCTCTGAAGAAGATTTTTCCCAAAACTTACACCAAGGTGAGATACTTCTTTGTTGTTTTCCTTTCAGTGAGCGTTCAAATCTGTTCACTATGGCAGCATTCTACAAACTACTGGTCTACGAATTTTATGCGACCTGCTTTCTTGAAAGAGTTTTATCTTGGTCAATGAAAAATTACCTTAATCTTTTGGTTGACGCTCAATTTACTAATGATGTTTTTTTAGGCATCCTTCTCAGCTAATATATCTTAGGTTCTGGAAAGACTAACATTATTCTGATGGATCCTTTTTGGCCTGTAAAATCTTCGAGCAGGAAGGTATAATGCCAGTGGACAAAAAGTCAAAGTTCCTTGATTCAGAAGGTTCAGAATATGAGAAAGTCATCGACTACTACATATGTTCTCAAAGTGACATTTTTGTACCAGCGATCTCAGGCTTGTTTTATGCCAATGTAGCCGGTAACAGGATTGCATCTGGAAAGACTCAAATACTTGTTCCAGCCAACATTGAGGGTTCGTCTGCATCAGCTGCCAATTATATCTCCACCTACATTTCGAAGAAGAACCATTTGGCTTATTCATGTTTTTGCTAGGTCTCTGTAAAAAAAGAAGCCACAAGACAGAAGGAAGCCCTTCAGACATGGTCTTTTTGTGCGTGTGCCTCATCATTTTTTCTATAAGCAGACAGAATGATTGGTTATACTGTATGGTCCCCTGCAATTGTACCAAGAAACCCTTCTGAAGTCTTTGTTAAGGTGATTTTATCAATATGATCTTCAAATATTTAGTGATACCCAATGACAGTGTGCTCCAACTCTATACGATGTACCAGAGCCTCTTCCGTGGTTATCTCTGGCACCAACCATTATGTAATTTGAAATAGAAAGGGGACTTACAAGATGCCATTTCTTTGATTACTTGGGAGTTGAGACATTACCAAGGATTGTGCCATTTCAGAAGAAATAGCTGGAGTGTAGGGCCTTGCAATCTGACCAGATTAAACCATCCTTGAGCATTTTGAATACTTCATCTCTTCAAAGTTGAGCTTAGCCCTACTCTTACTACAAATCTTCTTTCCTTAAGATTGTCAGGTCATCTTTGCTCATCCGGAAAGGCCGGTGATATTTTGATTCCCCCATGCAGCGATATGTACGTTGTCGCTTATGTTCATCCGTTGGTTTGAGTCACGTACATGCTTTACTTTTCGAAGCAATTCGAGGTTCGTATAGCTGTAATGAAATAACTATTTCACGTGACTAGCAAGTAGCGACTCAAAGTAGCTTTTATTTTGTACATGTTAGCGAAGAAATAGCACTGCCGGTGTAGTAGGTTAAGGCAATCTCTTGATTCAACCTTTTTTCTGGCCATGGCTAAAAACTCACGTCATGAACTGACATGTGCCCAGGTCAATGTCCTTTTCTTGCTCGAGGGAATGCACTCGTCTTGGTTTTACCGTTATATCTCTCTAAATATACAAGGCACCTGCCTTGGTATGATTGGCTTATCAACTTTCATCATTTGGAGGAATTTGTGTCAAATTGCTTCCATTTCCTCACCACTTTCCATACATCTACAGAGGATCTTTCGAAAAAGTAGCCGTTTTCACCTTCCATGTTTGCATCAGAATTCTAAATTAACCAAATCATGAGATGGATCCTACAATGTTCAGTCTTAGCATTATATACAGTAGAAGATCTACATGGTCCCATCAGAATCAGAATTCGGGTGTGATTTTCTGGAGACTTTTGGTGTGCAAAATCTTTTGAGAATCTCAAATGTCGAGCTTTAGTAGATGTGCCGCGTGCAAATATCTGAGAAGAAAATGTCCTCAAGATTGCATATTGGCTCCTTATTTCCCTTCCTCGAATCCACAAAGATTTGCTTGTGTCCACAAGATATTTGGTGCCGGCAATGTCACTAAAATGCTTCAGGTCAGTTCATATGCTTTGAGTATTAATCCCCAAAAAGCAAAATGTTCGAATCTCTCTTTCACACAAGGCAATGTCTCAATGGTTTGTTGACAACTTCTTCAATACAGCTTTTCCATATTATGTTTCACTTGTGCATATATTTCATAGATAGATTAGAAACGTCGGCATCCATATCTCTAGTGATAATTATGCCGTGCAACCAAGTTTTCTGGCTAAAGAAAAATGAAACCAAGTCGCACGTATTGAACATGCAAAAGAGGGGTAGTATATTTGCTGCTTTTAGTATACTAAATGAATATGGTACTTAAACAGAAGCTCACGGAAGTTAATGATTCTCCATTGTTTCTTCAATGATATCGTTCATGCTCGAAATTCCGGTCATGTACTTCAAATTAACTAGTCCTGTTTGCCGTGGGAGAGGATAAAGGAATCTATAATAGCACGAAGGTGGGGGATCCTTTCTGCATCTCTTTGAATAACAATTTGTCCATTGGTTTCACGATTTATGGTGAAGCAACAGCCAGGGTTCAAGACCTTGTCTACGGATGCGTTGGAATCATCACTCAACTGCAACAACAAATCACGCAGATTCACAGTGAGATAATGAAGATTAAGGGTGAAATGGTTGCCCATCGATCTGCACACCCGCAACACCACCCATCACCACAGCCACAAGGTGAACCTTCCTGGTTCAGTTCCATTCATCAGCAGGAGCAGGACAACTTTCAATCGGACAAGCATCTATCGGGAAACTTCTAAGCTCGTCAAATTGATGCATTCTGTAGTTTCTCTCTATGCATCTTCAAACCGTAATCAATTTTGCATATCTGGTAGCGGAGACCCGGTTTCCTAACTGCATCATCGTATGGAAGAATAATTCCTGCATTTGTCAACTTCATCGTGAAATACCATCTACCCTCGGATGCTGAGAGCACAGATCCCCCAACTTTCGCTGTCTACAATACATCGTCAGCTTGCACACAAGCATTCGGATATCATCTCATACAAATTTGACTAGAAATTGTACAGAGAACCCTCAGCACAGACTAAACATGCATCTCGCTCCCACTTGTTAAGATGCCAACGCACATCTTTTTCAGTTTGTATCTGTATAGCTTCATAAAAGATACTCCATTAAAGAAACATTCCGCAGTCACGGAGCACCTCTATCCCTTACAACTGAACGTGCAGGTGTTGCAAAAAAATCAAGTCGGGTAAGCAATGTGATAGATTCAGCTAGGCAAGCTCCACACTTTGTACTTATAAGCTTCTTATTTACATATAGTAGGTAGTACTACTGTGATACCCTAGATTTTCTGACCCGATAATTATAAATGGACTGGTATGGGCTTAGAATGTTGAAAAGTGGGCCAAATGACAAGCTCGGTAGGCCATAAGGAAGACATGAACTTAAAAATTTAATGGTCCATCCGAAGACAACAAGCATGGGCTTGATGGGCCAAATGATGCGCTATAAGTTGGGCCTGATGGGGGAATGGCTGAGATTTGAACTCGGTAGAGCCATGGTTTAGGGCTGGTGGACCGTGAAATGAGCCCGGTGAAATCAATAGTGCGTATTTGAGGCTCGAATCAAGCGGAAATGACCCTACTTTTATGACTAAGATTTTAAATTAATCATGTACGAATTTGACTTAGGATCCTATTAAAAATTTATGAGTGACTATAATCCTTTGAACACTAATCTCAGTATTTTCTTGTGATTCTTTATTTGTTTTTTATCATAGGTTAATGTTGAGATATTAATGTGTTAATTAGGCTCATATGAGCTAATAGACCCTCGTAATTTTGAGGGAACCGAAATTTGTGGGGTTCGGAACAAATCAAGTGAAAAATATTAGAAATAAATGATTTGATCATGACAAAGATTAGTACTTAACCCCAATCCTTTCCATGAAAGAGAAGTGTAGTGCATAAAGGAAATATCATGCAAGAAGTAGTCTACCCCATATTCTCAATGTCTCTTTAGTACTGAAAATCTTCACGGGAATCACCACACCATCATTACCTTCTATCATCATTGTTCTTCATCAGGATTCATAACTAAATCTACAAACATTCTTATAATAATTTCCCCTCTGCCCACACACCCCCTCCGACCCACATTCTCTCTCTCTCTCTCTCTCTCTCTCTCTCTCTCTCTCTCTCCATTCTGCTTCTTCTTCCCGTTCTCTCCCTCGGCTCAAGCAGAACAGCCGCCCGTCGTCCCCAACGTCTCCCTCCTCGGTTTTGAGTTGTGGGGGCTGTGCCTTGGAGAGCGAACAGTGAGCAAGCAAACCGAACCACCAGATAAGGAAACGGTGGGGTGCCAAGCTCGAGTTACCGGTCGGTTGTTGAGAGAGGTGCGGATCGAGCAGGTCAAGAGCGATTCTTGTTCTGATGATTTTGTTTTTGGCTCGTTTGGGCTGGTCGCGGGGTTGAATGGGTACTCAGTGGCTTGCATGTGAGGCTCATGGATGGTTTGGTGTAGGTCAGGGCCAGAGGGAAGCTGCGGTTCGTCGTTGCTGGGTAGGACAGTCAGATGAGTTGCGAAATAGTTTGCATGTTGGCTTGGGGAGGCCGCGGGTTCAGTTGTGACTTTGGATGAGATTTTCGAGTTGTTCATGAGGAATAACTAGTGGTCAAGGCCCATTTTGGTGTTGTGCATGTGTGGTCAAGGCTCAAAATGTGGTTTGTAAGAGAGCTAAATAAGTAGGAGTGGCCAAATGTAGACTTTGGAGTCCACGGGTGGTTTATTCGGGAAGGAAAGCTTATAGACGTTGCTGGTCTGTGGATTTTCTGTCATCAAATGTGCTAGTATTTGGACGAACTTGTCTCCTTAAAGTTGTTCTAAGAATCCTAAGCTACAACATGCCATTTTCGTGGAATTTTCTTGTAAGAGTTGGCTAGTGTAGGAGCGAAAACTGGTAGAACGAGTTTGCTGTCATAGGTTTCGCGTCCAAGGCTTAGTGTGCTCTGTGATCTATTTAGAAATTTCTGGACACTTTAGGTCTTACTCATTTCATGAAAGTCGTAAGGCACGTTCTTGGGGATAACATATTCTGACCTAGTCCGAATTATTGTATATTATTATAGTCCTCTTGTTTAAACTTTTGGTGACCCTTTGGAAGTCTTGGAATCTCTCATACATTGCTAGTTGGTGTGTGTGTACATGTCTCTCTCTCCTCCTTGCTTGAAATGAGATGACCATGAATTGTTGTTAGTCGAATCTCGTGTGTGTGGCAACTGAATTATACTATGAGATTGCATGTACAAGTATTGAGTTTTGGTTTAGAGTGGTTTTGTGCATTGAGTAGATAAGCACATGCTATGATGCTATAATTTTAATGTGTAATGCATGAAATGTGTGGAATAAACCAAAGGTAAGATATTTCCATCAATTTTGTGATAACAGTGATGGCTCAAGGAGTGGAATGCCCATGCCGTGTGATCTTGAATGCCTCGGTTGAGTGAGAAACCGGGATGTCTCGAAGTGAGGTGCCGCTACTTTGTGATCATGGAATGCCTCAATTGTGTGATACTAAGATGTCTAAGGGTAAGATGCCCACGGTGTCCATGGAAGTCCAGATAAGGGATTCCGAAAGTGACTCGATCAGATTGACTTGTGATCCCGTGGGAAACCGATTAGAGGGTGGATATTGAAATACATGATGAATTAATTTCACTTGGCGTGTGCGTTTATGTGTGGCTTGCATCATATCCTAGTTTTCATTAGTTGCATGAAACTTGTGTTATGTGCTCTGTATGTGGTCAATAGGAATATGAATCAAGGTGACAATGAAGTGGTCTATGTGATAATTTTGCTCTAGTCTATGTATAATGTTATGTGTCACATCTTGCATTTCCTTAGCGACTAATGGATTATTTACTTTAGGACCTATTGTTTTGTTTTCTTAGGGGGCGTTACTCATTCCTTTATCTTTTTCAGATTGTTAGAATAGATGTTTCTCCAGTGGCACGGTACAGGGTCATGGCTTACATAGACATATTTTTCCATGACGTGTATGACCCTAACATCAAGATGACCAACACCTAATACGAAGCCACACTTTGGGTGGATGATGAATGTGTCGATTGGATATCGATAGGTCTGAAGCCCGGTTCATAAACCACAAAAGGGGGAGTTGTTCGGTCCCCTTTGGGTTGGCAATGGCAGACCTAGAGTAGGGACGATGGTGCTCGAAGCACCGAGTTCGTGTGGCAGCTGAAGACTTTTTTTTTTTTTTTAAGACGTGGATTAGTATAAGGAATAGCGAAACTAGGCTCCCTTTTGACCTCCTTTCCCAGGCTAGATGCATACACCTTTGGGCGATGTCATGTAAATATTTCTTACGTATGCGCTGTACATATAAGCTTCCAGGTCGATGTAAGTAAGAAGCCCGTGATGATTCTCACAGGAAATGAAATGATTCACTTTCATGACCTTTCCTATATGTTATAGTCAAATTGTTGATAAGGTAAAGACAGAATAGGACAATCATGCCTTAGAAGAGCTCAGGACCAAGTAATATTCATGTTATACATGCCAACCAATTAGGTCGGAATACCTTAAATATTGTTTAAAACGGCTCCTATTGGGGTATTAATAAATAAGCGGAAGCTTCCGCTTGCATTTAGTATGTGACATTGTCCCATTACAGGAACGTTACAACTACTGTACATTAAAACTCACTTGACAATCCGCACAAAGGCTAAACATATGCCAAAGATAGGAAGTAACAAACATAATGCCGGATAAAGATGAAAAGGGACATGTATCACATCTGCTGTCTAGAAGAGTAAGCGTCTTCAATCAGAAGCCTTCACGCCATGCACACAAACCAACAAGCATGAATTTCACCGTTTCAAGCACATCTTCATCGGCGGAATGGCCTAACAAAGTACTTCGCTAGAGGAGTCTCGGGAACCGGAATGAGTTTCCCGACTATAGCAAGTGGCCAGCTGTTCGTTGTCAATAAGAGATTCAGTGAAATGAACAGATATATAGTTAATTTTACTGAGAAAGGAAAGATGTTGAACTGGAATTCAATTATCTAGCACGAGAAGGACAAGTGAAATTTCCTAGGTCCCTAATGTTCAAACTCAGGACAAAAAATTTAAGTTACTCAAAATTGGCCTGTCTCAGATATTTATTAACTTCTCTGAAGCATGTCTGAAATAGTGAGAAGAATGTTCAATCTCCATCTTAATGGTATACAATCACCGAGCTTTTGGTAAAGCCTATGAAGAGAATAACATCCCAAGCTAATCCGTGCAAGATTTTGACAAATAACGCATTTAAGATTTCGACACCTATACTTCGAATACCTTCCACTCTCTGAACTTTTTTGGTCACACACATACACGAACACTTATCAACAGATTAAGGAATGCAACTTACCTGACAAAGCCGATCCCTACACACACCAGCCACTGCTTCCAATCCAATTTCACTGTTTTAGTGAATTTACCAAGGAACTCGATAATGATTATCTAGAAAACAATCAAAACCGCACTATCAGTTCACAGTATTATCTGTATAAAAATAGTGAAAAAAATGACACAAAAATGCCACCCACTTGAAGTATTAAGGTAATTCCTACAATTCCCATGAACAGGTGGTTTTTAGTTACTCCACTGAACACATTGATTTCATCAGGCTTCCGAGCATTAAACTCATTAAAGATCTGCAATCAATAACAACCCACCAATTTGAGCTTTATGGCTAGAAATATAACATATAACAGAAAATCAAGATAGCAAATGCCATCCTAATTATTTTCCCGAGTTAAATCGTAAGTATAAACCAAAGGAGTTAAGAGCATGGAAGTATCAAACTGTCGGCATACTTACTTGACAAAGGACAAATGCATTAAATATCACAGAATTCTTCACCATAGTAGCGCGTTGCGTACTTTCATCATTCAACTTAAGTATACTTTTCCCCGAGAAATTCAGCACGAGAAGTACGCAAACTTGATAAAATGCCTGCCAAAATAAAAGTTAACTTCAATGTAGAAAATCAATATTATCAAAAGACAAGTGGAGAGAAAATATACCTGTATGATTAAATTTCTCCACATAATGTTGGTTATGAGGGGTTCCCTGAAAGAAAGAAAGAAAAAAAAAAAAAGTGGACATCAATGAATAATCTGTCAAAGTAAAAGTCAACCCAAAAAATATATCCCTAAGTTTTTCCTGCTAAGCATGCTGTTCTCCCTTTTTGTGCACCCATTTGCACATTTGACACCCCCAAGCATATCTGCGTGTAGAACATATCTTGCAAAACCAAAATGACATGAATTTCCTTTTTCTTAATAATCCAAAGACACAAGTGTAATGGCCCCGGTTACCTAGAGACTCATGAAACGTCTTGCAAGTCCCAAGAAACAGTTACGTCCAGGCCTTTAGCATGGTGAATCACCTCATTGCCAAATGTGTGTACGCTTATAGAAATGACTAATAGGCTATGAAACACTAACACTCTCCAAGTGCCTTCATGTCGTGTCGAAGTGTCCAACACTCGGTCAACATATGTCAGAAAATTCAACACCTGGTCAACTTTCCCCACACTCCTCGACACTCAAGTCAGAATTGTGACATATTCTAATATCGAAGTCAATTATGAGAGGTCAAAAATATATATATATATATATATATATGTGTGTGTGTGTGTGTGTGTGTGTGTGTGTGTGTGTATGTGTGTGTGTGTGTGTGAAAAAATAAAAATCATAATAAAAATAATAAATTGAGAAAGAAAAAAAACTTAGTCTTCTCTTCTCTTCGACTCCCACTTCCCGTGATACACAATTCACCCCTTAAATTTCTTTTCTCCTCCTCCAACATATCTAATATGTGAGTCCGAATATCAATTGCTTGTTTTTCTCCAAATTATATGAATTATTGAAATAGAGTTGAATTTGTCAAATTGAAATAATAAATGATATTAATAAATAACGGATTAATGTTTTTAGTGTATATTAATTCTAGGCTTTTTTTTTTTCTATTTTTTTTTCTTTTCTTTACCAAAAAAGAATTCTAGGCTTTTTTAATTATTTATTTATTTATGAATTTGATTCAAATTAATTTGATTGAAATAATTATAAAAGTGATACTTTATTATGTATATATAAAAATATATATTTAATATACAACGCGTTCCAAAATGTCGGAATTCTCTATTTTTTGAGAAACGACGTGTCGGCGTGTTGTGTCGTGTCATTCGCGTGTTAGTGTCAGTGCTACTTAGCTAACAGGTACCATGGCAAACATAAAGCACTCAGCACAAAAATTCAGTATCCCAGGATAATAAGAATGATAATTTAAAATCAGCAAGAATAAAAGGTTCAACCATAGCAAAGTCCAAAAGCGCTGACTAGTGCTTTGCATATTGCCGCTAGGACAAAGAAAAAGGTATGTCACAACAAATTGGCAAGAGCAATTGTCTTATCAAAATTCTCAAAGGACCTCTTTTTTACCCAAGTATGGCACAGCATTGACCGGTAAAATAATATTTTTCAACAGTTTATATGCAGTTCAGACTAAGCAAGAGTACCAGAAGGCATATTACACGAAACACAGAAACTGCCAGATTTTGCATTTCCCTGTTTATTCATATGTAAACAGCATATTGGAATTGGCCAGAGAGAAAACCTTCGACCAACTGGAGTTCTATGCATAAGATGATCTGTTGGAGGTTCTGTAGCCAAGGCAAGTGCTCCAAGAGTATCCATTATCAGGTTAACCCACAGAAGCTGCATTAAGAAGAAAGGCATAAGCACCATAGGTCAATAAACTGCGTTTCCAGTCAAAGGAATTAGTCAATGGCCATAAAATAGAAGTTATAGGAAATAGTGACACCTTGTCAAGTTGCCCCTTATAGTTGTTCAACAAATTCCATATTTATTTGCAATAATAGAATCAAATACCCAAAAGACAAGGTCTCCTGGTATGCAGAAGAAACAACGTCGATTTTCACTAATCCTACAGTTCTAAAAAGAGAATAAGCATTCTTTTCCTTCTGTCCATTCTACACACAAAAATTTCAAGGCACAAGGGAATTGTTCATCTCATACATGTGAGAAGGAAAATGAAAAGGAGTGCTTTTCACTTTATAATGTAGGTTTAGGAATACCAAGGAAGTAATGTTTCTTTCCCTATAGCTAGAACGCGAGACGCTAGCTATGTCAGTCAAAGAAAAATAGCAAAAACCTCAACTCATCCCTGTGATTCTGCTTTAAGGCTCAAAGTGGTATGTCGACTAAATCAAAAGGGTTTGAGATGGATGAGTAGGCATAATGCTGAGGGCCTTGACTGCCTGTCAACCTCAAATCTGACAGCTTCTTTCTTATCTATCCTTCCCCTATTTCATACCCCAACTCTAACATCCAAAATTTCCGGAAGAAGCAACTTTAAGGGCTAAAAAATTATGCAGTTTTGACAAATGTTACTAGTATGGACATAGTTCATGGTAAATAAACAGCAGAGCTACAGACCTGCACTGCATTTAAAGGAACATCACCAGACGATATCGATGCCACAACATTGATAACCAGTGCTGCAACATTGACTGTCAGTTGAAACTGGATAAATTTCTGAATATTTGCATATACAGAACGGCCCCATCGCACAACCTGCCCAGAAAAAATGGACGTGCCATTATAAATTTGGTGTCCGCCTAGGTTGAAAAGACTTGAAATTAACTCAACCATAAAAGTCAATCTAGGGCCAAGAACAACTATAGAAGTTAATCTTTTAAAATTCTAGACAATGCCCTCCTCCATCATATTCCTCAGCCTATTACACAAAAGATGTCAAAATTACAATATTAAAAAGTTATCTGTTGATGTAATAATTAAATCAGCCAAAGTACAAAAATCCAAATAAGCATTACTAGATGTAAATATACAATGATCAGCACTCACTCATATATAGTTGAAAGTACAGGTGCTGAAAACCAATAAGTATAGCAGTCAAAAGAAACCAGTAGTACAGGGACCCTATTTCTGTAGCTGAAGATTGTCTCAAAAGCACATGTAGAGGAAGGTGCTCTTACCTTGCCATTTCAGATCTATGATGACTCAAAGGCCACATTTAGAGATGAGAATACTGTAATATTTACTGCGGATAACCTATACTAGTATCCTCAGGCCAAGAGTGAACATTTTGCTAACCTTAACGACAGAAGCGAAATCATCATCCAAAATTATGATGTCTGCACTCTCTTTCGCAACTTCTGTCCCTTGAATGCCCATGGCAAGACCAATATCTGCCTAAACAACAATATAGTAAAAATGCAATCACTAAGATAATAAATTACTGAATGAAACAGAACATTTCAAACTCAATAAGAAAGTCCCACACAACAATGCACTGAGATAGCAAGAGAGGCAAGATTAGGATTAGATCAGATGACCATATTCATCTGTATAAATTCTTCCACAGAGAAAAAAGACCATTTCACACCAATCAGTTGTCCATTTATCCTAATTACTGATATGGAACATACTTTTGTTTTATAGAACAGGTATTCACCCACGTGGCTTAAAATTTAACATGTTTTAGACCTCATCCAACTGTTATCATCTCCCAAACTAAGAGCTAATAAGAAGCAACACACTGGCCCATAAATGACATGTTTTATCTGAATATTAGTACATGATTATGTATGCAAGCATGCACGCAGGCTTTTTACATCAAGTTGCCTAGTGTCAGACCTCACGAAGAGCAGGAGCATCATTGGTTCCATCTCCTGTTACAGCAACAACTTCACCTCCTTTGCGTAATGCTTGCACGAGTAACAGCTTGTCACTAGGAGAAGACCGCCCCATCACCTAAACACGAATATGGAGTTAAAATGCCCTTACAACCTTACTAGAGAATCTATGAAGTTATCCATACCGTTATTTCTTTCGCACATTGTTCTTGGTCCTTCTCAGACAATGCACGAAATACACATCCTTCAATAACATTAGGTTCAGAGACAGCATCGCTAGGACCAAGTATTCCACACTCCAAAGCTATCGCTTTTGCTGTTTGGATATTGTCTCCCGTGACCATGCGCACCTATTAAACCACATGCATATGGTTACATTAGGTCTCACCACAATTAGGTAGCTGGCACTTATCTTCATTAATTAAGGATCTCATTCTTCATGTATACAGAGTATAGATATCCTATGCCATGATATATCACTAGCCTTGTGGATCAGGAAGGTGGACCACCGCTAGGCCAAATCTTGTTTCTTGAGTGATTAGTGACAGAAATACTCAGGGTTAAAGAGTTCTCTTCTGATCAATTAGATAAGGGATTCCCAAGAATCCAGATAATATATGACACTCCTAATTTTAATAAAGCGGCCATATATATAAGACTTGCCTTGACTCCAGCTTCTTCGCAAACTTTCAGAGCATCTTTGACCCCTAGACGACAAGGATCCTGCAAGTGACATCATAGTCAAAAAAAGGCATTGAAATTAGGGGTGAGCGGTTCCGGGTTCCACATAGGTTCCACCTAAAACCTAAAACCTACCCATTGAAATAGATTCCTCATTTTTTAAACTTGAAATCTACCCTACATACACTAGAACTTGTGAACCTACCCTATCATAGGTTTCAGGGTCAATTCTAAGGTCTATCTGGATCTACCTATATTATTAATCGAACGATACAGTGATTTACCACATTAATAACTATCACTTACCGCTACAATTCACTTATGAATCATTATCAAAGTAAAAGCCTCAATCATAAAATGAAAGCTCGAACTAGTGGTTCCAAATTATGCACTCATCATCGGACATCACAAAATACAACAGGATCATGTGAAGATATAGACCAAGAAAAACATAAAAACTTGTTCCAAGTTCTAAGTTTTAGGTTTTACTAATTTAGAACCTGGAATCTACCTGTCGAAACAAGTTCTCCAATTTTTGGAACATAGAACCTACCCTACATACCTTCAAACCTAGCCTACAGATTATGTACTCATCGTCGGACATCACAGAATATCATAGGATCGTGTGAAAATATAAATCAAGAAAAACAAAAAAAACTTGTTCTAGGTTCTAAGTTCTAGGTTCCAAATTCCACCAATTTAAAACCTAGAATCTACACGTCAAAATAGGTTCTCCAATTTTTGGAACCTGAAACCCACCCAACATACCTTTGAACTTGGAACCGGACAGGTTTCCACAAGTCCGGTTCTCAGGTTCCTAGTTCTATCTTGGAACCATGCTCACCCTAATTGTATCAAAGTTGAAAGCAATGGAAAAGTTAAATCTGTTAAATGGCATGTAGATGTGCATAAATATACAACTACCTAATCAACAAAGGGTGGAAAATCTAGAATGGAAAAGGCCAAGTGATAAGGTAATGATATGATTGTATATGCAATGATATGCCTGCTTGGTCTAGTTCCCACCAAACAAAAAAATGATGTAACAATACATGAACAAAGCAATGGATCGCCAAAAGCTAAGCACGTATTATTGGAACTTTCTCTGTGTCAGATTAAGAGGTCGGGATACCTATAGGGCCAAAGATGAACACTTAAGTGCCAAAATCGAGTAAAATGAATCACTTTAAGTGCCACTCCGGTCAAAATCCGACCAAATTGCGACGTGACAATTTTCCGGCGAGTTGAGTGCAAAACGGTGTCGTTTTGCACGCCGACGTGACGACAAATTGTAAAAACGACGTCATTTTGTGTCTAATGTGTAAATAATTAATATAAAAATTAATTAAATTTATTTTAAACTTAATTTTAAAAAAAAAAAAAAAAAAGTGGGGGGGGAGCCGAAGGGGCGGCGAGGATTGAGCCTTTGCCGCCGCCGCGGGAAGGGCCGGCGACGGAGGGGGAGAGTGGGCCGAGGTCGCCGGCCCCCGACTAACCGGCGGCGAGGGCCGCGAGCCCTCGCCGGATCGCGGTGAGGGCCGCAACCCTCGCCTAAGATCTAGACGAGGGTTCGCAGGCCCTCGTCGCCTCCCCACCATCGTCGGGAAGGGCTGACGACGGTGGGGGAGCATCGGCCAAGGTTGCCAGGCCCTGGCCAGGGGCCGACAACACCGGCGGCGGGCCCGCGAGCTCGATTCCTCTTCGAACCCGAGCGAGGACCGCGACCTTCGCCCCAGATTTGGGCGAGGGCTCGTAAACCCTCGCCGCCTCCCCGCCGTCGCTAAGAAGGGCTGGCGATGGTGGGGGGAGCATCGGCTAGGGGACGGCAACGCCGGCCAACCGGCGACGAGGGCTTACGAGCCCTCACCTAGATCTGGGGCAAGGGTCGCGGCCCTCACCACGATCCGACGAGGACTCGCTACTGGTCAGCCGAGGGCCAGCAACCCTAGCCGACCCTTCCCCCTCCATCGTCGGCCCTTCCTGGTGACAGCAGGGAGGTGGCGACAGCAAGGGCTCAGCCCTCAACTGCCTCTTCGGCTCCCCCCCTTTTTCTTTTAATTTTTATTTTTTTAAATTTTAGAATATTTTAAATAAAATTAAGTTTAAATTTAATTTAATTAATTTTTATATTAATTATTTACACATCGACACAAAACGACATCGTTTTTGCAATTTGTCGCCACATCAGTGTGCAAAACGACGCCGTTTTGTCACACAACTCGCCGGAAAACTGCCACGTTAGCAATTTAGCCGGATTTTGGCCGGAGTGACACTTAAGTAATCTATTTTACTCCGATTTTGACATTTGAGTGTACCGTTTTAAAGTTTTAGCACTTAAGTGTACCGTTTTAAAGTTTTGGCACTTGAACTGTTCTTACCTCGTCGGATTAAGAAGTATGTGGCAGCTTCTTATGTGAGCACCAGAAGTTGGTTCAAATAACTGATTACAATATTTCTACTGTTAGTATGAGGATAAAATAGTCATTAGGAGCTTTAGGGTTTATTTTATTTATATATAAACATTACTAAATGAAAAACGGCACTTTTCTCTCATATGGTATCAGAGCCTAAGGCTTAACCCTAGATGCCGGAACAGTCGCCGTTGCCACCGTCAGCCACTTGTTGAAATAATTGCCGTTGCGGCTGGTCTCCATCGTGTGTCCCTTTTCTCACACGTAACTCTTCCTCACGGGAGTTTTCTCCCTCCTGACCTCATGCGATTCACGCAGCTCGCTCGCCTCGCGCGCGGCTCACCCAGCTCGCAAAGCACCCTTGCGTGGCTCACTCAGCCCCCTGATCGCGTGGCTCCCTGGTTGTGGCTCGTTGTTTACTGATTTTGGTCATTGGCATGCTAGGTCACCTCCAGCGTTGATGTTTAGGTCACTAATTTTCGGTCGTTGAGATGTTGGGTCATCAATTTTTGGGTCGTTGGCAACGAAGCACAGACACGTTGCTCATGCCTACGTGTCGGACACGTCGACATGATCGGACAAGGTCGGACACGCAGTCAACGCGTGTCGGATTTTCCTACACGCAGTCAACTTTTCTCGATGCGCATGTCGATGCATGTCCGGAAGATTGATGGAGGGTGGAGGCGAGGGAGGGCAGGGGAGCAGGGGCCGCAAGCGACGGCGAGAGACGGCTAGAGAAAGAGCCGAACAGAGAGAAAGAATAGAGAGAAAGCAAACTCCCGCCGGCGAGACGAAACCACGAATGGACCACCGTTACGGCTAGAGAAAGAGCCAAACAGAGAGAAAGTAAACTCCCGCCAGCGAGACGAAGCCACGAATGGACCACCGCGATAATGAGAGATGGCCACGAGGACCACCACTGTTGCGATGGATCGGCGACGAGAAGGAAAAAGATCGAGAGGAAGGGCCGAAGGAGTCTTAGGGTTTTTTATAAGAGAATTAAAAAATAATAGAAAAAGGGGGAGATGGTGTTGCTTTTGAGTTTTGGGGGAGCAGAAGTGACCGGCTAATAGCCCGTCCGGTGGGGGAGGGAAAAAGTAAAATAAATTTGGGATGGAGGGAAATAGATGAAAGAAAAAAGGGGTGGATTTTGGGGATTTTTTTCAAGTGAATTGATTAATTAATATTATTAATGTAAATTTATTATAGGTTATTTTTTAATTAATTATTTATTTATGAATTTGAATCAAATTAATCAAAAATAAAAATATTCATTTAATATATAACGTGTCGCAACGTGTCGAAATTCTTTATTTTTTAGAAATGACGTGTCGACCTGTCGTGTCGTGTCACGTGTCCGTGTCGCGTATCAGTGCTTCGTTTGTCGTTGGTTTCGTTGGTTTCTATCTTATTGATTCTTTTTCACTCAGCTCCTTGGCACGATTCTCATGGATGCTGGTCACTAATTTTAGTTATCTCCAGCATTAATTATTAGTATTTGGTTGCTGACTTCTAGGCGGAGGTTTGTTGATTGCTAATTTCTGGGCTGCTGTTTCTTGGTGGTATATTAACAATTTTGTTAAGTTATTAATTTGTTTGGGCTCATTATCCAAAGAAAGCTATTGTGAGAATTTTCTTCTTGTTCTTGGAGAATGGGTGATACTTCGAGGGATAAAAGAGAGAATGATCCTGACAAAAATCATTTTGTGATGACTAAGATTATTTCTTCATCCAATAGAATTATTGATGATAAACTTGAGGGTAATTTCTAACTTCCATCAATGGAAGAAAATTGTGAAGCTTACTTTAACAGGCAACAAAGACACTTAACTGAGTCTAAACCCAAAGATGATGAAACTTGGGACTTTATAGATGCATGTATCATTGGTCAAATATTAAACTCCATGGAAAGTAAGTAGTTGCTTTAGTAACACATATTGACACAGTTAAAGATCCGTGGGAGTATTTGGATGTGCTATATTCTTGTCAAAATATCCTTTTGCAGATTTGAGTTATCGCTCGATCTGAAAGGAAAGGATGCTCTATCACACAATACTTTGCTAATTTTAAGAGAATGTATGAGTTGAATGTTATTCTCCCAATTTCAGCTAATGTTTAGCAAATGCAACTTCAAAGAGAACAATTAGCTATGATAGGATTTTTAGGAGGTCTAGGCCCTAAATATGAAACTATTAGGCCTTAGATTCTTGGAGGAGAGATTGTTGCGTCACTCACTGATACATTTGCACGGGTTCTTCAAGTATCTCATGAGTCTTCTCGGGGTACATCTATGATAGATAGTTCAGCTCGTGTCTCAATCTAAAATTGGCAGTGGTATTAGGAGTGATGGAGGAAGTCATGGAGGATATGGTGGATGTGGTGGTCGAGGGGGAGGCCGAGGCATAGGAATAGGGAGAGGCCAAGGTCAGTAAAATAATAATAGACAATCTTATATGTTTGCCAATACCTCAGGGGCCACACAGACATGTCATTATTGTGGCAAATCTGATCATATTCAAAAATTTTGCTACAAATTGCATGGAAGACCAAGGCAACAACAATAGTTTGCGTATATTGCATCTAGTGCTGATCCTTCTCCACAATCTTCTGAAAGCAAGGTAGTTGTTATGTCTGAGGAGGAATTTGCCCAATATAACCAGTTTTAGATTTCACAACCTGCTTCTTCCACTACTACTTTGGTTTACACAGGTAATGCCACCACATGTCTTTCAACTACTCCTCGTCCATGGGTCATTGTTGATCACATGTTAAGCCTTTCAGGTATATTTTCCTCTCTTACTCCATCTTCATCTATAGTTACCTTAGCCGATGGATCATCTACATATGTTAAGTGGGTTGGCATTGTCCGTCCAACTCCTTCATTGCCATTGTCCTCAATGCTTTATCTTCCACAATTCTCATTTAACCTTATGTTAGTTAGTAAATTAACCAAAAAATTTCAATATTCAGTGACATTCTATCCTGATTCTTGTATTTTTCACAATTTGGCTACGAAGAGGACGATTGGTAGAAGAGGACGATTGGTAGAAGACGTGAGGCAGGGAGGTTGTATGTGCCCTAGTGTTACATCACTACATCAAATTCATTGTCATCTTGGTCATCCTTTTTTACATAGTCTTTAAAAGTTAGATTCTAATTTTTGTTATCTTTCTAGTCTAGAATGTGAGTCATGCCAATTTGGCAAATTACATCGTATTAACTATCCGCCTAGAGTCGTTAAACGAGTAGTGTCTCCTTTTTTGTTGGTTCATTAAGATATTTGGGGTCCTTATCGTGTGGTTTCCAATTTAGATTTCCGATATTTTGTTATTTTTCTTGATGACTACTCAAGATTGCCTTGGTTATAATTAATGAAAAGTTGTTCAAAATTATTTTCTATATTTCATGCATTTATATTTGAAATTCATACTCAATTTGGTATACATGTTAAAGTTTTGCGTTTTGATAATGCTAAGGAGTACTTTTCTGCACCATTCTCTGATTTTATGACTCAGCATGATATGATTCATAAATCTTCTTGTCTCGATACAACTTAACAAAATGGTATTGCTGAAAGAAAGAATTGACATTTGTTGGAAATTATTAAATCCATGTTATTTGAGATGAAAGTCTCTAAAATCTTTTGATCAGATGTTGTTCTAATTGCATGCTATCTTATTAATCACATGCCCTCTTTCTATATTGCAAGGTGGCATCTCATTTTCTACTTTGTTTCCAAATGAGCCATTGTTTGTCGTACCACCTCGAATTTTTTATTGCGTTTGTTCTGTTCATGATCATTGACCTGGAATATCAAAACTTGATCCAAAGGCCATCAAATGTGTTTATGGGTTATTCTCATACTCAAAAAGGATATCGCTGTTATTCTCCATAATTAAGACAATACTTTATAACTAATGATATCTCATTCTTTGAATCCACTCCTTATCATGATGTTCCAATTACTATGTCTGCATTGGATGAAGACTTATATGTGACCACCATTCGATCTACTACTTCAACAGTTTCACCAGTATCTCCACAAGAACCGCCTCCTTACCAAGTTTTGAGTAGCTACTTCTCCCCCCCCTTTCTCCTATCACTACTACGTCATCTTCTACGTATCTAATCTTCTCTTGTATCTAATCTTGATCATCTTATCACTCATCCTAAAGGTACACGTGCCTGTACTCAACATTTTATTGCAAATCTTATCTCTTACTCTTTTGTGTCTCCTTTTCGGTCATTTTTATCTACTATTGAACAATATCTTATCCCTAAGACTGTAGCTAAAGCATTACAAAGTTCTGACTGGAGGACAGCAATGGAAGAAGAATTAAAGACTCTTGAAATAAATCAAACTTGGGATTTTGTACCTCTTCCTTTAGGCAAAACTATTATTGATTGTTGATGGGTGTATGCTGTAAAGGTCAATCCTGATGGTTCTCTTGCTTGTTTAAAAGCAAAACTTGTTGTCAAAGGGTATGCCAAGTATATGGGGTTGATTATTTGGACACTTTTTCTCTTGCTACCAAACTTCTATTCAAATTCTGATCTTTCTTGCTGTCACAAATGAGTGGCCCTTATTTCAACTTGATGTTAAGAATGCTTTCTTGCATAATACTCTTAATGAGGAAGTTTATATGGAGCAACCTCCGCGATTTGTTGCTTAGGGACAGTTTAGGAGACTGGTTTGCAAATTAAGAAAATCTTTATATGGTTTAAAGCAATCTTCACCAGCATGGTTTGGAAAATTTCCTAAGGCCATACTTTCTTTGGAATATCGAGATGTGAAAATGATCACTCTTTCTTTTATAAACATTCAGGGAGAGGCAAACAGTTCTTTGATTGTATATGTTGATATTATCATCACGGGAGATGACTTGGTTGGTATAGCTGAGCTAAAGATCTATCTTCAACACCAGTTTCAGACTAAAGACTTAGGAAAATTGAAGTATTTCCTATGAATTGAAGTTACACGATCAAAGAAAGGTATTGTTTTATCACAACAAAAATGTTTTGGATTTGCTTACTGAGACAGTTATATTGGAATCAAAGTCTCTTTATTCACCTATGGAACAAGGAGCTAAACTGATCGCTAAGGATGGGGAGATTTTTTATAATCTCGAGAGATATAGAAGACTAGTTGATAAGCTAAATTATCTTACAGTTACTCGTCCAAATATGGCTTTTCTAATCAATGTGGTAAGCCAGTTTGTCTTCCTCCCAAGCGTCTCATTGGGACGCAATTATTCGTATATTGCGGTACTTGAAGAAGACTCCAAGGAAAAGGATTATTTATCAAAATCATGGTCATAGCAAAGTTGAAGAATTTTCTGTTACTGACTCTAGTGTCGAGTCAGAATATAGAGTCATGGCACAAGTGACGTGTGAATTATTGTGGATTCAACAATTATAGACTAAATTAAGTTTCAAAGCTTCAACACCTATGACCCTATGGTGTGATAATAAAGTTGCAGTGCATATAGCTTCAAATCCCATGTTTCATGATAGAACAAAACACATTGAGGTTAATTGTCATTTTATTTAAGAGAAGTTAAAAAGTGAATTGATTCTTCCAAGTCATGTTCGAACTAGTGAGCAACTTGCAGATATTTTTACTAAACCTTTGGGTAATGGAAGGATAGATTATATTTGTAATAAACTGGGCATGATTAATACCTATGCTCCAGCTTGAGGGAGCGTTTATAAAGGTAAAATAGTCATTAGGAACTTTAAGGTTTATTTTATATATATATACACACAACATTACTGAATGAAAAACAGCACTTTTCTTTCACATCTACCTCGAGGTACTCATCTGAAACTGCCAATGTCCACTCACATGGTGTACATACTCCAAAACATATATTCAGAAAACAATGCAAAGGGAAGATCCCTGTATATAGAGAGATAACTGTTTGTGCATACCTTTATACCAACAATTGCCAGCAAGACAAGGTCATTTTCAGGGAGCACCCATTTGTCAAGACTCTCCTCATCTGCTGGAACGCTGTCAAGATCATGTTGCCTACAAGCAATGGCAACACAACGCAAGCTTCTTGCCGCCATCTCATCAATAGCTTGCTTGAAGAAATCCTGCAACAATAGGAATTAAAAAGCAAAATTAACCAATGAAACTCCATGCACATTTCATTGCTTTAAACATCAAAGAATAATATATGGATAAAGCATCACTATTAATCCTCCATTCTTAAGCAATAGAATGATGGAATGGCTATTTGTCCATCCAACCTTGTGACATGCCTTCATAGAGCACAAAGGCAAAAGCCTCAACATTGTTACTAAAGCATCACATGAGATATCGAACAAACTACAAGTCTAAAGCTACCCAAATAAATTTTCTCGCCACTCCATGACATGCACAGACAGGCTCAAAAGTAGCTCAATTTATGCTGAAAATTTTGTTACATACACTAATCCACACTAGTCATTTACACAATTAGACAGCATCTACAAAGAAGTGACTTTGTAATTGATGTATGTTGAATTACTTTAATTAAGTTTCCTTTATTATCAGAGTTTTATTTCCTTTTTTACTTACATAAGAGTATTATTGTCATATACAATTTATATTCAATATAAATACAAAGTGGATGTAGGGTTTCGTTACTACAAAAAACTACAGCCTCTCTTTCTTTCTTTTCTCTCTTCCTTCTTTCTCTCTTTCTACTTGCTGCGAGTTCTCGATCAACTTTGTAACATGGTATCGAGCAAATCTAACTACCTCGATTACTTGATCCTATTGCCGGTTTGAGAGTCCCCTACTTCTTATCGATGCGCAGCCACCTAAAGTTGCAATTTTTATCGGTTTTCTCGAGTCTCGATATGTATGAGATCGAAGATATCGATTCATCAGGTTCGATTTCTGAACATGGATTACAACACTTACGATCAGCGGATTCAAGAATCGAGTATTTCATTGATTATGGTTGACTGATTTTGCTGGGTTCCCTTTGATTAACTGATGGAGCCAATTACTTATGATTATACATTAGTGTTACCGTTTTGTTTCTTGCACTAAAGTTTCAGCCTTCTTGATTAAATGGTAGATATATTTATATTAAGACTATCATCATGAGTGATACTACTACTACTGCTACGGCTGCTACTACTTTGGCTACTACTGCTACTACTACTGTTACGGCTGCTATGACTGCTGCTGCTACTGCTGCAACTACTTCTACTACTGCTGCAACTACTTCTGCTGCTACTGCTGCTACTGCTGCTACTGCTACTGCTGCTGCTCCTCCTAGCAGTACTACTACTGTTGCTGCTACTATTGCTACTACTACTACTACCACTACTACCACTACTGCTGCTACTTCTGCTGCTACTACTGCTACTATTGCTACTGTTACTTCTACTACTGTCGCTACTACTGCTAGTACTACTCCTAGCAGTACTACTACTACTGCTACGACTTCTATGACGACTACTACTACGACTGCTGATATGTTTAACAAAACATTATTTTGTCCTGCTTTTATTGCCGGTTGTTCCAAGCTAGGCATGAGTGACCTATATGCTCTAGCTTGAGGGGGAGTGTTGAGTTACTTTAATATAAATACAGTGGATGTAGGGTTTCTGTTACTACAGAAAACTACAGCCTCTCTTTCTTTCTTTTCTCTCTTCCTTCTTTCTCTCTTTCTACTTGCTGCGAGTTCTCTGATCAACTTTGTGACAATATACAAGAAAATGATGAGGTAGAACAGCAAATATAGGTAGATCACAACCAGAAGATTAACCAAAACTTGTCTTCCCCATACCGTAGTAACTTAATGTATCAACTTGACTAAGGCAAAAGGACACTGTTTCAACCTTTTCTTTATCAATGGGTTGGAATTGACCATTCAAGTCAACATATCTCGTACATGAATCTAAGACCAGTTCTGCTGCTCCCTTCCAATGTATAAAAACTTCAGAATTATTCTGCAAAAAGACAGGGATGATGGAAATAGAATCTCAATAGGTGAGTCACAGAAGTAAAGCCTACACTTCCAGAGATTTCAAAACAGCATCTGGTTTCTAACAGACAACATCTTGAACAACAACTTTCACAAGCAATTTTTTATTAAAAAAAGCAGAACAGACTCATGGTTTCTCTTAATCTCTAGATCTAGATACAATGAGTTCCCAGTTGATGCAATCTCAAACATGCCTAAACTCAAATGCACAAGTCAAAAGCACAAAACAACATAATTTTTTTCTTTTTTTTTTTTTTTTTTTGGTAAGGTAAGAATATATTGACTTTAACCAGAACTATACAAAAAGGACTTCCCAGCACCAAAAACTTACACTCATAAGACAACTAGTCCAAACAAGTGGAAGGGTGCTGAGAAAGAAAAGAAAAGCTGCTAACACAGAAGCAACAAGACAGCCCAAAAGCGGCAAGAACCAACCAAAACAGCAGCAACAAAACAGCAGCAAGAACAAGCCAAAAACAGCAGCAACAACAGAAGGACAGGAAAAGGAAACCAGATAGCAACAAGAGCACCCTCACATAGACGACAGCACCCTCCAAAGACAAATCTGGCCCCATCTTTGCTACACGCACCCAGCTGGAACAGCAGCAAACCGACCAAAGAAAACAACTTAATTTGCACCCCACTAGCTCCAAAAAGCCACTATACCCATTTTGCAGGAAAACAAGTCTCTTTGGTCAAAGAATTGTTGTACCATTTTGGCTCAGGAAAATGTCATGTCTTTTATTTCACAAAGGATCATGTTCATGTTGTTAGATTTATTGATCAAAATGTGACTACATTTTAACAAAACTTGCAAAAAGTTACAGTATCTAATCTCAAATTCACCTGGTTGATTAATCAACATTAGATAATTACTAAATCAAGTGTTTGCACTAACATCAACATCACCAAGGATCATGTTTATGACATATTAATCAAAATGTGACAACATTCTAACAAAACTTGCAAGAAGTTACATTATCTAATCTTGAATTCACCTGGTTGATTAATCAACTTTAGATATTTACTAAATCAAGCGTTTATAGTAACATCAACACAATCCAAAAAAATATAACTTAATTGATGAGTTTCGGTTACATCAAGCGTTAACCGCACAATCAAATGCAATAGACTCGAAATCCTAATTCTCCCAAATTACAGAATATAGCAATTTTATGAATATAAACTCGTGAACTTGAAACAATAATTCTGATTTAGAAGAGTCTAAAAACACCATTGTACACTTCATCAGTAAGTTTTAGAATTGCTAACGACATTAGGATGGAAATAGTAATGTTAGTGTTGGAATAACTAAATATTAAATTACACCCTCATCTAATGGCTTAAGCTTTTAGAACAATCGGCAGTCATCCCAAAAATTTTACATGGTATCATAGCCGGAAGTCCTAAGTTCAAATCTTTCCAAACCCTATTTACCTCCCAAATTAATTATGTCCATGTTTAGTACAGAGCAAAAAGATTAGACTAAGCATGAGAGGGAGTGTTGGAATAATTAAATATTAAACCACGCATTCATCTAACAGTTTAAGCTTTTAAAACAGTTGCAATGGTCCCACAAAATCTCATATAGTTAGCACATGAGCCCAGAATCTAATTCATTCCACCAAAAAGAAAGAGAGAGACCAGATCAAGTGCTCTTTCACAAACGAAGAAGAAACATGGAGAACTCTACTATGCTGGCTAGTATAACTTGTTTCAAAGTTTAGTATTTATAACAAATGTAATCATACAGCAGCTGATGGAAAAAAAAAATTCTAAATTTTCTCATGCATTAGATGAATGAGATAACTACAAAAAGCAAAATCAATTTCTTCTCTCTCTCTCTCTTGCACGCGCACCAATTTTCCCCTCCTCTTTCTTTTTGGCCAAAGATTTATGCTTTCTACTTTTAACAATGAGTATCCAACATTATCTCCGTTCTCACAAAGCATGAAGCTAGAATGAAAAGATCCTACTGGCCGTGTACTATTCAACAACAACAGCCAAAATCTCTACTGTTCAGGAGGATTTGCTTCGTGAATTATTCTTCCCATGCCCGTCAAATACCATGTTATTTGGAAATTACAATCCATGTGTAAACTCTGTCTAACATGAGGTCTAAATTGTGATCATTTCACTGCTTTTCATTTGGCTTGTTGAAAGGCATTTTTGGGAACTAACCATGTCCATTATTCTTAGAGAGATCTACTTATATACAATGGGTTGGGGCTTCAAAGTTGTGCTAATGAGCGCGATAGTTGCAGAAATGCCTCCTCAAATGACAATAACTCCACAACTAAAAGAATTTCTACATAACCCCCCTCTGCTCAATAGTCATATCTGAAAAAGCACCTCATGCCACAAGGCCTGACATAATTCCAAGGAAAGATATTTCAATGCTTTAGCCAGCTAACATTCCTGGATCTATAATATTTGAGAAAAAATAAGGAGCAGGAACCACACACAGATTACCAAGAACAAAGGGTAACATCGATTAAGGAATACCCTTTTGATGGCAACACCTCCGCGTTTTTTGTGTGAGTTGAATGGGACAACATGGAGAACCGTAGACTCTGATCTGCTTACATCAAACTTCATCCCCAACTGCACCATAAATACAGACAACCTCAACAAACTCCCAAGTGAAGCATAGCAGAGACAAAAACTAAAAAGCTAAACATCAGTACCTTAACTGCCCACAAAAGAATGGCTTTTTCTGTGGGTGATCCAGAAATCTCAACATCCTCTCCACCCTACAAGTAATGAGCTTGAATATATCAAGTTTGCTGATGCAAAGTTACACACCGGATGTTATCTCCTCTCTAGACTGTTCCTCTCTCTGGTTTTTTTTTAATTTCAACTCAAAGTAAATTTGGCAAAATGTCCCTCTCAAATACAATACAGCATGAGGAAAGCTTCATTTTCCTAGTACTATAATACTGGCCCTTCTTAAATCAATCTACATACAGACAACACAAAAGCTGTAGCATTTTCAAGAAACCCAGACCCAGAATGAAACATTAATCAGCTGTCGATGCTTCAGTTCAAAAAAAAAAAAAAAGCCGTTAATTTTGGCTAAAGAAAATGGAAGCGGAAGGATGTTGCTGCAAAGTAAAATGGAAAGCCATTGTCTCATAAGCACTTCCAGAAGCAAGCATAAATCTTTTTCCTTCACAAGTAATGAAAATCTTGCTTGTGCTCATATCACAGTTGTAGGACTTTCTTCACTTACATGAACAATATTGCTTCTCCAAGTCTCATGTATAAAAGCAGGTTTTTCATCAGTCATTTCAATTCCAGCTTCTTTAAGATTTAACAAATGTAAGCATGTGTTTGTCTGTCGACTAGGCAACACTTCCTATCATGTCTTTAGAGTAAAACCAGACACGATAAGCTAAAGGAAAGCTCCACAAAAGACATTAATGGAACAAGGAAATGGGACAAATTGAGAGACAATATTGCGAATTTCTCACAATTCCTTCTTAACCAGCAAATATGTTTCTCACAATTCCTTCTTACCAGCAAATATAAGTAACACCAGAAAAACAAGAACAAAGAAGAATAGTCATAAATGATTGGCCCTATTTGAATAAAATTATTAAAGTGAAAATGACAAATAGAACATGTCAAAAAAGTTAAACAGCCTGATAAAATTCACGAGCAATGATTTTGTGGAATTAAACCACCTTCAATTCTCATTGAATATGACAACTGGTTCCAGATAAATAGCCATACCTTTGGTACAAATACATTGCCTTGAGTATTTTGTGCAATACCCTCGTGTAACAGAGATGTGACCACTTCATGCAATTTTGAGGAGTCATTTGGCGGATCCAATTTCTTTCGACCAGCATAAGCTTCAACCACTGTCATCTACAATAACCAAACTGCATATTAATCCTCATACTATACATGATAAGGAAGCCGAAGATTACCCAAAAATGTTCTGATCATCAGAGAACAAAAGTGTGAGATTTTGTGGCGATAACCAAACTGCATATTAATACTCATATTATGCATGATAAGGAAGCTGAAGATTACTCAAAAATGTTCTGATCATCAGAGAATATAAGTGTAAGATTTTGTGGGACCACAATTGACCGTTCTAAAAGCTTAAGTTGTTAGATGAAAGTGTGGTTTAATATTTAATTATTCTAACACTCTCCTCACGCTTGGTCTGGTCTTTTTTGCCTAGTACTAAGCATGAAAATTTTAATTGGAGAGGTGTTGGAATATTTAAATAATAAACCACGCCTTCATCTAACAGCTTAAGCTTTTAGAACAGTTAAGCTTTTAGAACAGTTAGCAGTGGTCCTACAAAATCTCTCATGGTATCAGAGTTAGGAGATCCTGAGTTCGAATCTTCCAGGCCCCTATTTGCCTCCCCAATTGAATTTCCACACTTAGTACTAGGCAAAAGACCAATCTAAGCATGAGGGGGAGTGTTAGAATGTTTAAATAATAAACCACGCCTTCATCTAATAGCTTAAGCTTTTAGAACAGTCGGCAGTGGTCTCACAAAATCTCACACCTTCATCTAAAAGCTTAAGCTTTTAGAACAGTTGGCAGTGGTCCCACAAAATCTCACATGGTATCAGAGCTAGGAGGTCCTGAGTTCGAATTTTCCAGGCCCCTATTTACCTCCCCAATTAAATTTCCACGCTTAGTACTAGGCAAAAAGACCAGACTAAGCGTGAGGGGGAGTGTTGGAATATTTAAATAATAAACCACGCCTTCATCTAACAGCTTAAGCTTTTAGAACAGTTGACAGTGGTCTCACAAAATCTCACAAGAGGCAAATGGGGCTTGGAAAGATTCAAACTCATGACCTCCAACTATAATACCATGCGAAATTTTGTGGAACCACAACCAACCATTTTAGAAGATTAAGCTGTTAGATGAAGGAGTGATTTAATACTTAATTATTCTAACAAAAAGAAAGGAAGAGGAACACAAGCAACCCCTGCCCCCAAAAAAAAATAATGAATAAATAAATAAAGCAAGAAAAAACACACACATACACAAAAAAAAAATGCACCCTAAAGGTAAAGGAGGACAAAATTTTAGGAAATAAGCAGATGGCATCAAAAGAAGGATTCCAAAGCTAACCTGATTTAGGGTCAATGTCCCAGTCTTGTCGCTGCAAATGGTTGTAGCTGATCCCATAGTTTCACAGGCTGAGAGTCTACGAACCTATGGATATAATTCTGTTTATAACCGTACTATTGAAGCAGCACTCCCATCTATGATCATTAAGAAAAGGAAAAATCACAAGTGTCCCAGGGAAATTGGACTTGCCAGGGCCTTGTCAGCCATCATTTTCCGCATCGAATACGCCAATCTGATATACAGAATCAATTGTGCAAAAAACCATAGTGAGAATTTAAAATACTAAAAATAAAAGGGGAAAAACAGGAGTGACAATCCCTTCTTGCTGATAAGTTTCTATATGTCTAATAGCAATTCATACTTACGTCAAGGTTACAGCCAAGGGAAGTCCTTCAGGCACGGCGACCACCACAATAGTGACCTGAATACACTTTGTCAGTGAAGTAACTAGACAGAAGTAATATATGTACATATATAGATGTAGAGACAACTTGTGTATAAATATGAGCGTATTGATGAACAAAAGAAGAACGAGGCATTGTACTTACTGCAATAGTAACAATCTTAATGATGTCATCCACAACATGACTGATGCTGGTGCGTCCCTTAATAAATTGGACATTTCCATTAGCATCTTCTGTATTTCCGGTAAAGTACCTGAAAACTCATATCATATTAAAACCAGAAAGCTTACGAAAACTTGATATTTCCCAACTAAATTAAGAAATTTGACAAACTATAACTGACCTCACCACAAGGATTACAAGCACAGAAAGAGCTACTGCAAGACCAACAATGCCTATAAATGTTGCAACGCCATTCAAGCGCACCTAGTGAAGGACATTTAAAAAACACATTAGGATGGGATACAAGTAAATTAAAATAGAGGGATTGCTAATTTGCTAAATTAGGATAAATGCTAGAAAACCTGTAGTGGGGTCTCTTCACCAGTATCCTCTGAGATACTTGCCATTAACAATCCCCATTCAGTATTGATTCCAACACCAGTTACCTGAAGACAAGTTAAAGGTCAGAAATGAAAAAAGGAAGACCTGAAAGAATATCTAGTGAACTTATCTTAGAAACATGAATGAGATGATAGTGCAAACAGAACCTACAAATACCACATGCCAGTAGCGCAATAGGAAGGCAGGTATATTACCCAATTCTAAGATAAAATAATTGTTATTGCAAGATCAAAATGGTTCAACAACAATAAAAACAGCAAAATTGTTTCTGCCCAAGCTGGCCCACATATTTCGGTTAAATCAGCAAATAGATCTGTTTCAATTCATTATTTTGACTGAAAAACAATCTTCACGGAATCTTGTGCAATAATATGACTCCGTCTATCATTCTATGGCACAGGAAATTGCTCACGCACATAAATCTCACTCGCATGCACACGCGCACTAATGCACAGCGCACATACAGAGTAATGATCAAAGTGACTGCTAATGATGAAAGGGTGAGAAAAAAGGCACTTGGTCTGGCTTATAAACACTACTAGAACCAGTAGATGGAAATGCAAGTAACAATAAGCCACAGCAAACTTGTAGCTATGAGTAGTGGTATGTGCTATTTTGAGCATATTGTTAATAGAGAGGATGACATCTGACCATTAAACAGACTAAAAAGAATTTACAGGGCAAAGGACCCATAGTTAAATCAATAGTCACTTGACAAAGGAGACTGCAATTCACTGCAGACCACCTTGGCTAGCAGAATGAATAAGATTGGCAAAACAAATGGTACTTGCAACAACTTCCCCCAAATGAAATCATTAATAAAAAAAATTGTGAAATATGCCATTAGGTTGAATAGATCTCCAGTTAATTCAATAGCTTGTAACTTTAAAGCCAAGACAACATTGAAAAACAGGCACTCCAACAAACAGCATGACTTGTCAATCCTATTCTTGACAAAAATTTTCAAACTTTTACTTGCAACAGATCAAGGGGAAGCCCGAGAGCTTGGAGCTCCAGAATGCAGTAAAGAAAAATCTGCAAAACTAGTGCAATGCCCAATTCATACTGATAATGTGAGATTCAGAAAAGCTTTACCCACTCTGAAGAAACTCTTGTACAATTTCACCAATGAAGCTAAATGAGAAAGAGCCAGACAAACATAAATTTAATCAGCAATTTCTATGCAGCAACATAATCATTCAATAGAAAATTTTCATTCTCGTAATTGACAAGCTTGTCAACCAGTCCGCTTTGGACTTCCGGATAAATATTTTATTCCCAATACTCCTATCCATCAACCACTTCATGACCACAAAAATCATGGGTCTTGCAAAGAGGAAATTGTTACCAGCATAGTGCCAACACCATCAGCTACTTTGCAACCGGACATCAAGAAAGGTGCTTTCTGATCCTTGTGAACCTGCCAAAACAACACATTTAGAAAAATACACTACAAAAGTTCCTAAGAAAATGCCAAGATATGCATAGCTCACATTTTCGCTTTCCCCAGTCATGCTAGATTCATCAATTGCAAGAGAGTGACCACTGACTAAGATTCCATCAGCGGGAACCTGGAAATCCAGAGACAAATTGAGTAGAAATTAAAGGCTCATAGCTGAAGGATGTCATAGATGCACCTAAGGCGCTCACCTGATCACCTGTGTTCAGAGGGACAATGTCACCAACAACAAGGTCATGTATAGAAACCTTGATCATCCTACCACCTCTCATTATCTGTGAAATTTCAAAGTGTATATCAGCCATCATCGAGAATAGAAAAAAAAAAAAAAAAAAAAAAGCATAAAATGAAAGATGTATGTACCTCTAATTGGATATTTCGTTTCTCCTCATTTAGATTTTGAAACTGTAGAGATTGTCGATAGTCACTGACAGCTGATTTAGAAAACATGGAAATGACCATTAGACTATAAGTGTACTGCTTTAATGGTAAAATATGCTGTGAAAGCCAAAAACACTCATCTTGGGTAATTAACAAACTGCAATACCATAATCAAACATACTGACACCCTAAAACTCTAGTCCAAAGAAGAGTTTCCACACCTGTTACAACAATTACAAGAAAAACGGCAAAGGCAATGCTTCCTCCATCATACCAGCCTTCCTTTATACCCTGTCAAGAGATCATAATGAGGAGCGCATACATGAGCGTAACCGTATGTGCAGGAAAAATGAAAAAGAACACATATTCCATACATATGGGGGCAAAAAAAAAAAAAAAAAAAAAAAAAACCTCTTACTAGGACCCCAATAGATAGGAGCAAAAGAGATCAATTTTTTTAAACGGTTTACACTCACTTAACTTCTGTAGTAGGATAAACTGATAACACCACAAAGTCATAGTGAAACATCTAGCATAAAGCAATACATAAGAACAAAGAGAAATCAAAACTCCCTATGCAGCGTCATTCCATATTAGCAATAGACTGCTTTTTCTTGACATGCATCAATTGTTGCCCCTATATTATGCCACAAGATAGAAAGTTCCCAAAACCAACGCAAAACCTTGAAAGACAGTTCTCTCTGATAAAATATGACAATCCATTTAATGAAAAATAATGAAAGGATCATTATAAGTTCACCTCCCATCCGATACTAGACTACAGACCATATTGATGTAAAATATCTCCAAGAGAAAAATAATTCATCTTTTACAGAGTCCCATTTAGTGTACTCTCATACCAATTACCCAAAGCCATGAGCATTGTCAAGAGTATGTATTGGCATGCGAAAAAAATCAACAAGAACACAAGAAACCAGCAAATAAATAACATGTAGTAGAATATGGTTCATATGGTCACCATAATAAGAAAAAGGTTTATCGTATAAAAATTACCAAGCTCCTAAGAATAGAAAATATTGCCGTAACATCTATTCTAGGAAAAGCAAAAAGACCAAGTTTACCTCAGTCTTTATTCCAAGTGCCAATGATGCTGCAGCCGCTACTATCAGAATGATGAGAGTCAAGTCTTGCCAGGCTTCCCAAAGGAACCTCTAGAGAATAAAACAAATGTTATGACACTCTAAGATGGGAAGTCCACACCTCGTAGAAGTCCTCAGGAAAATGTAAAGGATAAGAACCACAAGCGAAAGTACCAGGAAACTCCGTCCCTTCTTTTGAGGATATGTATTGGAACCAAATGCATTCCTCCGCTTCAATAAATCAGTCTCATCCCCAGAAATTCCTCTCTCTAAATTTGTATTCAACATATGGGATAAACCCTTAACCTGATGAAGTGGCAATTGACACATCAACAAACTGAAAATATTGGCTTCAGAAAGTAAGAATTGTAAAAGATGAACTTGCCCCCCCATATTGCTGCAGAGCTGAAAATTTGTGGTCACGAGTCATGGATGCAAGTTCCTCAAGTCCAATTCCATAATCACCAATTGCAGTAGGAGGTGTCGCATTTGGACCTACCCCTGAATTGCAGTAGATGAATGAGGGGATTTCAGCAATCACAAGGTGTAAGGAAGAAAAGCCATGCATAACTGTTTAGATTTTAGGATCACAAAAGAGAGGGAGCAAGAAATCACAAATGACTATGTCTTTGTTTAATCGACTTAATGCAAGACTAGATAAAAGCTCTTGTTATAGAGCACAGAGGGACACATTTGATACACCAAATCCTAATTACATTAACTAACATTGAGGTACCAACTGATGGCTCACAGAACTAAATAAATTTGCAATAAAGAAAGTTTTCAGTCTTGGTCCTCTGACCACTTTCGGACAGGAAAGGAAGAGAGAAGCAGAAAGCCTTTCAGGGCATACAGCTTGATGCATCTTGTCCTAGAACAGTTGGCCATCCACAGAACAGCTGGCTGTCCACACCATTTACAGTTCTGACACACTGAATAGCTTTTTTATAACTGAAGGAGCTATTTTCTGACTAAAAGATTGTCCTGAGGTAGATGATTGTTGCAAAATGCTAGGTGCCTCATACAACAGCAGTAATATATGGGGAAAGCCCATATTAAAGTCAACACAATACTTCATATAGATAGCATTATCTTTCACTGAGAAGGGCTCAGAAGACATAATTCTTATTTAGAATAAGTCTGACCAGCAACTGCCAAAATGTCACCTTCTCAATTACCAGCAAATTCCAGTTGAACCACATGCAAAGTCAAACTTGTTAACATAAAACCTTCAGAAATAGATGTGGGGATAAGCAAAGAGAGACTTATTTACCAATCTGTCGCTCCCCTGCCAATCTGAAAAGCACAGCTGCCTAATGCAATTTGTAGTGGATGGTTAGAACCAAAATCCATCACACACATCAAAGGAAACGTTTGTACCATATTAATCTTACTCTTATGACTTGTGCATGGGCTCTAATCATACTTCGTCGTTGCTCTTTGTCTTCTTCCTTTCTCAAGTCTAATGTATATCGAAACCGCCGGGAAGCATTCAACACTAGAGCTGCTTGCTGCAAAGTTGAAGGACCTTCAGTTCAAATCCATTTGTCTCAAATCATCTCATGTAACTTGTTTATGTTTGACCAAAAAAAAAAAAAAAAAAAAAAAAAACTTGTTTATGGATTATATAATGACGCATGTAGTCTCCCTTCAGCTAATGGCCTAAGCTTTTTTATTGGATATTCTAACAAAGCCATTAGATGGAGGCATTAAATGCATGTTGTTACTGCTATCAACTACTTTTGGTTTAACCACTCTTAGGAAAGTTGATATTATTCAAAATAGAAGAGCTATTTGAATTGAATAAAAGAACAAACTTTGCTCTCATTTTTTTGAAGATGCCAACACATGCGGCCAGAAGGGTTGGTCATTAGGGGTGTGCAAAATGGACCACCTAGACTAAGAACTGCCCGGACTAGATCGGATCGGCCAGTTTGGTCCAATTGTCGAGAGTGTCTTTCCTGATTCCTAAAAGTGGAATCAATGTCTAGGCAGTCCTGTTCCCAGTTCCAAGGAGAACCGGACCGGACCGACTAAATATACTTTTTTTTATTTTATTATTTCTTCAAAAAAATTAGTAAAATGTGAACTAAACATTATTTCAGTCCGGTTCCAAGTAATAAGTGATTGATTCCACTGGACTAATCCAGTCCCTAGTTCTCGATTCCACCTTGGAACCAGACTCGACCGAATACCAATCACCCCTATGGGTCATGGCCTAAAAGTGAACAAGTGACTTAAGGTCATGCGGTCAAGGTGATGAGGCCATAAAAAGCAAGAGAAATATTTTGACTGATTTTTGAGATTGGAAAATATAACAAACTTTTGCATCAAAGATTCGTCGATTTACCAGTCGATGGCCCCCACCAACACTACCTTGGGTGTGCCTCTGGCGGCCATACTAGGAACTTATAGAAGCAATCATTCAATGTCACTTCGCCTCTTAGATTTTGCAAACAAAAATAATATGTAACTTCAATAAATTATGCAAAAAAAAAAAAAAAAAAAAAATTCTAAATGACTCCACTTATCACTATTTGTATTTTAAGGATTTCAGTTTTTGAAGTTAATACAAGTCAAACTTTAGACGATACAAGAAAAGGAAAAAAAGAAAAGAGCAAGAGATAGAAAGCAAAAGTGTCACCACACACCCTTAATCCCCGACATGAAGCCAACTAAAAAATGCTTCCAGTCTAGCTACTATGGTGTAGTACTATGCATGTTAAAACTACGACCAACTTCTTGCATTCTATTTTCCTTCTCCCCAATGACAAAATCCACTTACACACAATTTGGTCTAACTATCAACTGCGGAGGATGTATGCAAGTTGACAGTAACACCCTTTGATTATGGTTTTAGCTAACCAAGGAAAAAGAACCAACGTGCACTTCAATCCACAGCTATGGCCAAAGAGCTATTTTCTCACTTAGTTAGTTCAAGTACTTGGATCTTATTATGCCATTGCACTTGGTCCTCCATCCAAGTGTTCAACCATCTTTCGTTGGAGTATCCATCGACATATTTTTCAACTTTCCCCAAACATCTCCATCACATCATTCTCCCAGGCCCTCCATTGTTTCACATCTCCCAATCTATCTTACTCGGATGAGTTTTTTATCCTCAATTGAAGCCATGCCAACTTTTCCTTAGATGTAGTCATTCCAAATTGTATGCCTTTTTGGTGTATGCAAATCCAATGGAGCATTTCTATTTCTACTAACCCATTTTGTGCACAAATTGATAATTGACAACTCAAAGCTTCAAACTGTACAGCATTGTCAACCTTATTATTTTGGCATAAGTGCATTGGAAGTCCTAAAATTTGTCATGAAAATACAATTAAATCCTAAAACTTTCAAGAATTACAATTAAATCTTAAAACTTTTCACAAAGTGCAATTAAATTCTTAAACTTTCAAAATATATAATCAAATTCTAAAACTTGTCAAATTGATCAAATATAAGTTCTTCTCTTGATTGCACTTTTTGAAAGTTTTAGAACTTGATTATACTTTCAAGACAAGTTTTAGAACTTGATTGAACTTTTTGAAAGTTTTAGAACTTGATTAAACTTTTGTTATAAATTTTAGAACTTAATTACATTTTTTGAAAATTTTAGAACTTAATTGCATTTTCATGACAAGTTCTAAAAACCTTAATGCACTTATCTCTATTATTATTGACTTGAAAAAAAAATTTTCATGTGTAATTGAATTGATTGAATTCAATTCACTACTTTATGAATCGAATCTCTTGAACAAGCACGTAACGAATTTGTTGGAATAATTAAATATTAAATCACACTTTCATCTAACAGCCTAAACTTTTAAAACAGTTGATTGTAGTCCTACCAAATTCTCACATAGTAACAAAGCTAGAGATTTAGAGTTCAAATTTTTCCAAGCCTCATTTACCTTACCACCCCAATTAAATATGTCCACGCTTAATACTAGATAAAAAGACCAGATTAAACGTGAGGGAGATTGTTGGAATAATTAAATATTAAATCACGTCTTCATCTAATAGCTTAAACTTTTAAAACAATCAACTGTGATCCCATCAAATTCTCACAAGATTGAACATCTTGAGCTGGTGTAAAACCAATATGTTTCATTTAATCACTTTGAAGTTCATGCGTAATCTCTGGTACCTCTAACCAGTCCATTTGGACAATGCCAACTACAACAATGAAATGAATTTGTTCCTAATATTTTTCTATGTTCTTATGCTCCAGAGATCTTGTTTGGAATTTGCATGGATACTTCAAGGATCTCCGTCAGCCCAACTCTTTTTCCACTCGAGTCAATCTCATAACGTTGCAATTTCTTGTTGTGCAACAAAAAATCTGTCATCTTACATGTCCAAACCCCTTAGAAGATGTCCTATATCTTAAACACATAAAGTGACACACCAACTTTCAGATAGAGTCACTAACTGATCAAATCTTGCATATTTCCCAAAACATACTCATTTTGGCTATGAGCATGGTAACATGCATGGGGAAAGAGTAATAAAGGAGGCACAAAGATGGTCCGTACATTAACACAAAATCAACTAAAAGTCTAGTCAACTATGCAACATTGATGGTAAACTCCTTTAGATTAATACCTCACCATTAAGTTTCATAGAGTCTATGAGACTTATAAGTAAGATTCATAGTTCCTAGATTTGGTTTGTGCAATGCTTATGTGCAAATACTTCAGGATTTTCGAGCTAATCCAACTCAGCCCTCATCAGTTCCCTCAGCAACCAAAGTGTCTTCATCTAATTTTTGCCCATGGAAACGTTTGCATTCCTTCTACAAACACAGAGAACTTGAAGCCAAGGAACAAGTTTTATACAGACGCTCTTCAAAATAATCACATGTCAAATTGCGAAATAACCCTATCCAGTCATGTTTTCCTTTTTCTCTACCGAATGGATCAGGTCCCCTGAAATAGGAACTACAGCAATATGTCAATAGGTTCTTCGATACAAAGGCTGATGACCCCACAAGTACCCGAACATTTATCCATTTTACAATCAACTACTTGAACTTAGTTTTTGTTCAATCATGAAATTTGACTCAATATGAGGCCTTTTTTAAAGTAAGCCGTGTCATGTGATTTTGCTGAGGTGGCTCGCTTTATAAAGGTTAAGCCCCACTACTAACATGGCTCGCCTACCAAGTGATATGATTTTATCTACATATACATGTTGGGAGATGAGGAGAGATACAGAGAGATAGTGCTGACTTGGATGATCTTCGCCATCCAATATGTCCCTAATGACATGGCATCATTCCAAGAGACCACGTCAGACATGATACATACAGTCAGTGGCGGCATTCCTTCCTTGGTTCTAATAGTAGTTCCCATATTGATCCACATTTGAAAAGTTGAGGTACTCAATTAAATTAAAGAAAGTTTGGGTTCTTTATTGTAAGATCAGCAAAAGTTCGGGTACTTGCGGTGTCATTAACCCCTTAGCGTTCAAGCAAACAACGACTGCTATGTCATAATTCGCACTTACTACGCTCCCATTGCCTTGTGAGACATTGCAATTGAATGAAGATGGTATTGCATTAGCCTGAAATAGCAGTAACCTACATGCAGTGTACTGAGCATGAGGTACACAAGTAGCAATTCATACAAAATGTAAGCAAATGAATGAGTTTTGACCATTTGCTGAGTCAGGTAGATTGGCTATATAATCATAAGTTTCGCATCGATCAGACTGCAACCATTGGAACGGATTTCTCATGGCACTCTCCAGCACAATAGCAGACAAATTATCATCGGGACAACGGCATACAGGAAAAATACGTACACATCATGTGCATCGACAACCACCACGAATAAAAAGAGGAGCAGCAAAATAAGAAATGAGGGGTTACCCTCCATCTTTTGAGAGTCTCTATGGAGGCATTCTTGGTATGCGTGATGTCGAAAGGACCAGGTGGGGACGAAACTTTATTTTCGTCATCATCTTCCTTGGTGGAGCACCGGCCCGCCTCCACATCATGCTTCAGGCCGGAGGCTGGCAAGCCGGGCAAGGGCCCGTTCGACGACGGGGTACTCATAGTGATAACGAATCCGAAAGCTAAACACTGTCGCAAGGAGAGATGGCACGCCCCAGTGAGAACACTAGGGGCTCATCCAGGGCCACCACCTCGTGAGACGAAAGAAGCACGAATCAGGATCAAACGCAGACAAAAGATAGATAGAGAAAAGAAGAGACTAGTACAAGTACAGACAGCAGGAGCAGAAGCAGCAACGAGGCCCACGTAACGAGCACGGCAAAATGCGCAACGGCGCAGATGTCTGATGATAGCAAACGAAGGTGATAGCGGTGCAATCGGGCCAACATTTGGCGGCAGCGACTTTAGGGTTCGCAGCGAAAATAGGAGCAAACAGACTCTCGAACAAACACACCCACCCACGCACACACAGGAACAGCAGAGAAAAACCGAGCTGAGCTGCCGCAAGGGGGGAGGGGGGGGGACAAAACCACCGCCGACCAGAATAACGGAGGACGAGGAGGTGGAGATTACCGTCAACGGCGGAGAATTCCAGGTCTCCGGATCGAAGGAATGGTTGGCCAAAAGAGAAGACGATCCACCTGCTCTTGAATTTATCTCCGAATGCGCTTGAACCGAAAAAAAGAAAGGACAGCATTTTCCTATAGCTTTTTCAGCGGGCAAAGTGCGAAGCTTCGAGGAAGCTTCGCGCGCCAAATTTGTCGTGCGTCCCTCCATGTTGCATTGTCATACTTTTTCTGTTTTTAAATCATGTGTCTTGTATTGGAATCGCGACGTTTTAATCAATAAAAGTATGTGTAGTATAAAATAGGTTTAAAACGTCGACATTCTTGGTCCTTTTCTTCTTTTTTTCTCTTTGTAAATGTGTTGTGGAACTTAAATAATGCGGGTCTCGTTGTCAAAGGTGGGTCGAATGAGAGACCTTAATGTAAAATCCATGCGATCAGAATTACGTCGTCGACCTCCCCACTCCCACAGTTGGAAACAGTAAGTACTAAAGCATCCCCGCAACCTGCGGTGTTGAAGAGCCCGGGCACCTTTCGTCCCTAAATCCCGCCTCGTTTCTAGAGGCTGACCTCAGATTTTCCGCGCGATGATAAAATACTTCTTAAGACACGGACGACAATAAAACCCGTTGAACAGGTGGATCGAGTTAAGCTTGGATTAGTTGAAAATGATTTCATTGAAATGGACCTATTTTAATTTGTCTTTACAAGTGACTCTTACTCATACATACTCCATTTATCTTAATCAAGAAACACTTCGATCCAAACGGAAGTGACAACGCAAAGTAAGTGAACAAGTGCAAATTGAGTAAGGGAGAGTGAGTCATGAGTATAGGTTGGATCTAAGTAAATTATAAACACATTTAATACTCATGCTACTTTGGGTTTCATCATTCTAAATCCATTTAAGACTCATTTACATGATATAAATAAGCTCATATAATAACTCGGCTTATAATTTTATGACCCATATTGACAAGATCAAGATTAGTTGACAATAATGTGATTGATGGTAATGTGTGGTGAGAACATTAGACAAATGCTGCTTGAATTCAGGCGCATTTATGGCGAGTGATCTGGTCCTAGTATTTCGAAACTAATAATCAAACCAACCTGTCATAGAGTGAGTCAATGTCTAAGGACCAATGTTTTATCTTTTTTCATGAAAACTTGTAATTTGAAAATTTCTTCAAATCACATATTCTAAATAATGACATGTGAAATAAATAACTCAATATTAGATTTCCATTAATAATGTCAGATCATATTTAAGTCAAATCAATTATGTTGCTTAATTCTTACCATTTTCATGGAGAGAGAAAGAGGGAGGTAAAGAGTTTTTTTTTTTTTTTTTTTTCAGTCCTACTCTATTCCTACTTTACACTTACTCTCAAACTTTTGCCCCATCTATTATAGGGCGTGGAAGTCGAAACTCACTTCTCAAACTTCTCAAACCCACATGTCCCGACCCTATCCCCCTTGAGAAGATAAAGACTTGAACCCCTTACCTCCCCCTTTCATGTTGGAAATGTGGCCACTGAGGCGAATACCAGTGATTAGAGAGGTAAAGAGTTTAAATTTCCACTTTTTTAAAGGGTTGGAATGGAGACAATTTAGCATCCAATGTGGATTTCGACTTCCACACTCCACAATGAGGTAGGATAATTAAACTATAAATAGAATAGGATCAACAAAAATGAAATTTGATTTTGTTGCGATAGGACGAGCAATCGAACAATAATATAACAGAAGAAGAAAATAAATCGAACACGGATTTACGTGGTTCAGTCGTAAAGACCTACATCCACGGGAGGGCAGCAGCAAATTTCACTATAAATTAAACGATACAAGGAGATTACACACTCAAGTCACTCAAACACTCTTTCGGTGTTTCCCAAGTCCCAATTACACCAAATAACGCACACAGTGTTTAGCCCCAAAATTCCTCACGAAATAATCTCTCAATCTCACGAAGGAATTACACGCAAATCTTACCACAATATTTAATTAGCTTGAACACTAAATCTTCTCGGATGTAATTCACAAACAAGAATGACAAAGAAAATCCCTCCAAGCACTCGACGACGAGACGGTGCTTCAAAACCAATTCTTCATGATCAACGGTGGAACACCAAGCACTTACGCGACGCTTCAAGACAATTTGTGATCCACATCTACCACCAACGGCCACAGGTCTATATATATGAGTGAAACCCTTATTCTTTTGCTAACTTCTCATAGGATTATGTTTCCTATTTTAAATGATTTTATCCAAAATATATCTCTATATATTTTAAACAAAATCTAAATCAAAGTCGAAGTTGGACTTTCCTATTTCAGATGTCCGCAACATATCCAATTCAAAATATTCGGATTTTCACATTGGACTCAAACTCGAGACATATTTTAACAATCTCTACCTTGGCTCGACGTTTGAGCCAAGTTCCAATCGCTTTGCAAAAATTCAAACTTTGCCGCTACTTTCCCATTGGTCCCGATGGGCTCAACCGCCACAAATATTATCCAAGTCCAAGCCTCGCTTGAACTTCACCATAACTGAGGACTTCATCAGAATACCAACTCCACATGCACCTTTAACTGCTCCACAAGGATTTTCTGACACAACCTCCCTAACCGCAGATAAAGCAAAACCATTGTTGCATCTATATCTATCGGGAGATCAAATACATACCTTATTAATATCGGCGATTCTGACAACCATTGGCTCTATACCTCGCTACGAGCACCATTTGTGTCGATTACTCTGCTAGTACTCATGCTCGTTACCTTGGGAGTTTCTGATCGCAACTCCACCTCAAGCTGAACACCGTTCAGATCCGTATTAACACTGCTATAAACACTCCTAGCCAGAAGTATCGGAGACTTGTCAAGGGTAATTTATCTGCTGTTAACAGGTGAATTTATATCCGGACACCACAACTGATTGCCTCGCTCACCTTGTGCATAGCCATGGAATATGTACCTTGCCCTCCCATCGAGCTTATCATCACTCACTCAAAAATAACATGAGCAACCAAACATTCTAAAAATAGAATAATCAGCAATGTTACCTGACCACACTTCTTCAGGAGTCTGCCATTCAATAGCAATTGATGGGATTCTATTCACCAGGTAGCTTACCGTACTTAGCACATCAACCAGGAATCTCCTAGCCATACCAGCACTAGAGATAATTTTTCGAGCCATCTCTAGTAATGTTTTGCTCGTCAATTTTGCAAATTGTTGTGATTTATTAGCACTAGTGCGGTGTTTCACTATGCTCTCTTTCATGCAGAATTTATTTGTCAGCTCCAAGCAAAACTCCATGCTATTGTCAGTCTGCACATGCTTGATCGACTTACCAGTCTCCGTCTCGATCAAAGCTCTTGACTGCGTGATCCTGACTCTAACATCAAACTTGTGCATCGGCACAAACACCAAGGTCTTCTTCGAGTAGTCCATAGACTCTCGAACAGATGCATCCAACGTCTTCGGGGCGAAACTTGTCATTGTCTCACCTTGAAGTTTATACAGGTTTCCATGCTTGATTCTTTTCATTATCACCAGGACACCTTGAACAACCTTCAAAACTCCACCTTTTGAAGAATACATGTAACCAACTGAATCTAGGGCACCCAAGGAAATTAAGTTCTTCTTCAACTCTGGAACATGCCTCACTCCAGTCAATGTCCTCATGATACCATCATGCATTATGATTTTAACATCACCAACACCCACAACATCGCACTCAGCTTTGTTCCCTAACTAGACATTACTATTACCCGTGCACCGATAAGTGATAAACCGGTTTCTATTTGGTGTGACATCGAGAATCCTAACTAGACATTACTATTACCCGTGCACCGATAAGTGATAAACCAATTTCTATTTGGTATGACATGAAAAGAACAACCAGAATCCATAATCCATCCATCAAGCGATGAATCATTAGTGACAGACAAGACATAATCGGCATTATACGCCACAATTTGCAACATTATCTGAGAATTAACTATAATTCCCTTACCCTTCTCATTCTTGACTTAAGGCAATCCCTTCTAAGATGCCCCTCTTGCCACGGCTCCAACAGATAACATTAAGCTGTCCTAGATTGACTACATCGTTCATATTAGTACTATCGTTACCCACACGTATTCTAGATCTTCCTCTATTTTCACCCACTAAAGCAGCAGATACATGTTCGCCAGATTCTCTTTTACGAATGTCCTCGCTCATAATCAAATCTCGAACTCCATCAAACGTCAAACTTGTTGACCCAGAGGAATTACTAACAGCAGTAACATTAACGGTAGTATTCCAACTATCAGGCAATGAGGATAATAGAATCAAAGCACGTACCTCATCTTCAAAGTCAATCTCAATTGAACTCAATTGACTAACAATCACATTGAATTCATTGATATGATCTGCAACTGACGCACCTTTGCTCATCTTCAAATTAAACAGATGTCGCATCAAATATACCTTGTTGATTGCAAAGGGCTTCTCGTACATATCCGACAGGGCTTGCATCAAATTAGTAGTGGTCTTCTCCTTCAAGATGTTAAACGCGACGTTATGAGCCAACGTCAGCCGAATAACACCCATAACTCATCTATCCAGCAAATCTCAATCAGCTTGCTTCATCGTCTCTGGTTTCTCCCCAAACAAAGGCAAGTGCAGTTTCATCTGATAAAGATAATCTTCAATCTGCATATTCCATAAACTAAAATCCTTTCCATCAAATTTTTCTATTATCACTTTTACTTCTTCTGTCGTCATCGATTTGCTTCAACTTAGCCAAGCCTGACTCTGATACCACTTGTTGCGATAGGGCGAGCAATCGAACAATAATATAGCAGAAGAAGAAAATAAATCGAACACGGATTTACGTAGTTTAGTCGTAAAGACCTACGTTCACGGGGTGGGCAGCAGCGAATTTCACTATAGATTAAGCGATACAAGGAGATTATATATTCAAGTCACTCAAACACTCTTTCGGTGTTTCCCAAGCTCCAATTACACCCAATAACGCATACAGTGTTTAACCCCAAAATTCCTCACGAAATAATCTCTCAATCTCACGAAGGAATTACACGCAAATCTTACTACAAGATTTAATTGGCTTGAACATTAAATCTTCTCGGATGTAATTCACAAACAAGAATGACAAAGAAAATCCCTCTAAGCACTCGACGACAAGACGGTGCTTTAAGACCAATTCTTCATGATTAACGGCGGAACACCAAGCACTCACGCGGCGCTTTAAGACAATTTGTAATCCACATCTACCACCAATGGCCACAGGTATATATATATATATATATATATATATATATATATATATATATGAAACCCTTATTCTTTTGCTAACTTCTCATAGGATTATGTTTCTTATTTTAAATGATTTTATCCAAAATATATCTCTATATATTTTAAACAAAATCTAAATCAAGTCGAAGTTGACTTTCGCATTTCGGACGTCCGCAACATATCAATTCAAAATATTCGGATTTTCACATTGAACTCAAACTTGAGACATATTTTAATAGATTTGTTCTGGTCTAAGGGGTTCGATCGACAATTCCAATTGTAGAAAAGGAATTATGCTCAAGCAGCGTCCAATTCCTGCTATCAGGAATCTCAGAATAAACCTCGAATCGAATCTGATACAGTAAAAAAAAAAAACTGAACGGTCACGCTTCACCTGCCTCGTGGGTGGAGGACAAAAAATCGCAGTACTAAGAAGAATTTAACGACAAAAGTCACATGCCGCTGTCGTTATACAGGAGAACATAGAAAAGTGAGAAAGCAAATGCGCGTGAATCCTCAAATGGATGGCGATGGGTGGAAGTAAGTGCTCGCACACCACCTCTCTTTGACTTCACTCGCCGCCCGTGGGGGCCAGTCCCCATAAAAAACGTCGCGTTTCCCGCGTGAAGAAAACCGATGGCGCGGCGCCGAAAAACTTCACGCGCTTTCTTCCGTTTTGAATCCCCCGCGTTCGATGAGTAGGATAGTAAAGTCGACAGGGAAAACAAAAAAAAAAAAACGTCCATCAACTCTAAAGGCGTGCATTGGGCTGCGAGACTTTTTGAAGATGACGATTTTGAATAGAATACCTTGACTCCATTTTTTGAAGCCCCGAGGACCTTTTATGTATGTTGAACCAAATGCATCGAAACGAAAGGTGATAGCGACAATGGAGTAATTAGAACTCCGTAACAGCATGTAATGTCGACACCCTTCATGTTGGTTAATCCTAGTGAAGAAACATCCCAATGTAAAAAGTAACTTTTTATAACCTTTTACGAGGGAAGATAATACTCATGCAATGTCAAACATCGCAATAGAAAAAAAAAAACGAAAAAAACTGAGTTTCTGAAGCAATCGAAATAAGGCAAAGTTATGAATTCCACATCGATTATTCTTTGATCAAACTATCTTTACAAGTGCTCCCAGGCACCCATTAACGAAATCCAAAGAAAATCACAAGAGTTGGGCCACAAAAGGGAATTGATAAATTGGCAACATAAGCAACACCGCAAAATCCCTCTTTTCCCGAAAGAAAGGGACCAAAAGGGAAAACGTTCTCTTTAACGGGAAGCCTTTGAATTGGGCTTGAGGCCCAAATCGGCCCTCAAACCAACGTACGCACAAGATACGCCTTCGGGACACTGGGCAATCCAGAGCCGTCCGATTACTAACTTCCCCCGATCTCATAAAAACTCGCCACAAAAAACCCTAGACGCTCCTCCTCCGAAGAGAGAGAGAGAGAGAGAGAGAGAAGCATCTGCTGTTGGCCACCACCGCCGGGTCGTCTTCTTCTTCCCAGAGATGCCACCCGGTGAGTGGCGCCGACTTCGTGTTTCCAGGTTGATGGATTCGGCGTGTGTTGCTTACAACCTTCGTATTCTGCATTCTTGCGATCAGTCCGCGGCGTCATTGCCCTGCCTTTTTTTTTTTTTTTTTTTGGGGGTCTATTTTCAATTGCCTGCATATTGTTTTCTAAGCGCCCGGTCGGTGGCTCGCCTGATGATTCGTACGTTTATTCGGGTTGCCGAGCTCGGGCTGCTGGCGGATGAGTGGAATTGTCGATGAGCTCGTGGTTGTAGTTCAATTTGTCCCCTCTTTTCTGGTGCGGCAGAGTGCAGTTAGGCTCTGTTCTCTTTAATATTCCTGCTCAGGGTTGAATATGGGAAGAGTCAAAATTTGCCCGAATCCGATGTCTATCGACCAGTAATAGTTAAAAGGGATTGTAGTTGTCGGGTTGTCAGCTCCATCTGCCCCATCTGCCGTACATAAGCGGACCAAAGATGAACGCATATTTATAAGGCGTGGGAAACACTCGAGCAGGTTTTAATGTGAAAAATACTCAATTATTTGTTGCTAGTTTTTTCCGTAAACATAGATTTCGATACTCAGACCTAATTACGTAAATTTTCGATATCCTTATTATTTCTTGTTATTTCTTTGCTGATTTCGCATTGACGTAAATTACAAAATTTGGTTATTTTTGCATATTATATTTCAATAAAACCAAAGAAAGGAAGGAGGAAAAAAATTGCCTTGAAGAAAAATGTCTCGTCATGGTTGGGGAGTGACATGTGAGATGCAAGCGCTCGCTGACAGGCTGGTGAGTTGAAACCTTATTTGACATAGACTTACTTGACAACTACAATAATGACTCGACTTTGAATCCTCACATAGTACTTGGGTGGTTACATGAAATCCCATTGTAGATACAATCGAATAATAGTGTTGACAACATTTCACACTGAAACAAAGGACATAAATTTGATTTCTAATATGAAACGAAAGTGATAAAATCTCTCCGACGCTGGAGAGAATCCTTGGCCTGACTATAAAGTTGCACACGTTGACCTGTATGCAAGTGCTCGTCTACACACTGGCGAGTCGAGACCTTATTTGACATAGACTTACTTGACAACCACAACAATGACTCGACTTTGAATCCTCACACAGCACTTGGGTGGTTACATGAAATCCCATTATAGATACAATTGAATAATATTGTGTTTGACAGCATTCCACACTGAAACGAAAGATAGAAATTTGATTTCTAATACAAAACGAAAGTGATAAAATCTCTCCGACGCTGGAGAGAATCCCTGGCCTGAATATAAAGTTGCACATGTTGACCTATATGTGAGTGCTCGTCGACACGCTGGCAAGTGGAGACCTTATTTGACATAGACTTACTTGACAACTACAACAATGACTCGACTTTGAATCCTCACACAGCACTTGGGTGGTTACATGAAATCCCATTATAGATATAATTGAATAATATTGTGTTTGACAGCATTCCATACTGAAATGAAGGACAGAAATTTGATTTCTAAGACGAAACGAAAGTGATAAAATCTCTCTGACACCGGAGAGAATCCCTGGCCTGACTATAAAGGTGCAAATTCAAGAAACAAAGCATGAGATCAAAACTCGAGCCGAAAAGGATCTAAAATTTTTTGAGCTTTAAATTAAGAACGAACCGCGATTTATGTGATTTTGAGAGGAAAACAAAAAGGCCAAGACAAAAAACTCTTTTAGTACTAGAACTTACCAGTGATCGAGAAGATGAAAAGGAGGAACAACAAAGTTACTGCGAAGATTCTGGGTGAAGCCATTGGCTGACAAATCTAAGAATTCTTGATCGCATAAAAATATAAAAAGTAAGACAACGCAAGAGACGCTCGATTAAAAATATAAAAAGTAGGACAATGCAATAGACGCACGATAATTTGGCGCTCGAACCAAAAAAAAAAAAAAAGAAAAAAAAGAAGAAAGGACAGCATTTTCTTTAAGCTTTTGCAGGTGGGGAGGCAGACGAAAGCTTCCACGCCAAAATAGCGTCTGTTGCATTGTCTTACTTTTTCTATTTTTAAATCATCTGTGTCTTGTATTGGAATCGCGACGTTTTAGTCAATAAAATACGTGTAGTATAAAATAGGTTTAAAACGTCAACATTCTTGGTCTTTTTCTTCTTTTTTTCTTTTTGTAAATGTGTTCTGGAACTTAAATAATACGGGGCTCGTTGTCAAAGGTGGGTCAAATGAGAGACCTTGATGTAAAATGAACTGGAATTTATGTGATTTTGAGAGGAAAACAAAAAGGTCAAGGCAAAAGACTCTTTTAACACTAGAACTTACCAATGATCGAGAAGATCAAAAGGAGGAACAACAGAGTTATTGCAAAGATTATGGGTGAAACCATTGGGTAAACAAATCTAAGAATTCTTGATCACATAAAAATATAAAAAGTAAGACAACGCAATAGACGCACAATTAAAAATATAAAAAGTAAGACAATGCAATAGACACACGATAATTTGGCGCGCAAAGCTTCCCCACCTACAAAAGCTAGAGGTGGCAAAGGGTGCGTTTGGAAAAGCTTTTAGGGAAAGTCTTTGGAGAAATATAAAACCCATTGAGTTAAGGGTGTTTTCCAAAATGCAAATTATGTTTGGTAAATTGTATTGTAAAAGTTCATTGTGAAATATGTTTGAGGAAAATGGTGTTTGAAAAAATTGTCTTTGCAAAAGGCTTTTGTTAAAAAAAAAAAAAAAGGGAGAGAGTTGGCCGGCCAAAACAAGTGGTCGCCAGCGAGAAGCAGGCAGTTCAGTGAAGGGCGGGCAGTTTGATGCAAGCCTTTAGACGGAGGTAGACTTGATCCGGCGAGGGTTGCGCGACCCTTTGGCGAGCATTGCGGCGATCAAATCTGATCACCAAGCTGCTCGCCAAAAGGTCGCAGGCGATCGGATCTAAGGTTGCGACCCATCTGGTTGTAGATCTCGTCGCTGCTTGAGCCTCCGGCACCAAATCTGTGGTCTTGACCAGATGGGTCGCGCGGCCCCGGCGACCTCCGTGTGGAGGTCGCAGTGCGGCAGGCAACAGTCACCGGCAATCGCATTTGGTCGCACCAAATCTGCAACCAGATGGGTCACGACCTCCGACCTCCATGACGACCACATCTGGTCGCGACCATATCTGCAACCAAATGGGTCGTGCGGCCCTAGCGACCTCCCCGCGAAGGTTGTAGTGCAGCGGCCGACCGTCGCACGGAGGTCGTGGTGTGGTGGGTGCGATGGTCATCGGCGCTTCCTACCCTTCATTGGCAACCGCTCATGATGAAGAACCGCTCACCACGAAGAAGAAGATGAATAGTTAGGGCAAAACCGAAAAAATGAAAAACCAACAAGGACAATTTGGGAAGAAATTTTTTTATTTAAGCCTCTCAGCTTAGCATGTTGAGAAGGCTGGAAGTCTAAGGCAGCCCCCCACCTACCTTAGGCTAGGCCAACATTCCCCAAATGAGGTTTGAAATTTTTTTACCAAACACCCATACATTGGCCCAAGGAATTTTGGGTGTTCAAAGTGGCTTCTAAATGCCACTCCCAAACGCACCCAAAATGGGTCTATTGGATTGAGTTGTATACGGGGTTTTGAAGATGTAATGACCTAATTAAAATGAGTCCGAAGTATTTTAAGCTTAATTCATATGGATCGAAAATGGGTCAGCGACCCATTTTTGACCAATTTTCAAAACATAAAAAACACATAGGCTGTGTTTGGTTCAGCATTTACAAAGGGCTTTGAGTCCAATGCAAATGCTGAAAACCCAAAGCTACTTGGAGGAAATGCAAAGATTGTTTGATAAATTTTTCTTTGAAAAGCAATTTTGAGAGAAATGTTGTTTGGTATAAAACACATTTGCAAAGCCCATTTGGTTATTAATCTAAATATTTTAATTTTAATTTGTTTAAATTTAAAAAATTAATGTTTGTGACTTTTTAATTTATATTTGACAACAATGTTAAACATGTTGTGTAAATAATTTTACTAAAATTAAAATTTCTTTTTTTGCTAAAAAAATCAAATTGAAAAAATTTACGTGCTCTCTTTCTCAATTACATGAAGAATACTTTCATTACAATAAAAACATGATAACATATGCTTTGAGGAAAGAAGCGCATTATCCTTACAAATTACAAATATCCTTAATTATTTCCTAAATTCATAACTATTTGATCACGTAAATGTGCCATATCAGATGCTACATCATCATTTGAAGCATTACCCTCTTTACTTACATCATTAGAATCCGTTATATATAAATTGGGATCTAAATCCACTCTAGCAAAATGTGCATCATTCAGGGCATTTCTTTGTATATAATTGTGCGAAGTCATTGTTGCTATCATAATCTCCACTTGCTTTGTATATGGATAACTTGGCATACTCTTTAAAATCTTCCACTTCTTTTTCAATATGCCAAAAGCTCGCTCAATTTCTGATCGTAGTGCGGAGTGAGCGCAGTTAAATACTTCTTTATGACCCATCGGTTGAGGACCTTGTTGAAACTCAGGTAAATGATATCTAACTTCTTTATATGGCCCCAAATAACCCGTGGGATTTGGATATCCAACATCAACCAAATAATATTTACCTACACAAAAAAGTTGTAAATTTAATCAACATATAACACATACATATATTAATGCATAAAAACTATTAATTAACGAACCTTTCTGAGGATGAGGAAATTGTAAATCATGTCTCCTAATAGCTTCATAAAAGATACGAGTATCATGAGCTGTTCCCTCCTAACCGACTCAAACAAAAGTAAATTTCATATTAAAATTACAGACGGCCATTACATTTTGTGTTGGTGTTCCTTTTCGACCAATAAAACGAAGTTGCTCACTCATAGGTACCACCGCTGGAATATGAGTACCATCTATAACTCCAATGCAATCCTAAAATAAGAACAAAAATATTATTTGATTTATATTTAATTCATATTTTTTATTGTATAATTGCAACTTACCTTAAAATGTGGAAAAAATCTTGTATTATTCCTAATCTTCTTTGGAACTTCCTTGAATTGCCGATCGGATGGTTGGATCAAATATGCTCCCATTTCACATATTTTATCCAAAACTAAGCTAAATAGCCTAGATATGGTTTCCCCAGAATGCTGAAAGCGCTATTGCGCTAACCTATTACCTATATTATGTCCTAAAATATGAAGAAACAATCATAACATTTCTGCAATATCAATATTTCTAGTTCCTCGCAAACCATATCGTGTCACTAAATCATTTATTAAATTCCTAAACACGGTTCTATTTATTCTAAACATTCGATAAAACCTTTTAGGATTAGTATCAATGTTCATCAATTCTCTTAACCATACATTTCCCATATATAACAAGGTCATGTACGGTATTTTTTGACCATTTATTGCCTAATAAATACCGTAGGTATGTGCAGCTGCACAAAGTTGTCAATATTCTTCCTCCTCTTGTTCATAGTTTTCCCTTTCAGGAGAATCATCCATAATTGATTAAAATAACAAAATAGAATTAGAATAAGAGATATAACAAATTATTTAAATCATTCATCAACAAAAAACACTCATCATATGTATGCAAACTCCACTCAATAAAAAGAACACCAATTGGAAATAAGTCTAACAATATAGCATAAATATATCTCACCAACTAATACAAATAAGTAGTGCAAATATGTATCACATTACAACAACGTTACACATGAAAAAAATAAATAGCAAATATCTTAGTGACAATTACGTTGTTCACGTTACACATGAAAAAAATAAATAACAAATATCCTAGTGATGATTACGTTGTGCGAACCTATACTTGAGCCATGTGACTTTTTCTTCATCACCATCCAAGTTCATGAAGATTTGCCTATTATCTTTTTTTTTTTCTAAAAATAATCTAGTGCAAAAAAATATAACTCTTGGTCTTGCTTAATCTCGAGTATAGTTTTCAACGTCTCAATGAGTTCCTTATAAGGATCAAACTCTTTGGCATAACTTATACTTTTAATAATTGAATAAATTCTCTCCATTTGCATTGCTAGCTTAGCAGCCGTACTCTTCTTTTGTTTTTTTCCTTGAGATTGCCTCATCGAATTTTGCGACATTCTTTTATCATTTTGATGTTGTTCACTAGTCTTTTCACCTGCATTGCCCTCTATATTATCATCAGTAAATCATGTCGAACCACCAATATCAAATTGTGTGGCTACAACATCCTCATCAACACATAAGCCTTGTGCAGGATTTCATGTGATGCTTCTAGTGGCAACAGTATCTCCAAACATCCTATCCAACAAAATTTGAAGATCCGGATGTATACTTTTCGTTCTAAAAGCTCTAACCTTAGGATTTTCCTGTTATAATAAATATTTTCATGAGTTGTATAGAAAAAGATGAACTAAACAAAATTAACAAAAGAAGGGAAAAAACATGAATTTCCTCTCTCACCATTCATCACTTGCATCAATAGTATTCTTTTTTGGATCCCATCCTAATCCAGTTTCCTTAAGGACCAATGTCCTCCAGCTTTTCCAATCTTCCTTAAGATTATCCCACTTACTCTTCATTTGACCTTTATAATACTTTTTGCCCCTTAGGTCCTCAAACTTCTTAATTATAACCGTCCATCCATCCATTTTGTTGTTTGTAGGACGATTGCCATTGTCAATTTGTTCAACGCACAACTTACAAAAGGTTTCAACATCTTCAGGGCTCCAATATGCCTTTTCCTTTGATGAACTTGCCATCTACTAATGAATGCAATATAAACAAATGCGGGTGAGACATGTGGTGTGGACTTCATACTTAGTTCGCCAGTTAAGATAGCTTTCTCTTATTGATACCAACAGTCCATGAAGGTCTATGGTGTCAATGAAAAACAAATGGTCTAGTTCAATCACCAAACATCAAGTAAAACCAACACTAACATCAGAACATAAATGCACAGCACAGATATTGATCATGTGGCTATAGCACCACACATCAAACGAAATATGATGAAGAAATTTACCGTTAAAGGTTGGTTTTAAATAAACATCAGTGAGTAGTCAAGAGAAAATAACTTTAAAAGATGTCAACTTAAACTTATGGGTCAACATTTGGAGTGAAAAGCAAATGTTTAATTGACAAGTTGTGCAGACATGAAAAAAAGAAAAGAAAAAAGAAACAGACTTCATGAACAAGAGCATATGAAAATAGCTAAACATCATTCACTAATGCCACCTTTCAACTACAACAGATTGCTGTTCAGAACCCTATAGAAACCCCATAAGAAAAAGATCAAATCGAGACTAACCTTTTTGGCTCTAGAAGAAGAGATGCTGTTCAAAATCTCGGATGAGCTTATCTCCACCTCTTGAGTAGTGTATCTGTTTTTTTGAAAAGTATGCAATTGAGTTCAAATTACAAGTATCCGGGCTAGCAATAACTATATAAAAGTAATAAAGGTGATAAGGATTCATGGGAAGAAGAATATAAATATCGAAAAGAAGAAAAGCAATAAAGGTGATAAGGAAGATTAGAAGAGCATCAAACTCAATTGAGCTAGTGTTATGAGATATGAAAGGGAGTGTTGCCATGTGAAAGAGGCTAACCCAATAAAACCGAGCATGTTTTCCACACTACTTAGGATGAATTGTTTAAAATCCTCCTCGTGGTCAAATAAGAATTAGCTAAACCCTTGGATGGAAATCTATATTGTAATTAAAAAAAAAAAGTCTACAAGGTTAGCTAGTGAGTATCATTCAAATAAACAAAGTATGGGAATCCTGCTACAAATGCCAGAAATAGCAGAAACTCAAGAAATACAGCAATTCAAGTCTCAAGTCTCCACTTACTACAGATTTGCCTTCTCTGGGTATGAACTAAAGAATGATTGGTTCGGATGCTACCAAGACTTGCTATACCTTAATATAGTATATGCAGTTGCCTGAAAAATGACAACCATGTATTAGCTATGCGCACCAGCATTATTAAACATGTGCAATAGAGATTCTCTATGAAAGAAAATCGAGGAACCATATCTATAACCTTGCAATAGAGAAATGATATAGGCTTTGCTTTGTGCACCGTATACTAACTATCAATTGAGAACTTAGACAGTCCAAGTACATGGTCATATTCTACGATCCACTTGTTCTGTGATAATAAAGCCCAACAATATAATAATTCATGCATACCATAACCACCACCTAGCATTTTCTCACCGATACATACAAGTTGGCAATGCTGAACAAAATTAGGCCGATGCAGCAAAAAATTTATATCCCCACGGCGCGTGCATCTTGTAACAAGACCTGAGATAAAGCATGACATAGAAAATTCAAAGCCTTACTTGCCCACCTATGTTTCCCAACTAGGAAAGGCAATTTGATAAGATGGTTTGTAATAAATCATTAACATCATTAGTCAATATTATTGTTTTGGACTGGCTTCCAAAAATTCATGACCTCCTTACCGCCGGCCGAGAACCGCACCACGGCTAAACATCAAACAAACTACGGCGACGATGGGAATGTGGCGAACGACTACACGGCCGACGCCTAGGGTTGCCCAACACCACTGGAACAACCCGATAAAACACGACGCGCTCAAACAATTTGATTTCGGCCAAAAACGGGAGGATGAAAACTCGATCTCACTTAAGCATTTCGTCGAATGGGTGAAGCGCACTCGTGAATCATGAGGTTTTTCGGCTCAACTAGGAATCGAACCCAAACCGAGACTCTTGCCAAACAGACGAAGAAGCACACGATAACCAAAGGAGGAATGGACGGAACCAGAGTTTGCGCGAGCCGGTCGGCCGCGACCCTCCGGCCGTCGTACCCAAAACAAGGCAAGAAATAGGGCACGGACGAAGGGCTTACCGGATCGACCGACTCAATGGTGCCGACTGGAAGGAGTCGTCGGTGGAGCTCGTGCGCGGGCGAGGTGTCGACTCAAGCTCTGCCGCTCTAGCTCACCGCTTTTCCTTGGACTCTCTGTCGCTCGAGTGAGAACTAGTTATCACAAGGGAGAGAGCAATGGAAGGGTTAGAGCACTGAAGGGAGGAGTGCGGTGTGGATGAACTAGGGTTTTTTTGTTTTCAAAATGGGCAAAAGTGGGTTTTCAAGAAATTTTTGAGGGCAAAATAGACAACTTAATATTTCATTAATTGAAGCCTTCAACATTGCGAAAATGTTGAAAGCTCAAGGCTGGTCATTCCCAAGGGCCGGCTTTCATTTGAAAGCTCCTTGAGAATTGGTTGCTAAACACCCGAATTTGGGCTGAAGGGGCTTTAGGGCTCGAAGAGGCTTTCTAAATGCCCATCCAAACGCACCCATATAATTTCCACAGTGACAGTTGCCCTTTGTAACCTACCTCCGTCGCTCACCTCCAAGCTGCCTCCACCACTCTCCGCCGCAACTCGCCTCAGAGTCGCCTCTGCCGCCCGCCTCTAAGGCTCACCTCCGTCGCTCCCTCGAAGGTCGACGAGCTTCATCGCCCACCTCCACCGCTTGCCTTCGAGCCACCTCCGCGGCTCGTCTGTGAGTTACCTCCGCCGCCTGCCTTTAAGACTCTCACCTCTGCCACTCCCTCAAAGGTCGACGAGCTTCAGCCTCTCGCCGTGAAAATCCAGCTCGCGCTGTCAATATTTGCCTCAATAGCACAACTTGAGCCATTTCAGGCCTTTCGATCCCTCTAACCCTTCCGTGAGTTCCCTGTCTTATTCTTGGCTCGTTGCCTTGTCCTTTTTATATATATTGGGTGGCGAGTACTTCATTTAGTTTCCTCAATTTCTGCTGCTGCTATCGATGCGTGTGATTCTTTTTCTTATCTCTATTCTTAGTCTATTTTCTAGTGGTGAAAGATGATGAAGAATTTGCATAGGAGAAGTGACGTTTCCTCAGCTTTTGTGTCTGAATTGAGGGGTTTTTAGCAGAAGAGTTTGTTTGATTAGGGTTGGGTTCTTCTGTTTTGCGGCTTAAATGGGGGCAAAATCACAACTTTGTTCCAACTGAACGAGTTCTTGGCTTGTATCTTTTTCTTATAGTTGATTTTAGTCAGGTCTAGGGTTTGGACTAGTTGGGACAGCAATGCTTGTTCTTAGAGAAGTGTCTTTATAAATTTTCGACACATTGAGTTCCTCAATTTTTGCTATCGATGCATGCGATTCTTTCATTGCCTCTGTTCTTAGTTTGTTTTGCTATAGGAAGGAAGTGGAGGTGGCAAAAATTTGAAGGCATCACTTGGTTCCATTGACTTTATAACTTCATCGTAAGGTGTTCGATGAAACTCCTCAGAGAAGCGTCTTTTTGTGGAACTCCATCATCTGTGCTTATGCATGCGCGAACGACTTTGATGTGGCGTTTTTGATGTTCAGGCAGAGGCTTAGGAGCGAGATAAGACCAAATAATTTCAAGTATGCTTGTCTTATGCGGGCTTGCCGTGATGAAGTTGATTTAGATAGACTGAAAATTGTACAAGGAGCGATTGTTGAGATTATTGTGGTCTTCATTGAATGTAGAGACGTTCTGGAAAGCATTACTTTGGCACTCTTCAATTGTAAGTGTCAGGAATATTGGATTCCCAAAAACCGGATTCAACACTAAATCGAACCCCTAAAACAAGTGTGGAAGACAAGCCCGGGAAAATCACATGAATCACCGATCCTAAGGCACATCACATAATCGAACGTATCTTGTTAGCCACAGATTAAACACCGACGCCGATATGAGGAAGAGAAACTGATCCCGTTTGATCCAATGATGTGAATTTGCCTTGAAGGGAAGAGAGTGTCGCTCCTTATGCTTACTGTTCTTTTGGGAGTGTTTGGAGGGAGAGAGGGAGGAGGAACGTACGTAAATCCAAAAGGTACGTTTCTTCCTCTCTTTTTCCCCTTAAATACGTCCTCTCCAAAAGACGTGTCCCTTCAGCAAAAGACGTCCCCCAAAAGTTACAACTCTTCAACGTATCCCTCCATCCATGGGCCCTAATCTTATGGACCAGGCTTTTAGGCCCAACATGGGCGAACTGGCCAACTTAGGCCCATCACATTAATTAATTAAAACCATCATCTCCCACTCGCACATGGTGGGCCGAACAAGATCCTCTTTACCTTTCTTTAACATTCATATCGGTGAATAATCCATGCGGCCAGTATACTTTGAGAGCTCTTTGCCATACATCTGTTAGGAATATATAGCAGCTCATAATAGGCATCACATTCTGAGTAGATTTAGTATGCAGTATCCTAGATCGATCGATCACATTTATATCTCTCTTGATCACTTTTAAACAATAAATATATATATTTATATATATATTGTATTCACAATTATGACTTATCCCAAAGACAGTCATAATTGGTTGACCAGTGAATACAAAAACTACAATGTGATTCTCCAAATTCGATCTTCCTCTTTCTATCAAACTCTTAATTTCAGTTTAGCTTGCTTTTCTAGAAATGTCCCATTAGATCGAATCAACTCATGACCATTGGCAACATCCTAAGATAGCAAACACTAAATAGAAATCTCGAGAATAAGTAAGAGTCCTGAGGGCACTAAAATTGAGGAACTCTTTCCCTCAAGAGTCTCACACGGTATAAAAGTTGAGATTGAACTTTTGCCACTCTTATTGGTCGTCTCATGCATACGTAGTATGAAATACGTATTACGGTATTAACTCATTTCCCATGGAGCGTGTGTCTACACTATCAATACCGTACAGATGATAGTTCAGACATACTCAATGTCTAATTTGAGTTCACGTATCTACTCATTCACATAATTCATCAAAACTCACATCTAACATCTTAGACAGATAAAGTAAAATATGTGTGGTATTTTACTTTCGGACATAGTACATATTATGTTCTCATTTTAACACTTAGTTAAGGCGACATATATATTTTAAGCTTGAGCTCTCGATTATTACCTAGATAATAAGCTTAAAAACCGTCTTATATCTATTTATCACATTGTAAATAGAGGCGATTACCCGTGTGAGTGGGCTAATCTTATATTTGTCCGACATACTTTCTCAACTTAATATAATGCACTAAGCATTAAGATGCATAAAGATCAAATAAAGATTCATAGGCATTAATGATGACAAAAACACAAGTTCATAAATGTGAACAACTCAGGGAAATTACAATATCCAATACATCAGACTCTACGCAATCCTAGAAATTTTACATGACCACAAAACACATCTTTAGATATTGGCTTTGTCATAGGATCCGCTACCATTCTATGTGTAGATATGTACTGTAAGTTCACATCCTTTCGTGTAACCCTATCTTTGACAAAGTTATACTTGGTATCTATATGTTTGATCTTGCCATGATATTTTAGATTTTTGGTATACGCTATAACTACTTGGCTATCACAGTTAACCAATAATGGATTTGCAGCTTTCTCAATAATACCTAAATGATCCAAAAATCTCTTAAGCCAAACTCCTTCTTGTACCGCTGCTGATAATGCCACAAACTCAGCTTTCATTGTGGACAAGGCTATACACGTTTGCTTCTTACTGCTCCATGATATGGCGCAATTGTTCAGTAAGAAAACAAATCTAAAGGTAGATTTCCTTTCATCTAAATCTCCTCCCCAATTAGCATCTGAATAGCCTTCAAGTCGCAGATCCTTTCCTTAGTAATTCAGTTTGTAATCAGCAGTTCCTTTCAGATATATCAGTATTCTCTTAACGGCTTTCCAATGTGCTTGACCTAGATTGGATTTGTATCTACTCACCATTCCAACTGCAAAGTATATGTCAGGTCTTGTACACATCATAGCGTACATCAAGCTCCCAACAGCACTAGCATAAAGAACATGTTTCATTTGTTCATTCTCTTGTGGAGTCCTTAGACATAATTTATGGCTCAATCCTTCATCTTTTGCAATAGGAGTATCTATGGGTTTATATTCTTGCATACGAAATCGTTGAAGAACCTTATTTATATATGTTTCTTGCGAAAAAGATAATGATCTCTTCGAACAATCTCTTAAAATCTTTAACTCCAAGAATGTATGTAGCCTCACTCATATCTTTCATCTCAAAGTTGGAAGATAACAAATTTTTGATGGTATTAACAAACTCCATATTGCTTCCGGCAATTAGTATATTATCAACATATAATGATATGATCACAAATTGATCTTGGATCTTTTGATATATACACAATGATCCTCATCAATCATTGTAAAATCATATGCCATTATGGCATTATGAAAACATATATACCACTATCTTGACGACTGCTTAAGGCCATATATCGATTTCAAAAGTCGACATACCTTTCTTTCTTGGCCTTTCGTAATGAAACCAACAGGTTGTTTCGTATATATTTCCTCATCCAATTCTCCATTGAGAAAAGCAGTCTTTACATCCATTTGATGTAATTCAAGATCCATACTTGCCACTATTGCCGGAATAATGCGAATCGAGGTAAATCTCACAATAGGAGAAAATGTTTCCTCATAATCAATTCCTTCATGTTGATTATACCCCTTCGCCACAAGGCGAGTTTTATATCTTTCTATTGTGCAATTAGCTTTATGCTTTATTTTGAGAATCCACTTGTTCCCAATAACTTTGCGTCCTTTTGAAAAATCAACTAGTTCCCAAACATGGTTCGACTTCATTGACTCCATTTCCTCTCCCATTGCATGCATCCATTTTTCCTTACTAGGACAACTTAGAGCCTCATGTATATTTCTCGGCTCATCCTCATCTTGTGGGGTAATCATAAAAGTTTTCCCTTCAATGTCAAAACGTCGACGAGGAATACTTTTGCAACTTGTTTGCCATATAGGAGATTGTACACTTTGCACATCATTTCCCATTATGCTCCCACTAGGATTAGATAATAATGATGTCGTCTCATCATGTGGTCGTAATTGAGAATGAGTTGAATTTAATTCATCACTTCTCATATTACTCCCACTTGGACGAACTCCACTAATATTATTATCTTGATCCAAGGTTTCAAATAGGGAGTAATCTTCACCTATTTCGCTCTTCTTAGGAAATTCATCCTCTAAAAATGTGACATCCCGTGATTCAAATTCAGTTATACTCTCACTTTCCTGCTCACCTATGAACACATACCCTTTCGAGTGTTCGGAGTATCTCATGAAAATACTCATCTTTCCTCTGGGATCCAATTTCCCAAACTTGTTGAGAAGGCTCATGAGTATAGGCAGCATAACCCCATGGCTTGAGAAAACTTAAGTCTGGTTTTCTACCTGTCCATAACTCATATAGAGTGGAAGTAATTGATTTGGAAGGCACCCAGTTAAGTATATAGGTAGCAGTTAACAATGCATTACTCAGTGATAGGTAAGTTAGCATGCGCTATCATGGACCTAACCATTTCCAGTAGGGTTTTGTTTCTTCTCTACGCAACACCATTTTGTTGAGGAGTATATGGAATAAACAACTGTTTTTCTATTTCTTTTTCATTACATAATTTTCTGAACTCATCAGATAAATAATATCGACCTCAATCGGATCTCAATGCTTTTATTTTCTTGTTTAATTGATTTTCTACCAAATTCATAAACCTTTTGAAACAACTTAATGCTTCAGATTTATGAGAAATCAAATAGACATATCCGAATCGAGTATAATCATCTATAAAAGTGATGAAATAAACAGCCTCATGCATTCCTCTCACATTCATTGGACCACAGACGTTAGTATGGATTAAATGCAGAGGAAATTCAGCTCTTTTACCTTTTCCAAATGGTTTCCTTGTCATTTTCCCTATTAGGCAATGCTCACATATGGGCAAATCGACTTTTTCAATGTTGCCCAACAAGCCCTCTTTGGCTAGTCTATTTATACGTTGTTGGCCAATATGACCAAGTCTAGCATGCCACACATTCACATCATTATCATATGAATTAGGAGACGTGAGAAGGGAATAACAAGCATTTGTATTAACATAGTCAATATCTAATACAATGAAACCATCCAGAAAATAACCACAACCATAGAAATTTGTATCAAAAAACAAATCCACACCTCTACTATGGAAGTTCATATTAAAACCTAGCTTGACCAACACTAAAACAGATACTAGATTCTGACGAATCTCCGGAGCATACAACATATCATGTAGGAACAAAGTGCGTCCACCACGTATGTTTAGTTGGCAGGTGCCAATTCCTTTTACTTCAGCTCTGGAATTGTTTCCCACATATATCCACTTAGTTCCAGTTGGTACTCGTTGGAATTCCACGAAGAATCCTCTATCCTTCGCTACATGGTCTGTTGCTATTGAATTTACAGTCCACAAAGAGTTAGACTCAGTCAAGAATACAGAACTTGATACATAAGCAAAGTTCTTAAAAGCACAAAGGGTGTATACCTTCTTTGGCTCGCGACAATCGCGAGCATAATGACCCTTCTTGTCACAGTTGTAACACTTCACCCTTATGAGCTTCTTCATTCGAGGACGCTTTCCTCTTGCATGTTGTCGCGACCAATTTTTCGGGGTGTGAACCACCTAGGGTTTGGCTAATGGATTGTTAAGCCTAGACTCAACTCGGGCTCTCCCAAGCCCATACGAATTCGCGACTTAGGTTTGAATTCTTAACATGCAAATGATTTTTATTAAGGAGTCGCCACTAATCAGTTTTTGGTGGGTCGATTAGAAACCCAAGTAAAGTAATGGGAGATTACTTTACTCTTACGAACCAGAGATTATGGGTACGGGGACTTGGTTCCACTAGATTTCTCTAATGCCCTTTCGGTACCATTCTTTTATTTTGAAAAATGTTTAGCAGGCAGCTTGAATCGATTCTAATTTATCTCCCTAACATGTGAGGTGATCATACGGGTGCGCAATCCACCAATTTAACACCCAATAAAACGATGAATAAGGTTAAGGGACTTACTTTGTAGCAACGAAAGCATCTGCATCGTTAGATTAAATTCCACATCAACAATCCTAGATATGGTCTCTAATTAACACGCAAATTTCTCTTTTTGTTTTCACTTTATTTGATAGAATTTAATCTAAATGTAATGCATGCTAATAGCCTAATATGACATGGCAAAATGATCTAAATTATATAACATGAAATGAAATAATAGCAACTTAATGACCTAATATGCAAATCCTAATTAAATGGTCCTAGAATGCAAAGTAATTAATATGCACCTATTTTGGATTTTTTTATCTGCAATTTTGAATTAATAAAAGTCCTAATTAAACTACCTAAAACGAATAATTTTCTAATTCATGTTTTGGATTAATTTAAATTAACCCTATTTTGACTTAGAAAACCATTTCTTTATTTTTTTTTTTTTTTTTTTTTTTTTTTAAAAAAGGTGCCAAGTTTCCTAAGAATGAAATTATCTAAATCTAATCCTAATCTATTTAAAAAAGAGATTTCTAAAAAATGATCCTAAAAATGTGATTATATAAAAAAAAACCTAATTTGCTAGCCTAAATGTCTTATTTACTAAATCTGTATTCCTAATTCTACATGCTCATGCGAGATTTTTGATTTTTGATTTTTTGATTTTTGATTTTTTATTTTTTCTAAAAATTACAATTTATCCTAAAAGGTGGAATTAATCTATCCTAAGATATTTGAATGAAATTTCTAACTAAATTAAAATTTTATCCTATTTAAACTAGGAATTAGGTTATCCTAATTTAAATTAAGACATTGTTTTAATTTAGTAATTTCTAGCCAAAGATGCAATCTATTTAGAAATGATCTAAGCTTAAAATTAAACATGCAATCCTATTCTAAAAAATTGATGATTTTTTGTTTGCTTTTTGCTTTTTTTTTTTAATTAAAATTTAACATGCAATTCAACTAGCATCCTAAGTGAATTTTTTTTTTGTTTCTCTTTTCTATGGCCTAAAATAAAATCCCTAATCTAAGTATGCAAGACAATAAAAAAGTTCTAATTTAAGATTTTTTTGAGTTTCTTTTTTTTTACTTTTTTTGTGTTTTGGAATTAACAATTTCTAATAACTAAACATGCAACATAAACTAGTTAATTTGAATTTTTGATTTTTTTTTTGTTTTTTTGAAAATTCATGATAACTAGAATGCTTAACCTAAACATGCAAATAATTCTAAACAAGCAATATTCTAACTCAGACATTTTACAAGATAAATAGAAACAATCAAATTCATTCAAAATTACCCAAAAAAGCTATCACATATTATTCATATCAATGGCTAATATTTCACTGGTAAAATCGATAAATTGATCTTAAGCCTTAAAGATCAAAATATCAATTTTATTCCCACATAATTAATTACCTCGTCTAAAGCCTTATAGACGAAATAAAAAATCGGTGCGGTTGCGAATTAGGGGGTAAATTACATATCAAGGCTTAATGTTATTAACAAAAATAGAATAACAATAAAATAACAATAAAACAATATAAAAATAAAATAAAGTAAATAAAAGAAAAGAAATTTACCTAAATTTTTTGCCTTTTTTGTTTTTTCGAAAAAAAAAAAAGGGGGCCGGCGATTAGGGTTTCGGCGGGGTTCCGCGGCCGGGGGACGGCGGCGCGGCCGGATCGTCGGGGAGCGCAGGGCGCGGGGCGGCGGTTGGCGCGAGGGAGGCTCGAGGGCGGCGTCGGAGGTGTCGCGGTGGGCTGCGAGAGGCGGGGCGTCGCGCGGGGGCCTCGGGCGCGGCGGATCGGAGGCGCGGCGGGGGGGGGAGCGCTGCTGGAGGTGGCCCGGATCCGGCCTCGGGAGCAGATCTGGGACGGCGGGAGGCGGAGGATCTCGAGCGGCTGCGGGATCCCTCGGGCGGCGCGACGATGGCACGACGGGGCTAGGGCGGCGTCGCGGGACTGCTCGGGCGACGAGGAGGCTCGGCGGTGGGGCTGAGCGTGGGCGGCTCCTGGGCGCGGGGTGTCGCGGTCGCGGGGCGCTGGATCGGGACTTGGCAGCGGCGGCGGCTTCGCAAACGGAGCCGGGGGCGGCGACTGCGGCGAGGGGCGGCGGGGGTGTCTTGTGAGGACGTCGACGGCGACGGCGACGGCGACGGTGACGGTGACGGCCTCCGGCGAGGAATTCCCCCTCGGGGAAGACGAAGGGACGCCGAGGAGAGGGGGAGGGGCTTTTTTTTTTTTTTTTTTTCTCTCTCTCTCTCCCTCGGCTCACCTACCTCCGACCACTCTCTCTCTCTCTCCCTCTTTTCTCTCAGCTGATTTTCTCTTTTTTACTTTCTTTTTTTTTTTCCAAAAAGCCTCCTCTCGCTCACAAAAAATTATGGCCCTTTTATAGTGATTTTTAGACGGCCACTTTTCTAGCAACTTTCGGATTTCCATTTTCTGTTGCATTAAATCAAGCATGCAAATCGTAGCGTGATTTCGCAATCAACTCGATTTTGCTTGATTTGTTCCATTTTATTGAAATCCTTGCCAATATTCACCTGATTTTTGATTGTTTTGCATTTAACAACAATCCGAATGCTCATCGAATTTCAAACTTCCATGCATGAACAATCAAATCAATTTCCCCATTTTTTCCATTTTTTCATTTATTTGTTCAAAATGCAATTTTTTTTTTAAATTAGGTGTCAACAACTGCCCCTCTTTGATGGTGAGCTCATAGAGATTGCCTTCAAAGACAAATTGAGACCTAATTTTAGATCATGTACATGCACTAAATGACTCTTTTTGGTCGGAAAATGAATTCCATTTCTTAAATGCAATAATAAATGAGCTTATTTTGAAATGCACTAAATGGTTTTTTTTTTTTTTTCTTTTTCATTTTTGTTTTTTTTGTTTGTTTTTTTTTTTTTTGAAAATAAATCCTATTTTGAAATGAAATCTATATGATGCATGAAAATACTAATGTAAATAATAAAGGAACTTACTTGGAATAACTTACCTTCAAGAGGGTAGAGTAACTCAAGATAACTGGTGTTACATGTCCAGGACCCGTACCATTCTACGGTCGCCTAGAATAGTAACATGACTTTACAAAAAGACTGCTTTCCCAGGCACCGTACCATTCTACGGTCGCCTAGTAGGGCATTGTTTGGTTGTGTCTAGGACCCGTACCATTCTACGGTCGCCTAAACGAAAAAAGGGTTTTCTAGGACCCGTACCATTCTACGGTCGCCTAAACAAAAAAGGTTTTTCCAGGACCCGTACCATTCTATGGTCGCCTGAGTTTTGTCTAGGACCCGTACCATTCTACGGTCGCCTAAATTGAGGTTTTGCTTGACTAGGACCCGTACCATTCTACGCTAGCCCAGTCTTGCAACAGAGATTACCTGACCAGGACCCGAACTATTCTTCGGTCGCCTTAATCAGATTGAATCTGGAGAAAAAATCTTTGGGGGGCAACTCCATCGAGTGCTGGTGCTTGAAAAGGAATACCTGCACAATGACAAGTATTTAAGGTCTGGATAGAGATGTACTTACCTGATGACATGTTCGTTCCTTAAGGGATATGTCTCCTGCAAAACACAGTTATAGGGGAGGCAACGTGCATTCACAGACATGAGGTTCATGTGTGATGATTTCTATCAATCTTGTATTACCAAATCCCATTTGGAAATATTTCAAAAGAATATTCCAATATGAAGTCATGAGTGTCATGGATATGTCAAATGAGAGATCTTCCGGTCTGAAAGGACTTTTCACTCATTCTCACGAAAAGGCTGATTTGTCCGACCTTTGATGCAGGAATTCGACAATCACTCTGTCTTTCTATCATCATGCCGAATAGGGGTTCGAGTAATCTCGCAAGTGATACGACCTTACCAATCTAAGAGGTCTTTAACATGGAACGTAATGTGGGCTTGATCAATGGCTTAACAAAGGGGACTCTTTGAGTCAAGGCTTAATGAAGAATGATATTGCTGAAATCATCTTTGGGTTTACAAGTCAAGAGACATGCGAAATGAAGTAGAAATTGCCTTACTCACACTTCTTCGAGTGATGCTTTCGAACATATGAACCTTTACGTTAATTCAAGTGCCCTAATCTGAAGAGACTTTGTAAGGGACGTAACGTAAGCTTGGTTTATGGGTTGAGAAATGAAAGGATCATTGAGCTCAAAAAGTGTTTAAAGGGTAAAGTTGGTGATCATCTTGACACTTCCAGCGATTTTCTGCCTCAATGTCGAAGATCTTCTTTTGCACTCATTGATTGCAACAACATTTGAGCTTTTTTTTTTTTTCTTTTCTTTTGGGCATCGGCCTTGCTTTTACCAGGCACACTTTGCTTTTTTATGCCCCATTTTTACACTTCTTTTTTTTTTTTGATCAGAACCTTTATTTTTTGTGGGCATCTTAATTCATGCCACTTGAATTTGTCTTACCCCAGTGTGGGGGATGATCACCAACTGGGTTTAATTATGAAATGAATTCATAAGCTCAAGTGGGCTACGCAATGGATAAAAGTGTATAGGATAGAGAAATGACTGCTCTTCATCATCTTCAGGCACTTCAATTATCGTACAAGTTACACTACGAAAGCAATACCCGAAGATTGACGCAAGTGTAAGTAAGAGAATCCCTACCATTCATTTCAAATTTGGTCCCGGTGTGGGATGATCCTTGACAGGGTAATTTCGAAAACACCTCATGTGTGTGGGCTCAAAGGGCTAAATAATGGGTATACCTGCAGTGTTTAGGATAAGAGAAAAAATTGCCTCTCGTCACTTCAGTTGTTGTACCCTTTGCGAGATTACCCTTTACCTTGTGGACATGAAAATTTTTCCACACAACTCACCGGGGATCAGTGTATGAAATAAGGCTCGCCTTTCGTCATTCCAAAGTATCCCATTTGACACATTCAATTTATCTCATACAATTCATCGGGAAAGCATGCAAGATTTGCAAAACATTTGAACAATTCAACTTATTGAGGCAATTTATTCATCACAGAAATGTTTGTAATTCAAAACATGAGATGTCAAAATCTATCATAGATAATATTTCTTGACAGCATCGACTTAATGGGGTGGAAAACTCACGACCATCCATTTACGCTAGGATCAAAGCACCTCCGGGGAGTACCTTCTTCACCACATATGGGCCCTTTGTAGTTCGGGCGAACTTGCCCCTAGGGCTGGAAAAATCGGCAACAGCTTCCTTAGAACAAGATCATCTATCTCAAAATGTCTCGGCCGCACCTTCCGGTTGAAAGATCCGGCTACTCTGTTGATACATTTGACCATGACAAAGAGCCTTGTCTTTTCTCATCAATTAGGTTCAATTGCCCAAATCTTTGCTGCAACCATTCTCGCTTCCGAGACAACCCTACTCGGGATAAAACTCTCGAGAAGGAATCTCCACTTCCACAGGCAAAACAGCTTCCATGCCATACACCAGAGCAAAAGGAGTCGCCCCAGTAGAAGTGCGGATCGATGTCCGGTATGCCATTAGTGCGAAGGGTCATGCCAATCTCGATAATTCTCAGCTGTCTTAGCCAAGATCTTCTTGATGTTCTTATTGGCGCTTCAACGGCCCCGTTCATTTGAGGGCGATAAGGAGACGAATTCGAGATGCTTGATCTTGAACTCGTTGAACAATTCATCCACAAGTTTTTTGTTCAAATTTGTCCCATTATCGTGATGATTGCTTCGGGGACGCCATAGCGAGCAATTATCTCACGCTTGATGAACTTCACAACATTGCGAGCGGTGACATTTACAAAGGATGAAGCTTCAATCCACTTGGAGAAATAGTCTATTGCCACTAAGATAAAACGATGCCCATTCGAAGCTTTAGGGTTTATCGGGCCAATCACATCAATACCCCACATTGAGAAGGGCCATGACTCGGAAAACTGATGTAACTCAGTTGGGGGCACATTTATCTTATCCCCATGGATCTGGCATTGGTGACAACTCCGTACATGCTTAATGCAGTCACTTTCTAATGTGAGCCAATAGTAGCCTAATCTCATAATCTTCTTGGCTAACATGTGTCCATTCATATGAGGGCCACATACTCCTGCGTGCACTTCTTGCATGATTTGAGTGGCTTGTTTGCATCCACACACCGCAGCAAGACTGAATCATAAGATCTTTTGTACAGATTTTCGCCACTAACAAAGAATTTTGAGGCCATCTTCATGACGTACTTCCTATTAGCTGAAGTGCTTCCCTCAGGAAATTCCCGCTTTTGAATGTAATTCATGATGTCATAATACCATGGTTTTCCATCAGGCTCTTCAGTCACGATCATACAATAAGCCGGCCTTGGCAAAACTTCTATTTTCAATGGCTCAACTTCCAATCCATTGGTGACTTGTAACATAGAAGACAAAGTTGCGAGTGCATCCGCAAATTGGTTATGACACCTTGGCAAGTATTCAAACGAAATTTCCTTGAACTCCTTTACCGGGTCTCCTAGATACTTGTGGTATGGGAGCAGTTTAGGGTTCTTGGTTTCCCATTCTCCTACGGTCTGTAGTATGATCAGTGCAGAATCCCCAAATACTTTCAATTTGGTCACATCCATCTCGATGGCAGCTTGGAGTCCGAGGATGCAAGCTTCATACTCAGCTATATTATTAGTGCATGGGAACACCAACTTTGCAGCTACCGGATGATGTTGTCCGTCCGGTGATATTAGGATGCCGCAGATGCAGAGCCGGACAAGTTCACGGCTCCATCAAAGAACATTGTCCATGAGCCTTCATCTACACTCAAAACACGGTCATCTGGGAACCGTCATCATTACTTGAGACTCTGGATTCTCAGCCAAGATATCGCGATCACTCGACCTTTAACCGACTTTTGCGGCATGAAGCGCACATCAAATTCTCGATATTAGAATTTGCCACTTAGCTAACTTACCCACCAAAGCTGGCCGATCAAGCAAATACTTGATAGGATTATTCTCGATCACGAGGAACGTACGGTAGTGCAATGTGTACTGCCGCAATCTCTCGCAACACCCATACTAATGCAGCACAAGTTTTCTCGGTATTAGAATATTTCAGCTCTAATACGGTGAATTTCTTGCTCAAGTAATAAATGGCCCGTTCTCTTCGTCAACGGGGCTTTCTTGGGCCAACATCGCTCCCAATGATTCACTATGGATAGTGAGATAGAGAATCAAAGGATGCCCTGGTGAGGGTGGGACAAGAACTGGTGATTTCATCAAATACTGCTTTATCTTGTCAAATGCTTCATGACATTCGACATCCCAGTTGACTCGTGCATTCTTCTTTAGGAGCTTGAAGAACGGCTTGGCAGTTTCGAAAGTTGGGAAATGAATCGGGCAATGTAATTCAACCTCCCCAAAAGGCTTCGGACTTCTTTGACCGTCGATGGAGGCTGCAACTCACATATGGCCTTAACCTTAGATGGGTCAATCTCAATTCCTTTACTACTCACAATGAATCCGAGTAATTTACCGGATGTTGCTCCAAACACGCATTTAGCAGGGTTTAATCGAAGCTTGAATTCACGAAGACGATCAAACAACTTCTTCAGGGTTTCAACATGGCTTCTTCTAGGTCGGGTCTTCGCAATCATGTCGTCGACATAAACCTCGATCTCTTGATGCATCATATCATGAAACAATGCAACCATGGCTCGCCGGTAAGTTGCCCCTGCATTCTTGAGTCCGAAAGGCATGACCTTATAATGGAAGGTCCCCCACGGGGTAATAAATGCGTCTTCTCCTTATCTTCTTCCTTCATCCTTATCTGATTGTACCCGGAGAAACCATCCATGAATGAGAATAACTCAAATCCAGCGGTGCTATCCACAAGGACGTCTATGTGGGGTAGCGGGAAATCATCCTTCGGGCTAGCCTTATTCAAGTCCCGATAGTCGACACAGACTCGAACTCGACTATCTTTCTTCATTACTGGCACAATGTTAGCTACCCATTCAGGATATTGTGAGACTTCAACAAATCTCACTTTCTAAAGCTTCATCACCTCCTCCTCAATCTTCTTTGAGAGCTCAGGTTTGGTCCTCCGTAGCCTCTGCTTTTTAGGTGGCACGTCTAGATTAGTAGGCAAGGCATGCTCCACGATTCTTGGGTCTAAACCGGGCATGTCGGCATAGGTCCACGTGAAGACTTCTTGATATTCTTTTAGTAGCTGGATTAGGCGCTCGGCCTCGTCTTTTGGGAGATTTGCCCCAATCTTGACCTCTTTGGCTTCTTCAGTGTCACTTAAATTGATAGTGACAGTTTGCTCGGATGTAAGAGCCTTGGCTTTTTCATGCTTTGCTCCCAATCTACGCTGCACTTCAATGGAATCTTCAATCAAGTCTCCAGGAACTTCGTCACTAGCATTTGTGGCATTGAATTGGACCATTTCCACGCCTTTGTGTGTTGTAAGATTATCCCTGAAATAGGAAGTAGACAAATTAGAAAAACAAACAGAGTAATCTGTATTTTTCAAAGATTTTTGAAAGACTTTTTGAAAGACTTTTGAAAAGGATTTTTATAAACATTTTGACACGAGGATGCATGATGAAGCCTAGGCCTCATAATTCTCCTTGGATTTTTCTCTCTTTTTTTTATCGGCTGGATATCATCACCGGGCTGGTTTGGTGTACCTCATCATGCCCTCAAAATAAAACTTGTAGTTTTATTGATATTCATCAATCAATTACATTTATTGAATGGAAAATGCAAATCCAAAAAGAAAAGAAAACGAAGATAATCGCTAGATAGCGATAATTATTCCTAGAAAGCAAATAAAAATTCCCACGCAGGGGAATGCGAGAAATCAATAAACGAGTTACTCTTGTGGGCTAGGGCCCATCTCTTCGGGGGATCCTTCGCCAATGGCTCCTATGACGATGTCATCGAACAAGCTTGTTACTCCTTCCAGCATGTCTTCAGGATCCTCAGTCTTCGGGGGTGTCGGATCATCCATGCCACCCCATCCATCTGGGACAATGCTCTGGGGATCTATGTAGAAGCTTGGAGGGGCCGAATATTTCACCAGGTAGTCAAACTTGCCGCTCGACGCCCCAGGGTGTCTATCACTTCCACCTCATCCCGCATCATTACCGGAGGACCAGGGGAATGTTTCATGAATACTTGGGGGCAACGGGTTTTGCCTCCCCTGCCTTCGGTTAGGCGTCGGGTTCGGTCCTTCTTGTCTTCTTCCTCCAGAATTTTGTCCACCTCTTCCATGGTACCCTAATCCAGCGAAATGGGACCTTTGAGGGGCTTCAATGGGGTCTCGAATGCCTTGGCCATTTCTTCCAAGACCACCACCAGGAACGAAACCATTCCCAACCATCACTCTTCCCACCATAAGGGCAGCATTTGAAACTTCGGGAGTAGGGGGCGTCAAGTCAGGAGCAGCATGTATGGTGGATACTAACTCGAACGAGTGGTAGCTCGCTTCGAATTCAGAGTCTGGCTCCACATAGGGGATGGCCGTCTCCTAATAGATCCGATGATCCTCCTCACCATATATGGTGACCAACTTCCTTTCAATCACGAACTTTACAGCCTGATGCAAACTTGAAGGTACCGCTCCCGCGGTGTGTATCCAGGGACGTTCCAGTAAGAAGTTGAATGCAGTAGAGATGTCCAACACTTGAAAGGGAATGTTGAAGACGACCGGCCCTATTTGTACATCAAGGTGGATTTGCCTGATCACGTCCTTCTTCGTGCCATCGAAAGCTCGCACAGATGTCGTTGCACCATGTATCCTGGATGGGTCAACTTTGAGGCGGTGAAGAGTAGCCAACGGGCATATATTTAGAGCGGACCCATTATCAATGAGCACTCAAGACACATGGGTAGTCTTGTGCTTGACGGATATGTAAAGTGCCTTGTTGTGCCCTCTACCCTCAAGAGGGAATTCCTCATCGGAAAAGGCGATCAAATCCTTGAGAAGGACTCGATCCTACAAACTCTTCTAAATTGTCTGCCTCGATCGTCTCTGGCACATGAATTTCACTTAGCACCTTCATTAGTGCCTTTTGATGCACAGGCGATGTCTGCAGGAGCTCAAGCAAAGAGACTTGGGAGGGCATTTTCCTCAATTGATCGACCACGTTATACTCACTTGCTTTTATTACAGCCAGAAATTTCTTGGCCTCTTCATCGTGATGAGGCTTTGCGGGTTGAACATTTGCTTGAGCATAAGTCCGGCCGGACCTTGTG